>JACCIB010000075.1:0-687710 GCA_018906965.1 Philotrypesis tridentata | reverse complement strand
AGAATTCACGAAAATATTAAATAAGAATTAAGAAAAATACGTGAATCATTTAGTAAGGCGCTAGCAAACCGCAACAATCAAGCACCGATTCCTCAACCGAGCGCGAACGCACAGGCGAACGCGTCGAACGCGGGAAATTCCAACGCGGAGAGAGGTAGAAGCAACCAGAATCGTGGTGGCCAAAATAATAACAATAACCGCACCGAGATGAACAATCAGACCGAAGTTCCGGAAGCAGTCCGACAATAACAATAATATTAATCGCGGAGGTTATCGCGGCAGGGGTCGCGGCCGAGGCCGTGGAAATTATAATTCGAACCAAAATCGAAATACCCCTGTACCGACGAACTCCGTCGAAACCGAAGAAGCGGGAAACGAGGAAACGGCAGTGTAACTGAGGCCGATACACTAGCCGATGCTCGCGAGGTCTCGAAAAAATGCGAGGGGTCGAACCAGCACGACTCAAAGCCCAGTTCGACATGTGGTCAATTTCTTGCGAGGAAAAAACAAACGTCGCGAGCTGCGGTATATCCGAAATCGCGAACAACGAAAGAATACAACTCGAAAATTTATTAAACAAACTATTGCCACATGACGAGAACAAATCGAAAATTTTAAAATCAACCGACCTAATCGAGCACGAAATTCAATTATTACCGGGCACACGCCCGATAAAACAAAGATATCACCCGGTCTCGGACAAAATTCTCAAAATATAAAACGAACAGCTCGACAAGTTAATCGAACAAGGCGTAGTCGAAAAGTCGCATAGCCCATGGAACAGCCCGATAGTCATGGCGAAGAAAGACGACGGCACACACCGAATGTGCGTAAATATGCAGAAAGTCAATGACGTTTCAAAAAAAGAAGCATACCCTCTACCGTACACGGACATAATTTTGAACAAATTGAAACGCGCGCGATATATTACAACAATCGATCTGAGCAGCGCGTATCATCAAATTAGACTAACGAAAGAATCTAAAGAAATTCCGGCTTTTACGATACCGGGACGCGGCCTTTGGCAGTACACGCGACTACCCATGGGTTTGAGTGGCTCAGGGGCGACATTTCAGCGCCTTCTTGAAAACTTGATCGGCGATCTAGAACCTTACGCATACAATTATCTAGACGATATAGTGCTCCTAACGGAAACGTTCGACCAGCACCTCACGCTGCTAGAAAAATTAATTAAACGCATTATCGATGCCGGGCTGACTATCAACCGCACGAAAAGCAAATTTTGTAGAAACGAGGTAAAATTTCTCGGCTTCCTAGTTAACGAGAAAGGGCTAATGATAGACCCAGAAAAAACGCGAGTGATCGAAGATTATCCGCGCCCAAAAACACTGCGACAGCTGCGCAGATTTCTGGGAATGGGCTCATGGTACAGAAAATTTATTCGAAATTATTCTGATATCTCTAAGCCACTCAAAAAACTAAAAACCGAGGGGAAAAAATTCACTTGAGCGGACGAGCACGAGAAATCATTCCTTGAAATAAAACGCCTAATAAACGGAGCCCCTTTACTACACAGACCGGATCCATCTGTAAAGTTCATATTGCATTGCGATGCATCGAACACAGGGCTCGGTTCAATGATCACTCAGATCATAGGCGATAAAGAATATGTAATCGCATAGGCGAGCCGCGTGCTTCGAAAAGCCGAGCTAAATTATAGCACGACCGATCGCGAATGTCTCGCGGTGAAATACGCGATCAAAAAACTCCGACCGTACATCGAAGGTGACACGTTCACCGTTGTGACAGACCACTCGGCATTACAGTGGCTGCTCAAGAAAAAGAGCCGGTCGGAAGATTAGAAAGATGGGCGGAAGAACTTCGATCACACGATTTCGACGTAATACACAAGCGCGGGAAGCAATGGTCCCCGACGCATTGTCGCGCTTATACGAAAATGAAGACGCGGCAGACGAAAATTCGCCGACAATCAGGGCAATCGAAATAAAAAATAAAACGATCGATAAATGGTACAAAAACCGAATTTTCCAAATACTTAAAAACCCAAAACGATTCAAAGATTGGAAAATAAATAACGGGAATATATATCGATTCAAACCTACAAAAGATATCGATGATATTATACCCGACCTCGACGCGTGGAAACTCGTAATTCCTAAAGATAAACGCGAGAGAATCCTCGAGGAAACGCATCTAGAGCCAACCTCAGGACACTCCGGCGTAGAAAAAAACATACAAACGCCTTGCTCAGTCCTATTATTGGCAGGGAGCATATAAGGACACAGTCCGTTTTGTGCAAAATTGCACAATCTGCCAACAAATTAAAACCGAGCAACGCGCACAAATAGGATTAATGGGCTCACGCGAAGTCGACCGACAGTGGAAAATAATCGCGGCAGATACAATAGGAGAATTCCCAAAAAGCAAAAACGGGAATCAACACTTACTCGTATTTGAAAATATTATCTGCGCGCAATTCGGCACACCGGAAATTTTCTTGACCGATAACGGCAAAGAATTCGTGAACGATACAATCAAGGAATATTTGAAAAAAAACTCGATAACGCACGAAAGAACAACGACATTCCACCCGCTGAGCAATCCAGTCGAGCGCGTGAATCGCGATTTGAAAACGCGTATGACCGCATTTATCCAAGCAAATCACAAAGAATGGGATAAATACATCCCGCAATTTCAATTTACACATAACATAAACACATACACAACTACGGGAAAAACACCCGCATTTTTAATGTTCGGCAGGCAAATATATCCACCGAAAATGTGGCGACGCGAAGTCGAAAGCGCAGCGAATGCGAGCGAGACGCAAACCCCCGTAGAAAACACGACTGACGACTCGACAGACGACGAAAAGACAAACACACACACATAAACACAATACAAGAAAAGAATCAAAAGCAAAAAACAGCAACACAAATATTAACAGCACGAATATCCAAAACGCTGAAAACAACACGACAAATAAAACATCGAACAAAATTGCCGAATGGTCAACGCGAATGAAGAATTTACAACATATACACGACGACGCGTTAAATCAAATCGACAAAGAAAAGACAAAACAAGAAAAACACTACAACAAGAATAAAAGAGAAAAAGCATTTAAACCAGGCCAATTAGTATGGAAAAAGAATCGAACGTTGTCTTCAGCGCAAAAAAATTACAGCGCAAAATTAGCGAAGCCCTATATCGGGCCGTATATAATTTTAAAACGCGCGGGCAACAATGTATACATCATATGCGACACGAACGAGAAAATCGTAGAGAGCGCCGTTCATGCGAACGAACTCAAGAGCGTGGAAATCGAAGAAAAACCGGCAACACCGCCCGAAGAACAAGACGAAGGGCGTAGGCACGCCAAGCAGCCGAGTCAAAACAAAGCCCCCCGCCCCGCCGCCGCTACGCACACAGTCAGTTGACCGCCCGGCTCCGCCACGCGCACATCGACACTTCAAATCACGCACGATGCAGAAACCAAACACGACCGCAGAGGACGAGGAGATGTTCCGAAAATTCCAGCAATGGCTGCAAATCGAGCGCGAAAGTGCAAAAGTGAAACAAGAAAGTGAGAGTGAAGTGCCTAGTGAAGCGGAGAGACGGCCAAAAACCGAAGACAAATACCCACCGTGGACACGCCGCGGAAAGATATACCGCGAACTGAAAGAAAACCAGCGCAAATTCCTGGAGGAACAGCGTGAACGAGAGAATCTCGAACGAGAAGATCGCTATCCACAAGCGCACCGAGAAGCAGCACGCGCGGACGCACTCGCACATTTGGAGGAGAGAAGGAGATTTATAGAAGCAGACAGCGCGGCCGTCGCAGCGCGAGAAAAAATAAAATAACGCCAATTACAACGCGAAATAGAGGAAAAAAATCTGGAAGACGCGATCGAGGCGTACAAAGAAGAGGTACGGGAGAACCTAATTAAACGAGAAAGAGAAGCCGCCCGAGCCCGAGCACAAATCGACCTCACGAGGACAATGGACGAGCTAAAACCCCAGTTGCACGCACTAGTGGTAAAAGAGTACGAAGCAATGAAGAAAAAACACTTCGAAGACGAGCAAGCGGTCATCGCGGCGGACAAAGAGCGCGAACAATCAAAAGCGCCCCAGTGCGAAAGCCAGCGGCCGATAGCGCCACAGCGCGATAACCGCCAGTCGAGCAGCAGCAGCACGACCACCGAGAGGAGCACCGCCACAATTACCAGAGCAAAAACAATCCCGAAACGCAACCAACACCTGGACGAAACGGGACGACACATCAAGGAGAAAAACGAGAGGGCAAACCAGGGATATAAAGACAGCATGCTGCAGAAGGGCATATACGAGCCGAGAGACGTCCGTCAATTCATCCGCAGGGAAAGAGGGAAAGAGAATAGGAGAAAGAGAGAGACCGACGAATACGAGTCGGCAATGTAATTAAAGCGCGAGAGAAAGAGAAGAACAAGAGAGAAACAACAGGAGACGCGACAGCGCGTTAAAAGACGCTGCGGCGTAATTAGGAGTGGGGACTCGGAGAGCGCCGAAAGCGCGAAGAAGCGACCACGCCAGGCAGATTACCCTTTGGCCTTCGATCCGAGAGGACCGCTCTCGATTGCCCCTATAAATCGGCAACGGTCATCAACCGCCTGCTGGGAGGCCCACGCTGCAGCACGGCCCAACCATCGCCCGCCAGCCTTGCCTCCCAGGGAAGTCGCCCAGGGCTTACGACCGCCACCGACGCCGAGACGAGCCCCGGAGGAGACCGACAACGTGGCCACGCAAGCGAGCTCCTCGACGGCGCCGACCAGCATGTAAGTGCCGGCCGAGCGCCCCTGTCTCTCTCTCTCTCTCTCTCACGCGACGTAACGCGGGATTGCGGATCCCAACGCGATCATAGCATAGGGCAGATATCGGGAATAAGAGCGATCCGGAATTGGCCGCGCCAGCCGCGATCCTCGTGGTGCCCAGCGCGACAACCGAGCGCGGTACACTCGCTTACAAGAGCGAGCATTTATTGTATCTACAAAGTACGAGAATATATACACGGGTGGGTGCGTCCTGCTCATCCACACCCACCATAAACCCGCGTGCATTATTCTGCGTACAACCCCCCCCCCTTCCTAGCACCTGACGAATCCATCGCCCAGCTCGCCAGACAAGCGGAGCAGCCGAGCAAGGGTCCACAGGTCAGGTAAACAATCTTTTGTGGTCGCGCCTCCTCTCCAGCGCGGGCTCGCAGCTAGGAGCAGCCTACGAGAAGCCAGGCAGGAGTCGCGTCACTATATATATATATATATATACCGTGTGTCCCAGGTGAAACTGTCGATGCTGAGAGTGTGGGTGGAAAAAATTTCAGCATCAAAAACTATGGTGAAAAAATTTATGGGGGTGTAGGGTGATCCCGGCGGCTGAGCGTGTGCAAGCCACATGTTTCGTATTCAAAAACGCTGCACTCAAAAAATTTAAATTTTGCAAAATTAATATTTTTTGAACAGGCACTTAATTCTACAGAAAAGGCTGAATTCAACAGAATTTGAATGACAAAAATCGAATGGTAACTTCTTGAGATATCGGGACTAGTTTGATAATTGTCACTTTTAGGATTGTGAATTCATAAAAGTGAAAATTCTCCGATTTTTGTGATTCAAGTTTTGAAAGTATTAAGGAACCTTACGCATAAATGTTCGTACGTTAAAAACAATCTTGATGTAAAAATTGTTGATTTGAAAAATGCCAGAGAGGAACCTTAGCTTTTTATTACACCGGTAGACAGACTCTTGCCTAGAGCAGTCGAATGAGGGTTACCCGTGTAATTACCCCCCATAAACAAAATTTTTCCACTTCGTACACGTGTTGCACGGCATTAGAAAAAAGTTTGCACTTGCAATTTTCAAATCAATAATTTTTACATAAAGATCGTTTTTAACGTACTCACATTCATGTGTAAAGCTCCCTAATACTTACAAAACTTGAATCACAAAAATCGGAGCATTTTCACTTTTATCAATTCACAATCCTAAAAGTGACAATTATCAAAGTAGTCTCGATATCTCAAGAAGTTACCATTCGATTTTTGTCATTCAAATTCTGTTGAATTCAGCCTTTTCTGTAGAATTAAGTGCCTGTTCAAAAAATATTAATTTTGCAAAATTTAAATTTTTTGAGTGCAGCGCTTTTGAATACGCAACATGTGGCTTGCACACGCTCAGCCGCCGGGATCACCCTACACCCCCATAAATTTTTTCACCATAGTTTTTGATGCTGAAATTTTTTCCACCCACACTCTCAGCATCGACAGTTTCACCTGGGACACACGGTATGTGTGTGTGTGTGTGTGTGTGTGTGTGTGTGTGTTTGTGTTTGTGTGTGTGTGTGTGTGTTTGTGTGTGTGTGTTTGTGTGTGTGTGTGTGTGTTTGTGTGTGTGTGTGTTTGTGTGTGTGTGTGTGTCTAATATGTGTGCGCATATTAGACTGCTTCAATCTGACGAAGTTGTCCGGTTTTCATGCAGCAAGCGCTCATACGATAGAAATCAGCATAAAACTAATACCAGTATTTTTTTCAAAATTTTAAATTAATATTTAGAGGTGTAGGAAGCAATTGAAAGTTGCTTATCTATATCCGTATAAGAGCTAGAGCGCAAGTGTCTATATATTATCGGAATATTAAAAAGACAATAGAATCATAAATTTTTCAAACTGGAAGTGGAGGGAGGGCTCAGCCAGCTCAGAATTTTGACCTGAGCTCGGAGCTCGGCTCGGAGCAAAGGTACACCCCGCTGAGCAAGGGTCGCAGCAAAAAATAGACAGACAACATTTGTTATGAATAACATTTTTAAATAATGTATGGTATATTGAGTTAGCAAATTGCATCACTTTAAAAACAAAATTTGAATCTCGAAAATCGGTTAATATGTTGCGATAATACATTAATATTGTAAAATGAAGCGAATAGTGATATTTTAATTAACTGTGCAAAATTTAAAATTATTTAGTCATTTTTGATAAAAGAAGCCACTATTTGCCAGTAATCGCTTCAGGAGTGGAGACGAATGTGCTGCTTGGCAGTCGCAAATTACCAAGAGGAACTGGAAAAGCACATGCCGAGGCAGTTTTTTAATTACTTCAAGAATGGAATTTGGAAGCACATGTTGCCGGCATGTGCTTTGATAAGACAGCTGCAAACATAGGCATCCACACTAGAGCCTGTGTTTTATTAGAGAATCTATTACAAAAAAAAACCTTTAAATTTCGCCTGTCGACACCACATTTTTGAGTTACTCTTGGGGACAGCTTTTAACGACGCACTTCAAATTAAGACCAATGGTCCAGATAATGCTTTGTTTAAAAGCTTCAAGCATCAGTGAAATGACATTAATACTGATGATTATGAAGCACTTACTCTCTGTGAGCAATTACCGAATTGAGACGGATTAATTAAATTTGCTCAAAATCAATTAGAGGTAAGCTGTTTATTTATATATTTTAAGAATTAAAAACAAAAATTTTTTTTATACATGCTAATTAAAAATATGATTTCAGATGGATCAAATAGTTAGAGGAGATTACAACGAATTATTAGACCTAATTCTAATTTTTCTTGGAGGAAAGCCAAAGGAAGAAGTGCATTTTAAAGCTCCTGGTGTAATGTCCCATGCAAGATAATTGGCAGAAATCTGGACTTAAGGAAATCAGTATTTTTATTACGACACTTGAATCTCAAGATGGCATACGTCCACAGATGCAGCAGCGTCTCCTAGTCACGACTTGCAACTTTTAAAGAATTTACTCGTCGATAATCACTTGAAATCTTCGTTATGAGTAAATGTTTTGAATAGCTTCGTCAATAATTTATGGTATATTGGCGAAGAATTGATTGGATTGACGTTTTTCGATAAAAATGTACCGGTAACGTGCAAGAATAAGATGGCTGAAGCTATTTTCAAAGTAGAAGAAACTGCAGCTAATCATATTCGCAGAGAAACAAGGTGCATTTCTCTCTCTCTCTCTCTCTCTCTCTCTCTCTCTCTCTCTCTCTCTCTCTAGCAAGGACGAGGAAATCATATTTCTAAGATTTATTTTTGGTATGGGCAAATCAGAAAGGAAATGGTTTAGGCCAAATATCTTGATTTATAGTTGCTAAAATCCAGTTTCCTTTCTGTGTATAAATTGTATGCAGTGAAGGCGTGCTCAATTTTCGGTGCAGGTAAGCAGAGCAGGAAAACGATGGCTTTGCCGTAGACTTCGTTTTAATCGGGCACACAAGAAGAACTTAGCGGATCAAAACTGCCGTCAAATCGTGAAGTACTACAATGCTTGTACTATCAAATGAGGAACTTTAAACAACCTCATCGATACTCAATAGTGACTACAATTAAAAAAGTAATTGTTTTTTCCGAATGTGCAGGACTTCCAATAATAGAAGAGCACGTATGCGGCAATAGACTAGAAAAGCTATTAAGTGACTTTAAGCTAGTGCTAAAAAATATTCATCGCAAAAGTTCTATAGCAAAAAGTGTAAGGCAATTGTGTAAGTCAGACGACTTATTTGACATTTCACACTTGGCCGAAATAGCAAATCTCAGCCATAAAGATGCCATAGCATTTTTAACAGCTCAACGAGAACCTGGAAGATCGGGAAATCTTAAGATTATTGTTGAAACTGCTGTACTTACTATCCGTTTAAAAAAAGAGTGCACCTCAGTTTCCCAGCGGATAACTTGTTGAAAAAAAATCGCACAGAAAAATGAAAAGCCATACAAGAAAGAGAATTTATCTGCGCGTTGATTGGTATAAGTCTCGATTAAAAATAATTATTAGAAGCTTCACAATTGCGAAAAGAAGAGAAAAAAATGCAGATTTTTTGGCCCTTTTGAGAAAGATCAACTTTAGACCGCTGCCATGGGCTCAAAAATGGAGTGTCATTGTCGTAAAAAATCAGGTAGATACTTGAAGGCTTTAAGAGCAGAACTGCGTTGGAATTTTTAAAAAATTATAAATAATTTCGTTGTAAATGAGCAAATACAAAAAAAAAATTATCTCGGTAACGAAAAGTCGCATCAACATGGGACTAGGTTCAAAAAATTGGAAAAAAATTACAGATACTTAAAATACTTGACTCGTTTTCATAATGTTGTTATCTTCCTTGTGAGAGCCGTCGAAAGTTAAGAATTTTTTTTTGACCCGAGTCGCATGGAAAGAATGGGAAAATAGCTATAAAAATCCAGATGCTCGTTATGACAAGTAGCCGGCGTGCTCCCGAGACAGTCCGAACCAAAAACAAAGTGCATGGGATGGACACATGGTGGTTGAAGGGCCGAACGGAGAAGGACAATGCTTTTGCTTGGGACTGTCTTCGGACCGCGCCGGCTACTTGTCATAACGCACATCTGGAAATTTATAGCTATTTTCACACTTTTTTCATGCGACTCGGGTAAAAAAAAAATT
The DNA here is from genome assembly GCA_018906965.1 of Philotrypesis tridentata. Classification (NCBI taxonomy): domain Eukaryota; kingdom Metazoa; phylum Arthropoda; class Insecta; order Hymenoptera; family Pteromalidae; genus Philotrypesis; species Philotrypesis tridentata. The sequence continues at coordinate 678,281 of JACCIB010000075.1, read as the reverse complement.
CTTAACTTTCGACGGCTCTCACAAGGAAGATAACAACATTATGAAAACGAGTCGAGTATTTTAAGTATCTGTAATTTTTTTCCAATTTTTTGAGTCTAGTCCCATGTTGATGCGACTTTTCGTTACCGAGATAGTTTTTTTTTTGTATTTACTCATTTATAACGAAACTATTTATAATTTTTTAAAAATTCCAACGCATTTCCGCTCTCAAAGCCTTCAAGCATCTACCTGATTTTTTACGGCAATGACACTCCATTTTTGAGCCCATGGCAGCGGTCTAAAGTTGACCTCTCTCAAAAGTGCCAAAAAATCTGCATTTTTTTCTCTTCTTTTCGCAATTGTGAAGCTTCTAATAATTATTTTTAATCGAGACTTATACCAATCAACGCGCAGATAAATTCTCTTTCTTGTATGGCTTTTCATTTTTCTATGCGATTTTTTTTCAGCAAGTTATTCGCTGAGAAACTGAGGTGCACTCTTTTTTTAAACGGATAGTAAGGAGTGTGAAGAAAACAAAGTACGTAAGTACTATGCTTTTGATCAATTATTCATAAAAGAAAAAGCGTAAATTAAAACCTCGTATTCAAAATAGCACATTCGAATAACGACAGCGTAAAAACTAATAACTATACTGACTTCGCTTTTCGCACACCGAACGTACTTGCTTGTCTAAGCATTTGACCTAAATTTCAGCTATAAATGTCAATAAATAAAATAGTTATGATTTTTTAAAAAATATGAATTTCGTCTCTCAGCTCTTCACAGCGGAGAGAGTATAGAAAAACATAGTATTTCAAAAATTCGTAAGTTTTTTGCTATTTTACCTTAAAAGCTAAAACTTTGACCAAAATTTGTTAGCGACAAGTACTTGATATCTGCAAAAGATGAGCCTTGCAGTATTGTTTATTTATGTGCAATCGCTCCTTGAAATTTTGTATAGTATATTTTTCGGCGTAAACTCAACACCGACATTCAAACAGCAATAGTGCAAAAACAAATAACTCCACGGATCTCATTTTTGCACACTAAAAGTACCCACTTGTACCAAGCTTAGATGGAAGTTTCCTCCGCTCAAGCAGTGAAGACACGCATTCAGAAGATTTTCCATCCTGTCTGGTGTCAATTCATCATGTGGATGCTGAGATATCCTGCGGCAAAGGATCTAAAATCATAAAAATGGCAAACTTGAGAAAAATGCATTTAAAGTTTATCGAGACACTTATGTATATTTAACTGGTAGTACTTACGTGAACTACTTGGTATATTTTTCTTATATTTTAGCATAAGATACGTATATATTAAAACATGTATGAAGACCCGGGTGGTGTACATGTAGATATACCAGTATCCCCAGTATATTGCTTACCCATTACTTTATAGGATTATTAGTAATTACAGTAGACTTTGAGACCATCTAACACGCAGGCATCTTCTCGTGCACATGAGATTTATAGCCCATGTACCTGAAACAATGAATACACTCACAAATAATATGTTAAGCTTTAATCCAATCGATGTCGGAATGAGCCATTATTGCACCTTTTAAATGACAATGAAGACGTTCAATTATACCTTTGCGGCAGGATGCCAGCTTGTAATGAAATTATGTCGAATACCAAATTGTTTTATAAAACTTATGGTTTCAGGTTATAGTACAGGGAGGTTATAGTTTCAGGAACGCCAAAACGATAAATCCAACAATTTAAAAATCAGTGAGTCACATTTTCTGCAGTTATATTCTTTAAAGGATAAATCTCGGGTCATCGAGTAAAACGATCGATGACAGTCAAGCAATATTGAAAAGAATGTACAGATGGAAGTAGACCAATCAAATCGACGTGTATGTTAGAAAATCTCTTGGTGGGTGTTTGAAATTTACCAAGAAGAACATGAACATGACGAGAAACTTTCGATTGTTGACAATCGTTACAAGCACGAGCCCAATTTCGACAATGTTTATTAAGGCCAAACAAAACTATCACTAACTAATTTAGAAGAAACTTTGACACCACGATGACTTAAATTATGAAGTTGATCGAAAACACATCTACGAAATGGCTGTGTGATGAAAGGGCGAGGTTTTCCTGTTGATATATCACAGAACATAGTAAGTGAGGATCCAGGAATCGGTACACATTTGATGTGTAGAGATGAGTTTTCTTGAGTAATTTTCCTGAGTTCTTCATCTTCTTCTTGAGATTCAACCATCAGCTAGTAGTTAAGCGGTACAGAAACAGCTTTGATCCGAGAAAGAGCGTCAGCGACGACATTATCGATACCTTTCATGTGTTGAATGTCTGTTGAAAATTCAGCGATAAACGAGAGTTGTCTGAGTTGGACAGGTGGAAGTTTTTCACGTTTTTGACGAAAAGTGTAAATCAATGGTTTGTGATCAGTGTAGATCGTAAATGGATGTTCTAGCAAAAATGTCGAAAATGCTGAATTGCTGCATAAATCTCAAGAAGTTCGCCATAGTAAGCAGGCCAAGAACTTTCTTTGGAGGACGTTTTCTTTGAAAAGGATGCGAGTGGCTGCCAAACATCATCAATGAACTATTGCAGACATGCATCAACAGAATGATTAGAAGCATCAGTAAACAAACCAAGTGGCGCACCCATACGAGGATGAATAAGAAGTGAAGCAGAAGAAATCAATTTTTACTTTTTGAAACAGCTTCTTCAAGTTCAGATTATCGGTCCAATTTATCGGCTGCGAACCTGTTAAGATTGGATTACTGATTGCATCGTGCAAAGGAGCTTCAAACTCAGAAGCATGTGGTATAAATCTGCGATAAAAATTCAATATATCCAGGAATTAGCAAAGACCTTGCGCTGATTTTGGTAGAGGGTAGTCAATGATCGCTTGAACTCGCTCTTCTGAAAAACGAATACCTTCAACAGAAATTGTATAACCTATAAAAGTAACTTCAGAAACTCCAAAGATGCATTTTTGTCTATTAATGACTAAACCAAATTTGGAAAGACGTTCAAAAATAATTCGAAGGTGCCGTTCATGTTCTACTTTAGAATGAAAGAAAATGAAAATGATATCCATATAAGCGAAACAAAAATCTAAACCATGTAAATCTTCATCCATAAATCTTTGAAAAGTTGGACCAGCATCTCGAAGTCCAAACGTTATAAATGGAAATTCAAAAAGACCAAATGGTGTGATGATAGCAGTTTTTTTAATATCTTCTTCAGCGACTGGAATTTGTTCAATACCTTGACTCAATTTTAGAGTCAAGTAAATTTTAGAAAGCTCTGTATAAGCATCAATAATGAAAGTAACATCATAAATGTGGCGAACAGGATAACGATCTGGAATGGTTCGAGCGTTCAACGCGCAAAAATCACCACAGGGGGACGCCAAGATGTGTTACCCTTTGGTGCCAAATGTAAAGGAGAAGACCAAGAACTTTCGGATGGGCGAGTTGTACCATATCATCAAATTCTTTTCGAACAATTTTTAATCTATCAGGATTTAATCGACGAGCTTTACTTGTAACCGGTGAACCAGGAGTCGTACGAATATGATGAACCGTTTCATGTTGAATGTTTCGAGGTAAGCCTGGTGGTCGAGTAATGTCAGGAAATTCAGCTACGAGAGAAGAGTACAATGAAGAATTTTGAACACTTTTGATACTACCCTGCGAAAAACGTTGTGTTACACCTCGAGCCTGAAGTCCGGTGGAAACATCGATGATGTGCTTTGTTCGGTAATCAGGTAAAAGATGATAATGAGCCAGAAAATCAGATCCAATTATCGGCAATTCAATATCCGCTACAATAAATCTCCACAAAAAAATTACGTCGAAGGCTTAAATTAAGGGTTAAGGTTACGAAACCGTATGTTTTAATTTTGTTCTCGTTCTCCACGCACAAATAGTAGTCGATAGAAGGACGGCGATCTCGGAGTAAGCAACGTGGAAAACAACATAAATCAGAACCAGTATCGACGAGAAAGCGGTGAGTAGATGTTTTATCAATAATGATGAGACGGCTTCCATAAAAAGAGTAGTCGACTGCCGTCCTTACGAACTGCTTTGATCGTTTCCGAAAGCTGCAAAGTTTGATACATTTTTGAGCCGTTTGTTGATATTTTTTGTGATACCAACAGATTTTGTCAGGTTGTTGGTTAGAATCGTCTCAAGTCTATCGCTTCGTGATCTAGAATTACGATTGGGATTGCGTGGACGAAAACGAGGTTGTGAATGATAGGCTCATAATTCGGCGACTTGCTTTTGTAAATCGGCAATCATCTTTAATAAGTTGTTTTCATTATCTCTATTATTAAATGCAGCATTGACAAAGCAATTCGGAGGGCATGGTGAAACCTCAATAATTTTGTCAGCGAACTCCGCAAGCTTATCAAAAGTTAACTTAGGTTGCGATGCAAGAATAGCCTGAACATTAGATGGAAGACGTTGACGCCAAAGTTGACAAAAGAGGTTATCCTGAACCACAGTTGTGCCAGCGAGAGATTGGAGATGACGAAGAAATTGCGACAGTTTGCGTTCGCCGAGCTCTGCTGCACTGATGAGTTGACGGACGCGTTGTTCCTCTGACGCAGACAAACGTTCAATTATTTTTGTGCGTTAAAATGTGTATGGATTTAGTGGAGGAGGATTTTTGATAATTTCCTCAACTTCGAAAGCGATACGTACGTCTTATTGAGAAACGACATAGTGAAATTTTGTTACCTCGCTCGTAAAATCGGAAAGTGTAAATTGCGAAACAACTTGAATAAACCATAAGTTGGTTTGTCTGACCAAAAAGGCAGCAATTTTACAGCTACACGATGAACTGCAGAGCGATGATCTGCGACGTTAGCGATAAAACCTTGAACCTGATGTTGCTGTTGTTGTGGAGGTTGTAGTCGTTGCTGGTGATATTCAAATTGAAGATTATGTTGTTGCTGCTACTGTGCTTGCTGGCGTAATTCTTCGATCTGTCGTTGAAGCTCTTCATTTTCTCCGCGAAGAGCTACGAGTTGATCTTCATCTCGAAGCATCGTGAGAGATGGAGGTTATAACTTTTCGAAAAGAAAATCTATTAATCTAATGTAGGGAGTCGGGGTCGCCAATATAAGAAATAATGGATAATATTTCGTATTTAATGTTAATAACAATAACTTTATTTGTGTTACAACATTTCAGTACGAGGATAGTTGATAGACTGAAAATTAGTTATATAAACAAAAATGAATATTCGTTGCTATGTACATCTTTTGTTCTTCATAATATTCGAGCCTCGCCACAATAATATTCTTTTACTGTACGCGCCGCGATATTACACATTCACGTCTGACATATTTAACACGGAGTGATTCCCAAATTAATAATTATGTAAGTTAACCTCAAGTTCCTGCTTTCCTACCCGGTAGGCCATGACCGTATATACGGTAGCCAAAGGAGAGAATAATATGTAAATTTTTAATACGCAATAAATGAAATTCATTAACTGAACAGCCGAGCATGAACATCCTTTATTCTACACAATCATCGCAATTCCTAATAATAAATATACAGGGTGTCTTATTTTAACTTACACAGCTGAATAACATGACAAATTGCAATCTAATCAAAAAATGTTTCAGACAAAAGTTGTTGGGCATTGAGGGGCTGACACTTATGTGACCTTGAATATGCCTTTGAACTTCATTTGAAAGTCAACTTTTGTTTTTGAATATAACCCACTATTTTTGACCTCGGATTTGAAAAGAGCCAGAAATTTTACGTCCAGATGAGCTTTTGCGTTAGGGGTCAAAGTAAACTCTACAAGTCATTTCAAGGTCAAATTTCTGTTTGGGGCATTAAGCTGGTAAATCCGTGTTTATAAAACCATGCCTCAGACAGAAGGTATTGGGTATTCAAGTGCTGACCCTTCCATGACCTTGAACATGTTCTGTGTTTTCAACTTCAGATTGTGAAAGAACGCGAAGTTTCACGCCCAGATAACCTTTCGCTATAGGAGACGATGTGAACTTTTTCTGAGATTGACCATAACCCTGAATGTTAAAATTTCACAGATCGACTTTAAATGAATCAGCAGTCCTGTGTTTATGTAAAAAATCTTTGGTAAAAAGAAAACTAATAGTGTTTTAATTTATTTAGCCCTTATCAAAAGTTTGATTTGTTTTTTTCTTGCAATGAAGTTTGTTTCTTTTGCATGAGTTTATTTTGAAAAGTTTTTGAAATTTTACTTTTGTTTTTATTTTGCAAAGATATGCCTTATTTTGTTTTTTTTTTCCATTATTATTTTATTATTTTGATCGTTTTTGCATGCTGGTGAGAACATTGGAGAGCTGGTATGCTATAAAAGCTACCCAGCGTCTGGAAGGGGGGCATTTGGAAAAAAATCGGGAAAAAAATCGCAAAAATCGGCAAAATTTATAAAAAATTCAGTATTGCGAAAAATATGATGAAAAATTGCAAAAATTAACAGAAAGTTCGGAAAAATCAGGAAAAATTCGCTAAAATTGGAGGAAATTATAAAAAATTCAGTATTGCGAAAAATATGTTGAAAATTCGTGAAATTCACTTCGAGTAATGTAATTAGAAACATACGCTGGAACGGCAATTTCCTGATCAACAGCTCGGTTGACATCTTGTATCTTCTGATCTCAAGAAGGACTATGGTATTCTTACAGGCCATCTTGGTGGCTAGTTGCTTTATGGGCGTTTTTCCTCCATGCGAGTGATCGAGAGGACGATCATGGCGATGGCGAATCCACACGCACGAGCACTCGTCGCCAACTCGATCAACAGAACCTGTTGACCTTTTGAGTGGAAAACAAAAAAAAGGAAAAAAAATCAGAAGTATAGTTAGTCAGAACTGGAATACGTCTGTTCTAATGCTTGAAAGATCGATCCTGTCTCTGTGTCTCTCTTATACCGACGGATATTATCCTACTAGCCGCGAAGACGGCGTGTAAGAGTACCACAGTTCTTCTTGAGATCAGAAGATACAAGAAGTCCACCGAGCTGTTGATCAGGAAATTGCCGTTCCAGCGTATGTTTCTAATTACATTACTCGAAGTGAATTTTTGCGAATTATGATCATATTCTTTCGCAATACTCAATTTTTTATAATTTTTTCCAATTTTAGCAAATTTTTCCTGGCTTTTCCGAACTTTTTATGAATTTTTGCGATTTTTTATTATGTTTCTCGCAATACTGATTTTTTCCATTTTACCAGATTTTTCGCATTTTTTGCGAATTTTTGCGATTTTTCATCATATTTTTCGCAATACTGAATTTTTTATAAATTTTGCCGATTTTTGCGAATTCTTCCGGATTTTTTTTTCCAAATTTTCCCGATTTTTCGCATTTTTTGTGCATTTTTCCGAATTTTTGCGATATTTCATCATATATTTTGCAATACTGGATTGTTTACAATTTTTCCCGATTTTCCTGATTTTTTTTACTGCTTATTTCCGCTGTAAAGCAGATTTTTAATTCTTGCAGGGCTGCCACTACAACATTTGGAAAAATAAATCACATTTGAATAAGCAGCTTCTTGAAGCGGACTGTGAATAAGCAGCTTCTGCAAGCGGACTCTGAATAAGCAGCTTCTTCAAGCGGAATTTGAATAAGCAGCTTCTTCAAGCGGCTCTGAATAAGCAGCTTTTTAATCTCAGCCATCGATATGCTCCTGCAGTAGGTCGAGGGACATGGTGTTAAAGTATCATGTCAGCTTAACTCCACACATTTACCCACATTTTAAACTGAAACTTTTAGTCTTTAACTTGCAATTTAGGGGTGTTGTTGGTAAAACTTGTTAAGAATTTTTTCGTTAATCAACAGTACGGACATAAAAGTAAAAGTGCGTCCAAACGGAAAGTCTGAGGGAGCAATAGATCGTCTGCAAACGCCCTTCGAAAATGCCCATTTTCAGCGAAAATAGTGATAAATATTTTACAGAATAAATTAAATCTTTGGTGCTATGTTGCCTTTTAAAAGTATTAAAGTTTTATATGAAAAAAAATATATGAAATTCAATTATTTAACTTACAAACTGCAAAACTCAGATCAGAGCTTGATACCCTATAAGAAATAAATGGAGAACTTTAGTTGATTTCCGCATGGCTATTACTTACATTACTTTACAAATCTAACGGACGTGTTGATGGTCGTCTTATACCTTAAACTATTGATTGAGACCTTAAGAAAATAAAATTTTTAACTGTGTGCAAAATGTGTCACCCTATTGTGGAAGTATGTGGAAGTATATGGATGTATGTCGTAAATGGAGGCATTTTAACCGCGTAAGTGACAGTCATGAGGACGATCGTCGAGATTCGGAAATTATTTCCTGTGAGTGATGGCTCTTCTGGCAGATTTTATGTTCCATTTTTCCAGTTATACTTTCAAAGGCAATGATCAAAAAAAATATTCCCGAATACAGACGACCGTCCTCATGACCGTTACTTACGCTGTTAAAATGACCGCACTTATGACATACATTTACATACTTATACATACATATACACACACACACACATTCACAGTTGGGAATGCTGGGATCCGGTCCCAGGTGTTGATATAACTATATATGTGTTGCTGTTGTGGCGTATTTCTCAAGAGCAGTTGTGGAATCTTGCATCTCGGATTTTCCAAGTGGTCATTAATTTGGAGAAAGTTAACTCTGAATTTCTGTTATGAGTAATTATAGGTCTATTATCTTAGTCTTCTAGTTTTTACCGCTGTACGTTCCATTATTGAATCTATTCGGTTTGAGATTGTTTTGACTTTGAGTGATATTGAATTTGAATTTACCGCGTAAATTTAACAAGAATTCGCGACTACACCGATTGCAGTTACTCTATATTGAGGTACCGGGCGTCGGACGTCGAGTACCAGGTACCGTCAGTCCGCACGTTCCAGTATGTTCCGAAATTCTGAATGAAATTGGCAACGTTATATGACTGACGCTCCCTGGCAAAACGCTAACAACCGTTTTTGGGTTGTTAATGCGGTTGCAGTTCTAACCGTGAGGCTCCCCCTCAGTAAGCAATGGTGGACAAAGCGAGAAGCTTTCGGCTGGTTTTCGCAGTCGTTGTAGTAGGATGTATTACCTACTGAGAAATTATTCCGTCAACAGATGGCGATATCTGCTTTGCAAGCCTCGAAAATTAAGAGCTGTACACAACTGGAAAATTGAAAAACCGCAACCAAATCATTACAGCACATCGCATAACACTCAACACAATTTTATAATTCATTACTCCATTATAATGATTATGTATTGTTATGCTTTAGTAAATTAATTATCGTTAATACATATCACATATTTATTAATTGTTAATTTACACTTAAAATCTTCAAAAAGCATTTTTTGTTGTTGTTTACATAAACTTTTCTCACTCACTATATAATGAAAAAAAATTTTAAATTATATTAAAAACAAGTGCTTACAACAATTAATATTACGTTACCAATCATTAATCGTGTTTTTTATTTTTGAGTACACAATTTCTCAAATAAGAAATCGAACTACCTTTTCTGCAATTGAAATATATCATTACCTTAACAGTTTTGAAGAGAAAATAATTTATAATACATATTATTAAAATATTATATATCTTTTCGAAAACACTCATATACCTCCCGAGTGGATGAAACATGATCTACAGTATTATCATCTTTTGGATTTTTTTATATAAACAGACTTAAAGTACACGAAAAGACCTTCAATTTGCATACAAATTTGTCTGGATCGGATGCACTGATCAAAAGATACGCATTTTCGAAGACAACAAACACTGTTTCAGGTGTTTAAAAAAGTAGCAAATTTTAGGTTTTTTCTTTCAAATTTTAGGTTTTTTCATTCAAATTTTGATGCTGGCATTCGCTTTTAAAGGTTACTAGCTTAAATTAAAGCTCTTTTCTTCTACTATTCTGCCAATAAGACTTAATTAAAATGTTTGAATTTAAAAGCATATATTATATATCTATTCTTACGTTTACCTCCACATTTTTTTTCCTCCGAATTTTCTCTTCTTCGGGTACAATTATAATGAATTTGAGTATTTTTACGAAAAAATTATAAGTTTGCTACAAATTATAATACAATATACATCACGCAAAAAATATCTTGTCAATATATAAATTGTTTATATGAAAAAATCTATTAGGTCCGTCATGAAGAATATTAGAAAATAATTGATACGTATTTTTTCTTTTTTCAATTAAACAATTATTAACAACGATACAGCGCATTGAAACATCTCGTGACGTCACGATGTGAGTTTCGGTATGGGCATTAGTATATCTATATAGGTGTGTATTATGACGTCAGGAAATTTTCAACGTGCTGTAGCGTTGTTAATAATTGTTTGATTGAAAAAAGAAAAAATACGTATCGATTATTTTTTAATATTGTACGTGACGGACCTAATAGATTTTTTCATTTAAAAAACATATTGTGTTATATCTAGAGTTGTAATAAACTTTACATTATAATTTAAATTGACTTTTACTTATTGTAATGAATATAATTATTAAAATTTGGTTTTATTCTTAAAACATAAGAAAGGATGCACTGATCAAAAGATATGCTCTTTTGAATTAAGATAACGAACTCTGTTTCAGGCGCTTACAAAAATAGCCAATTTTACATTTTTTTTTTTTCAACTTTTGATCCAGGCATACGCTTTTAACGGTTAATAGCTAAAACTAAAGCTCATTTCTTCTACTTTTCTGACAATAAATCTAAATTAAAAGTTTTTTATGTAGTCAGCTGTATACGTGCTTCTCAATTTGATGGTTTTTAGAAAGCATATATATATATTGTGACGGTGTCTGAGCACGTCTAAGCTAGTCGGCGTATTAGCGTTTCGCAGTGCGACGCTGGCTCCGTAGTTAGAGCACGTGCCTGGAGATCTCGAGGACGCGGGTTCGATCCCCGCGTCGCTCAATTTTTGTGCGATTGTTAACGTGTACGGCTCACCCCGTTAAATGTAGATTTACTCTACTTAAATTCTCCGTGGGTTTTAGAAAAAGGGGACCAGGGAAAACCATAAACTCGCAAATGAAATACACAGGTGACGTTCGGTAAAAGGCTATTGCATATATTATGTTAATCAAATCAAGGAAGCATAACAAAATAAACGTACAAGTGTGCTTCGTTAGCACGCAACCTCACGGTCAAAAGAAAGCTAATATTGTTGAACGCGCTGGTGAGAGTGAAAGAGAGAAGCTGATACTTACAGAAGTGCGAAGGACGCTATCACAATAATCAGCCTAAACTGCGGTCTCGCTTCGGTCCAGCTAACTGGTGAACAGTAGGCTCTCGCAACGGTGTAGATCTCTCCACTCGCACACGTAATCGCAATTATCGTAATCACCAACAATACAAAGTAATTCTATAGCCAAAGTGGACGCTCTCCTGTTCTACAACACGCGCGCTCGATGCTCGAATCGAATCTCACCCTAGCCTAACGTGACGCTAGAAGCTTCTCTCTCACGCGCGCTCTCTCACCAGACGGCGCGCTCACAAACCCATCAGCTCTCGTACAGCTCTGGTGCGCGGGAACATCTGGAAAGTCAACTCACATGCAAATATATGAAAACATATGTATTACAATAAAATATGCATGCGGCGTGACGATACTCGTCACACCGCACGGGGTGAGCGTGACGATACGCTCACCCCGTTACAATATATATAATAGCACACTATATGTTATATAAAAATTTGAACATAACCAACAAAAAAGTAGAAGAAAAAGCTTTAATTTGAGTTATTAAACATTAAAAACGCACAATTAAACACAACTGCATCATTTGAATAAAAGGAAAAATCTCTGCGGATTTTCCAAAATCGAGTAATTTCTATGGAAAAAGCGAGATTTGCCTTTTTTTAAATCCTCGTATCTTCCGATCCAGCCGAGAGATTTCAAAGTTTAATCGCTCAAATTGTAGCTCGTATCTTCTACTTTTATCTAGCTTATATGAAGTTTAAGTTTAAGCTTATATGTATTATGCGGTGCATTATACATATAAGCTTCTGAAAATCAGTAAAAACCGATGTACTTGAGAAGCATACACTCTGTTCACCACATACTCTGATAAATTAGTATGAAAGTAGAATAGAGCTTTAATTTGAGGTATTAAACTTGGTTTTTAGAGCATTTTAAGTTTACATACATGAATAAAATCTAAAAAATTATAGTACTGTAGATAATGCATTTTTTGATGTAAAATATCTATAGGCACGCCTCGGAGAGTGAAACCGTATTTGGAAACAAAAGTAAATTTCGACCGAAATATTTTAACGAATAATTAACATGAAAGTTATGAATGTAGAAATTAAAACTTAATATTGTCAAAATTTGACCATTCAAATTTGTTTGTAATTGTTAAAAAAATTTTAACTTAAATAGTGTATGCGATTTTTCTTAAATGCACAATTTTCAGAATTTATAATTTAGTTTTCTTCAAACTTGACTGTAATTAAAGGGATTAGTGTTCAGGTTTCCGCAGGTTCAGTGCGGAAAAACGGGCAAAGTGCAGCTGCTGGGAATACCCGAAGGTATTTCCCCGCTGCCCATAAACATGCCATAATACTACCCTCACTAATCCCTTATTCTGTATGTATGTATTGTATACACTATAACATAAAGAACAACGAGAAAGCGGAGCATAGGAAAAGCTGTGAATGCCAGAATACTATACTATATATAGGTATACTATATGGGTATACCTATACTATACTATAGTATGCTGCATTGCTGCAGCAAGGGATCCTCTCTCTCTCTCTCTCTCTCTCTCTCTCTCTCTCTCTCTCTCTCTCTCTCTCTCTCTGGCGTGTCTCTTGCAAATCTATAGCTATCGTATAGAGCTTGGCAAGGCGAAAAGCATGCGACGATTTTCGATACTTTAAACGCATTGCAACTACGAGCACCGAGCTAGTGCAAACACTACACTGTCAGGTATACCTGCGCGCCTCCTAGGGAGCTCATCTGTTTTATTAGGGTTTTATGATTGTCAAGATTAAAATTAAATTTTTTGAAAAATAAAGACTCATTTTATTTATCAACTATATAATAAAAAAGCATTTGTTAAAAATAACAGGGAATTTCGAATTTAAAAAATCGGTTCATTTCGCGTTAATTGCATGAAAAATTTTATTTCTCTACATACGTTTACACATATACAGTGTATATTATACATAGCATATTCTATATAGCACAATACGTAATAAATTTTAAATTTAGACTAATTGGCACAAAAGAAAAAGAAAAGCTTTAATTTAAGCTATCAAACTTTTGTAACACACGGCTGGCTAAAAGTTAATAGGATTTCAAGGAGATAAAAATCTCTGGATTTGCCAAAATTGAGTAATTTCATGAGAAAAAGCGAAATGTGCCTTTTTTCAAATCCTTGTACCTTCCGATTCAACCGACTGTTTTCAATGATTAATAGCTCAAATTAAATCTATTATTTTCTTCTTGTTTTCTAGATTATCTGAAGTTTAAGAAAATTTCAACTATGTTAAATTAGAATGAAAGTAGAAGAAAAGAGCTTTGATTTCAGGTACTAAACGTTGAAAATGCGCGACTGGATCAAAATTGAAAAGGATTTGAAGAAACGTTTACATGCAAAAGAGCGTTAAAATAATCGTTCTTCTCTTCATATTTAAACCCTCATAATTTTCGATCCAACGAATCGTTTTACAAGTTTAATACCTCAAATTAAAGCTCTATTCTTCCACTTTCATACTAATTTATCAGAGTATGTGATGAACACAGTGTATGCTTCTTAAGTATATCGTTTTCTACTGATTTTGAGAAGATTATATGTATAGTGCACCGCATAATAAACTTAAACTTCATATAAGTTAGAAAAAAGTAGAAGATACGAGCTGCAATTTGAGCGATTAAACTTTGAAATCTGTCGGCTAGATCGGAAGATATGAGGATTTGAAAAAAGGCAAATCTAGCTTTTTTCCATGAAATTACCCGATTTTGGCAAATCCGCAAAGATTTTTCCTTTTATTCAAATGCTGCAGTTGTGTTTAATTGTGTCTTTTTAATGTTTAATAACTCAAATTAAAGCTTTTTTCTTCTACTTTTTTGTTGGTTAGTTCAAATTTTAGTTTTAGCTATTAACCGTTCAAGCTTTAGTTTTAGCTATTAACCGTTAAAAGCGTATGCCTGGATCAAAAGTTGAAAGAAAAAAATGTAAAATTGGCTATTTTTGTAAGCGCCTGAAACAGAGTTCGTTGTCTTCAAAAGAGCATATCTTTTGATCAGTGCATCCTTTCTTATGTTTTAAGAATAAAACCAAATTTTAATAATTATATTCATTACAATAAGTAAAAGTCAATTTAAATTATTATGTAAAGTTTATTACAACTCTAGATATAACACAATATGTTTTTTCAATGAAAAAATCTATCAGGTCCGTCACGTACAATATTAAAAAATAATCGATACGTATTTTTTCTTTTTTCAATCAAACAATTATTAACAACGCTACAGCACGTTGAAAATTTCCTGACGTCATAATACACACCTATATAGATATACTAATGCCCATACCGAAACTCACATTGTGACGTCACGAGATGTTTCAATGCGCTGTATCGTTGTTAATAATTGTTTAATTGAAAAAAGAAAAAATACGTATCAATTATTTTCTAATATTCTTCGTGACGGACCTAATAGATTTTTTCATATAAACAATTTATATATTGACAAGATATTTTTTGCGTGATGTGTATTGTATTATAATTTGTAGCAAACTTATAATTTTTTCGTAAAAATACTCAAATTCATTATAATTGTACCCGAAGAAGAGAAAATTCGGAGGAAAAAAATATGGAGGTAAACGTAAGTATAGATATATAATATATGCTTTTAAATTCAAACATTTTAATTTAGTCTTATTGGCAGAATAGTAGAAGAAAAGAGCTTTAATTTAAGCTAGTAACCTTTAAAAGCGAATGCCAGCATCAAAATTTGAATGAAAAAACCTAAAATTTGAAAGAAAAAACCTAAAATTTGCTACTTTTTTAAACCCCTGAAACAGTGTTTGTTGTCTTCGAAAATGCGTATCTTTTGATCAGTGCATCCGATCCAGACAAATTTGTATGCAAATTGAAGGTCTTTTCGTGTACTTTAAGTCTGTTTATATAAAAAAATCCAACAGATGATAATACTGTAGATCATGTTTCATCCACTCAGGAGGTATATGAGTGTTTTCGAAAAGATATATAATATTTTAATAATATGTATTATAAATTATTTTCTCTTCAAAACTGTTAAGGTAATGATATATTTCAATTGCAGAAAAGATAGTTCGATTTCTTATTTGAGAAATTGTGTACTCAAAAATAAAAAACACGATTAATGATTGGTAACGTAATATTAATTGTTGTAAGCAGTTGTTTTTAATATAATTTAAAATTTTTTTTCATTATATAGTGAGTGAGAAAAGTTTATGTAAACAACAACAAAAAATGCTTTTTGAAGATTTTAAGTGTAAATTAACAATTAATAAATATGTGATATGTATTAACGATAATTAATTTACTAAAGCATAACAATACATAATCATTATAATGGAGTAATGAATTATAAAATTGTGTTGAGTGTTATGCGATGTGCTGTAATGATTTGGTTGCGGTTTTTCAATTTTCCAGTTGTGTACAGCTCTTAATTTTCGAGGCTTGCAAAGCAGATATCGCCATCTGTTGACGGAATAATTTCTCAGTAGGTAACACATCCTACTACAACGACTGCGAAAACCAGCCGAAAGCTTCTCGCTTTGTCCACCATTGCTTACTGAGGGGGAGCCTCACGGTTAGAACTGCAACTGTATTAAGCAGAGCAGCGCCAGTCATACAACGTTGCCAATTTCATTCAGAATTTCGGAACATACTGGAACGTGCGGACTGCAGGTACCTGGTACTCGACGTCCGACGCCCGGTACCTCCGTGTAGACAGACCCTTAGGCATGAGCATAGCATAGCTTATCTCTGCTGCTTAACAACAGAACAACTGAAAAGTAGTCGCTGAGGTTATAAACAATAAACTATACCAATAAAAAGTAAATAGGATTTGTGAATTATGATTATTTAAGCTGATAATTCTTGAAAGATAAAAAGGCAATTCTAGCAAAAGTTATACAGATAAAAATTAAAACAAATTTTTAAAACGATTATTCAGATAGTATGATAACCTCTGACAATAAAAATTGGTTATATAATGAGTTGTTATTTTGCTAAATGATGATTATTTCTTGATTGAATGTAAGTAGTGAAATTCTTTACTTGTATAATAGTTCTTGTAATGGTAGTTTTGATTTCTACGTTTAAGTTTTTGATGCTATTTAAATCATTAAGTGAAAAAATATGCTTATTAGGTATTCAATAAATTGGCATAATCAAGTAGTTCATCTAAATTTATATACGAAAAGTTACTGAGCATATAAGGTTTAAAAATACCGCTGATTATTTATAACTTAAATAAACTAAAAATATCAAAATTATAAATTGCTTCATTTATTAGATACACTTGCTGTATCAAACTTCTAATTTTTTATAATCATAATAATATTATTTAGTCATACTTTATGTATAAAATTATTGCTGTTCATTTATTCCTGCGGCTTACAGGAAGAACCACTTAAGAGACTTTTTCGTGTTTTTGTGAAAAGCGATTTCAATATTTGATATAATATGTAAGATCAGAATGCCAGGGAAAAGATCTAGGTATTGGCTCATTTGATTAGGTATCTAATACAAATACAACCGTAGTATTACATTTGTAAATAGTTTCTTTCTTGACGCGCAAGCTAAACAAATTACTCAAGTTAAGTGGTTCTGCGGGAACTTTGCAGATAAGTGGTTATGGGGTTACTCTTTTTCAGGGCTTGTTATTAATGCAATTTGCAATTTAAAAAATTCGGGCGGGGAATATTGTTAAAGTTTAACTCATGCCCTATCCAATGGTGTGATTGAAATTTTCGAAAATTGTCATTAACAATGACAAAAAACAGATTAAAGGAAAAAAAGCATGGTTTTTTCACAATTTTTTTTTCAATTCGAGATTTCAAGAATGTTTTCATTTGCAATGTATCTGCAACCCCTCTGGAATAAATGTCCAAACCTAAAAGAAACGTGATTTGGGGGTTGATTTTGAACCTTGGTGTGGTCAAACTGGGGCATATTATAATTGAATATTTTTTACAAAGACTTTTACGAATTTTTTATTCAGAGACCATGCACTTTTGGAACAAATTTTCGAGAGTAATAAGTTCTTAGAATTTTATCAGAGCGATTCCAGTATTTTATTTTGTTTTTGCAAATTGACAATTTTTGAAAAATTGAAAACATTAAAAAACTTGTTTAAGGACGTTCTACCCTTACTGCACTAGTCAAAATTTAATCTTTTTTTATTTACGGAATATTCGTAAAATATACTGCTCTCAGTGGCTCCCACAAATTAACTTAAACCAAATAATGATTATAAATTCCATTAATATAATTTTATTTATCTTGATTATTTATAAAAATTTTTGTGTCTTTACTGATTTGACTCATATTTTGAGGTTAAATGTATGATTTTGGTATTCAATGAAGTTTAATTATCTATCTGAGCTAATGAAGAATATTTTTGAAAAATCAATAATGTTCGTTATGAATTCATTTTCATTCACAATAAATTTGGAGAAAATCTTAATTTTTAATACTTTATAGTATACAAATTAGTGCAATTTGCCATAAGAGTCCATGATAATCTGTGCGAAATAAAAACATTCACATCTCCGCTTCTAAGCTCTGTAACCTTCTGAAAATTTACACGAGTGTTTCTGAGATTTATACCTAGCTGTATACAAAATTTCAATCATATCTCAATTTTAGTTCTGTTACGGGTAGAACCTCCTTAAAATTTAAAAAAACCGACGAATATATCGGTATAGGTTATTAGATATATATTATACAGCTTTAATGTACTCCACATGGTGTATCTCGCACAAAAATAAAAAAAAACAAGTGCACTTAAGTGGTTTTGCGGTAACTTTTTTACAAGAGACGCAGTTAAGTGATTATGCAATCGGCTGGCATTTAAAATATTTGTGCATTTCGGAAATTCTACTATTGTACAATGAAAAAGGGTACTAAGAGTACCTCGATTTCGACATAAAAAAATTTTTCACAAAATGTCACTTAAGTGGTTCTTCCTGCAAGCCACAGATTCATATTCATAAATAGACTTAATAATAAATTTTCAATTACAAAATTATTCTTTTCTCTATGCAGCTAATACGTCACTTAAAAAATTGCTAATTTATTAAGGTAAAATAACAGATTAAATTCATGATTCATATTTTTATTTTTTACATTCATAGTTCTATTAATAATTGTAAGATAGCAAACTGAATCAGAAGCAAAGTTTTTAAAAGCTACATCTTATTAACTTCACTACATTTTTTAATTCATAATTATTTATAGCAAAATCAATAAATCAGCATGTTCTAAAATTTAAGAATTGTATAGAGCTGTAATATATAATAATCAATGTATAATTAAACTTGAAAATCAACCTTAATGATTAAAAATTGAATAGCCTTCCCCAGCAAACAGATAGCAACGCTAAACCGTTGCTATCTGTTTGCTAGGGTTAATATGCCAGAGTATTTTAAAAAATTCAATGTTAATGCTATTATTTATTTTATTTTATATGATCACAATTTGAAATGTAGATTTAAAGCTTAAAATTAGAAAAACCAAGTTCGATGCGGAGTTTGACAATCAAAAAATTCATGAAGATACCTTTTTTTTATGGAGCATAACTGGTAATTGCTAAAAATTAAAATATCACTTGTCAAAATAAAAAAAATCGGATATCCTATCTGACAAAAATATACTTAAATAGTAAAAAAATTTCTAAAACAAAAAATGTTCTTGAGATTTTTCTTAATTTTCTTTCTTTCCAAGCTAACAATTGATGAAAATGTCATTTAGCATAAAATTTACTCTTAAAATTTGATATTTTTATCGATTTTTAGCTTTAAAAGGAAGCAAAATTAAGAAAAAGCTTAACTATATTTTTTTCAGATAGGCCCTGCCCTGTTGAAAATAACCACATTGTAAAACCATATGGTAATTACCATATAAAATTACTGTATAGTTTTTTGTCCCATATCACCATATGGTTTTACCATTTAAATTTTACCATATGGTAAAACCATGTGGTAAAACCATGTGGTAAAACCATATAAATTGTATGGATTATGGATTGTATGGATAAAACCATATGGATTGAATGGATTGTATGGTAAAACCATATGTATTGTACTATTTGGTAATGTCCAATGAGCTAGTAGTTGATTTGTCTATTATTTAAGTTTTACAGAAATTGTCCAAGAAATTTATGGATAACGCACTGATTTGGCTCATAAGTACTCTGAATTGGCTCTATTCGTATCTCCTTTTTATAGAGTGATAAGAGAATTATTTATTATATTTTTATTATCATCTATTTGGAAGAAAATTAGTGCAATAACTGCAAATGAAATATGATTTCCATACAAAAATTTTATTTTATGAAAAATTCTGTAGTATGCGATACTTAAGAATAGTATAATACTGAATTTGGTATAGCACATATATGGGTGATTTGCAGAAAAATGGCATATTTCGCCGTCCAAATTGAAGAAAAAAAAAGTTTCCTTTAGGGGACAACTGATAGTGTTTTTTTTATCATATGAAGTATAACAAAACATAGTTTATTCGGAAACAGTTACAACTATTATTAAAAATTTTTCCTTAAGATTAACATAGGGAAATTTCTGGATTGGCTTTGGAAGTGACAGGCTTCAGTTGTGACATTTTTACACTAATAGTTATGGTGTGAAGAACCATTACAAGATAATCAAATATCCTATTAGGTACTTATTTAGTTTTATATTTGCAACATTTTTACTATATTTAAGCAGCGAAGAAACAGCAAAATTTACTATATTTAATGTACTTATCATTGCAATAACAAGGGCTTCAGGAGTGACGTTTTTTTTTACCACATCACATCCATGCAAAAAAAAACCGTTTGAACATAGTGCAAAATTCAAATTGCATGGAAAAATTCGAATTCGGGTTACAAAGCTTTAAAAATCATTGACTCCAGTAATGTCTATAGCGATCAGACTAACTAATGGCCGAAAATAGGTGGAGAATTCAAATTGCAAAAATTAAATTTTTAATATAATGGAGCTTAGACAAGGGAAAAATTATATACACACACACACACACACACACACACACGCACACACGCACACACACACACACACACACACACACACACATAAGATATTTCTAAAGAAAATGATAAATTATACTCTCCTTTAAGAAATTGCTATATTTTGCGAAAGCCTAATTGCCTATCTAAAGCCCTGCAGGATTTTGATTAACAACGTTCTGTTTGGCGACATGTTACGGAAGTGACATTTGGCTACATTTACTGCAACCATCAATGCACACGTAATAATGTGACTTAAATACATAACCTCATTTTTTGATTTTGGTGTGATTGCGAATGCGATAAAGTTTAAATACAGCAGTGTAGGGGGTGGCGACATGCCATATGACACTTTTCTGCAAATCACCCATATATTGATTATTATCAACAGAATTATTCGATTCGAAACAAGATATTCTGTCCAGAGTATTTGTTTCGATTGTTATGACATTCGGAGAAATTTCTACAATTTGTTTTATTGAATGAGTGTTCGCGAAAACATCGTCCGTAACTCCAGGATCGCAAAGTGTATACAATCGGACTTCATCAAAAATAAATTCTAGAATGCAGACGTAATTCCCATTTGCAGTTAAAGCAAAAGAATTATCAGACCTTATTCTTCTGCTTTTATAACAAGTATAGAGGGATTTTTTTCCCTATTTTTTTGTAAAATAGACGAGCTTCTCATAAATTAAGGTGTTGAATCCATCTTCTTTTTGTACGTCTATACCATCCAGAATATCTACAATTATCGAATTTGATTGTATTTCTAGAATGTTTTTGATCTAGACACGTTATAAAATCTTAAGTTTCAGAATATGAACCTGTTGTACTTACGTGTCGTTTCAATATTATCTCGCTGTTACCCACAGAGATAGCTCGAAATAATTGACTAACAATATCTTTCGCAGCATGTATTTTTTCGACTAATTGGCCATTGCCGTTATCGAAATAATAGCCACTGTAACTCCACAATGCTTCCCAATCTATCACAGACTGTACTATATGAACCAATTGATGAATATCATATGACAGTTTACTGTCAGTAGTAAAATTCGGTGTAAACGTTAAATCTATTTAACAATGTATTAGCACGATTTATTTCACCTCGTGTAATGCAATGTTTATTCATAATGTAAAAGGCTTCAACTAATAATATCCAGTGTTCAACGGAAACACGGATGTGTGGAAAAGACATGAGAATTGGTAAGCTATAGTATAGAATCCAATTCTCCCACTCTCGCCTTCCATCGCCACCTTTCTTTAATTGATTGAGAGAGAGACGACAAATTTGGTTGGGCGGAGCTTTAATCTGATTCATTATATTATCTGTTGAAGAAACGTCTGCTTTCGATAATGAATATGTCATAAACTGTTCGGCTATTCCTAAACAGATGCAGTGCATACTGTGAGGAACGAATCCTCTAACTATATTAAAAGAAGTTAACGATGTTAAAATGGAAAGATTTTTAATTCCAAAGACTGGCTTAGCACATGTAACACTCATTAGTATGTGTTCCCACGTGTCTCTTTCATTTCTTCTATGAGGAAGTTCATCCAACAATACGACCTCCTTTTATGGGTCCTTCTCCACTGCGCGCGGTACACGTTGTGTGGCAAAAATTTTGTGCATCCCTTGCATTCCGAGATGATGAACGGTACAGATGGAGGAAATAATTTATTAATAAATAAATAATTTATAATAAATTTATTAATAATTCTATTTAAAAACTTTAAAATGAATACCATGTGTAGTGGAGAAAGGCGCACATCGGCTGCATCCAAAATAGCCATTGTATTGTACAATGCCTTGCATTGGAGCACGCGCCACTGAATCAACGCAACAGCATAAGGGAAACATTTTAAAATTACGTACAGTGCCCTTCACAGTAAAATATAAACATTCACAGCACGCCGCGATTGGCTAATTGATTCATAAATTTAACAGAAGGTCTCAAAAACATTTATATCTGGCTTGTCTTTTCATTAGACCTATAGTACACCTGAATTAATAAATTGAAATTTTGAATTTTTGCGACTGCCACTTTGTTCTGCGCATGTCACATGTTCGGTCACTTTGACGCCTTATTTACTCGGCGACTGACCGGACATATCACATGCGCAGAACGACGCCACAGTCGCGAAAGTTCAGAGTTTCAATTTACAATCCTTATGGTAAAACCATATGGTGATTAGTATGTAAACATAGCAAAAGAACATGAATGCTAGTTAGTTCAGAATTGGGATGAGAAGGAATATTATCTATTACATAATAGAAAGCTCCTAATTTATGGACGCCTGTTTTAGATCCAAGAGGATTAACTATTTCTAATTCATCGTAATATAATTTTATTCTGATAGCTTGTTTACGTCTTTGAAAATAAGTATGACTTTCAAAATGTGTAACGTCTACAAATGATGTTAAATGATCGTCTGGTGAAGGTTTTTCTGAAGCTATTACGTCTCTAATATTTTTATTTTTTAAAATCATTTTTAAAACTTCTATTATTGAAACATAAGTATATGTTTCTATTACTTGTGAACGAATAAAAGTATTCGTTTGCTTATCGAATACATCATCTTCTCACCTACCTAACGGTACTTCGTAAGGCTCAATAAATCTACAATACGTAGCAAGAGCTTCTTTCTGCTGTTGCCATGTAAATAGTCCCTCAAAAGGACTTGGATTTTGTAATATCATTTATTACGTCTTGGTTTATTACATCACCTATTTTTAGTTTAGAAAGGATTTGTTTTTCTAGAGAAATTCGTAGATAGCGTAAGATTTCATCAAATTCCATTAGAAAATTCGATATCATAGCTTCGGTTAATGAATCGCTGCATTGAAGTCGACCAATCATTTTTACTACGAATATACGTAGTTGATCTTCCATATATTCATCAACATTTTCATTTTCTACATCAGGCTCAATACCTTGTACAATATCACGTTCATTTTCGTCTTGAATATGTTCATTGGGTAGAACTAGATTTTGATATCCTATGTTGTTTAAATGTTTCTTTTCAATGTACTTCCTCAAATCATAAAAATAAACGTAACTGTTTTCACAACTATTTTGAGCACATACATAATTAGTTCTGGGTAAATTTTTGTTCAGTGTAATGCCATGACTGTTCATAAAATGTTTCGCTAAGTCTTTCAATTCTCCAGGAACCAAAAGTAAGAGACTTACCCTGTCGGCTCGACCTGGCATGGCTCGGCTGCTCAGCTCCGTGACCTCCGGGTGGGTTCTTGTATGCAAGGTAGGATGTGGCGTGAATAAAGGGGAGACGCGTTCGATGCGAAGGCGGATGAGCAGGACACGCTCACCCGTAATTTATTCAGCCAAATTATTGAGTTACTTAAACGCGCGCTCGCGTTTCGCATTCGCGTTCGTTCGCGATGCACTGCAACGTGAAGATCGAGCTCCGCGCAGCCGGCTGCTCAAGTCCGAGCTCAGCGTGTTCCACGGTTTAGCCTGTGCTAACGGGCGCGCCTCGGGCCTTCAGCGGCCCGGGTGTTTGTCGAGAGAGAGAGAGAGAGAGAGAGAGAGAGCCGAGAGAGAAGAGAGAGAGAGAGAGAGAGAGAGAGAGAGAGAGAGAGAGACGAGAGAGACTGGAGACAGAGATGAGAGAGGAGACGGAAGGATGAGAGATGAAGCGAGAGAGAGGAGGAAGCGTAGAGAAGGAGAGAGAGAGAGAGAGAGAGGAACAGGGGCGCTCGGCCGACACTTACAAGATGTCGTGGTGCTGCACGGCTGGTCGAGGTACCCCGGTCGATGGCTCTTCTCGCAGGCATCTCCGCTGACTCTGACGACGGCGATGGCCGGGCTGCTGGTCGGGATGGGCGAGCGATGCTGTCGTCTTGAAGATCGAAGACGGGCAGTCCCTGGGAGGCAAGGCCGGTGGCTGATGGGCTCTGGCTCGGCACGCGGTAGCTTCGCGGTGCGTGTGCTCTGGTCAAGGGCCGATAATTAAGTCTGGGGAACGTCGGTGCGCTCGCATAGTTTTCGGGCGCGAAGAGTCCGATTGTTCCCCCACTCCGTCTCGTGCGGCAGCGTGTTGCTGTACGTTGTCACGTCTCCAGCTTTCTCTCTTTTCCTTTCGCGCTTTCTTCCTCTCTCGCGCTGTCTGTCGCGCTGGCTTACTTAAATTCAATTTATTATTGGTTCATTGATCGTGTACATGATACGATAATATATCTGTGTTTTATTAATCTTAACTATTGACGTTCTATTTTCGTTAAACCTAATTGCCACCATTATCCCGCTTTTCACCATTTACAGGAACATCACGAGCCGGAGTAAAAGAAGTAAGCCGCGCAAAAGAAATACTTTGTACACAAGCGAGAATTCTCGTGCGGGCGAGTTAAATTCCACGTTACACAATTATTAAAAAAGATACAGCTGGTTGAAATATTTGTGACATTACGATATGAATTTCAGTGTGGGTATCAGTATATCTATGCAGTTTCACAATTATTTAATTAACAAAAGAAAAAGTATTATTATTATTTATGATATATACTACATGATGGACCTAATACATTTTTTCATGTAAACAATTTATTCATTCACAATAAAAGGGAAATTTTCACTGTCGAATTGCAGTGAAATATTCACTCTTTTAGTAGTAAAGCTAAGCTTACCGTTCAGAAGAGTGAATATTCACTTTTTTAGCAGTGAAAAGTGACTTCACTCTCGAAAAAAGTGAAATTTTCACCTTTTTACATCTATGAAAGAAACAAAAATCGCAAATATGGTCCAATGAAATTAAATGTTTTCCATTGCGCTATACATTCGTAAAAAGAAATTTTTCAGAATCTCAAAATTGATTCATTTTATCGATAAAAAATGGAGGCGAGTTATTCGATGTTTCATATAATGTTATACGATATTCGTGGGAACTGTGTTTTTTTATCAAATAATGAAATAATTCTAAATATGAATTAATGAAATCGAATGTTTTCAACTGAGCTTAAAAAACTTAAGTAAAAAAACTTAAGTAAAAAATTTGACATTTTCAGCGATTTTTAGATAGAAAACGAAGCAAAATCATGAAAAATGCCAAGAATACTTTTGTTCTTAAATTTTTTTTAAAATTTAACTGTATTTTTTTAAAGGCGTAGCTGCTATTTTTGAAAATTAAAAAATTTAAAAGTATTTTTTTTGTTAGAAATGGTCGCTGCCTGTTTTGCGAGTTATACAGATACTTTTGTAATGAAAATAGCTATCACCATGAATTTTTTTGTATGCACTCCAAGCTTCTGTCATTTTCAAATATCATATATTGCATGTGTAAGGTCCCGCGATTGATTTATTAATTATTGATTTCAATGTGTATAGGTGTGATTTGTGTGAGTACGCTGACGGTAGATATATTGCAATATACCAGCCTCGTGTGCTGGTTAAGCAATGGTATGATCGGGTTTCTTTGTTTAAGATCAACTCAGCATTCTCATGTATGTCGCCGCGTTATGATTTTTGTAATCCTTTTTTTGGTGGTGAGTGTTAATTGGCTGCGGGTATCTCCTCAATTCAATTATTTTGTTACTGCCTTGATCGGGGGTCGAGTCTTTATAAACCCTCGACTCGATCAGCGCAGCGCCTTTCACGACCAGACCAGGTACCGGTGTGCGTCTAACCTCGTCATACGACTTGCCGCTGAAGACTAGCCGTCTATATGAAGTTATTACGAGAGTATATACACAAGATCGTAAGAGGGTGTCCAAGGTACTACCTGTAAGCTATCAGAGGGCCTAGAAATCCACCGAACTCTGCAGGCAAGCTGGCATATTTGCTCCGGTTGGAGGTATATTACGACCGTAGTACACTGCGACGAAAGGACCGTCAATATATCTGGCGTAAGTGGGTGAAGCCGCAGCTTAGATAAGTTCAAACTCTGCCACGACTATCTCGTGTAACTTAAGATCGTCATACTCGTCTAAGAAAGAAGGACGCTTCCACCGAAGACGTGTGTTGTAAAGTAAGTTAAATTATAGCAACTACGTAAAACCTTTAACTAACTTTATACGAACAACTATCTATACTTTTTGAACGTCTGTGTGAGTGAGTGAGACCCTTAAAACCCTCTGTCTGGTGCTGCCTAAATAAAATAAAACAAAACAAAGAATATAGTAATCATCTTGTAAAATACTTTATTTGAATTAATCCAGAACCCTCCTTGTCGTCCTACCTAACTATACCTGTAAATCTTAAGTTAAGTATTCCGTACTAAAAGGGAGAATTTGACTTGATTTTCTACAGCATTTTGAGAGTCTGATGATTTGAGGTTACGCCTCAAACACTTCCCATCGTCACTTTTCAAGTTTTTTGCACATTCAACTTGCCGCTGCCGATTTTTAAAAACCTTCTCGCTGACCCTTTTACCTTTCCAAAAATACTTATTTTGCTTTGAACTCATATTTTTCTACGGTACAATGCCAATTCAAAAATACAAGTACAATACGTCCTAACCAAAACAGTCGCAATCGTCGATGTATATCTATATATATTTATGCCATCTGCTCTGATCTGCGACATTGACACATCAATACACTGCACTTATCAAATGCGAGAATTCACTAGTTTGACTAGATGAGTTTCTGCTTTACTACCTTAATTTATAAATTAGTTAAATTTTTTATTTTTTCAAATTTTTCAACCCTTTTTAATAAATAAATGTTAGGTAAATTCGATTTTTAATATTTTCAACTTTTATAAAAAGTTGAATTCTTTGTTTTGGATAACATATGTATAATGTTTTATGAAGATTTATCGTTCACTATGTTCTGTAAAGTGTACGTTCTGTACTGTATATCTTTGCAAGTTACAATTAATTTGATAAATCTTTGTTCATAAAGTATGTGACTCAGAGAATTAAGTGCATAAATAAGAGCTATACATAATATCCTACAAAAATATATTTTGATTGTTTTTATCTTAATTTTATTTATTAGTTTGCAAACAGTGTGGAAAGAAAATTTTTCGTATTGCGACGTAGCAATAATTATTGCTGCGTAGTGATCATTGTTGCACGGCCAGCTGACTCACTGTCGGTGAGTTGACAGCTCCTGGAGCGGAGCCAGCGCTCGGTGGCGCTCGCAGGAGTTGCCTCTGACCAACCGCGTGCGGAGCGCAGGATGTGAGATCTCGAGTCGCACCTGCGCAGCGCGCCGGCGCTCGGGAGGGGGCACGGCAGGAAGCGAGGTAGTGGCGAGCACACGCGGTTACATGCATGCGGCTGTGTGTAGAGGGGAAAGCGCGAGTATGTGAGCGTGAGAGAGAGAGAGAGAGAGAGAGAGAGAGAGTCGGCGCGCGCGGGAGAGAGAAATTGGCGAGAATGGGAGTCGAGCGTGTGCGTGTGTGTGTGTGAGAGAGAGAGAGAGAGAGAGAGAGAGAGAGTGAGAGAGAGAGAGAGAGAGCGCTTGAGTAAGAGAGAGGGATATAGTGGCGTGAAGTTGATGGCGTTTGGAGCGCTCAGAGTTGACTTTATGTTGACTCGCGGACGTCATAGAGACGTTTAGAGGAATATACGGACTAGGAATCTTTGGTGACTCGATATATGTAGCCCTATGGTTTACTCGAGGATGATAGAGGATTTTCAAATATCGCGCGGCTTACAGCTTATGTTTAGGTGGAGCCACCGGATGGATATCGACATGATTGATTGATTGATTGATTGATTGATATCCATAAAGGGGGCGCGAATTTGCATATTGAGGAAATACATAGAGGACGATAATCGAATTCTAAGCCAATGAATAATTAGGATTTAGAAAAGAGGGCGCTGGGGAAAATTCATAGATAAGGAAATAGATTAGTGGTAGTTCAAATAAACCAATGGGGGATTATTTTAAGAAAAAGGACCAATTGTGTAATTTTGGAGGCCGGGTCTCCGTTTCCGTGAAGAAGGAGGCCGGGTGGGAAAACGCGGCATCCTTCCTCAAGCGGAGCGTCGGCCTCGGGCATTCCGTCACTGGTGCTTGCCGCAAATAGTTGTTCTTCAGCAGTTGATTTCTTTTCTCTTTGGGACGCCATTTTGGTCCAGCGCTCGAGTTCTCTTGGAGGAGTTTTGGAAGGAGCATTGTATTGGGATTTTCTGTTTGACCGGAGTTCACGGTTGTGGCGGAAAAAAGTAGTAGAGGGATTGAGTTGATCAGATTCATAGAGGAAATTGGTAATATTCTATTATAAATATTTTCGATGATCATTGATTTGTGGCGGGAAAATATAAGTGTAATAGAGGATAGGGGCTGTTGTGGCTTATAGAGGAAAGTTCGCGATTTCAGATCCTGGCGGTGACTTCCCTTTAATTGTCAATTAATGAATAGAAGCATCGTAGAGGCCTGTTCGCGGCCCTGTTCTTTAGCATCATCGAGCAATCTTGGAGTTAGTGATATCGCCGCGTGCCCATGCACTTACATAAATTCAGTCTTCTTATGTTGAAAATGAATAGTGTACATTGAACGATAATATATTTGTGTTTCATTATTTTCTAATTGTTGGTATTTTATATATGTTTAACCCGAATTGCCACCACAATCCCGCTTTTTACCATTGCAGGAATACCACGAGCCAGAGTGAAGGACGGAAGCCGCGTATCTTAGAAATACTTTGTAAATAACTGGAATCCTCGTGCGGGCGGGAAAAATTCCACGTTACAGTATATAATATACATTTGTAACTTTGGCTGTGTATGCTTCTCCAACCAAAACCCCTTGAGTTTGCCGTTTAAACCCATTTTTGTGATAGTAATTTTTACAAGTTTGCTTTAAAATGATTCTAAGATGTTTGGAAGTAAAATCGAGCATTTGTCGAAAATGTCCAGATGGATGTATGTATGTATAAACGTATGTATACCGCTAGATCTCAGCTTCTGCTCAACCCGATTTCATTGCAAATAAGTTTTTTGGATATGATTTTCTTGTCCGAAAGCGGAAAAAGAAAGTGTTTTTCATTTCACCGATTCATCTTTAAATTATGGTCACTTTGATAAAATTTTTATCTTTCGTATTTTAAAAGTAAAATCGAATATTTTTAAATGCATCCAAAACTTCCCTTAAGAGAATGGAAATATCTACATTTTAACCAAAAAAGTATTTCGGTAGCTGCTATAGTTTCTAGGTTATGAATGAAAACATGTTTTATGTAAAAGCACTTCCAACTCGAAAACTAATCATCCATTGATTTTGAACAAAATCATGTTTATGTAGAATGTTTAAAGTCATATGATGATAAAATTTTCCATCAATTTTTCTATTAGTTGGATTTTTTCCCACCCACCCGCCCGTATGAAGCGCTGCCTTCTGTAGGTCCCCCAGCTTTTGCATCTGTATAAGGAGGTAAAGCCCCTCCCCTCATTGTG
This sequence comes from Philotrypesis tridentata, assembly GCA_018906965.1. Lineage (NCBI taxonomy): Eukaryota > Metazoa > Arthropoda > Insecta > Hymenoptera > Pteromalidae > Philotrypesis > Philotrypesis tridentata. Next base: position 648,665 of record JACCIB010000075.1, on the reverse strand, counting down.
ATATCCCTACTCTATTCGATAATGCATATATGATTTGATCCAATCGCACAGTAATAATGTTGTTAACTGCTAATTGGTTTATGACCCTGCCCATTACTTGAAAAATTTCGATACCTAGGGTGGACATTGAAAGAAACAATGTAAATGACCATGGATGAGGGAAAAAGAAGGATAATTATGAGAATTCTTAATCTATTCCGTTTAAATTCTTAATTCTTGATCCATAAATTAAATTTAACATACAGATTTCCTAAACGAGGGCACCACGATGTTTGCAGAATGAATATATCGATATTATATATCATAGTTAATTAGAAAGTTTATTATTCTCTATTTTGAAATCTACAAGCTTAAAAACAATTAAATGAATTTATTGAATTATTTATAACGTTGACATCGATTTCACAAGAAATAATGTTATAACGTCAAAATATTCAAATATCTATTGCGACAAGGCGCCCGTACGTAAACAACTACGTACACAAATACGTACACGCACAGCAAGATGAGAATCGAGGCGGCAGGAGCCATGCGCGAAACCGCTACAAGGGAGGGGGGAAAAGCATTAGAAGAGAGAGAGAGAGAGAGGCTCCGAAAGACGAGCCAGCGCGAGAAACAGCGCGAGAGAAGGAACGCTGGAGAGAGAGAGAAAGAGAGCGCAAGAGGAAGAAAGACAAAGCAGGAGACGCGACAGCGTTCAACAGCACGCTGCCGCCTTAGACAGAGTGGGGGAACGATGAGATTCCTTGCACCCGAAAACTAGGCGAGCGCTCCGACGCCGGACAGACTAATTATCAGTCCTCAACCTGATAACACGTGCCGCGAAGCTACCGCGTGCCGAGGAGAAGCCGTCGAGGACTGGGAGGCCCAAGCCAGGAGGAAGCAGATCCCCAGCCACCGGCGTTGCCTCCCAGGGATCGCCCGTCGACGACCTTCGAGACGGAGGCATAGCTCGCCGCCCCGACCAGCCACCCGGCCTACATCTTCACCGGAGCCAGCGGAGATGTCCGTGGGGAGAGCCACCGACCGGGACGCCTCGACCAGATGCGCACCAACGCGACACTGTAAGTGCCGGCCGAGCGCCCCTGTCTCTCTCTCTCTTTCTCTCTCTCTTTCTCCATACACATCCGGGCCACCGAAAGCCCGGGGCGCGCCCGTTAAAGCAGGCTAGATCGCGGAACACGTTGAGCTCGGACCCGAGCAGAAGGCCACGTGAAGCTCGATCCTCGCTTCGCCGTGCACCGCGAAAAACGCGAACTAAGAACGCGAGCGTGCGTTCATTGTAAATTACCTTTGGTTTGAATAAAGTACGGGTGAGTGCGTCCTGCTCACCCGCCTTCGCATTTAACGCGTCTCCCCTTTCGTTCAAACCGTACTCTTACCTAGCACCCGAGAACCCGCCCGGAAGACGCCGAGCTGAGCAGCCGAGCCATGCCAGGTCAAGCCGACCGGTTAAGTCCTCACCTTTTTTTGTGCACGCGACTCCTCCAGGATTGCAGGTCGCAGCTAGGGGCGACCGGAGAAGAAGCACCAAGGAGCCTCGTCACAATATTTATGCATGTAAACACAAACTGTTTAGGCGGAAGCTGAGTGCCAGGGACTTGGCAGCGGTTTTTTTGATAGAGTTAGCTAAAAAAAAGCGACGATGGCTCAATCGGTAGAGTATCAGGTTAGAAATTCAGAGGTCCTGGGTTCAAGCCTGACTCTTGACGATTTTGGGGACACCTCTTTGTTTACATTAGTGTCTATACATCTGAGCTCCAGTGGTTCGGATTCCACTGTGTACAACGTGTATATTTCACTGTACATAAAACTGTTGGTCCCTATTCTCTGCACGAATACTTAAAAATAGTGGACTCATTGCACTGAAATTAAGTACTCACAGGCACGGGCAATGCAGAGCCATATAAGACACATATGAGAACTTAAAAAGGCTGTAAAAATTCCCCGTTCCCTTGCGGATTTTCAAGTTTCTCAATAGTGGATTCAATGCACTAATTGAGGACTCGCAAAAATGCAGAGAATGAAAGTCGCTAATACCGATAGGGGACGCGACTTAAAACACACAAACAAAAAAAAAGAGTTAGCTAATAAACTTGGCACAAGTATGATAGTAAATAATGCATGAAGGCATGTTAATGCTGGGAATATCCAGTCATCATTGTCGACAAAAAGTAGTAGCAATAAAAGAATACTCATTTTGAAACCTATCATTATTTTATAAATTTGTTTAAAAAGCCAAAAAAAAATATTTGTGTATTCTACAAGATAATTACCTTACAATATCATGCTTTTTTTTGCTCGCCACGCTTCCTCAAATTTAAGCCTACATTTTAATTATTGGTGTTACCTGTTACTAGTCGTTCACGAATTAGTAAAATCTCCGTAGAAGTGTACCAAAATCATAACAGTAATTGCCGCCTCACCATAATTCACCAAGCTAGCTAATGTTTTGAGGTTGCAAATAGTTGACCACAACAACTTTTCTAGAACAACGAGTTAATGTCTAACCGAATATGAGTGAGCAAATAAGTCACTTCTTCGCTAGTTTTTATGCAAAAATACGTTATCGTTAGACGCGTCACACGTATAGTAAGGCGAGTGTTAACTACGTACTAACAGTATTATTGCTGTTGGGCGGTGCATCGTCAGGACTGATGCCTATTACTCCTGCAGTACATTTATTGGAACTAGAGGCATGTCTGACTTCAGCTCCGTGGTGTGCAGAGAGAGATGCATCTGAAATAATCTTTGCCGTGGTGTCCAGATTTTTAGGCAGCACGGGCGTTCTCTCGTTGTTCTCTAGTGCGACCACGTATCTGTCCACTCAAAGACAACCCTACACACTCAAATGTTAATAATTTAATGTCATTATGTAAATCGGATACATCCCACATTTATCTAGAATGAATTTTCAACATTAAATTACTTATTTATAAAATTTTTGTGCTATAAAAAATGATAGATATTTTAATGCATCCCACTAGACCGTACTCTGGGCTACATTAATAAAAAGTTTGTACCTAAAAGTATTATGAACTACAGCTGCTACGAACTCAATATAAATCTTTATAAATGTTATGAAATCCTGTATATATAAGGAAAAGCTACATTCCATATAGCACCCAACACTCTGGGAATATTGCTGGAATGTTGCTTTGGTAAGTAAAGTAGGATCAGTTATGTTGCGGGAAGGTTACGTAACCAGCTGGCCACGGTCAGGCAACATTGCTGCGAAGTCGAATGTCCGTTTTAATATTACATCGATTCGATCGGTATTCCGTACCCATACGTGGAAAGTAATATTACAGTAATATTGCAGTAAGCTTATTCTACATTCCCAGAACATTAATATATTATACATTTTTTATCGATTTTTTCGAAAAAATGTCTTCCCTATTGAAATAATACAGCAATGTTATGGTAACATTGCACAATGTTATCACAACATTTCTGGAATATAATATCTTACAAAGGGATCAAAGGAAAATGGTTAAAAGAAATTTCTCCGGTCGGGATTTGAACCCAACTCCTTTCGTTCAGTAGACTCGCTCGTTATCCACTGAGCTATTATTTTGTTGTTGTCAAATAATTTTGAACCTAGGTTATATTTTGAAGGTCCTCGTTTATCTCTCATTTTAACCTACATATTAACTTCAATGACAACAATAAAACAATAGCTCAGTGGATAACGAGCGAGTCTACTGAGCGAAAGGAGTTGGGTTCAAGACCCGACCGGAGAAATTTTTTTTAACCATTTTTCTTTGATCCCTTTGTAAGATATTATATTCCAGTAATGTTGTGATAACGTTGTGCAATGTTACCATAACATTGCTGTATTATTTCAATAGGGACGAAATTTTTTCAAAAAAATCGATAAAAAATATATAATATATTAATGTTCTGGGAATGTTGAATAAGCTTACTACAATATTACTGTAATATTACTTTCCACGGATGGGTATGGAATACCGATCGAATCGATGTAATATTAAAACGGACATTCGACTTCGCAGCAATGTTGCCTGACCGTGGCCGGCTGGTTACGTAACCTTCCCGCAACATAATTGATCCTACTTTACTTACCAAAGCAACATTCCAGCAATATTCCTAGAGTGTTGAGTGCTATATGGATATCCTCTAAAGTCATCTTCACCATATACATTATTTAATTCACAAACGCAAAAATGAACAAAAATGTAGTCAAATTCAGCAAATGGCTAACACATAAACTTACCACTTTGTGGAGTATAGGAAAAATAGATTACATGGGGTATATACCGTGTGTCCCAGGTGAAAGTGTCGATGCTGAGAGTGTGGGTGTTATAAAAGGCTAAGGTTCCTCTCTGGCATTGGCACACGTGTGGTACGACATTAGAAAAAATTTACACTCACAATTTTCAAATCAACAATTTTTACATAAAGATTTAATTTTAACGTACCAACATTCATGCGTAAGGCTCCTTAAGGCAGTATTCTACTTTACAACGTTGAAAAAAACGCTATTTTTATGAATTTTTTTTGAGAATACTATTGAAGATATGGATGTGGGGTTTGAAACCCTTAATAAATACACTCTAGAAGTATCTAAAAATATTTTTTTAAATTTATTTTATGCCCTTTTTTTAAGTGTAAAGTAGGGTCAAAGCCAACACGTCAAAAAGTAGATAACGATGCGGTGGTCGTAAAATCTTGCCGACGGATGGTTCGAAACGAAAAAACGAAACAGTTTTCTATTCAGTATGACGTCAGTAACCGATCTAACTAGAATATTTTATGTATGTGCAAAAACAACAAAATGACGGCTAAAATACGAAAAAATAAAATTGAGTTTTTTTGCGTCTTTTTTTGCATTAAAAATATAGTTAGAATTAAAATTTTAAGTTGATTGTAGTTAGATCGGTTGATATAAGCATATAGAACTTGTGTTTAAAATTTCAAGAGGATCGGTTGAATAGTTTTTGAGTTATCTCGACCACGGTACTTGAAAACGTTGTTTCGAGAAAAACGCGTTTAAAGTTTTTGTAAGTGAAAAATCGTAAAAAAAATATCTGACGCTCAATCAGCGATGCCTGGGCCATATAATATACCTTCAAATTGTTCCAGGCGAGCATTTTCATCTAATTTAGCCTGCTTTATTTGAATTCTGCTCTCTTTAGAAGCCTCAGACGAGCGACGGTTCTTTCGAACGATGCACTCTTGGTCGCGCATATTGACGAACTCGATGGCGCCTTGGCCGATTTTCATGCCCATAATTTCCATCATTTTCAAAACTGGGCTGAATCCTTCATTAAAAATACAGGCTGCAGTGAGACATGCAATTTTAACGATTTTTTTGCCATTATAGATATGCTTCGGTGCCATAGCCCAAACTATTGAGTTGAAACATTCATTGTTATTTTGAGTGTTTCCACCGAAACATCTCTCCAGCAATTCCGTTTTTGTTAGATCTTCGTAGATCGGCTTCAGCACCTCTTGTACGTCACTAGCAAGAGCTGGAGGATGTTTATAATTTTTTAAAGCGTTGTTTCCTTCGGCCTTCTTATACTTGCACCGGCTGTCTGAACAGTACGTATGCTGTGGTTTGGAGTCTGTTGAGATTTTGTGGTAATAGCCGGCCCAGATCTCGTTTCGCATGCCTTCTACTGAATTTGAATTCCTTTGAATTGCAAGACTGTAGTTTTTACATAACTCTTTCATTAATTTGATAGTTAGATCAGCAGTTTTCACTTTTTTAATAGCGTCTTTTGGTTTCTTGGCAACTTTCTTCGGCGCAGCCACTTTTTTCGTTTTTTTTCTTCGACCTTCAGTTTTGCATTCTCAGCTTTTCTTCTTTGAATTAAAATTTTTTTCGCATCACTTGCGCGTTTGAAAATTCTTTTGGCAACATGTAGCACACACTCCAGCTTTTTCACAACGAAATTTTCACCATACGGGTATGTATCAAGCAGCATTTTAAATGTTTTCGAGTCGCCATCGCCTATATAAAAGCCATATCTCACTGCATATTTCTCTAGCGATCTTAAAAACATTTTTACAACACCTTGAACCTCCATTTTACCGGCGCTGCCTTCGTGATTTGCACTACAATTGTCTTTATGCATTTCATACCACGCAGCAAAATCAATAGTGTCTGTGATTTTTTTACGATAATCGCATGCTCTGCAATAACTTGACATAACTACAACGTCAAGAATTTTTTTGCTGTACTTACCAATTAAAGACACGATACCAACGAGCGAAGTGAAACCTCTTTTTGCCCAGGATCCGTCTCCAGAAACCGTCAGATCTTCACCAAATCCCTTTTCGACATTTAACTTTTTTTCTTCGTCGATTGCCTTGCTTTGAACTAAATCGAATACACTTTTGACAGCAATTTTGATGTTATCTACGATTTCATAATAGATGTTTATGTTGAAAGTTGTCTGCAATTCCATCAGTCCACAAAATAACTGTATCCCTCGAAGGCCAATACCAAGCAAATGAAACACAAATACGAGTCGACGATTTATTTCATATCCAGTGCCGATCATTGGTCCTGAATTGATGTACCTATCTCCACAGCCACAAGTAACGCACTTTTTGAAACCAAGGCCTCGCAACTTGTGAAAACTTCACTTGTAGATGGCAAACAGAACATTCTGCCCACTATGAGAGCATTGAAAACACAGTAAAAAAATGAATAAAAGAATAACCACCAGTATTATCATTTTTCACATCAAAACTCGAATCGTCAGATTTTTTCAGTTTTGCTGCTGATGCACTCGCGATGCTAGTATCTTTTTGATTAGTGAATCTGTTTCCATGAAAAGAACGTTTTCTACTTCTAGATGGGCGATTAGACGTTCCCTGTGCACGAAGCACTTTCTTCGTATCCATTGCGAATAGATAGATGCCAGGATAGATGCTACACTACACTACTGAAATACAGAACTCAAATATAGAAACGCGTTCGAAAAGTGAAAAAGTATAGTTAGACTGCTTGAATCTTTCTAAAATTTTGAACTAATATTCTTGAATATATTTACTTTCGAAAAATGTAAAAAAAACATGCTTTTTTTCAAAGTTATAAAGTAGAATACTGCCTTAATACTTTCAAAACTTGAATCACAAAAATCGGAGCATTTTCACTTTTATCAATTCACAATCCTAAAAGTAACAATTATCAAACTAGTATCGATATCTCAAGAAGTTACCATTCGATTTTTGTCATTCAAATTCTGTTGAATTCAGCCTTTCCTGTAGAATTAACTGCCTGTTCAAAAAATATTAATTATGAAAACTTAAAATTTTTTGGGTTCAGTTCATCGACAGTTTCACCTGGGAAACACGGTATATGTATGTGTGTGTACTTAAATATTTAAAGAACCATGAATTTTCGTAAAAGATTCGTTAAGATCCGACCAATAGGAGCCGAGATACGACATTTTTTTCAATCGACGATTACACCGAAACTATTTCATATTTTTCGAATTTTCATACAATGCTTGATCAAATGATGCTCTAGATGATAGCATTTTCCTCGATAGTTGTAATGGACTTAATTTTTCTAAAAGGACCGATGAACGGATGCGAAATCGGCCGTGCGGCGCGGTGGTGTGGGGACCGCTGCTGCAGCTTTCGTGAGCCTTTGATGTAAATTGATTTTCTCGGCAACCAAACGACCTACACTAATGCTTTTTATTTATTTTATCTGTTTTTTCTGAGCTTTCACGTCATGTCAATGAAATTTACATGAGTGCAATGCAAATACCCGAAAATTACGCTTTTTAGTTGTAAATTAAATTTCTCGGCAACCAAAGGTCCTACGTTAATGCTTTTCTTTTTAATTGTATGTGTTTTTGCCTCAACTTTCATGCCATGTTAATTAAATTTTCATAAGTGCCATACAAACACGAGAAAATTCCATGTTTTCTGTTATATGCAATACTACATAATGTATTCATACTTTGTATATACGTGTGTATATATTAATTTTAAAAGCTCAGTACAAGGATAGTGTTTGCTTACGATTTCAGCATTAAACGGAATTAAAGCATTAATGTCCAGAAGATATAATTGTATAAAACTTTCTGAAGCTGCATTGAATTTAATCGATCGGCGCAGTATGAGGAAAAATTGTTTAAATGTAATTAAATGCATGCAAATTTCAAAAATTTTTAAGTATTACATATTTTTATGTACAAACATTTAAATACATAAGTATAATCTCATCTAAATCGATTAAATTCAATGCCGCTTCAGAAAGTTTTATACAATTATATCTTCTGGACATTAATTCTTTAATTCCGTTTAATGCTGAAATCGTAAGCAAACACTATCCTTTGTGACGTTGTAGATTTTCCGAAAAGATTATGACGGAATCTTGAACGTAAACGCACTCTGTTATCGGGCTGCCTCGGTGAACCATATTTAAATTTAACAATAAAGTTGGACGCCCGGTTCACTTCTCGCTTCGCCGGCTGCTCAGCGGTGGTTGAGATTGCTTCCCGGGGCTGCGGATTACGAAGAGGGAATAGGGAATTCTCGCAAATAAACAACTACACGTTTATTGAAATTATTTGAATTACGTGAGTAATAGCACGTGTGTGCAGTCGTTCGACTGATAGCCGTCGACCGGCGGTTTCTCGCGAGCGCGCACTTATGAGGTTAATACGACTGTCTACCTGGCTGATACTCGTGCTCTGCTCGTCCTCTCGTACGGCGATGTCTCGTGCCCTGAAACTTCGCGCGGCGCAAAACTTTCGCGAGCTATCTCTCAACACTGTGTAAATTGTGGAGAGTCGAATAGTACGACGAAGTCTTTCGGAGGGAATCTTGTATCGCTGTCTTGCTTCAATGCTCTGCTACGCTTGCGGTCCAAAAGGATACTGACTGACTCGCCTGTTGCGCCCGGCTTCCTCACGGCCACGGCGTCTCTTCCTATCTCACTCGCACGCATTAATATTTCTCCTAGATCACTCGTTTGCCAATCACGTGACGACACGCATCGATATCATATATGCCATCAATCATTCAGCGCCCTCTTAATAATTAGTTCATGCTCTCGCGCGACATTTGAATTTGGTTTCATGTCCTATTCTGGCTGTATTCTTCGTCTGGCTGATCTGTCGCTTTCCCGCCTGCCTATTTCATATAACAAAGATGGCGCACGTTCGCCTCGCTCGCGTACATACTGTGGACGGGGCCGCAGCCCTCCACTTTACTCCAATATCGCACGAGACTCGGCGCTTGCCTCCACTCTCTGACTATCATTCGCTCTGTCTCTCTCACCCATGCTCTGTCTCTCTCTCGCACGCATTCTGCTGTAGCGCACGACAACATGGCGGCGGCCGCTCGCGCGCATACGCCTCGTGGCTTCGCTCGCCGTTCTCTCAGCTGCTGCCGCTTCTTCTTCTCTCTCGCTCACTCGCGCGGCGCTGCGTGCTGTTCTCTCTCTTTCTCTCGCTCTCTCGGGCTCGTGCGGCGCTGCGTGCTGTTCTCGTCTGCTCGCGCGGCGCTGGCCGTGGTTCTCACTCTCTCTTTTTCTCTCGCTCGCTGACTGCCTGACTGCTGGATTTATTCGTACCTGTAAACACCACCAGGTATAAGTAACGTTCTTGTTGCTATTTATTTTACCCGACTCCGGCGGTGTCCAGGCGAGCCTCCGCTGACGGTAGACCGTCACACCTTGTACTGAGCTTTTAAAATTAATATATAGGCCAAGCAACAGAGATTATTTTCAAAAAAGTAATAAAAGAAGCTAGCGACCTATGCCACTCGATAGCAAATAATGCGCACTTTAAGCACATATGTGTGTCTACAGGTAAATCGAGATTATTTTATAGTTATTAACAAAAAAACATGCAGAAAATGCATGTTTTTTTAGTTTTTCGCTTAGAACTTTTAAACTAAGCAAGAAATGAAAACATCACTTTAGACAAAAAATATGCGGTATGAAATTACGAAGAAGAGGAACTATTAAAAATCTCGATAAGTTGTATAGAAGCTGAGATAATGGAAAATAAAGGGTTAAACTAGCCATTTTTCAAAAATTCATTACGCAGCCATTTTTTCATTTTAAGACTCGAAATTTTTGAAATTAGAAGCTATGGGTATCGCTTCCCGACACGCGTGAATTATCTATGTATACGCGCTTCCCCTATTCCCCCAGTCCTCGCGCGCTCTGCCGCGTCCGGCCGTTTTTGCGTATTTTCGACGGCTACTTTAGCATACTTAGATGCATTTTATCGAAAAACGGATAAATGCATCTTATTGTGCGAAACGTCAACATTTCAAAACACGTTTTAAAATTGAAATAGGACCACAATTGGGGACGTGAGAGCGTGTGCAAGTTAGTGAACAAAAATTTAACATCGCGATTACAGCAACAATCATGGTTTCACAGCATTCATTTTTTTCCCTATAATGTACATACCCATAGCTTCTAATTTCCAAAATTTCGAGTCTTAAAATGAAAAAATGGCTGCGTAATGAATTTTTGAAAAATGGCTAGTTTAACCCTTTCTTTTATATTATCTCAGCTTCTATACAACTTATCGAGATTTTTAATAGTTCCTCTTCTTCGTTTCATACCGTATATTTTTTGTCTAAAGTGATGTTTTCATTGCTTGCTTAGTTTAAAAGTTCTAAGCGAAAAACTAAAAAAACATGCATTTTCTGCATGTTTTTTTGTTAATAACTATAAAATAATCTCGATTTACCTGTAGACACACATATGTGCTTAAAGTGAGCATTATTTGCTATCGAGTGGCATAGGTCGCCAGCTTCTTTTATTGATCGTCAAAAATCGTACCTTTCTCTGCTCTGTCGCTTGGCCTAATATACTGTAACGAGAGGTTAGATCACGCTATTTGAATAGCGTGCGCTCGTTAGGTCGCACGAAGCGAAGATAGCAGCAAGCTATGTTGCTGTACGGTGGTGAGAGATGCGCGGGGAAGATTGGGAGAAGGCCCGCGCGCCTTTTAAGCCAGATTTAATCTGACCGTGCCGGTGCGTGTTTCGCGTGCGATTAAATAGCCATTTTGCGATACCACCGTTGTGTCCGAGTTCGTTGCGAAGATCTACGGAGTAGCTCCGGGTGAATAGTCAACACCAACTGCATCACGGGAGAAGGGACGCCTTCTCCGTGCCGATACCCGATTTGGAGCAGAGTTCCCGAGAGATATAGCGACTCGTGCGAGTACCGAGGAAGCGACGCACACCTCGTACTTAAAGTGAGTTGAATTTCCAACTTTTTCTTTGGCAAGGTCACCGACGGATGAGTATTTTCTGCCACAAAATACTCGTCTCTTCCTTGGCCAAGCACAAGCGTGAATTCTCACCGCTGTCGTGCGTGCGACCGTAGTGGGCGGATTATTGTATATTTTGTTTTGAGCAATATACAAGTCTTCGACTCATTTATACTAATTAATTTCGCTGTAGTTAATCATCCTGTATTTTGTACTTCGTTCTTCTTATATCCGAATCCGAAGGTTGTTTTATGCACGGAAAGTGTGGTGCTCGGGAGCATCACACACTTGTACGCGAGACGATTGGTTTTCTTAGCAGAGCAACGCGGATGACCGAGAAGAGCTGCGTCGGGTAGCATTTCGCAAGGTTTACAGGGAAGACTCGGTGACACGGCGACATTCTGTCGTCGCCGCGCTAAGACGAATTTGCCCCGTTACAATACATACGTATATACAAAATATGAATACATTATGTAGTACTGCATATAACAGAAAACATGGAATTTTCTCGTGTTTGTATGGCACTTATGAAAATTTAATTAACATGGCATGAAAGTTGAGGCAAAAACACATACAATTAAAAAGAAAAGCATTAACGTAGGACCTTTGGTTGCCGAGAAATTTAATTTACAACTAAAAAGCGTAATTTTCGGGTATTTGCATTGCACTCATGTAAATTTCATTGACATGACGTGAAAGCTCAGAAAAAAACAGATAAAATAAATAAAAAGCATTAGTGTAGGTCATTTGGTTGCCGAGAAAATCAATTTACATCAAAGGCTCACGAAAGCTGCAGCAGCGGTCCCCACACCACCGCGCCGCACGGCCGATTTCGCATCCGTTCATCGGTCCTTTTAGAAAAATTAAGTCCATTACAACTATCGAGGAAAATGCTATCATCTAGAGCATCATTTGATCAAGCATTGTATGAAAATTCGAAAAATATGAAATAGTTTCGGTGTAATCGTCGATTGAAAAAAATGTCGTATCTCGGCTCCTATTGGTCGGATCTTAACGAATCTTTTACGAAAATTCATGGTTCTTTAAATATTTAAGTACACACACATACATATACCGTGTTTCCCAGGTGAAACTGTCGATGAACTGAACCCAAACAATTTTAAGTTTGCATAATTAATATTTTTTGAACAGGCAGTTAATTCTACAGGAAAGGTTGAATTCAACAGAATTTGAATGACAAAAATCGAATGGTAACTTCTTGAGATATCGATACTAGTTTGATAATTGTTACTTTTAGGATTGTGAATTGATAAAAGTGAAAATGCTCCGATTTTTGTGATTCAAGTTTTGAAAGTATTAAGGAGCCTTACGCATGAATGTTGGTACGTTAAAAAAATCTTTAAGTAAAAGTTGTTGATTAGAAAATTGTGAGTGTAAACTTTTTTCTAATGTCGTACCACACGTGTGCCAATGCCAGAGAGGAACCTTAGCCTTTTATTACACCCACACTCTCAGCATCGACAGTTTCACCTGGGACACACGGTATATACCCCATGTAATCTATTTTTCCTATACTCCACAAAGTGGTAAGTTTATGTGTTAGCCATTTGCTGAATTTGACTACATTTTTGTTAATTTTTGCGTTTGTGAATTAAATAATGTATATGGTGAAGATGACTTTAGAGGAGATGTAGCTTTTCCTTATATATACAGGATTTCTTAACATTTATAAAGATTTATATTCAGTTCGTAGCAGCTGTAGCTCATAATACTTTTAGGTACAAACTTTTTATTAATGTAGCTCAGAGTACGGTCTAGTGGGATGCATTAAAATACCTATCATTTTTTATAGCACAAAAATTTTATAAATAAGTAATTTAATGTTAAAAATTCATTCTAGATAAATGTGGGATGTATCCGATTTACGTAATGACATTAAATTATTAACATTTGAGTGTGTAGGGTTGCCTTTAAGTGGACAGATACGTGGTCGCACTAGAGAACAACGAGAGAACGCCCGTGCTGCCTAAAAATCTGGACACCACGGCAAAGATTATTTCAGATGCATCTCTCTCTCTGTACACCACGGAGCTGAAGTCAGACATGTCTCTAGTTCCAATAAATGTACTGCAGGAGTAATAGGCATCAGTCCTGACGATGCACCGCCTAACAGTAATAATACTGTTAGTACGTAGTTAACACTCGCCTTACTATACGTGTGACGCGTCTAACGATAACGTATTTTTGCATAAAAACTAGCGAAGAAGTGACTTATTTGCTCACTCATATTCGTTTAGACATTAACTCGTTGATCTAGAAAAGTTGTTGTGGTCCACTTTTTGCAACCTCAAAACATTAGCTAGCTTGGTGAATTATGGTGAGGCGGCAATTACTGTTATGATTTTGGTACACTTCTAAGGAGATTTTACTAATTCGTGTACGACTAGTAACAGGTAACACCAATAATTAAAATGTAGGCTTAAATTTGAGGAAGCGTGGCGAGCATAAAAAAGCATGATATTGTACGGTAATTATCTTGTAGAATACACAAATATTTTTGTTTTGGCTTTTTAAACAAATTTATAAAATAATGATAGGTTTCAAAATGAGTATTCTTTTATTGCTACTACTTTTTGTCGACAATGATGACTTTGGATATTCTCAGCATTAACATGCCTTCATGCATTACTTATTATCATACTTGTGCCAAGTTTATTAGCTAACTCTTTTTTTTTGTTTGTGTGTTTTAAGTCTCATCCCCTGTCGGTATAGGTAGTAGTATGTAGCACCTTAGAGAATGTAAATAAAAATAACCTTGACCTGTGTGACCTCTGATCCTTGCCACTATGGTTAAGGTTACCTTTATTTACACTCCCCAAGGTGCCTCAGGTACTTGGGAGACCCCCTTCCCTCTCTCTTATTTTCGCTAAAGTGTCCTTCTGAGATAGAAGAAACTTTGGAGAGAAAATCGCCGAAGTCACCTCTAATATCGATGACACTTTGGCGATTTTCTACAAAAGTTTCTTTTAACTCAGAGGGAATTTTACGATGTAATCGCACCGGAGGCTGACGGGTAACTGCGCGCCGCCGATGTGCAACGCTATTTTAAATTAACACAGACACACACACACACACACACACGCGCGCGCGCGCATGCGCGTACACATATACACAAAAATTAAAAAATATTTTATTTTTACCTTGTTATTGTTGCTGGTGTTGTTGGTGGTGAAAGTCTTTTTTAAAATATACACTAACTTAACACTAAAAATTGAAGTTTTTAAGAGTTAAATTAGTTCTTTGCGCCGGCAATGCAACGGGTCGTCGTTGCAGTCCGGACACAACCAATTCCCGCAATCGTCGCACCGCCACCATCATCGCAAACGCTGCTGTCTAAAAATTCGACCGCAACCGTAACACATATCGTGATTACGGCGCGGTCTTTCAATATCGGGCTGAGGTAGCCGACGACGCTGCTGCCGGTTCAAACGACGTAGGAAATTTTCTCATCGCTCTCGCGCACGATTGATGCGCGCGGTTATATTTCGTAGATGCCGTCGGCGCTCCAGCTGCAAAATTCGTTGGCGTGTTCGCCAGATGAATTGTTGCATCCCTATGTATCTATATGGCCGCGCTTCGTGCAACGGCTCAAGGGCGGGGTCATAATCGCCCTCAATTGCCGGTCTTGGGCCTGGTCATCGTCCCGGATCGTCTCCGCATCGCTGGCGACGGAGTCGTATCCGGAGTCGTTGTCGTCATAGTAGTCGTCGTCGTCGCCGCCCTCGTCGTCGTCGCTGCCGTCGTCGTCGACAGGCATATTTACAGGACCTGCCTCCCCGGCCAACATCTCCGCTACCTCCACAGCCGCGACGTCCTCCAGGACGTCATCTTCAGCTCCCTCATCGCCAGCCTCCTCCTGCTCCTCCTGCTCCTCCTCCTCCTCCTCCTCCTCCTCCTCCTGCTCCTCCTCCTCCTCAGCCTCCTCCTCCTGTTCGTTATCCACAACGTTGTCACACAGCACTTCGTCGTCGTATATGGTGATGAATGGTGATTCTCCATATACAACGTAATTCACTAGCGGTGCAATGTTGACCGGACTACTGGTCATGATTGCGGCCACCTCCTCATCGGCTGCAATATCATCGATATTGTAGCCACCGATGAGGAGATTGCGCGGTGGTGACGCGTGCTGCAGGGACGGCCCGGGAGTCGGCGACTCAACGCGGCGATTGATCTCCTCGACACTTAAGATGTGCATTTTCGGTATTAGATTTGATAAATGATTTTAACTCCTCGAGGGCTGATCGAGGACTGACTGCGATTCGCAAAAAGTTTTGCCACCACCCGTTAAACTATCACCCTACTCTCTAATTTTGATAAGCCAACTTTGCTGTTTTTACTTGTGAGCGGGAGTAAAACTCAGCAAGTAGCTTCGAAAAATCTAAAATTACGAATCGGACCATATCAGATTAATGAAAGAAGAGTAATATTCGCGAAAATTTGATCTTTCGAGTGGGCAGAAAAATATATGGTTTGGTGAAAGAGGAGTATAATTCGTGAAACTTTGATCGTTCGATCAACGTGCAAAGACAAAGCTTTGCTGAAAGAGGAGTAAAATTCGTGAAACTTTGATCGTTCGATTGATGTGGAAAGGCAAAGCTTTGCTGAAAGAGGAGTAAAATTCGTGAAATCTTGATCTTTCGAGCGGCTGGAAAGACGAGGCTTTGCATCTTTCTAAGTAATATCCAATAGCCGATGCGTTTCAAATGTATCGAAGATCTAAAATATACAAAATCGCAAGTTTCGAGTCAGCAGAGCCTCCTCGGGTTTACCTGGGAACGGTATTTTGTCGCGATGCTCAAGTATATGAATATGCATAACAGTCTGCAATGTCTAATATGTACATCTTACTTTCGACAATTATTCGCGATTTATCGGTTAAATAGGATGTATGCACCGAGTATAGATCATATCGGCAATAATCCGATCGATACAATCGTCAAATTAGACGAAAAACTAATCGAAAACAGTCAGTCTGTATTAGGCGTTTATCAGCATAAAGAAAGTGGCACGAAAGTGGCGAAGAAGAAGGTGTGAAGACGGATATCGGATTAGTACTGCAGCGAGGTGTGTTTTGTCACAGTTACTTTACACCTGAGCGCTGAGTGGCCAGCGTAATCCTAATCCCGAGCGAATTAGAAGACAGTCGGTCAAGCATAGCGATGGAGTATTTTTGAAGACCGACTTAATGGCCGAGGCCTATAGAAATCGAACACTTCCTCGTGCACTATACATCCCTAATCCTCAAAATACAGTTTCAATAACTTATTTGCATAAATTAATTAATATTATGCACAGGCATGTACAGCGGAGGTGCATAATCGATCAGTCGGTACCATGTAATATGACACCCATCGAAAATTTGGACATGACCCACCCTTATCTCCGAAGATTACAAGCCGATTTATTTTAGCCATAAAGAACTTTGAATGCCCTCTTCACGACGCGTACAACAAGCCCTGTTACGGTTCGATACGAGCATTTTTTCAAAATCGATTGATTGGTAATATCGATAAATTGACTTGTACTATACATTATTAGATAGGCCTTCAAAAGTATGACCCCCCTTTTAAGAACTCCCAAAATTTTATCCGTTTTTGCGTAGCTCTTACCGTTCTCGAGTTATGAACGAAAATCGATATTCCAATCAATCGATCGTGTATAGCTCTAAAAATATTGCCCGGATAAATTCGCGGGATAACAACTTTATTTAGCACTACTCAAGAGCTATCCATACATCGACATTCAGGTGAATCGGATGAAAATTGGTAATCGATCGATTTCTATTATTGATCATCGATTATTACAATAGTGGATGGTAGGTTGAAATTTACGTGGTTTTCAGCCAGCGTAAATACCTGTAAGACTGTATACACTTTTGACGAATTTTCAATCGTTGGGCCGGACCAAACAGATATCGGAAATCAATCGATCGCCTATATCACCGAAACTATTGATCAAATAATTTCGCGGGATAAGAACTTTATTTAGCCCTAATCAAGAGGTATCGAGTGAGCCGACTTTCAAGTCAATCGAGTAAATCTTAATTATCGATCAATTATACATATATGTAAATGTTGATTCAAATACAACGAAAATATAATTTTAGATTATAGGATAGAGAGCACGATCTTACCCTGGCGAGTGACGGTTGTAGATTGATGATTTTTTTAGCATTTACACGAATAAATAGGCGCTTTATGCTGGTATAGTGTAAGATAAACTACATGACAGCCGATAAAAGTGCTTTCGCTCAGTCTAATTTTTCGAAATGTGTCGTGAGCGTTTTAACCCGTTTCAGCCGGTTAAATCCTCTGGTGCGTAAGCAAAACTACCCCTCTACACAGTAAGAATCGCAGCTTGGTGGCACTATAAAAGCAGCCCCAGCTGACCTGTGAGCCATCAGACAGTGTCTACCAACAAGCTTGGTAACTTCGGCGAAAGATACTTTTCAGCGACCAGAAGAGAGCGACCTCCTTGGGTAGAAGTAACACGTCTGACGAACGAATTCGTCAAGATCCCGACGAGACTTTGACGAGAAAGCGAGAGAAAGAGAGAGAGAGAGAATCTAAGAAAAATCTAAGAGAAAATAAGAATTATATTTATAATGCATAAATGAATGAAATTTATACATAACAAGGTAATATGCTTATATTTTAGATATGATTCCGGTACTAGAGTCGAGCTTTAACGAACTTCAAATTCACAATCGAATTGATCAGCTACAATCTATAGTTCAACGCATGGTTGAGAAAGACAAAGAACGAGAATAATTTGAAAATGCTTTAATAAAAGATTTTTGTAAAATAGTAGGCCAAGCAATAGAGCTAAAAAAGAGATAATTTTCAAGTGGTAATGCTAACAGGTAGAGAAGTGCACGAATTGATCAGTAATAATGTGTACATTGATAAAAAAATATAATGTGATTTTTTTGCAATTTTTATCGGTTTTTCGCACATAAGTCAAAAACTATTAAAAATATGAAAAAAAACAATAATATGCATTTTGTGTAATATTAAATTTCAAAGAAAATAAGCTATTGAAAAGCTCAGTAGCATGAATGGAAGCCGAGATATATAGAAGAAAGCGTTAAAATATGCCGAATTTAAAAAAAATCATAAGTCGGCCGTTTTTTCACATTAAGAACTAAAATTTTGGGTTTAAGAAGGTATGCATACGTACTTTATACAAAAAAAAATTTGGTACTGTACAACAATTATTTTTGCAGTTATAGCGATGTGAATATTTACATGACCGAATTTGCAGTCGTTCGTGTTCATCTAATTTTGGTCCTATTTCAAAATTAAAAAAAGTTTTGTAAAGTTGACGTTTCACACAACAAAACGCATTGTTTACTTTTTCGATAGCATGCCTCTAAGCAGCCTAAAAAGCGGTTAAACATGGGCAAAAACGCCGCGCGCGCGAAGAGTGGGGGACGCGTCGGTGATCGAGGGGAAGCGTATATGCAGATATCTTTAATAGTTTTTGACTTATGTGCGAAAAACCGATAAAAATTGCAAAAAAATCACATTTTTGCAAGTTAATTGTCAATAACAAATGCAATGCCCAGAAAAATCGGTGGGCAATATTTTTTTATCAATGTACACATTATTACTGATCAATTCGTGCACATCTCTACCTGTTAGCACAAAAATCGTGAAAAAAACCTCTATTGATTGGCCTATAGAGACAGCGTTTAAAGAGCTGAATTTATCATTTTTAAAACTTCAAAAAGATGACGAGATACATTGGGAGTTCTCTAATAATATTATGAAGTGTAATGAAAAATACACAATAAAAATAGATAAAATGCGTGCGCGTTTAGGGCTGTTTACAGGACTAACTTTATCTAAGTTAGGAAAAATAGAAAAAAAATTGAATTGATGAACGATGAAATGGATGAATTATCAGATAAAATAAGTGAATTATATTTATAATACAGCATATTACCATTGTTTAAACATAATTAATAGTAGAAAATTATTAAATTTACATAGTGTTTCACATTATTGACTATACCTCAATAAAAATACTTGAAATTACCTGTTTGTTTGCAGGAGGGTGGTGGTGCCAACCATCCGCCAGTATGGCAAAATATACAAATTCATCGACAATGATTGAAATATTATCGACTCTTTTCTTTGTACGGCCGTGAGGCGCTCATCACCATCAGACGACCGCCAATTAATACTGATGCCACGGAGTGGATAGGACACGGTATACATGATATTCACAGGTATGTGATCGAGAATACCTTACGCGACGACTTCGTCGGCCTAGTTATAGAGTCGCCGCAATTCCAGGAAGGCGTTGTATGGGTTGCTTTTAGAATGGTTTGGGAATTGGAAGTATCAGATATTTTAGAGCTGTTGCGCAGTGTTTCGCAAAGTAACGGTGGCTTTGACATCAACGACGCATTGACAATTACAGTGAGTACCGTGTCGGTACCCCAAGGTGCTGGTCGAGTTGCGCTCACATCTGAGAGCGTTTTTAAGAGATCTATTCTCACAATACAAAACAATGATAACCTCTGTCTACCGCGGGCTCTTGTTTGCGCACACACATATGTCATTCGCGGCGACATTCGCACGGGTCATATGCAGAAAATGTGGGACAGCATCAGACAATGCAACGGCAAATTGCAAAAAGAGCGAGCGCTAAAACTTGTTAATAGTGCTAGAGTTACCATACCCGCTCTGGCTGTGGGCTACCAGAAATCAAGTTATTCCAAGAGTATTACGCTTGTTTAGATGTTGCTATAGTTGTGTATACGTTTCAAGGGTTTGTTCGAGGCGTCAAGCCGTTATACGACGGTGTAGAATATGTCTATAATGTTGGCAATACGGCTAGATATACTCTGCGTATAATGTACTACGAAAATGCTCGGCATTACCAGCCCATTTTAAACTTGGTAGCTGCAGCTGGTAGTCGCGGGTATTGTATACCATGCAATAGAAAAATAACGAATGAGAAAAACCATAAATGTCCGGGCAAGTGTCAAAGATGCCTGCAACGACCGCCGTGTGAGCGTGACCAGGTCGGTAACCATACAGAGTGTACGCACTGTAATGGAATATTTTTTAATCAAGCGTGTCTTCTTAATCATCTGAAATCCGGATCGTACGATAAGAATCATACGGTATGCGCAAGTCTTACAAGTTGCGAGCGATGCTGTAGGACGATTCGTGCCAGCGATACAGCGACTACTCACCAATTTGATGTCATATTCTGTAAGATTTGTAATTAGCCGAAGCCAATTGGTCATTTTTGTTTTATGCAGCCACTTGGCGGCTCAAGAGATCAGCAGGCTGGTAGTCGTGGCGGTGGTAAAAAACACACGTTATATGTGTTTTATGAATTCGAGACTCAACAATCGGAGACTGTTTTGGGCGACGAGAACACACGTATACATGTTGTGAATCTGTGCGTGGTGCAGCAGGTGTGCAGCGTATGCTTAGATAATGATGATATCTCCGTGTCATGTAGTATTCATGGTGTGCGAGAGTACATATTTAGAGACAACCCGGTAAAGCAGTTAGTCGACATGCTGCTAACCCGCAGGCAAAATATCAGTGGGGTTGTGTGTATTGCACACAATACTCAAGGATTTGACGCGCAGTTTATCTTGAAACCCTTGGTCGAGCGAAAAGATTTTCGCGAGTCACCAAGTGTAATTCTAAATGGTTCCAATGCTATTCTCATAAAATTTGCGAACATAAAGTTTCTCGATAGCTTAAATTATTTGCATATGGCTTTGAGTGCCCTGCCAAAAGCATACGGTCTCGGGAATATTGAAAAAGGCACGTTCCCGCATCTGTTTAATAGAGCGGAAAATCCAAACTATGTGGGTGAAATGCCACCTGTCGAGAGCTTCTCACCAGACTCGATAGGTGTCGGGGAGCGCAAGGCATTTTTAGAGTGGTATAGCGAGAAAAAAGAACAAAATTACGTATTTGATTTCCAGCATGAAATAATCAAATACTGTCTGCAAGATGTAAAAATATTGCGACTAGCATGCCTTGCGTTCCGTAAGTCGTTCATCGAGTGTGGCTCGACAGGCCCGTTTCTTGAGTGTGGCTCGACAGACCCGTTTCTCAAGTGCGTCATGATAGCATCCTCGTGTATGCGCGTTTTCCGCAAACAATTTCTAAAAAAACAAACGGTCGGTATCATACCCTCTGGTGGCTATCTTCGAATTAATAAACAATCTTTGAAGGCAGCGCAGTGGCTCACGTGGATGGAGCAGGAGACGGGCTGGCCAATTCGACACTCTGTTAAGCTGGATTGAAAAAACGTGCAGCAGTTGGCATTGATGGCTGTGGTGATGGTGGACGTTGTGTTACTATCTTAGACATGTTGATTAATCGGATACCCTTTGAAATGCATTTGCCGGGATATCAATTTCTCGGGTCTGGAACACATGTCGAGGAGAGGCTGGCACGTAATGGGAGTGGGATAAACCCCCTCGACCATGCATGTCTCGAGCATGACATTGCCTACTTGCAGAACGATGGCAGTAGTGGCAGTAGGCGGACCCGAGCCGATCGGCGTCTATCCGAGCGAGCTTTTTCACGTATGCTCTCTGACACGTCGAGTCGAGAGGAGAAGGGGACCGCTCTTTTAACTGTTTTATGTATGGTTGGTAAAATTACATTTGACAGAGTGTATCGAAAATGCCGAAAAGCCTTTAAACGTGCACGCAACAGGCAGAAGACCTCAGTCGGCGGTAGACGTCAAGCTGAGAATGGAGAGTAAGCTATTGAACAATTGTACTACGGTCTACCAGCTCCATCAGCATACGCTGGAGGTGACAGACTTGTGTGGGCAACACGTAAAAAATTTCCACCGAACAAAGTGCTAGAATGGCTTGAGACACACACACCACAAAATGGTACGTCATCGTTTTCCCCGACGACCGTATCACGTGTTCAGCCCATACGAGCTGTGGGAGGCTGACTTGGCCGATTTTCGTGCTCTCAAGACCTACAATGATAATTACACCTACCTACTGGTCGTCATCGACGCGCTCTCAATGTACGCGTGGGTGGAGCCCCTGCACGATAAAACGAGTAAAAGTGTGGCTGAGGGCCTCGAGAGACTACTCAAGCGAAATGACGAGCGAGCACCCAAATACTTTCAGACGGACAAGGGCAAGGAGTTCTGTCGGACCTGTAAACAATGTATCCTTCAATCAGAAGCCCGTGTCACCGCCAAATAATGCTTACGCTTACAGGTCGTACATTGAGACACTATTGAATTATGGGTCAGCGGCAAAAAATTGACACTTTACCAGCGACTTGTGGTACGATGATACAGCCGGTAAAATGGATGCTATCGACACAGATAATGCAGGCTTTGTAAAACATCGAATAGTCATGACTAATAATAAAATTTATTTATTGGGTCATTTGCATGTCGATGTACTGAATATGGATAGATTGATGCTTGTGGGGTTGAGGTGCATGTAAAACTTATACCATCACGTGACAGTTTTTGTCTAATGGCTGAGGAAAACGTATACGTAGCACGCATAACTGAGACAGCACTATTTGTTCGTCGTGTCAAAATCAACCCGAGTATATCGATGCTTCATGAGAAATTTCTAGTAAAAGGCAAAGTATCCAATTACCCGAGTTGAAGTGAAAAATGTAACTCTAAACAGTGGTGTGCATGGCCAATCAATCGATAATATTATTTTGGGCCAATTGCCAAAAAGAATTATTATTGGTTTTATCGAGAACCAGGCTTACACGGACATTTGCAACTCAATCCGTTTAATTTCAAAAATTTTAATATTAATTTTCTGTGTTTGTACGTGGATGGTGTTCAATTACCATCCAAGCCATTACAACCTGACTTCAAAAGCACAATGACATACGTGGACGCATACCACACGCTCTTCTCGGGCACGGGTATTCATTTTTCAAATACGGGTAATTCGATATCACGCGACGCTTATCCGAATGGTTATTGTCTTTTTGCATTTGATTTGACACCCGCCTTATCGGCAAACAGTGATGCTCATTGGAACTTAATTAAAAGGGGCAGTGTGAGGATCGATGTGAGATTCGGCAACGCACTAGAAGCAGTTGTGAATTGTATTGTTTATGCTGAGTATGACAATTTGTAAAATGTAAACTGAACGGTTGTCTTTGAAAAATGGATCTAATTGTTGACGTGCAATTCTTTAAGGATAACAAAGGCCGTGTAATACCGAAAGAAGTGGGTATTATTGAGTTAAATCGAGATATTTCTGCGCACTGGATAATCTCACCTATTTGTAAAACGGCATTTCTGAAAAAAGACATTTAAGGCAGAATAACTGGTTGACGATACATCATCACGGCTTGGATTGGTACGAGGGAGACACGGTTTTGAAGAAGTTTTACAAAACTTTTCAAGATATTTGTAAGGGTGCACGTAAAATTTATGTGCGCGGTGAGGAAAAAGCAAAATTGCTGAATAAACTCACAACACAAGAGATTATTGATTTGGAGGGAGAAAATCAGTGTCCGCCTTTTCATAGATTGCCTTATTGTGAGGTATATTGTTTAGAACACACAATTAAAAACAATCACCTCCGATATAGTTGTGCACTCAACAACGCCTATACCCTAAATCACTGATTAACTACCCGAGGTAGTGGACTTGATATAATTACACCTGAGCGGCCTTTTACACCGCCCCACGAGCTCGGTAACAATGAACTCTGTGGATATTCTCCAGAAGCTTCGAAAGATGACGTCTCATGCGGTCGGAGTTTATCCGGCCGATCAAATTCCGATAACGTGGGTAAAACCATGTGGTTTTGTCTTTAACACAGAGAATCATAAGAGACGTGGTAGGCACTGGGTAGCGATGTATGTTACTAAAAATGGCTTTGGCTGGTATTTCGATAGTTTTGGTACGCCACCGCGTATTCCTAATCATGTAAATCGAATCCAGAAAAACTGTAAGCGGTTGAGGTGGTGTAATATACCGCTGCAAAGCAGATTTTCTAATGTCTGCGGTAAATATTGTATCATGTTTTTATATTATATGTTTAACGGTTTGGGTGTAAAACGATTCCTTGCGAATTTCTCAACAGATTTGAGAAAAAATGATGAGATTGCTTAAAAATTTGTCGACAGATTGTAATACTATATAAAAATGTAATGTGAGCCGAAAATGTAATAAGATATAATAAACTGTGGGTCTTTCTAAAAATGCTGTAGTTGTGAATTTTTATTGGATCCCCGCTCTAACACCTAATGATTTGATTGGCTCCCCCACTTCTGATGAAGATACCCTCCTTTCTATATCCCCACCGATGAACCGGTCTGGTATAGTATCGAAACCAGTGAGTTTCCTGTCTAGAGTACACAGTTTAAGTAAAACAGGTTAGCTGAAAGGAAGTAAGATGGCGATATAATAGCGAGTCAAAAGAGACAACTTGAAAGTAAGGTTGAGGAGGGGAGTCGGACCACCAAGTACCGCTGTCATCAGGTCTTGCCAATGGTATATGCGTTGAACAACTCTTACGGAAAACTGATTCACGTGGGGCTGGAAAATGGTGCTGTCGGTTCTGGCAACTTCAACCCTGTGATACGCCTAACGCATCAGGAATTTCGCGGAGTAGCTTTCTCACTGGCAGCCTGGACACTATTTCGGGAGCAATTCGATGAGATTGAACGATTCTTTAACGACTATAATGGGGAGGAAATGCTGGATCATCGGATCACTATCGATGGTTTTGTTGTGAGATTTATGATAAGCTACTCTGATCGAGCCTTTGAACTGGTGGATGAGACGGACGATGGTGATCAGGGGTCTGGCGAGGCCAGATTAAGAAAATTACGTAAACCTTCACTTGTATTTAAGCGTGTCACGTTTGAACGTTTGAAGGCTGTGACTAAAATTATCGACAAAAAAATTAAATACTTATTGAAAGTCAAAGACGCAATAGAAATTGTAATCAAAGAAATGGGTGATTACAGTAGAGATGTGCTTGCAAATACCCAAGACGCCCAATACACATTTTATACGGCTTACAATGTCGAAAGTTCAATGCGCGACTTTGTCGGGGTATTGGTCGACAAAATTGTTAATCTTAGAAGATATTTATATTATCGTTTATGAATTTGTTAATTTACATTTATATAATTTAGTAACATATTTAAATGCCGATATTTATAAGAAATCGTATAAATAAATTGTATTTAGTTATAAGTACTTACTCTGAATAAATATATTTAAAATATATACACTCTATTTGCTTACAGTTTACCACATATAAACTAGATACGTCCTCCACTCCCCACCATCGTTTCAGTTGTTTCTTATTTTTTTGTAATCTACAATAGTGGGTGGAGGGGGGGGGGCAAAAAAGAGGGGAGGGATTTAACCAATAATTCAAACTGAAATTCGTCAGTTTGCCGCTGGTGTTCGTCGGGGGAGGATACAACTTGTGAGTAACTGTGTCTCGCCGACGTTCTATCCAAAATAGATGGGGACTCTTTTCTTCAAAGTTCCGTCTACCTCAGAGGGACACTTTTGCGAAAATAAAAGAAAGGGGAGGGGGTCTCCCAAGTAATTGAGCTAACTCTATCAAAAAACCGCTGCTAAGTCCCTGGCACTCAGCTTCCTCCTAAACAGTTTGTGTTCACATGCATAAATATTGTGACGAGGCTCCTTGGTGCTTCTTCTTCGGTCGCCCCTAGCTGCGACCTGCAATCCTGGAGGAGTCGCGTGCACAAAAAATGGTGAGGACTTACCCGGTCGGCTTGACTTGGCACGGCTCGGCTGCTCAGCTCGGCGTTTTCCGGGCGGCTTCTCGGGTGCTAGGTAGGAGTACAGTTTGAATGAAAGGGGAGCCGCGTTAAAGCGGTCCCCACACCACCGCGCCGCAAGGCCGAAGCAGTAGCACGGCCGCGCGCGCCGATTTCGCATCCATTCATCTGTTCTTTTACAAGAATTAAGTCGATTACAACTATCGAGAAAAATGCTATCATCTAGACCATTATTTGAACAAGCATTGTATGCAAATTCATCGAAAAATATGAAATAGTTTCGGTGTAATCGTCGATTGAAAAATTATCGTATCTCGGCTCCTATTGATCGAATTTTAACGAATTTTTTACGAAAATTCATGGTTCTTTAAGTACTTTAAGATGCATTTTGTCGCGATTCTCTAACTGCAAAATTTGCGAAAATAAAAACTATTTATTGCTAAAAATATTGTTAAATATTAATTTTAAGAAAATTCCTTTTTACCCTTTATTAAGTACGTCAAAAGCTATCGATTCAGCGCGGTTGTATCAGTTTATCGTTCCATGGGCAATTTAGAAATGAATTTGGAATTTTAGGGTAAATAATTTAGCAATAGGACGCCATTTTGAGGTATACAGATCGGACAACGATTTTTAGATTATTTGTACTAAAAGTCATCTTTGAGAGCTTATCCGATGAAAAAGATCTTTTTTTTGAAAAAACTGTGGCAATATGAAAATTTGGAAAAAGATTTTTTTGTTTAACAATTTAGCGATGAAAAAAGTTAATTTTGCATTCGGGAATATATGTATCTGATTGGAAATTCAATTGTAAACAACTTTCCTCTCTACCTTTTTTTGCATAAAATGCTTTACAAAAATGTTATTCGCGGAAAACTAAAAAAAAGTGCCTTTTTGATGGCAATAATAACAATGTTGCCGATCAGGTCCGAAGTCGAGAATTCAGGGTTACTTTCAGTAGGTTACCACAAACAAATTTTAACTACGAAACAATCTTTAGAAGAAAGTGGCCGACAAAATGCCAGGACTCCCGGAGTAGAAAACAAAAGCGTCGGCAGATACTCTTGAGATCCTCACGGACGATTCCGAGAAAACATGGAAGAATAGGTATGTAAGTAAGCGAGCGAAATCTTATCGTATTGTACGAGGACAATATTTGATCAAATCGATTCGTACAATTCATAATTCCAGCACAAATATATTTTCACATATATTCCCTCTACACACACATACACATTCACGCAAACAGCATGAACGATTCAGACGTAGTAGACGCAGCAACTAAAAGCAAAATCGACGAATTTTGTACAAATAGTGAACTAAGACGTGCTGGACAGCGCGTTAAATTCGCTATTATTATCAACAAACGGCAGCCACGCCGAAAGATTGCATAGACTGCGCCGACGATTAGAAGGGGGGTACAGAGAAATCGACTTAACACTTTCGCTCTCACCGATGGAAGAAGCGCGAAAAAAACGCGAGAAAGTATTATTGGCATTCCTCACGAACATTGACCCAGATGTGAACGAGCAATATTTCGAAAACGACGTCATCCTAAGAGACGCGAACGTGACAACGCGCAAAATTCAATGGAAAACGCAAAATTTGGAAACACCTAAAAATACAAAGAGCGAAAGCGAGCTCGTAACTGTTACAACCCCGAACGGCGACGTAGTCAAAATCCCATCATCGGTGATGGAAAGATATTCGAATCCTGGTTACGGCACAAACCAACCCGGAAAACATGTTAGAGATTTTTATAACGCAATGTCACCCCTGAATGCAAGCGATCACGCGAAGGTAATCGGCGAGCAAAACGCGGAGACGAAATTACGACGGCAGCTCGATAGTCTAAGAGATAAGGCTCTCGATAATCTAGAGTTTACAGCTTTGGTCGATATCGGAGCCGCACGTACGATAATAGGGAAACTAGGGAAAGAAATAGCTAAACGATTAGGCATAAAAATCAAACCGTCGATGATCAAAAGAGCCGTAATGGCTAACAGCTCAACCGAGCCTATCCAGGGCGAAATGACTGTGCCAATCGAAATAGCCGGGATACGAAAATCTGCATAGATTCTCGTCATCCCCGGGATTCTATCGAATTTCATTCTCGGACTTGACCTAATACGCTTGTACGGTATGCAAATTAATGCACAGCGCGATCCATTTACTCTACCCGATCTCCCGAATAAAACGGAGATAGCGTTCGACATGTGGTCAATCTCTTGTGGAAAAAAAACAAACATCGCGAGCAACGGACTATCCGAAATCGCGAACAACGAAAAAGTTAAACTTGAAACTTTGTTGAACGAGTTATTGCCACTTGACGAGAATAAATCGAAGATTTTAAAATCAACCGACCTAATCGAGCACGAAATTCAGCTATTACCGGGCACACGTCCGATAAATCAACGATATCACCCAGTCTCAGACAAAATCCTTAAAATACAAAACGAACAGCTTAACAAGTTAATTGAACAGGGAGTAGTCGAAAAATTGCACAGCCCGTGGAAGAGCCCGATAGTCATGGCGAAAAAAGACGACGGCACACACTGAATGTGCGTGAACATGCAAAAAGTCACTGACGTTTCGAAAAAAGACGCGTACCCACTGCCGTACATGGATTTAATTTTGAATAAATTGAAACGCGCGCGATACATCACAACAATCTATCTAAGCAGCGCGTATCATCAAATTAGATTGACGAAAGAATCTTAGGAAGTTACGGCATTTACGGTACCGGGACGCGGCCTGTGGTAGTACACGCGACTACATATGGGTCTGAGCGGCTCAGGGGCGACATTTCAAAGCCTCCTTGAAAACTTGATCGGCGACTTAGAACCGTACGCGTACAACTATCTCGATGATATAGTACTCGTAATGGACACGTTTGACCAGCACCTAACGTTGCAAGAAAAAGTAATTAAGCGTATTGTCAACGCCGGGCTGATAATTAATCGCAGAAAAAGCAAATTCTGCAGAAACGAGTTAAAATTTCTCGGCTTCCTAGTTAACGAGAAAGGGCTACTGATAGACCTAGACAAAACGCGAGTAATCGAAGATTATCCGCGCCCGAAAACTCTGCGATAGCTGCGCAGATTTCTAAGAATGGGTTCGTGGTACAGAAAATTTATTCGAAATTATTCTGATATCTTAAAGCTACAATATTTATATTGCACTGTGACGCATCGAACACAGGACTCGGTTCAGGTCATAGGCGATAAAGAATACGTAAGTGCACACATATATATTCTTTCCTGTGCGGAGCGTCAGCTGAAGGTAGCATTATTATTTATAATTGTTTAATAATGCATATTTTACCTAATAAATTCATTTTTTAGGAATCATTTGTATGATTACAAAGAATTCCTAGAGCTTGTCGTCTTGTTTCTTGGGGGAAGTAACTCAGCCAATGTGACGTTCAAAGCGCTTGGACCAATTCATCATGCGCGGTGGATGTCCAAGGCAATTTATTCCTTGAAGATATTTTTACTCAAGGAACAACTCCATTTAATATCTGCTGAAAAGACCGGCTTGCGAGATGTGTGCTCATTTATTTGCCTGGCCTGCCAAATGCCCTGGTTTGCAGCCAACATTCCCCAGGCAGCTCCAAGACTGGATTTGGAGTTTTTAAAAAATGTAGCAAAATTCAGTAAAACAGCGCCATTTCGCAAGCTGTGCTGAAAAAAATGAATTACCACTTACGTTACTTAAGTGAGGAATTAATTGCATTAGCACTCTTTGATTAGTTATTATCAAATGAGTCTAAAATCTTGTTATGCAATGCAATTAATTCCTCTCGTAAGCAAGCGAACAAGAGCTTGATTAAAACTGATCCAGTTTCACTACTGGCAATAAATGATCTAAGTTTAGAACAGTTTGCTAGTGGTGAAACTGTTCAGTTTTTTAACAAACTTAAGTTAAGTTGGAAATTTATAAAAGTTGATCCCGATTTGTGGGAGCAACGAGACGACTATAAAGAAGCGAAACAAGTTGTTCTCTCTCTGCAGGTAGGAAATGATCACGCAGAAAGAGGTGCACAACTTGCTTCGCAGTATAACGAATTTTTAAGCAAAAATGTAAGTGTTAAACAAGATATAATGCAACTTGTAAATAAGCATAGGAATATTTATCACGATTGTAACTGAGAAACACTTAAAAGAACAATGATTGGTTTTCTGTAAAAAATATTTTATTATAAGATAATTTATTAATAATAATTAACTACAAAAAACTTTTTTTAATTGCTCTATCTTTGCATTCTTGCATTAGTATATTTATGAATATGTAAGTGTATGTATAAATAATATTAATAATGAATGTAAAATAGTGTAGTGTAGTGTAGCAGTGTAGTTATTATATACAAATAATGTCTGTATTTTACTTATAAATAACACATAAATAATGTTTATTAATAGTACTTGATAAAAATTTTGTTCAGTGAATAGTATGTAAGAGTTCAAATGAATAGTATGTAAGAGAACCATCCAAAAATAAAATTAAAAAAAGAGTGTATTCCTGACTCGTCTTCCCGAGATATGTACTAAAAAATGTTCATTGAAATATTTTGATTTACACACACAAAGTTTTTTGTCGAAAGCTATGGACTTTCATAACAATTTCTTAAGATAGAAAGCTTTTACAGTTAGTCAAATAATACTTTCAATTTGTTTCCAGATTGATTCAGTATGACTTTTGATTTTTTAAAAAGTCACAAAATCAAAATTTCGAAAAATGTCCTTAAAAAACCTAAAAATTATTTAAAGCATTCTTTGATGAATTCTAACACGTGAAAGAATAAGTATATGGTTTTACGCATTAAAGCCACGTTTTTTTACGTGCAACATTATCTCAAAAGCGCGCTTTGCGAACGACGCCATGCACATAATTGACGTTTCTGTGATATTTGTACCGTTTACTCGTCGATGCCAAATTGAAAGCATCGATTTGATCCGCGAAAAGTGCGGTAAATTCATTCTCCCAGATACATATATACACACACACACGCATACATACAGGGAAAGCTCTGAATGCTATGCAGCATACAGCTACAACTCGTAGCATACTACGTTAAGGGCCTGAGAGTGGGAAGCGCGAAGCTATGCACACAGTATACAGAAGGGACTGGCCGTCTGGCGATGGACCGCGTACCGGTCGATCGGGCCCTATCGTACACTGCATAGCCTCGAAGCAGAGATGATTAGCTTGAAGTATCTGTGAGTGTATTCCTTCTTTCACCAGACGGCCAGGAAAGATATCTACAAACATGTGTCGTGCTTCTTCAGGCGACATGGGGCAAGGAGCAATCATAACAGCTTATCAAAAAAAGTTTACAGCTTTCACCTACATTTCCACGTAGATGCCTTCACATTTACTTAGCTTTTTATACTATCATTAACAATTGTCTTACAACATTTTTTTTCTATTCATTTGGTGATGAGTGTATGCGTGCTGTGTTAAAATTGCAGCTTTCTAGGAGCAGCAGAAATATCCTGAAAACGCTTCAAAAGATCAAGCATTTTCAATACAAGTTGCACCTGTTAACTTTCTTAATTATTATTATTTTTCGATGGGACTTGTTTTAATCGATTATATGTTACCCCAGGACAAGAGTACAAAAGAAAAATGTCGAAAAAATTCGATACTTAAGAAGTTATTAAGAATATTTATATGATATATGTAACTTCTCATTCAAAAGAACGAATTCGCTGAGAAGAGGCAACAAATTGCTTTATCGAAAAAATTCAAAGTGCGCTGGTCTTCTTGGGCCCTCAAGAAGTCATTGAGAATTTTGCACTATCAATTTCTTTTAACATATAGGAAGTATGGTACCCCAATGAACACGTATCTATTTATAATCTTTCCTCAATTTAAACGGTTATTTATTTATTTCAAAACAATTACATTTTATAACAAAAAACTTACCAATTTATTTATTGATATCATAAGTTTCTTTTCTTAAAATTAAAATGAGAATTTATGTAAAATCGAAGGTATAGATAATCGAAGGAGAAGTGACACTAAAGAAATGGTAGTCTGTCCAAAAGACCCTTAACGCGAAGATGGTTTCACGTTCATATTTTCATACATGAGAGTTTCGGATTTTTTAACTTAATGTATAAGCATCATGATTTGAGTGATTGTGATTAACTCATTGACGAGGTAAAAGAAGTCATGCATCCTAACATAATTATTTCTTTTCCAACTTGATTTATAAACATCACATATTCTTCCAGTGTTTGTGTTTCGATCACTTATTCACAAGAAGAAAGAAGATATATTATTTGTTTATAATATTTGTTGATCTAACTATTATAATATCAACACCTCTTAACAGTATGCAGTAAAGCTACTAGTATTTTGTCTACATAATTGTTATCAAGATCTTTAATTTACATAATTAAATAACTGTATAGAATAAACCACTTATAATTTCGGCTATATAAGAGTTGTCGAAAAGTTTGAAAATTAAAGTTTAATTTTAGAGTAAGCTCTTAGAATTTTTTATTTTGTCTGTATGAGTGTTATCAAGAGTTTAAATGTTTGTTACATTAAGGTTATCAAGAGTTGTAAAATGAATCTTTAATTTTTACATGAAGAAACGATCTTATACTTGCCAGCCTTTTACCTTGAAATTCCACTTCGTCATGATCTGTTCAATGTATCCCTACAGCAAAAGCTCAGGTGAGATCTCAAATGATGTCTCAGGTGACATCTCTCCTCAGACCTCACGCCAAAATCTTATCTAACCAAGTTTTATCGATTTTTCGTTCATTATATATTTAAGATCATTCTTAGTCAATTAGTGATTATTTTCGAAAAATTCGAACTTAAAAAATTGTACCATGTTTATCTAAGTCTGAAATTCGATAAAATTCTAAGTTCAAGGTTTAAAAAATTTTCTAAATTCAATTTCTTCGAAAATTGTCACCAATTCATTAAGAATGGCCTTAGATATGTAATGAACGAAAAATCGATAATAATTAGTTAGATGAGATTTTGTCGTGAGGCCTCAGGTGAGATATCACCTGAGATTTTGTAATGCATCGTAGATAACACTTTCAACATTTTCAACAATAACCCTCTAACACGGAACAGTCAGGAACAGTGGAATCAGAGTCGTTGCGGCGGTGTACTCGCGAATAAATTTCCCTTTACGCGGTAAATTCAAAATATAAGATCACTCAATATCGAATAGACTGGAACCGTACAAACCAGAAAGCAACGGTCGTTCTCACGCGCATAAACAGGAAACTGCACAAAACTCGAAATCTAAAACAATAGATCCATTCACAACAGAAATTCTATGACAGTTTTCTTCAAATTTATGGCCGCTCAGAAAACCGAGATGCGAGACTCTGCAATCACTCTCAAGAAACGCGCCACAACACAAAAAAAACCAATGAAAAACCCGAAGAAAATCAAAGCAGCCAAAGAAAGACAGAGGGAGGACCTTCAGAGAAGAGAGGCAATCAAGTCCAAGACTTCGAGCAGTAATGAGTAGGGAGAGGCGCAACGCTGTAGTCGTCGGCGCGGCGATTTTGAAGGCAGTTGAGCCAGCTCTCGAATTGTGACGTACCATATGGTGCGAAACAAAATTCAAAGCAATGTGAGAATCCTTTACTAAAAAAAATGTGAAAACTCCTCGGAAAGCAGGTAGAAAGATGGGGTAGAAAGCACAGCAGCGAGTATCTTTTCTCCGCGCTGCTCCGAGACGGTTTCGAGATTTTCGTGCACTCGGCCCTCGGTCAGCTACCTGAAACTCCTTCGAGCTAATCCGTTTTATACAATTTTTAAATAAACAATTTTAATATATTTAATAACAGTATAATACAACGGCAAAGTACAATAAAACGACATAAAACGGCAGAGTACAATAAAACGGCATAAAACGGCAAAGTATAATAAAAAAAATATATTTAATAACATACAGTTTGCTGTATTTGCTTTCCGAGGAGTTTTCACCTTTCTTTTAGTAAAGGGTTTTCACATTGTTTGAATTTTGGTTCGCACCAATTATGGTACGTCACAACTCGATAGCTAGCTTGGCTGCCTTCAAAATCGTGACGCCAACGCGTACAGCGTTGCGCATCTCCCCACTCATATCTGCTTCGAGCTACTTATTGCATTTTTCTAAACTCTATATATATATACATGTTTTGATAATATACAGAGAAAGTCAGACGGTTTAAGCTGATTTCTCTGTTTAAACTTACAACTCACTTGTTTTCATTTGCCCCGTTCCGATTAATAGACGGAGAGATGAGACGATAATTTCGCGAAAACTCGCGAGATGGCTGATTCTCGCTGAACATGGTCCTCGAGTGCAGTTAAGTACAAAATGATAAATACCTGTCACGAAATTTCCTATGGGAGAAGGCGGTGGACGATGAAACAGGTGAGTTTTTTATGCAAAATGAAAATTGAGAACGGGCAAAAATATCCACCAAAATCGCTTGTATTTCTTCCTAGGAAACGCGAAATACTATTACCTGTCATTTTATTACCTCTGGTAATGCAGACAGACCGTGCAAAGTTACGCAAATTTTATAAAAAATAAATTATTTGCGATATCCATGCAAACTTAATTTTTCTAATATTTATGTATGTGACAAGTTATGTACAAAATAGCAGATCAATAAATTATGATTAAAGCCGTGAAATCCGGTTGTAAAGTCGCGGCAGGCGAAGGTTTATTAATAGAGAAATAATTAGTTACAAAGATAGTAACACGAAATAGACTGTGCAGTTACATGAAGAAAAGGCGATAACCTAATTTTATTAAAACTTCTGGTCGAAAATATTGTTAACAAGTTTTTTATAAACATTTAAATGCTGAAAAATACTTTTTTTCAGTTTTTTGTTAATAACTTGAAAACTAATAAAAGAATTTAAATGCTGTCAACAGAGGAATTGTAGCCAATTAAATTTTACATAAATTGCACCTTTGAATGACTCGATTGAACCACTTAGTTCGGATTAAATTCGAAATAATCAAGAGACAACGGCCGTTTAGTTACGGAGCAATCGAAGTTTAAATAATTAAGTGCAATATCTTGTAGATCGTCTGCACACGTTTGTAATAGGCCGATTTGTATTTTTCGAACGGATTTGAAAAGTAGAACTATAATACAAGAAAACGTATATTATCAGTTTTCAAGAAAGTTCTATTAAGGGGTTATGCCTGAGTTAAACCTGTAAAAAAGACATTAATAAGTAATGGGCTGAAAAAAATTATTTATTCATAATATGAAAAAAAATCTTTCTCCTACTTAAAATGTAGGTATTAAACATATTTTTAACTATTTTTAAAAAATGATATATCTATACTTACATTGTAAACAATTACATTTATGAAAGACTAATTTTCAGCACTTTTTTCCCTTTGCCGCAGGATATCTCAAGATCCGGATGATGAATTGACACCAGACAGGATGGAAAATCTCCTTAATATGTTTCTTCACAGCTTAAGCGGAAGACTTTTCTATCAAATATAAATTATAAATAT
This sequence comes from Philotrypesis tridentata, assembly GCA_018906965.1. Lineage (NCBI taxonomy): Eukaryota > Metazoa > Arthropoda > Insecta > Hymenoptera > Pteromalidae > Philotrypesis > Philotrypesis tridentata. The sequence goes on along the minus strand of JACCIB010000075.1, from coordinate 613,134 downwards.
TTAGTAACTCATAAATTGATTATATTGGTTATTATAGTGAATATTACATATATTCACAGGCGTAACATTGACTTTTACCTTGTATTAGTCAATTCTGCTCCGCTTAAGCTGTGAAGAAACATATTCAGAAGATTTTCCATCCTTTCTGGTGTCAATTCATCATCTGGATGCTGAGATATCCTGCGGTAAAGGACCTAAAATCATAAAAATGGCAAAACTGAGAAAAATGCATTTAAAGTTTATCGAGACACTTATGTATATTTAACTGGTAGTACTTACATGAACTGCTTGGCATATTTTTCTTGTACTTTGGCATAAGATACCTGTATATTAAGGTGTGTATGAAGACCCGGGTGCTGTACATGTAGATATACTAGTATCGAAAGCTGAAATTGAAATGTAAGTTTTTAGTAAGCATTCGCAGTCAGCATATTTTAGATGAATATAATTATTGTCATTCCTTACCATTACTTTATAGGATCATTAGCAATTACAGTAGACTTTGAGACCATCATATGCATCTTCACATAGACTTCTTATAACACATAGGCATCTTCTCGTACACAAGAGATTTATAGCCCATATACCTGAAACAATGAATACACTCACAAAGAACAGATTCTTTACAAATAATATGTCGTTTATAGTACAAAACACTTATCTAAAGTTGAACACTAGTGAGACTCAGAAGTTATCACAACAGCACAACATCCAGCTTGCATTAAACTACAGACAGCAGACGAAACAGCTGATGTCTGAATGCAATCTCGACTAGGTCGGTAAAACAGTGATTTCCTTTTCTATATGCTGTAAGGTGCCATGTTTTTAGGCGGTAATTTAAATTTGCACATATCTTTAATTAAAAAACTAAATTTAAATTACAAAACTAAATTTAAATTCTAAATTTATTTTATTTTGAACATTCAAAATAAAAAAAAAATCTACGATTTCATAAAAATTAGCTATTACAGTACGTAATGATTTAGTAAACAATTTGTGCTTTTTTTGTTTAAATAAAATTGCATTTTCAAAAAGAATTTGTGAACACATTGAATGTTACATTTTCTACAAAAACGCAATTGTTTTGAATAATCAAAAGCGCTATAAGACAAAAAATGAACAATACGCAATTTTGAAAAATTGTATTTTTTTGATATTTTGCCTATAACTTTGTAACAGAATTCTTTCAGGCAAAAAGGACTAAGACAGCTCATTCTACAGTAAATTTGCTTTAAAAAAATCAAATAAAAAAAATTTTGATTTTTTTTTAATTTTAACTCAGGCATAACCCCTTAAATCGATGAAAATTGGAAATATAATTTTGAAGAAATTTGAGTTAAGACGGTGTAGGCGTAACCATCTGCTGCGGCGTCGACTTTTCTTCCGTGGTGAAAAAGTAGCGGGTCTCGACCTTTCTGCGTGTAAAAAAAATTGGTCGGAAGAAGGGTCGACCGTCTAGCCTCCAATTTTTTTTTCGTACGACTTTCCCTATGCTGAATTTTCTCTCCTTATACCCAGTGTTCACAATATAATTAGTGATACTGTAGCGCTAGCGACTCTTTTCCTATCGGTTTATATAGTATAACTCATGCATTAAATATTATCTACTAAATAGTACATCTCATATAGATGCACGGAATTCCTAAAAATATTAATAAATTTATTAATAAATTCATACGAATAAATAAATTGATATATATTTAATTTTTTTTATTTTTGAAGGAATATTTATGGTAATAGAAAATTGTTAATTATCAATAAGAATAACTATTTTTTATTTTATTTGTAGAAACAAAATTTTTAATGTGTACATTATTCGGCTTCGCTGTTTGCATACGAGTCACTCTTCTGCATTCTATACAAACCACTTTCAGCCTTCTTATATCTAGTTGAATTTACTTACTAATATTCGCTTTCAAAATTCAAAACTAAATTAAACTTTGCCGTTCGAATAGAAAGTTTCAGATTTTCTGTAGTAATAACGCTACAGGATTTGTCGTGAACACCGGGTATAAGAAGAGAAAATCCAGCATAGGAAAAGTCATACGGAAAAAAAATTAGAGGCTAGACGGTCGACCCTTCTTCTGACCAATTTTTTTTACACGGAGAAAGGTCGAGGCCCGTGTTGACCGTCACGCCCGCTATTTTTTCACCACGGAAGAAAAGCCGAAGCTGCAGCCGATGGTTACGCCTACACCGTCTTAACTCAAATTTTTTCATAATTATATTTCCAATTTTCATCGATTTAATAGAACTTTCTTGGAAACTGATAATATACGTTTTCTTGTATTATAGTTCTACTTTTCAAATCCGTTCGAAAAATACAAATCGGCCTATTACAAACGTGTGCAGACGATCTACAAGATATTGCACTTAATTATTTAAACTTCGATTGCTCCGTAACTAAACGGCCGTTGTCTCTGCCTCATGCGCACATGTAAGTATACATATATTAATATCAGCTGACGAAGACCCGATCGTCAAAGGTTACAATTAAGGTAGATATTCAAAATTTAGAAAAACACGAAATTTCCTGATTATTTCGAATTTAATCCGAACTAAGTGGTTCAATCGAGTCATTCAAAGGTGCAATTTATGTAAAATTTAATTGGCTACAATTCTTCTGTTGACAGCATTTAAATTCTTTTATTAGTTTTCAAGTTATTAACAAAAAACTGAAAAAAAAGTATTTTTCAGCATTTAAATGTTTATAAAAAACTTGTTAACAATATTTTCGACCAGAAGTTTTAATAAAATTAGGTTATCGCCTTTTCTTCATGTAACTGCACAGTCTATTTCGTGTTACTATCTTTGTAACTAATTATTTCTCTATTAATTAACCTTCGCCTGCCACGACTTTACAACCGGATTTCACGGCTTTAATCACAATTTATTGATCTGCTATTTTGTACATAGCTTGTCACATACATAAATATTAGAAAAATTAAGTTTGCATGGATATCGCAAATAATTTATTTTTTATAAATTTTGCGTAACTTTGCACGGTCTGTCTGCATTACAAGAGGTAATAAAATGACAGGTAATAGTATTTCGCGTTTCCTAGGAAGAAATACAAGCGATTTTGGTGGTTATTTTTGCCCGTTCTCAATTTTCATTTTGCATAAAAAACTCACCTGTTTCATCGTCCCCCGCCTTTTCCCATAGGAAATTTCGTGACAGGTATTTATCATTTTGTACTTAACTGCACTCGAGGACCATGTTCAGCGAGAATCAGCCATCTCGCGAGTTTTCTTGCCCTTTACGTGTATTTTTAGTCCTCATCTCTTAGACTATAAGCTCATTTCCTAAATTAAAACATTTTTCTCCTTTTGAAACTCGCGCTCGAGATTGCAGCAGCAGTGTTGACTAGTGGCGTTGGCAAGGGCCAGTATATTACAATGTACAATATTCTTTAATTTTAATTTACACCGTGCACTTTGTAATGTAATGACTTACGTTACGTGATCTTTTAGCGTAAAACTCAAAAAAACTCAAACATTTAGATGTAAATTCTCAATATACAATTCTGATATTCGTCGAGAGTCGTCGAGAAAATTCACGGAAGTTTAGTGCGAGCTCAGACTTCGACAGACAACGATCTACTGAGTCTGGTCGCTATTTTACATTTCTACACTTTTATTGTCAAAATATAATGCTTAATTATCAAAATATTGCCTTCCTATTAAACAAATGAACGCGCCACTTAAAATCGAATGGTGTTCTAAAGACGAGACGAACTTACCTCCTCTTATGTTTGAGAATAGAGGAACGCGAGAATACAACGCTTCAACTTCAATAGTCAGTCACTTCGTTCGTTTCTATGAGCTGCTTTTTTACGTAGCGTCTGCTAAGTTTCTTTATATTTCTTATGAGACTATCAAATTAAATCGTTCGGTCATTTAATTATGCGACAAATAAGAATATCATTGGATCAATTTTTTTGAGTTATCGTTGCAGTTTGTCGTTTTTAGTTCTATTTGTTCATCAAAAATTCCACCAACATTGAGTTAGATAAGTTTTCTTACAATTATTTTATTTTGTTTTGTTCTAAAAAAAATATGATACTTTGTATAAATTTTATTTTAAGTTTTCAGATACGGCCAACAGCTCAGATTTGGATTTTGGAAATGACTTAATGATAATCCAGTTTCAATTTGGACACACTAAAGGAACAAAATTATAATAATTATTATCTTATTATGTATACAGAAAATTTTTATGAAGCGTATACTACTGTTGTTCTTCAGTATTTGTACAAATTTTTCCAGTCAGCTTTTTGTTTTAAAGTTACATAATTATAATAATTTTTAACTGATTGTAAGTACACAAAGCTTTTATTAAGCGTACACTTTTATTATACTTTTATCTACGGAACCTGAAATTTGTCATGAAATCCCTGTGACTATTTTATTTAAGGGGACCCAACACGTTTAAAATCTGAAACATAAAATTATAAAAAATTAGTATAAAATTAAATAATATGTTAGACAAACTTTTCATACTTATAGTATTTTCACTTACCTTCAATTTAAGCACTTGAAATCCAAGTTTGGACCTACCTATCCGGAGTGTCACTCCGCAGACTGATTTTCACTGTGCGTAAGATTCCAGGTGACCATATCCTTCGATTGAACTCAAATTTTGTGAGTATGTTCTATGTAAGTGTAGTTTTCGTATGAATAGAGGGATTTTGATTTGAATACTTAGAAAAATTTTAATTAAAAAAAAGTTAATTTTTTTATTTTTAATATTTTTTTTGCCACATTTTTATTTATTAAACAAATTTGAAGCTTTTAAACCAAAATCCCTCTGTTCATACGAAAACTATACTTACATAGAGCATACTCAAAAAATTTCAGCTCAATCGAAGCATATGGTCACCTGGAATCCTACGCACAGTGAGTTGAAATCATGAAAAACCAAAGTTGGAGAAAATTGACTTTAAAGTTCATTGATGCATATTGTAATATAAGTTAATTTATTGCTTACCAAATCTCTTGGAACTATTTTTCCATCGATCCTTGGTGGTAGACCATCACTTTCAGGATTTATATGGTATACTGAATGTATACCAATGTGTTGAGTACGCTTCTGAGGACCTGTAAACAAAAAATGATAAATTGTGAATTTTAACATTAGATTAGTTTATTGTATTTAATACTAAAAAATGCATGTTTATTCTTACCTAATTAGTTTGTTGAAGTCTCCAACTTGATTTGATGAAAGAAAAATAGAATTCCAACTTGGCGTCATTTCCACTGAAAAAAATGAAATAAATTAATATTTCAAAAACCATAAAAATCAGCTAAAACAATATAGAGTAGAATACTCATCTTTTTTCGTAGTCCTTGTCAAGCACCATCTTCAATAGCGTCTCTTTCTTCTTGGACTACAGCTCGCATAGACTCCTTAGAAACACTTTCACACACTTCACTGAACTGCTGATTGATGAAATCACAAGCAGACTGAGCTATAGGCTTAGGGCAGTCCATTATGCCACAAAATGTCGAAAGTCCAGCATGTCCAACACCAAGAGCACGAGATGCAACTACAGCCCTTCGGTTCACTTCCCATGCACGATTACTTTCACCCACTTTTTTGCTAGAATTGATGCTGGAGACTTCTCTGCATCGAACACATGTCACTTCAATTCTAAATCCTAATCCAAACATTGTTGATTCAGAAAACTGCACTTCACTATGACACTGTTTGCAACACAACACATTTTGGAGTTCAGGAAATAGAATATTGATGTCAATAATTCTATTCTTGACTCCGGAGAGGCCTTCTGCTGCTGGAGTTTCAAGTTTTCTTCAAGATGTCGTAGGTCTTGGTTGTGCAGTTGAGTCTACTGCTTCACTGGGTCTAGTTCCTGTAAATGTTCTTGGTCACCTTTTACTTCTTCCACAGGAGTATTTCCTATCTAAATGAGTGTTAGGCAATCTGCCCTTGTTATCACTCATTGTTATAACTAACTAATCTAAACTAAAAGCTAAACTAACTAAAATTTCTTACAACTATTCCAACCTTTTCACTTTAAAAAATTAAAATATAAATAACTTTAGAAGAAAAAAAGGTAAATAAACACTACTGAAAAAATGGTAAATAAACAAATAACTATAAATTTAACTATGTTTGCACTGTGCAAAACATCTCACATTCAAGAACTTTCAAATATTTGAAAGCTGGTAAAACAGATTTGAAAGCACACTGATTCTAACCTTTATGTACTTTACAAAACAGGACTTCAGTCAGGAAGAAACGATGTATACATGGTCGGTAAATGGGGAGTTCAAATATGTTCGTCACAGCGATCGTCACGTTTTGGTTACAGAATCGCCGCCTAGACTGTTGCGAAGAGCGCGCGTATTTGAATTTCAACTAATGACTATATAGTTTCCTGAAACACAGAATGAAAAAAAAATCATCATTTATTGTTATAAAATAATTTACGAAATACGTATGTATGTTTAAGAGCGTATGTGTGTATGCGAGTGATACACATACACACACACACACACACACACACATACAGATGCGCGCGAACATACACATATTCGCGCATAAATACATTCATACGCAAGGAAAAAGTTAAACATTCCTGTAATACGATATATGTATATATATATATACATATATAGTTATAAAAATACTGTTTTTTACAATTACAATAAAAATATCTAGTTCTGACTGGATTTATTAAAAAAAATGATATATTGAATAAATAATTTTAATTACGCAAATTTGCGAGAAACCAGTCAAAATTTTTATGTAGTATTTTGCTTATAATTTTGCGAGAAAATTTTTTTTCGAAAAACGGCTTTCGAGAGCATATTCTATGGTAAATTTCCTATCAAAACAAATCATAAAAAAAATCGACTTTTTCAAGTTTTAAAGGTGTTGGATCCCCTTAATGAAAAATTAGTCCTTTTCAATATCCAGGGAGTAAGTAGTACAACCAGCTTCCAGAATATGGATGAGCGTGCCTTGATCTTAAAGGAAGTACATCTTCTACTATCTAAAAGGTAAAAAGAACACATGAGTTGTCGAGCCCATTAGTCAAAAGGATACCATGAGAAATTTTCAGTTTATACCATTAACCAGTTTTGAAATGTTAAAATTTACAAGTTTGAAGATTATAATATTCAAAACTGGTCAATGGTATCAATTTAAAATTAGCAAAGATCGCTCGCTTCGCTCGTGATATACAGTACACTTTACAGAAAATAGTAAACGGTAAATCTGCATAAAACAGTACACATTTCTTTTCCAAAACAAAGAATTCGACATTTTTTAAAAGTTGAAAATATTAAAAATCAATGCAATTAAAAAAAAGGAATTAACTTAATATTTATTAAAAAAGGGTTGAAAAATTTGAAAACATAAAAATTTAACTAATTTATTAATTAATAAGAAGTTTTATCGATTGTATTATATATATAATTACAAAGTGTTTTGTTTAGCTATTTGTTTAGGGGCTTACATAATAAATCATATTGTAGAATGACAAATGGTCGGAATTGTATTCATAATTATTGGGAGACTTCTATGGTCCAAATAAAGCTCTTGCTTCTAGTCAATATTGCTCACTAAACAAATATAATACTGTATATGTGTACTGAATAGTATTAGTATTTATTTAAAATAATTTTATTTATATAATATATCGTACTTGAGTATAAAAGTTGACTAATCAAAAACTAAGAAATGATATAATTGTCGCTTTCTCACTTAATATTCGATATTAACATTTCAAAGAGAGACCAATCGTTACCAATTTAATTGCCGGTAACGTAAATAATTGTGTTATAACACAATTCTTATTATTTATTTAGTTTGTGCGGGAAATGGAGGGAGCCTCCGAATTATCTCTTTCTCTCTCTTTCGCTCGACTCGCTCGGCAACACTGACACCATCTAACATACTTCCTCTAGGTGTATATGCTCGAAGGAAGAAAATGACGGTACCAACAAATGCAAGATGCATAACCTCAAAGGCGTAGGGTAAATTTAGTAATAGACGTAGTGCTTCAAGAAATAAAAGTTAAATTGTAGTCTCCGAACACGACAATATACCTACAGCTCAATGAAAAATTAAATCAACGCATAACTGAAATTCGGTTAGCTCTTATGGCAAGAACGCCCGCGCAAACGTCTTGGAAAGTAGAAACGGGGAACAGGATCGGTCAAAATTAGCATAGAATTGATCGAAAAATATATTTATTGATTATTCAATAAATAATAAGAATTGTGTTATAACACAATTATTTACGTTACTGGCAATTAAATTGGTAACGATTGGTCTCTCTTTGAAATGTTAATATCAAATATTAAGTGAGAAAGCGACAATCATATCATTTTTTAGTTTTTAATTTTTCACGTAAAAACGAAGGCATCCGCAATTTTTTAATGTAGGGTTCCTAATGTTGTTGACGATTCCGCAATTAATGATATTTTTTTTATTAAGATATTTACATGTTATTTTCGTACTTCACAGAGCTACGCGGGGGAAAACCCTCGCTGCTCGCCGCGCTCTCTCTCTCTCCGCCACCGCCGCCTGCGAGCTTCGTTTATTATAATGCTCGATTTTTCGCGAGAGAACCGAACGTTATGTGTCAGCCCCGTTCCCGAGGAATCTCCCTCGTAGATATCCCGGTTGGCGCCAGACGTTGCCCCTGCAACGTCAGAGCCTCGCGGCTCCTTTGTCGTCGAGACTCGTCGCAGGAACGAGGCGGAAGGTGGTTGCTGTTGTTTCGTTGCTCGTCGCGGTGTAGATGTTATTGAGTGGCTAGCTCAATCCCGCTGCGCGGTAAGGAGAGAGGGCGGTTCGGGGTTATTAAGGAACGCCTGTCTAAACAAGAGCTGTCTTTATTCACCAAACTTAATACTAATTCACACTAAATGAAAGAGAGCCTTTAGGTAGCAGTTTTAACAGAGAATTTGACGACTTCACGCTGAAACTCGCATAACATCACCACAACTTAGTTTGCCTCGCACTTAGCTATTCGCAGTTTTTCCAATTCGCCAAAGGTATCCGCTCGCCTATTCCTAAAGTTAGCCCTCGTCAGACGGACAACGAAGACAAAATCGTACATGCACACGCGGTCACTCCCGGACCTATTCCGATCACACTTGCCTAATTTAATAGTCGCGATCGAACGCTCCTTGTCCGATCGCTCCTGTCTAAACTACGTTAGGCCGAGAGCCTGTCTGCATACTCACGCCTTACGACACCTCTCGCGCCTCTTAACTATTCGCGAACGTCGAACGAGTCCCCCTTGTACTCGTCGATGCGTATTTTCCACGGCACTCACGATCCTCACAAACTAATCACACACAGGTAGCCTCAGGAATCCCTAGCTAAGAGGTAACCATCGCCACTAGCTAGGTAGCCCAAGGTAGCACGCACTCGCAGAATCGCAGTATAATCACTACTTACGAAGAGACGTCGAGGTAACCGAGTTAGCCGCGCTCGATGTTAAAGTCCCGATGACAAAGAACTACGCGTGGAGAATGTCGCACGTGGAACTGCGCGTACGCCCGCGAAGGAAACTTAGCTTTTAAGTACGAAACGACCCACTGACCTTTATCCTTATCCAAGTCCTATTGTCCACGCCAAAAGGATTCACCACGTCAAAGTTAGCACAGTAAAGGTAGCACAATTGGTCCTATTGGTCGGATCGTTTGGGCCGACGGACGGCGCTCTCGCGCCGCAACAGGTTCGTGCGCCGCTCGACTATTCGATAATTATCGACGCTGGAGCAGATAGCCGCGAAATTCGAATGCTTGTTATAATAGATAGCCAGTATTCGCACAAATAATTCACGCTTAACCGAGATAAACGCAATTTACGAAGTACAAAATAACTCTCAGCATATCCTTCTGCCTGAGCTCTTGGTTCGGGATATGCCTGTTATTGAGAGCGCCGAGGCTGCTGTTTTACTTCCGGCGTTCCTGGACGGGCAACCATCACGCTGGTCCTGCTGCAGAAGACTCTTACGTAGGAAGCCCCCCCGGAGTCTATCGTCAACGTCCGACGATTTACAACGACGACTAGTGGAACGCCCTGGGTGAACCTGGATGACTATTGCGACACTGTAGTCAGACGTCCTCCCTCGCCCTGGACTGAGTGTTGAAGGAGTCCTCCGTATTTTTCTCCTTTCGCTGTTCTCTCTCCGCTCGTCGCGGTGTTACTCGTAAAGAAACAGACGCCATTAACTTATGCACACAATCCTCACTCACACGGCCTTGAGACGCTCTACCCCGGCGGCTCGGAACCCGATGTGACGTGGCGACATTTCGCCACGTTACAATAGATAAGGGCCCTGCAACCTCCCTCAACAGCTCAATCCTCCCGTGTGCTTACAGAGCAGAGCAGGTCCCTCCGTCGAGCTTCTCTCTCTCTCTCTCTCTCTCTCTCTCTCTCTCTCTCTCTCTCTCTCTCTCTCTCTCTCTCTAAGCGATCACTCGGGACAACCACTTGCTCCCCACAGCCTATCACGAGCGCAGCGCCTCGCAGACGCTCTCGGTGAACAGCACGCGCCCCTCTAGGTTCTCCCACCTCCGAACCCACACAGGCTACCTTTAGGAGCGCAGCGCCTTGCAAGTACTCTGCAAACAGCCCGCGCCTCCTACAGTAACGCGCCTCTCCTTCCCGCCGACGGTTCGTGGAAGCGCAACGCCTCGCAGGATCCTGTGCGAACAGTACGCGCTCCTCACGACGTCTCGCAAGCCACCCCCTCCCCTCACCATCAGACTAGGCATAGCTCATAGGCATAGATTGTGAGCCGAAAGTCTCTCTCACGACCCTTTCCTTAAAAATAACGACTTATGAATTATCTCACCCGCCCTCTTGCACTCTCTCGCCCTACCCACTTCTACTCTCCCTCGACGTGAACGACGTCAAAAGAAAATTGTCATATTTTGTATTAGGGTTTTGGGTTGTTCAATAATATATGAAAACTTAAAATTTATTAATAACAAATTTTATAGAAAAATATTAATTATTTAAATAAGTTTTTCTATAAAATAATTATTATGATTATTTTAAATTATTTAGTCATAAAATATATCATATTTCAAAATCATAGAAGCTTGGGGTGTGTTGTGGCATGGTTTTGTGGGTTTGAAAAATATATAAAAAATTATAATTTTTATAAATTAATAATTTAATTAGTAATAAATTTTGTAAAGCACTATTCATTCTTTAAATAAAATGTTATATAAAATAATACTTATCATTATTTAAAATTATTTACTCATGCAATATACTATACTTAAGAATGCCGGAATCTTAGGATGTGTTGTGGCATGGTTTTATGGGTTTGAAAAATATATAAAAAATTATAATTATCAATTAATATTTTAATTAGTAACACATTTTGTAGAGCATTATAATTATTTAAATAAATTGTTTTTTAAAATAATTCTTATGATTATTTAAAATTATTTACTCATACAATATATCATATTTCAAAATCATAGAAGCTTGAGGTGTGTTGTGGCATGGTTTTGAAGACTTGAAAAATATATAAAAAATCATAATTTTTATAATTAATAATTTAATTAATAATGAAATTTTGTAAAGCACTATTAATTATTTTAATAAACTGTTGTATAAAATAATACTTATCATTATTTAAAATGAATTACTCCAGCAATATATTATACTTAAGAATGCCGGAAGCTTGTATTTAATAAATAGGGTTATAATTCAAATAATATTTCTTATCAAGCACTATCAAATATTCAAATGAAATGGCGTATAATATGTCAAAAAGACAACTATGCATCTCTTCGAGCAAACGTGAAAATTTATTCTTAAAGCCGACGTTTCGAGCTGATGCAGCTCCCCATCAGGGCTAAAAAGCCAACAAAAGGTTTACAAAAATAAAAGAAATTACATTAAAAATCGTACAAAAGTGGCTAGATTTTGGACAAATCATGATTAAATAAGCCGTTTTTGAGTAGGTTCGAATGGTCGGCTACGACATAAACAAATAAATATAGATATAAAACGCGCTTTGTATGTACATAAGTATACCTATACCGGCAAGAAGAATAGAACATAGTGCGCTGAGCGATTCTTATAAGCAGAGGCTAGATGAAACGCGTCCTATACTAAACTCGAGCATTACGTATCAATGGAGCGTCTACGTACGAAGAGAGCCCGCTTATGGAGTCTAGCTGGTGCGCTACATAGCTTTTCAACAGAACTTGCGCACCAGATGCTGGGAAAGCGTCTAGTCAAACAGGGTCGCCGATTATGCACTCCAGGTGGTGTGCTCCGTACTTTTTCAACAGAACTTGCGCAACAGCTGTCGGGAAGACGTCTAGTTAAACAGGGTCGCCGATTACGCACTCCAGGTGGTGCGCTCCGTAGTTTTTCAACTAAACTTGTGCACCAGGTGCCGGGAAGGCGTCTAGTTCAACAGGATCGCCGATTACACAATCCAGGAGGTGCGCTCCGTAATTTTTCAACAGAACTTGCGCAGCAGCTGTCGGGACGGCGTTTAGTTAAACAGGGTCGCCGGTTACGCACTCCAGGTGGTGCGCTCCGTAGTTTTTCAACAGAACTTGCGCACCAGCTGTCGGAAAGGTGTCTAGTTAAACAGGGTCGCCAATTACGCACTCCAGCTGGTGCGCTCCGTACTTTTTCAACAGAACTTGTGCACCAGGTGCCTGGAAGGCGTCTAGTTAAACAGGGTCGCCGCACTCCAGGTGGTACGATCCATAGTTTTTTCGACACAACTTGCGTACCACGTAAAAATACGAAATAAAATGCAAGACTTTCCAGCAGACTACTTATGTTTGTGTGATTGGTCTCGCAGAAAATTTAAGATGAATTGTGAGAGGAAATGTGAGACTATCCAACAAACTAGTTTTGCCTGTATGACTTGTCTTGTGAAAATTCAATAATTAAATCCAAGAATTTTGAACAGACTAACTTTAGATTAGTCCGGTAGAAGATTAACCAGATTAGTCTGGTAGAAGAGGCGAGATAAAAAACGACAAAACTAATTCAATATGTTCTTGCCGCCGAACATCTATAACATCAAATGGTACGTCGATATAATTTCCTTACATGCAAAGCAATTCATGATCCCGTCTATTCTGCATCGCCTAACTTAATTGTGAATCAAAAACAATTTCGTACAGCGCATGAAAATTGGGATGCTGATTTCCTTGCTACTATATTAAAAGCAATTGTCTAAATCGTTAGCGATCAGGAAACTACAATATTGTTTTATAATCGCATCGCAAGAAAATCGGGATCTTCACTTTCTTTGAATTGGCTTGGTAAAATTTATTACGACAGTGCCGAAAATACACAATCATATGTGTAATATTATAGTTAAAGGCAAAGACAAAAGAGAAAAACAATTAGAAAAGAATGTTATATATAAGTTGCAATGTAATGATTGTACGGCTACATATGTGGGCCAAACCAAGAGAAGTGTGTGTACATGCATTGAGGAATATAAAAAATCTAAAAACAACGTCATACATGAACACAATAGTAAATTCAATCATAGTTTCAATTTTGAAAAAATAAATATTAAGGATAAAGAAAGCAATTTAAATAAAAGATTTGTTTCAGAAATGTTACACATAAAAATGCAGGATGATGGTATCAATAAAATGGAAGATACACAGAAACTCAATAACGTGTACACACACTTATTACATCGATTGAAAAACAAAACGGATTATAGACGACTTTAAAATTTGTAAACATGCATGAGAGCGGCGAGCATTGACGTCACTTGTAAGCAGACCGCTCGAAAATTAGCGAGACTCCTCGCTGATATAAAAGCGTTGGCTACACCTATTGCTTCCTTATTATTGAAACAGTAGTCGAGGAAGCCGGAACAATAATAGTCCGTCTCCTTGCTTCTCGCTTCTCTCTCCCCCGCTTGAGATTGGCCGGGGAAGAAACACGTTCGATCTATAGGTTGTTGTGCTCCTCGATATGTAAGTCATAATTTGTCACATATTATAATTGTATTGTGCTCATTTATTTATTGAAATAAAAATTGACAGTTTCCTGAAGAGGGTGACAGTGTTCACCGAAACGTTGAAACAAAAGGAAAAATGGTATAAATTAATTTTTAACTTTTTCCCAACTCATGCCTTGGAGAGATCGATAGACTCTTTTATAAAATATTAAAAAACATCGAGGGATAAAGTCTTTGAATATTGTGTTATACACATATTCACACTTACTTAATCCGGAGATGTTAGCAATAACTGTTGAGATAAAGGAAGATAGAGATAAGTTAAACAGAATGGTTAAACAGAGGTGAAAGAGCGTGCTTAATTAAAAAAGTAAGAGAAATGGAAAGCAAAAGAAGGAAAAAAGGAAAATGGAGTCAGGTGCTAACTGAAAACAGAATAAGCCGGGTAGGAGAAAACTGTTACGAATGGTACAGAGAGAAAGGACTAATAAAGAAAATAGAAGGAAAAGTAAAAAAAAGAAAAGGTGATCGAAACTTGGATGGAAGGAAGCAAGAGAGAGAATGAAAATGAAATGAAAAAAGAAGATCAGAAAGGAGGTTAAGAATCAAGAAAAAAAGAAGAAAGAAGAAAAAGGATACAAAGGTATACTGATCCACAAATACACTAACACATAAACGACGACAAGTACACAAAAATGAAATGAATGCTATTAAAACAAAATTTTGTAAAATGTATTAAATAAATAATAAGAAAATGTTGAAAGAGAGTTTGTAAAATTTATATAAAAAATTTAAGGTTATAAATAAATATGTTGAATAATAATTAATATTCTTTGAAGTTTTATCTTACTGAATAGCTGAAAATGCGGTGATACGTGGCCATTCCATTCAGCTTTAACTTTTGTTTATACATTGAAAAATTGGCTTCAAAAGGTCCTATAGCAAGGAGGAAACGTTGCCTCATAGAAAGGAAGTCGGTTATTAAAGGGTTATGCCCGACATAAAATGATCAATATGTCGATTTTTTTTATTCACATTTTTCATAGCTAGCAGTCCGTAAAATCAATGGTGGTGAAAGACTTTTTTCCTGAAAAGATTTTGCCTCGGAAACACAGAAAAAGAACTCAAATAAAATTTTTTGCTAATTTTTGAAAAATCATCGATTTTCGATATTTCAATTTGGTTATATTTCAATTATTGAACAAAATATTTCTAACACATGTAGTACAAGATTTTTATAGGGATTTTCACCAAAAATACAATATAAATCCGTTTTGCAAAAAGCTTCTTTCTCAAAAAGTTATTAACCTTTGTAACGTCGGTACAAATTTTCCTCCTATCCCACACTTTTAAGAAAGTTTTTTTTATCTCCATTAAGTGAGCCCAATAAAAGCAGTTCCTCTGAAATTTTGAAATTAAAATATGCGTCCTGCACTGCTGCGTTTATGAGTTTGTTCGTTGAATTCTATCTCGAAGGAAGTCATAAACATATCATACGTGCCGGCGTACTCCTTTTTGAATCTCCAAAAGCGAGAGTGTAAGCAATAGATACGTTTTCCCAGGGTTCTTCTTCTCATGAGAATCAGTGCAAGCGAGACTCGAAAATAAACAGGCTTTTCTCGATAAGATAAGAGCTAGGGCTATGCACACTAGTCGACACAGCTGCAAGTAATAAAACTGCAGGCCTCCGACTCAAGTGCGCCGCCCCGCGCTCTTACTTCCCTACAAAAGTGTACATCTGTACAAGATGCATTTTTGTTCTAATATTACTCAACTCGACGAAAATGGTATTGTGGTAGTGTACAAATGTTATGGACGCATAATATTTAAACATTTCAGTTACATTGCCAACTATGAATAAGGTTCAAAAATTTGTATGCATCCATATAACCACAATATATAATACTAAGAAGCCTAAGCTATATAATATTAATCGCTATATTAACTATATTTACTCACATAAATGTAAGCGAGTATATCACTAAGATTAATATTTTCTTAATATTTAGCCATACAATAATACAATTTGTATTCAAGTTTAGATTTCCTATACATATAAATCTTTACACTATAAAATATCATTATTTTTAAATCAATATTAGAGCATATAAAAAATACATGTTATTCTCGAGCATAATCACATTTTCAAATATTATCAACTATAGTTAATAATTATTGTATGACTTCTTCATATGCGGGGGAGATGGAGGCAGAAAAGAGTATGCATCGGAAAATTCAAAACGATCCTTGTAGCGCCATCTCTTCAAGGGAGCTCGAACCCGACGCTACCCTTACTCCTCCGTTCCTCTCCCCCATAATAGGAGGGCCTAAGGCCGACGCGTAGGCGGGCTTTTTATTTTAAGTTTTCCTCATTGGGAAAACTCGGAGGAGGGGCTAATCTCCAAAATTCTAATTGAAGAAGTCCTCTCTGAAGGGTTTTTCTGGGGGGAAAAAGGCTTTCCCCGCAGCCTCCGCGCGAGAGCGACGCATCTCATTGCGACACTCTGACTCCCACCGTCGAGGTGAGCAGACCTTTCCATTTCTTTTTGTAATCGTGAATCTTCCAAAAATAAACTTAAACAAAAATTTAAAAGAACACTAGCTCAACTTGTCATTTTATTGAATACGCAAACACACCCAGCCTTTTTTCTCACTACCGCGCTCGCGAAACGGTCTATTTTTTCCAAGCAACGGAGCCAGGCGGGACGACTCACCACAAATCTGAGGAAGAGAAGGAGAAAAGTTTGCCCACAAAATTTTCAACAAAAGTAAGGAAAATTGATTAAAATTTATTTTATTCGGTGGTTTTTTTCTCTTTTCTTCTACAAAGGCAACTTGCCTTCGCGACCTCTCTTTCTTTTCATCTGTGTAGGAGCCAGTGCCGGTGGCTCGCGTTAAATTCCCCAACAACCTATAGAGAACCTAGTAGTTTCTTCTCGGGCAGTAACTGCCGTTGAAGAGACAAAAAGGTCCTCTTAAAAACTCATCAGTAATTCCGCGTAAATTTTCCCATTACTTAAAGGTGTTGATCACTCAGGCTGAAAAGCCGTTGTGATCTCAACCTCCAAGTTTGAATAAAACCCACACCCTACGGGAATTTACCCAAAATAAAAGTGCCACGCGTGACCGATTGAATTTTTCTCCATTTAACCTTTCTCAGCTGATGCGAATTAAATCTTCTTTTTTTTCCTCGTTTCTTCTTTATATTCTAGCAGAGATAACTCGACCCGAGTTATACTCTAAAGAGTGGCTCAAAAGGAGTAAAGCTAAAAAGCAGTAACCCCGACGTTACACCTTGTACAAACCGTTAAATAACCAATTTTCATAAAATAGTAATTTTTTCTGAGTTTTCCTTTCTTAAACTATATAAAACTACAATATCGTAAAATGAAGGAAATTAAAATTTGAAAACAAATAATTCAATCGATTTAAAATTGCCATCGAATATGTTGCGCCGCAGAACGGGAATAAAAAAGATTAAATTCTGTTTTATCAGTACAATAGTTTCCTAAGAAACAGCTGTTTGAATTATATGATCCAGTCTTCAAATCACTATGTGCTATGTGGTAATGCATTTATCAACTGCTACTTATATCCTATTACTAGTATGCATAGAAAGTTTAAAAACTTCTGCAACAACAATTCAGATAAGTATTGTAGACTAGTAAAAAATTTCAAACTCTTAATAACATAAAGTTAATTTTCGAACTCTCAATAACCCATATGTGGTCAAAACTGAAAGTGTTTTTTCTATATATCTATTTCATTATGTAAATTTAAATTTAATTTTCAGCTCTCGATAACCTTTATATAGCCAAAATCCTAAGTATCTTATTCTGACGGTCATTTCATTATATAAATTAAAGATTTAGATTAGATGATTGAGCCTTTATTGTATACGGTTATTAATACTTCCCTTACTAAAGAGTGATAATAATAGTGTTTATAAAACAGTGATTAGGAAGGTATTTATAATTAGTTTAAAAAATAATTATGTTATATGCGTAAAGATCTTTGCGCTAAGGGTCTATTGGACAGACTACCATTTCCATTGGGTCAATTCTCTATAATATACCCATTTTATAAATTTCAATTTGAATTTTAACAAAAGAGAGTTGTGATATCAATAAATAAATTGGCCAGTTTCTTTATAAAAAGCAATAGTTTTGAAAAAAATAAATGAGCGTTTAAATGGGGGAAGGAATATCAATGTATATGTATATATGTATATATATGACTGCAAAGTACACTACTAGGTAATATTCGTAAATGCGTTAATTATTATTTTTATTTAAGCAAACACAAAACATGTTATATAAAATAATACATATAATACAAAAATATAAATTTATTCATGTTATCATTTTCATAAAAAATGATGTTCTTAAATATTTTTATGACATGATAAAGGTGCTAATAATAGGTGGTAATATCAAGTATTTGTCCGAATTTATAATGTAATATAACAAGATTGTTTCGCTTCATGAAAAATCAGAATTATAAAATTAATTAATTTTTATTATTTCCTTTATTATTTTCTGTTCTCACTTGTGGAAGCACCAAGCGGATGTACACTATACTCTAGTTAGTGATACAGTAAATGTGTTGTTATTCTTATTCCATCAAAATGTATAACATGTTTTCAGGACGATTATTTATAATTAAATATGAGATTTAAATATTCTGTTATTAACTTATTAGATATCATCCTCTTCATTAAAAAAAAAGAATAATTTTCCATACAACAAATCTATCTCACATGTTTAAAAAATCAGGAACAATTTCTATCATGTAGAACACAATTTTTTTTAAGGAAAAACTTGCCGTCCCGTCCTATCATGGATAATCGATAAATTACTAAATGTCAGTGTAATCAGCAATATCGTAATTATTTAATGCAGTCAACTAATCTTCTTATTATACTATAATCGGTGCTATTCAAAATATTTCTGTTAAATTTTCAGAATTGCCTCAAATGGTAGTTGCAATTTTATTTCTTAATTAAGTGTACATTTAAAACTAAATTTATATATTGAAAAAATATTTTTCAACTTCGTTTATTTCCCAACTTTAGAAATAGAAATTAATTTTGATAACATGTTTTCCTGTAATCTTTTGTTAATAATAACTAATTATTGTCAAACATATGTAGAAATACTCAAAAATTGAGTATTTGTATATATTTCAATTATCACGAAATTAAGTTTCATTTCTTAAAAAATTTAATAAGAATGTTAGTGAACACATAATGAATGAAATATCGGTTACTTAAGAATTTGCAACGATGTTTCGTTAACTGTGAATTACTTTGGTTAACCATGCGTAACTTGAAGATGATATCCATCGTTATGTATGATAGGAAGGGACGGCAAGTTTTTCCATAAAAAAATTGTGTTCTACATGATAGAAATTGTTCCTGATTTTTTAAACATGTGAGATAGATTCGTTGTATGGAAAATTATTCTTTTTTTTAATGAAGAGGATGATACCTAATAAGTTAATAACATAATATTTAAATCTCATATTTAATTATAAATAATCGTCCTGAAAACATGTTATACATTTTGATGGAATAAGAATAACAACACATTTACTGTATCACTAACTAGAGTATAGTGTACATCCGCTTGGTGCTTCCACAAGTGAGAACAGAAAAAGGAAATAATAAAAATTAATTAATTTTATAATTCTGATTTTTCATGAAGCGAAACAATCTTGTTATATTACATTATAAATTCGGACAAATACATGATATTACCACCTATTATTAGCACCTTTATCATGTCATAAAATTACTTAAGAACATCATTTTTTATGAAAATGATAACATGAATAAACTTATATTTTTGTATTATATGTATTATTTTATATAACATGTTTTGTGTTTGCTTAAATAAAAATAATAATTAACG
This sequence comes from Philotrypesis tridentata, assembly GCA_018906965.1. Classification (NCBI taxonomy): domain Eukaryota; kingdom Metazoa; phylum Arthropoda; class Insecta; order Hymenoptera; family Pteromalidae; genus Philotrypesis; species Philotrypesis tridentata. The sequence continues at coordinate 593,265 of JACCIB010000075.1, read as the reverse complement.
CATTTACGAATATTACTTAGTAGTGTACATTGCAGTCATATATATACATATATACATATACATTGATATCCCTTCCCCCATTTAAACGCTCATTTATTTTTTTCAAAACTATTGCTTTTTATAAAGAAACTGGCCAATTTATTTATAGATATCACAACTCTCTTTTGTTAAAATTCAAATTGAAATTTATAAAATGGGTATATTATAGAGAATTGACCCAAAGGAAATGGTAGTCTGTCCAATAGACCCTTAGCGCAAAGATCTTTACGCATATAACATAATTATTTTTTAAACTAATTATAAATACCTTCTTAATCAATGTTTTATAAACACTATTATTATCACTCTTTAGTAAGGGAAGTATTAATAACCGTATACAATAAAGGCTCAATCATCTAATCTAAATCTTTAATTTATATAATGAAATAACCGTCAGAATAAGATACTTAGGATTTTGGCTATATAAAGGTTATCGAGAGTTGAAAATTAAATTTAAATTTACATAATGAAATAGATATATAGAAAAAACACTTTCAGTTTTGACCACATATGGGTTATTGAGAGTTTGAAAATTAACTTTATGTTATTAAGAGTTTGAAATTTATTTTTAATTTTTACCTAAAGATTTTCCTGATGGAAAAGAATATAAAAATGTTAGACGTTTATTAATCAAATATAACATAAGGTAATGCATGCAAACAATAAATTAAATTAAAATATTACAGGATTTTAATTAATTAAAAAAAGATTTGAAATTATTTAGTAGTTTGTAAGGGTTAATGGTGTTAAATAATAAAATTGCTGAGATTTGTATCTTCTGATTAAGAGTAAAGAAAGTGCATAAATACATCTGAAATGTAGTATAAAAAGTAAGCTTTTCGTTATAAGTCAAATCCATTAATGTAATTGTATAGGTAATATTATTACTGGGAATATTATGCTTTAGGTCATATATTTTTTAATTAAAATCTTTGATCATCTACTATCTTAATATATATGTTGCCCCATGATATCGTACACGAAAAATATACGTATACAAGAATAAATTGTAATACCGTATACAAGAACAAATTGTGCGATTATTATGATAGAATAATTAGCTGTTACAATATAAATGAATTACTTAAACATAAAAATCTGAAAAATAAAAGTTAATTTAAACACAGAATAAGTTTATGAAATTGTATATATTCATTGGATGACTTTTGAAATAATCAAAGATTAAAGCTTTCAAAATTTAAAAACTTAAAGCTCATCAATGGATAAACCTGAAAGTTGTCTGGAATCTGACTAATATATGAAAATGTTGCTTCCCGATATGTATATATCTCGTTAAGCCCATCACTATGAAAAATTTTAAGTTGACACCATGACTAATTTTGTATTTTTATGCCTTATAGTTTTATCATCGCAAAAATTGTAACCAGCGATATCTCAGTCGACCAATCACAGGAGATGTACAAAAAAAAATTACCGGCCAATTGTTCGCTCTTTATGCTTATTTTTACATGATTATGTTGTAATAAGTTTATCTCAGTCAGATAAGTTCCAATCGTTCACAAACTCTCCATATCGTGACAGTCTAAAATTGGATTCATTATGCGGGCTTCGAAAAACATAACTCAAATTCTAAGAAGTTAAATGGAAATGTAGTACGTCTTACAAATTAACATAAACCCTCATTCAAGTTCACAAGCTAAAATCGTTAAAATAATTGAAACTTTTTAGGCTTACGTTGCACATAAAAACGTTCAAAGTTGGATTGATTCTTGTAAAACTCGAAAAAATAATTTCAATTAGAAATTAACTCCAATCGAGCTATCGTGACAAAATATATAAAAACTTCGAAAAAGCTAAACATACACATGTATACGGATAAACCCTCGAAAATGATTAGAATTCAAGTTCTAAAATGGAACTTTTTAGGCTTACGTTGACGTTCAATATAAAAGTTGTAGACTTACTGAGAATGATTCACCCGTTGCCTTATCATCGCAAAAATTGTAACCAGCGAGCCAATTTTCGCACAATTTAGGAGAATACAACTCCAGCTTTTCCACCGACAATGTGAATTATTGCGTCATACTCTTTCATTTTCAAGGGAAGTATATGCCTTAACAAGCTATCTAAAAGGAAAAAGAGCATATAAGTTGTTCAAAGCCCATCTCTTAAAATCGGATACTATGAATAAATTTTTGACGAACCATTGACTAGCATTTTGAATATTCTCGAATTTTAATACTTTTAAATGTTGATATTTTAAAACTGGTTAATGGCAACAATTTAAAATTTATCATGGTATCTTTTCGACAAATGGGCTTGACAACTCATATACTCTTTTTACCTTCTAGATAGCAAAAGGTATACTTCCTTTGAAAAAAAGGCACGCTAATTCATATTTTGAAAGCTGATTGTACTTCTTTCTCTCTTACAATTGAAAAGAACTAATTTTTCAGTTAGTAAATTAGTCAAAGGAATTCTATAACAACTTTCATGTCTATTGCTTGGACGAACTTGGAGTTTTAAAATTTTGAAAGTTTAATCTGATTATTTTAAGTGCCTAATCCTAATAATTATTAAACATTGTCCTATAGGTAGTGCGAACATTTGCAATTGTTATATTTTTTAATTTTTAATTTTGTAATTTTATAATACGTAACCATAATAAATTTTATGACAGAAACACTTTTTAAACATAAAATTTGATTACACTGGATAAAAGTTGTTAACGTTCATTTATTTAGTGATCCATTACTAAATGGATACATTTACTGTTCTTGTCAATTGAGTTCTTCCAGCATTTTTTATAAATAATTTATTAATACGTAATCATAATAAATATTGCTGGTTTAAACGTGATAAATGTTCCAGCTATGTCTAGTTTATTATAAATTGCATGAAATTCATGCAATTAACCTTGTCTACGTAGTTATAATTTTGACTTTCATATAAATACTTACACTGTTGACTTCATGTCTTTAGTGTCTAAATTTTTAGGTAGGTAACAATATGAAAATCAGAACTATAAGTTCTTAGATAAAGTTAATTGCATGTATTGTTTTAATATGTTAAAGCAAACTTGTGTGCCAAATTTCAGCCCTCTAGCTGTGATAGATATTAAATGAGTGCGAAGAATATAATTGAAATAAGTAATCATCTACTAGTTACGATAGCTACATTTTGAATATTTCGGTCTTCGCCTGATTTAAAATCTGTTATAGCTAGAAGGCTGAAATTTGGTATAAAAGCTTGTTTTAACATGCTAAAACAATACGTGCAATTAACTGTATCTAAAAACTGATAATTTTGATTTTCATATTGATACTTATAATTATACATTTCAGCATAGACAGTTAAACTAAAACTACCAATGCAATCTCTTTTTCATTTTTTAAGCAGGCATTTGTCTAACGAATAAACATTTTAAAGTTATGAGGCATTCAAAATTAATTAATCCCTATGATTAATTGAACCTGTTGAATATTGTATAAATATTATACTCTTTGCTTGTTGTTCTATGAATTAATACTGGTCGCGCCATCTCTTGTATATATATGATTTTGTACATCGAGACAAGCGCGACTCCGAAAACACGAATACGCGAGTATGTAAACACACATATATAGATACACACTATAGAGAAGAGCGCTCGCATATACTGTACTCGCGCTCATTCTCTCTCTCGCTTGTAAGTCTCGGAAGGAGACAGTCGTGTCCGACGACACATCACACATTGTAATAAAGTTACTTATTATTAAAAACAACCTCACTAATTTTCCACCACTCTAACATGGTAGCAGAGCGTGGTTGGAAATTTTTTATGCCGTACTGTGACTTTTTTTTAAAAAAAGTGCAGTAAGACATATTAAAATGTGCTAGTGAGGTGTGAGAGCCACGTGGAAAATACAAAAGTGTTCCAGTGAAAAATAATTGAACTAAGAAGAGTTCAAAAAGAAATATAAGTGAAAATAACAAATAAAAGTAGTCTAAAAGAGACTGATAAAAACATTTTTGTGAAAAATTGAAGAAAAAAGTGTGATGCGAAGAGATTACGGTCGGCACACATAAAACGTGTTTAAGTGACGTGATAGAGCACATGGAAAATTTTATGAAATTTACACAAAAATAAGTGAATACGAAATGGCTCAAGCAAAAGTTGAAGATATAATTATACCAATTTTTGACGGTATAAATTATACCAGTTGGAAAACAAGATTAATGATCTTGCTTGAATATAAAGAATGTCAAGAGCAAATAAAAAGAGAAAGAATTGCCTCAGACACAGAAGCTGATTGGAAGAAAAAAGATCTCAAAGCACGTGCAATTATAACAAGTGCTATCTCAGATAAGCAGCTTGAATATGTAAGTGAATGCATAACAGCGTGTGAGATGATAAAAAGGTTTGACAAAATGTATATAACACAGTCAACAGCCTTACAAATGTTGCGAAGAAATAAAATAGAAGAAATCAAACTTAAAAGTTATAGAGAAATCGAAGAATTTTTCGTAGACTTCGAAAAAGCCGTAAATGATTTTAAAAGTGCTGGCGGTAAGATAACAAAAGCAGAAAAGATAAACTATTTACTTCGAGCACTACCATCAACTTACAGTTATATTGGTGATTTTCTTGATGTGATACCCAAAGAACAACATACGGTCGATTATGTTAAATCGAAAATAAAAGAAAAAAATTTACATAACATAGACAATAACAAAAGTGATAGCAAAAGCAATGTAAGCACTTTCAACACGAAAATAAAGGGAAATTGCTATAATTGCGGAAAATATGGCCACGCGCAAAAAGACTGTTGGACTGGACAACAGCAAGGTCAAAGCAGCAGCACTCAACCAAGTCGAAATCAGCGAGGAAGAGGTAGTCACAGAGGCAGCAACAGAGGCTTCAGAGGCAGAGGTCGAGGCAGAGGACAACATTCATCGCACAGCACGAAAGAGCAACACGAAGATTACGCGAGCGAGTCATGGTCAACGCAAGTATATACACCAGAGACAAATAAGGTAAATTTAGAAAGTGATTGTAACGGTAGCGAAAATCGAAAGAAAATCTTTTGGTTATTAGACAGCGGTTGTACCGATCACATTGTACGCGATGATAATTATTTTGAAAATTCTGTTATTTTGAAAAAACCGATAGATGTCAAATTACCTAACGGTAAAACGCTCAAAGCTACAAAAGTAGGAAATATACAAATTTATTTTGAAAATTATTATAGTAAAAAATATGTAAATCTAAAAAATGTTTATTTTGCAAAAGACATAAAGCAGAACATATTAAGTTTTTCAAAAATAACTGCAAGTAATACGATAGTAGCTAGAAATGATAGCGCGAAAATTTATAACAATAATAGAGAATTAATTGTAGTTGCAAATAAAGTAAATAATTTATATTATATAAAAGGTTTTCTAGTGAATGAACAGAAAGAAAAATGTATAAATGCAGTAAAAATAACCGCGAAAGAAAAATGGCACAGAGCATTAGGTCATGTTAATTTTCAATACTTAAATAAATTAGTTAAAGAAAAATTAGTTGAGGGATTGCCAGATAAAATTGAAAATACTGATATGAAATGTGCAAATTGCATTCAAAGTAAAATGGCAAATGTACCATTTCAAAATAATCGAACAAAAACTTCTGAAATTTTAGAATTAATTCATACTGATTTAAATGGACCGCATCAAACGACTGGTTATGGTGGAGAAAAATATTTCTTAACTTTTGTCGATGATTACAGTAAATGCACGCGAATATTTTGTATTAAACATAAGTCTGAAACTGCAAGTTGTTTTATAGAATTTGTAAATTTAGTTGAAAATAAGTTTAACAAAAGGGTTAAGAAAATACAGTGCGATAATGGCAAAGAATATTTGAATAAGGAGATTTACAATTTTATTAAGTATAAGGGAATAGAATTATTACCATGTCCACCGTACACGCATGAATTGAATGGTGTAGCGGAAAGATACAATAGATCAGCAATGGACATAGGCAGATGCTTACAAAGAGAAGCAAATATAAATAGGCGATATTGGCCTGAAATTATTAAAACGGTAGCTTATTTGAAAAACCGCACTATAGCAAATACTGTAGAAAATAAAACTCCTTACGAAATATTCTTTGGCACAAAGCCAAACGTTAATCATTTGAAAATTTATGGTAGTAAAGTTTTTGTCCGAATCCCAGAGGTCAAAAGACAAAGTAAATGGGATGACAAGGCAACAGTAGGAATATTAGTAGGTTATACAGAAAACGGTTACAGAGTTTTAGTAAATAACAAAGTTATTAACACGAGACATGTACAGGTTGTCGAAGAAAACATAAAAATAATTTGTCTTAGCGAATCAGATGAAAAGCATGAAAGTTGTGAATCGGAAAATTCTGAAAGCGATTCAGAAGAATATGATAGTGTTGTCAGCAACACAAACAAAAATTTATTTATCCCTACTTCTTCTCTCGAGAAAAGTAGAGATAATTTAATTACAGAAATCAATGAAAATGATATAAATAGTGAAAATGAAAACGAAATTAATTTGAAAGAACCGAGAAGGTCAAAAAGAAAGAAAAGTCCTGTAAATAGATACGGTGATCCTATAGCGCATTTTATTTATATTAATAACATCGATGCAAATGTACCTCATAAATTCGAGGAGGCGATGAATTCGAGCGAATCAAAACAGTGGAAAATTGCAATGAATTCAGAAATCGAAAGTTTAAAGAAAAATAAAACTTGGAAATTAGTAGAGAAGCAATTAAACAAAAAAATCATTGATGTCAAATGGGTATTTAGACGAAAAAACGATAATACCTATAAAGCCAGATTGGTAGTTCGCGGCTTTCAACAACGAGAATATATAGAAAACGTTTACTCACCCGTAGGAAAAATGCAAACACTTAAAATATTATTATCATATTGTTGTAAAAATGATTTGTTTATTGATCAAATGGATGTAGAAACAGCTTTTCTGAACGGTGAAGTAATATCAGAGGTTTATGTAAATCAACCAGAAGGCTATGAAGTAGGAAATAACAAAGTCTGTAAATTGCAAAAAGCATTATATGGTTTACGAGAAAGCCCAAGAGTTTGGTATAATTGTTTTCATAAAAATTAAATTTCGTGAGAAGCAAACATGATTATTGTTTATATGTAAATAATGCAAGCAGAGATTCAATATATATACTAGTTTTCGTAGATGATTTATTAATCTGTTGTAAAAATAGAAATAAAATAAATGAAATAAAATCAAAATTAATGGAAAATTTTGAAATGAAAGACTTAGGAAAAGTCAACCAATACATAGGAATAAACATTGATTATAATAAGAATGAAGGCAAAATGACACTAAGCCAAACAAAATACATTGAATCTTTAGCTGCAAAGTATAATCTAGAAAATGCAAAATTGTATAACACTCCTATGGAGACGAGTCTAAAATTAGAAAAAGCAACTGAACAAAATGAGTCAATAAAGTATAGAAACTTAATAGGAGAATTACTTTATATAAGTACTGGTACGAGACCAGATATCTCATATAGTGTAAACTACTTGAGTAGATTCCAAAGTTGTTATAATGAAACTCATTTCAAATATGCTATGAGAGTATTAAAATATCTAGTGAATACCAAAGATCTAAAATTAACGTATTTTAATAATTTAAAATGTGATACACTAGATTGCATGGTAGACTCAGATTTTGACGGAGACAATATAGATAGAAAATCCACAACTGGATATATTATAAGATATTATGGTAATCTGATTTATTGGAAAACAAATAAACAAAAAGTGTAACGAAATGTTCAACCTTTGCAGAATATACGGCTATGTCAGATGCAATAACCAAAGTAATATTTGTAAGAAATCTGCTAAGTGAAATGTTTAAAGAAAAATTCAATGAAAGAATAAACATATACGAAGACAATTCAGGTGCAATAGCGATTGCAAAGTTTGGAAATTATACAAAAAATTCAAAGCACACCGAAGTACAATATTACTACATTAATGAATATTATGAAAATGGAATAATCGATATTATAAAAATAAATTCAGAGTTAAATCTAGCTGATATATTAACAAAAAGTTTGAATAGAGAAAAGTTCACAAAACACAGAAAAGCATTAAATATACTTGAAAATTGCAAAAGCGACAAGACTGAATGTAAAAGCAAAGAATATAAATTTAAGGAGGCGTGTTGAATATTGTATAAATATTATACTCTTTGCTTGTTGTTCTATGAATTAATACTGGTCGCGCCATCTCTTGTATATATATGATTTTGTACATCGAGATAAGCGCGACTCCGAAAACGCGAATACGCGAGTATGTAAACACACATATACAGATACACACTATAGAGAAGAGCGCTCGCATATACTGTACTCGCGCTCATTCTCTCTCTCGCTTGTAAGTCTCGGAAGGAGACAGTCGTGTCCGGCGACACATCACACATTGTAATAAAGTTACTTATTATTAAAAACAACCTCACTAATTTTCCACCACTTCAACAGAACCAAACACGTTACCTTAATAATGATCAAATCTTGTGGCGTAGGTAGCATAATCTTTGAATCAAAATAAGAACACGCTTACTCTGAACCAGTTATTATTCTAAACTTTTCCTTTGATAAAAATACTTTTCACTTCACCAGCTTGTCACAGGAATTCCAATCGTATATAACCTGACAGTTGCGTAACCTCCCAATAGAAATAGGAAAATATCGACTGCAAATTCTGTAAAAACTTTCTTCGATACTTAAACGATGAAAATAAAACACTTTCACTTGCTTGTCACATGGATAAATAGAAACTTTCCTGCATGAAAAATCATTAAAACTTTACACTTCACTAGCTTGTCATCACAAGAAAATTCTTTCCTTGTATCCTGATAGTTGTATATGCCTTCCAATCTAATAAAACCTGAAAAATAAAAGAGAACATTTTAAAAAAGAATCAGTTCACAAATCCTTTATTTGTATTGTATATCTATATAAATCAAAATAAAACTAAATACTTATCTAATTATAAACTATTAGTTTATGATTGCTTTTCGATTGTGTACAAAAGAATTTAACACTGTTTTAAAATATATATTTAGGTTAAATATATTTAACACTGATTTATAATTATTAACAAACGCGCCCCTTGATAACATTTCTTGCTTATGTATTATCTATACTTTAGCACTGTGTTATATTGTAATCGTCGTCTGCACCACATATCTGTACACAAGTATATATCTATAGCGCTGGTGTCACACATGATGACGTATGGCGGAAAACAATTTATCAGGGAGAAGAATTTTTTTGACGAGAATTCATGAGCCGGAACTTTCTCTTCAGAATAACATTTAATAGAAGCCATTTCACAAAATATGACCCTAATGTGATTTTATTAGTTTCGTCTCAAGCTTTCGTTTGAGTATTTCTATGTGACAGATAATGCTGTCAAAGTGAAGAAAACCGTATGTCAAGTTTCGAACAATGCCTATGAGATGTATAATAGGGTCTGGCTAGCGCCCGACGGCGGCGTGCGTACTGAATGTACCTAATACTTGCCATCGTGGCGCTACCGCGCCCCTTGATAGTAGTTGTATTTATAAAGATTTATGTATGTGTGAATATGTGTGTGACACAATATTTAAATGCTCTATCACTCGGTGTTTGTTTAATATTTTGAAAAGAGTCTATCGATCTCGCCGAGGCAAGTGTCGGGAAAAAGGTAACATTAATTTTTAAACCATTTTTCCTTTTGCTTCAACGTTTCGGTGAACACTGTCACCCTCTTCAGGAAACTGTCAATATTTATTTGAATAAATCAATAAGCACAATAAAAATTTTTTACACTAAGTGAATAACGACGACTTACATGGAATCGAATGTTCTCTTCCCCAGCCAATCTCAGGCGGGGCAAGAAGGAGCTAGTAATCTTTTTACAATGTTGATGTTTTTCTTATGAAAACATGTATCTGACAACTTCATAGCTTTGTCAATAAGATTGTATACCATGGCGATTTTTTGAGATTCAGGATGTTGTGAATTATAATTCAAAAATCTACCACAAAAGTTGGGCTTCGTGTACCAATCAGTCATTATTTTTCCTGTATTCTTTACCAACAGAACGTCTAACAAACTTTACGAACAGATGCAAAATTCTTTAAAAGAAAAATATATTACAACTGTGCCAAAAATACACAATCGGATGTGTAATATTATAATTAAAGGAAAAGATAAAAAAGAAAAACAGTTAGAAAAGAAAGTTGTATATAAGCTGCAATGTAACGACTGCACAGCTACATATGTAGGCCAAACGAAAAGGAGTGTTTATAAACGTATTGAGGAACATAGAAAATCAAAAAATAATGTCATACATGAACACAATAGTAAATTCAATCATAGTATCAATTTCGATAAAATAGATACAAAGGATAAAGAAAGTAATTTGAACAATAGGCTAGTTTCAGAAATGTTACATATTCAAATGCAAGGCAATGGTATAAATAAAATGGAAGACACACAGAAACTCAATAACGTGTACACGCACTTATTACGCCGTTTGAAAAACAAAACGGATTATAGGCGGCTCTAGAACTTGCACATATGCGGCAGAGCGACTAGCGTGACGTCACTTGTAAACAAACCACTCGAAAAATCAGCGAGACTCCTCCTTGATATAAAAGCGCTGGCTACACCTATTGTTTCCTTATTATCGAAACAGTAGCTAAGGAAGCCGGAACAATAACAGTGTCCGTCTCCTTGCTTCTCGCTCCTCCTTCCCCCACCTGAGATTGGCTGGAGAAGAGAACATTTGATTCCATCGGCTGTTGTGCTCCTCTGCATGTAAGTCGTCGTTATTCACTTATTATAAAAAATTTTTATTGTGCTTATAGATTTATTCAAATAAATATTAACAGTTTCCTGAAGCGGGTGACAGTGTTCACCGAAACGTTGAAGCAAAAGGAAAAATGGTTTAAAAATTAATGTTACCTTTTTCCCGACACTTGCCTCGGCGAGATCGATAGACTTTTTTCAAAATATTAAACAAACACCGAGTGATAGAGTCTTTGAATATTCTGTCACACACATATTCACACATACATTAGTACAAGGCGCCCACACACGAACAAGTACGAACGCCTAGCCCAACCCCGTGCACATACACAAGCGTCCAAGCGCCCGGCAATGCAAGGATCGAGGCGGCAGGAGCCGCACACGAAATCACTAGACGGGAAGGGAAAAAGAATTAGGAGAGAGAGAGAGACTCGAAGACGCTCGAGTCAGCGCTGACCACAGCGCTAGAAAAAGAGCTCGCGCCAGCAGAAGAGCGCGAAGGAGAGTGAGAGAGAGAGAGAAATCGAGAAACGCGACAGCGCGTTAGAAGACGCTGCCACGCAAGAAGGAGTGGGGAGAGTTTTCGAACTAATTCGTGTCCGAAAACTAGACGAGCGCAACCGCCAGATTATGTCCTGACCAACGACCCGGTCAGACGCGCTGCACATATTTAGCGCGAGGAGACGCCTCGCGCCGACCATCCGCTGGGAGGCCCAAGCCGTTGCACGGCCCTACACCTGCCACCGCCGGCCTTGCCTCCCAGGAACGCCACGCCGAGGCCACGACGAGGACTGCGAGCTCAGAGCCACCGCTAGCCGAGCCGTCCGACCTTCGCCGCGCGAAGAGCCCCGAGGACTCCGGCCCCGAGAGGAACGCCCAACGACAATGCCGATGAACTGCGAGCCGAGGCGACGATCACTGTGTAAGTGTCGGCCTCACGCCCTTGTCTCTCTCTTTCTCGCGGCGACGATCCGGGGCCCCAAAGAACCACGAGATGCGGTCGTAGCTTAGGTTAGAGTCCGGTGATCGCGGGCACGCAGGAGCCGCTGGCTGCGCCGATCTCGATCCGCGTAGCGCCCAGCGTGACGACCAAGCGCGAGAACTTTGCACTGCGAGCGCGCATCTTTTGTAAATAAGTACGAGGAATAAATGTACGGGTGAGCGTGATCTGCCCACCCGCTCTCTCATACGATTTAAGTATACATCATTCCGCGCACACCTTCCTCCTAGTACCCGAAAACTCCTCCATAGTCCGCCGAGGGACCTGAGCAGCCGAGCAGGACCAGGAGGCCGGGTAAGATACATTCTCTTTTGTGTACGAGCCTCCCGCTGGAGGAGAGCAGCAGCTAGGAGTGCCCCCAGGAAAACCCCAGGCAGGAGTCTCGTCACAACATTAACATGGACCGTAAATCTTCGCCGGTCTCAAATCGCTTCTCTTTTGACAACATCAAGGACAAATATGGAGAGGACGCACGATAACATCTAAAGACATGGATAACGATGCAAAGGGATATAACGAGAGCCAGATCCCAACGACAATTTTTGCTGCGTTGCAGAACGTTCGACAAACAGATAACGCATATCATCAATATTTCAAGTAACTTAAACCATTTCACCTTCCATAGTAAGTCGGGAAACTATAAATTCTGTAAAATCGTACAAAACCTTCAAAGAAAAATTTTTAAGATTTGGTGTAAAAAATTAATTAAAGATGCGTCTCTTCGAGCCAAGTATTTATTCAAATTGTCAATTTGAATAAATACTTGGCTCGAAGAGACGCATCTTTAATTAATTTTTTACACCATTTCCATCATCGAGCGATAAATTCACTATTAAACATTTTTAAGATTTGTTAGAATATATAATTAGTCCAGGCGTGATAGGAGAAAAAAGGTACATAGATGGATGTTGCTTGGAGGAGTCTGGTTTTTTTTTTTAATTGATGTAAAACCATATGTAGAACGTAAATATCTAGCTGCTACGTGCGAAAAACCTGTGGAAAAATTTTTAATAAACAGTAACTGAAAAAATACTGACTTTTGTACGGAAACGTCTTTTTATTTCGAGTAAGAAGCCTCTTACTGCAAAATATAGCTGATTGTATTTTGTTTTCTTTTAAATTTTCTGTGCAATCAATCTGTCGCTTACCAAAAAATGTCCACTTTTACTTTGTTAAATAACAAAAAACAGTGAAAAACGAATGGTATTGTTAAATGCCCGTAAGGTAAACATAAATGTGAATAATTTTTAACTAGAATGTTGAATAAAGTAGCTAACTCTGTTGTGATGAAGTACCCGAAGGTCCGGTTGCTGAACAACAAACCGTTTTGTAAATAACAATTAATTAACTAAGCTAAGCAGATAATCTTTGATGGCCCGTAATTTTGATGAAAATGATCCCAAATACCGGTTGAATTTTTTACATACTTTTGGGCATTATAGGAATCGAAAGATACCAAAAAAATTTTTTTTTCATTTTTGCAATAGTTCTAGAATTTTTTGAAAATGTTGGCTTTAATTAATTAGTGGATAGTTACACTAAATATAGATCGATCGAAGAAATTTTTTTTGTTTGAATAGAGCTTTTAATGATGGTTAATTTGAGGGGTCGGAAAATTAAATATGTTTAGTGGATCTAGAGATATTAACAATCAAAATTTATCAATATTTACAGCTGAACTAAACAATGTAGAGGAATTCTACAAAAACTGACAGGTACCTGAATGGATCTACTTTGTAAGAATGTGTATTACAGTAAGTATATAATTAAATTAATGTTTAAATAATTGTTCAGAACATATATAGTGCACATGAATTTCCATGCAGCGACGGGTGGCGCGGTGGTGGGGGGAGCCGTCGCGAAAGTGATTTCGTGCGCTTCAAATCCGCTCGCGCGGAAAAATTTTCTATATCTCGGCAATGGAAGCACCGATCGAGATGATTTTTGTTTTAAAACCATGTAGCAAATCAAGACAAATTCAACTATTAACTTGCTAATTACATAGATTCATGAATTTCTTTGTTATTATTGATATTTCATAAGATCAATATTTTTAAACAAAATTTTTTGCATTTAATCATTCATTATGCTTATCCTTAATAGTTAATAACGTTAAGGTAAATAAATTAAATATATTACTTGTACAAATTGTTATATTTATTGGATTCTCGCTTTTATATTTGTAGAAATCCACCAGAAAGTGGTACACAAGTCGGTCCAAAAATCGTACTTTTTTATTTTTGAGGGCACACCTATCGGGCTATGCTAGTTTAGTTCGTCAGCTCATTCCAAACAATAAACCGGCGTGTGCTTAGTCAAAACCCTATGCCAACAAAGAGCTACAGGCGAAAAACCAAAAAAAAGGTGACCGTGATTTTTGCTCTAAAAATAAAAAAACGCGCATTATCTACAGTATTATAATTTTTTAGAATTTTTCCATATACATAGACTTAAAGTACACTAAAAGACCTTCAATTTGCATACCAAATTATCTGGATCCGATGCACTGATAAAAAGATATGCACATTTAAAGACAACGAACTCTGTTTCGGGCGCTTACGAAAATAGCCAATTTTGCGTTTTTTTCTTAAAATCCTTCTAACTTTTGATACACACATCGGTTCGCAACGTTCAATACGTAAAATTAAAGCTCTTTTCTTGTACTTTTGTGACAATAAGTCTATATTCAAAATTTTTAATATGCAAAATATATATGCTTCTCAAGTAGATCATTTTTTGAAGCATATATACAGAACACTATATTTTATAAAAAGAAATTGGACTAACTAACAAAAAAGGAGAAGAAAAGAGCTTTAATTTGATCTCTTAAATATTGAAAACGCACAACTGGATCAAAGTTTTGAAGCATTTGAAAAAAGGGAAAAATCTCTATATTTGCCAAAATCGCGTGATTTTACGGAAATAAGCGAAATTTGCCTTTTTTCAAAACCTCGTACCTTCCGATCCAACCGACCGATTTTAATAGCTAGGTTTAATAGCTTAAATTAAAGCTCTTATGTTCTACTTTTTTACTAATTAATCTGAAGTGGAAGTTTCTCATGCGATAGGCTATATATATGCTTCTCAAAATCAGTAAAAAACGATCAAATTAAGAAACATATATATAGATCATCGCACAATAAAATTTGAAATCTGATGAATTAATATGAAAGTAGAACAAAAGAGCTTTAATTCAAGCTGTCAAACTTTGAAAACGCACGACTAGATCAAAATTGAGAGGAGTTTCAAGAAACAGAAAAATCTATCGATTTTGTCGAGTACTTAAACGAAAAATCATATTAAAATAATCGTTTTTCTTTTTTTTTAAACTGCATGGCTAGCGATTGAACCAATAGTTTTGCAAGTTTAATATGTCAAATTAAAGCTCTTTTCTTCTACTTTCATTCGAGTTAATCAGAATCAAAAATTTCAGATTTCAAATTTTATCGTGCGATGATATATATGTATGCTTCTCAAGTGGATCGTTTTTTACTGATTTCGAGAAGCATATATATAGCCTATCGTATGAGAAACTTCAACTTTAGATTAATTAGTAAAAAAGTAGATCATAAGAGCTTTAATTTAAGCTATTAAACTTTAAAATCGGTCGGTTGGATCGGAAGGTACGAGGTTTTGAAAACAGGCAAATTTCGCTCATTTCCGTAAAATCACTTGATTTTGGCAAGTATAGAGATTTTTCCCTTTTTTCAAATGCTTCAAAACTTTGATCCAGTTGTGCGTTTTCAATATTTAAGAGCACAAACTAAAGCTCTTTTCTTTTCCTTTTTGTTAGCTAGTCCAATTTTTTTTTTATAAAATATAGAGTGCTGTATATATGCTTCAAAAAATGATCTACTTGAGAAGCATATATATTTTGCATATTAAAAATTTTGAATATAGACTTATTGTCAGAAAAGTACAAGAAAAGAGCTTTAATTTTACGTATTGAACGTTGCGAACCGATGTGTGGATTTCTCGAAATAAAAAGACTTTTCCGTACAAAAGTCAGTATTTTTTCAGTTAGTGTTTATTAAAAATTTTTCCACAGGTTTTTCGCACGTAGCAGCTAGATATTTGTGTTCTACACATGGTTTTACACCAATTTAAAAAAAAAAAAAAAACCAGACTCCAAGCAACATCCACACCAATTGCTAGTGCCACTGGACTAAATAGATAATCAGAACACTCATAACATGAATTATAAAAGTAGACTTAATAGTACACACGAAAACAAATTTAATTCTTTGACGGTCAAAACAAATGAAACCTCGAGTCATGAAAAATGGTTTAAGAATCTCACGGACGTAGACATACCAGCGAATGTAATTTCTGTAACTGCATTAGGACAAAAATTCAATCCTAATTGTGATTTTATCTGTATTAAGTACAATCTTTTTACAAACTACAAGTTTTCTGTGGTTTATGACATTTTTCCTTGTTCGATAAAAAAAATTAGGATTTGTCCATTTTTTGATGATTTTTAATCCCAATACTATTAAATTGAGTTAACATTATTAATACCTTTTTTTATTCTGCTTTTATGCAGAATCAGCTAGTATTTTTTTTCCTTGTGGAAGTCTATTTCTAGAAATTTTAAATTTTTGATGAAATCACCCTTATGAAATAAAATGTACAAAAAGGTCTGTAGGGGCTTCTGCATGGAATTGTGAAGGAAAACCTATAGATATGTGCGCAGTTTTCTGCAGATAAATTTACATAATTACTTATACAATGTCATGCTGATAACTATGCATATTTTCATACAGACACTTGTATAGGATTTTTTTTTGTAAAAACTTTTAGATATTCGTAACAAAATAGAAAGTAATTACCCTGCATAAATTCACAAAGAATCATTGTAGTATAATTTATAAAAATTTATGTTGCGATTTTCGACATAATTTTTGCTGAATTATGTATTTTGGTATAAAATTGTCGATGCTTAAAACTAAATTGTGAAAATTTAGTTTTATTGCTATATAGAAGAATTTAACCAATTTTATCAATTACGTAAATTTTTTTATAATAATTTCAGTCATTAAAAAAATGATAAGGTTAGTGAAATGCTTCGATATAGCAATAAAACTAAATTTTTTTCATATATGAACGGATATAATGATTTTTTACAGAGAAACCAAGGCCTCTGACATTCTGGGTCTTTCGCAGACTTTTTTGAATTGAAATAAGGTATCTTCATGAATTTTTTGGTTATCATCCGGATGATCGAACTTTCCTAAAACTTGATTTTAAGACTTAAATGACTTATAACTTTCTTAAAACATATATATACGACATCAAAAATATTTTTTTTTGAATCGTTTAGAAAATTTGCAGAAAAAAATGTTATATATCTCTATAGTGAAAAATGCTTCCCTGAGGATCTACAAATTAATGAAAGTAGCCAGAAAAAGCAAAAAAAACGTGATTTCATCAACTTTGACCCTCTGTAACTCGAAGATACTTGATGCAAAAAATCTGAAAAAATTCAGCGATACTCATGTGTCTCTTAGGAACATTTTAAAAATTTTTTTCGATAGGGTAAAAAAATCGACCGCTCGATTTGTCAGAGAACCACCCATATATTATTGTTATTATTATAACAATTTTATCAAATTGAGTGTTTTGTAATTTCAGAATTGGTATTCAACGTTTTTGGTAAAACAAAAAATGTTCGAAGCAAAATTAATAAGGTGACTCAAAACAAGATTGCTCTGAAACGAAGAAACCTGAAGGAAAAGTAATACTTTTCTGTAAAGTTTATGTAAAAATTTTGTTTTTAACAAAAAATTGCTCATTAATTGATAATGTTCTTAAACGAATTTAATTTAAACGAATACAAAAATATTATGTAAAAAAAGTGAGCCGTCGTGGGACGCCTCGAAGAAGTGAAACATCAAAATTGATGCGATAGAAATTACATGTAATGGTCTTTAAATTTTATTAATTTCGGTGTTTCACATCTTCGAGGCGTCCCAGGACGGCTCACTTTTTTTTGCATAATTTTTGATTTATGAAATTCATTTGCATCAACTAGACGAATGAAACGCAAGAAAAGTTGATCACGTTAACTTTTCGAAACATACGACGCGTCTACTGGTCACATAATATGAGGAAATTTTGAAGATCCTACACGTCAGTCCGGCCAGAGGCCCGTCGCTTGGGTCCTGTAGGTGCATTTCAAGTGCGTTTGCGAATTCATTGCTCTATCCTTCTCTCAATCAGCAGAAAATTTTTTCCGCTTTCTATTTGTATAGTATAAATGCTAAACGTGGCATACACACAGACATACACAAATGTCTCTCAGAGAAAAGCCCTAAAGAGAGCGAGTGGAGGGTGAAGAGCGCTCTAGTTGCCGCCGAGATGGTTGCATCTAGCATCTTAGAGAGTTTCCACACTGAGTACTATGCGACATCTATTCGTTTAGTAAGAGTATCACTCAAAATCAATAAGATAATTCACAAGATTAATATGAACCAAAGGGCTTATATTAGTTTTACTGTACAGCAAAATACAAAAGCGTAATGTTTTGTAGTAACAATTATATTACACTCAATTACAATTATAACTCTAGGTGCATATTAAATAATATATTAAATTAAAAATATGTTTTAACGGTTTCACGCAAAATAACATGCAGAATATTATGCAGAACCACAAATACAAATTATCAATTTTTTTTCTTCAAAAATACAATATTTCTTGCAAAACTAAAGGCAGATTGTTACATGTTATAAAAAATTTTTGTTACTCCAATTACATGAAAAGTGTTAAATAGTAAGGTTTTCATAATTACTGTATGTAGGTTGTCATGCATAACTGCAGGTATACATTTCATAGTTTTTCTTCTTGAAATATTTGAAGAATTCTATGCAGATTTACATACAGACAGATACTATGCTTTTTATGTAAAATTGTTTATAGAATCATATGCATGATGTCATGCTGAATTGCAAGTAGTCATTGTAAAGTTTTTTTTCTCAAAAAACATTAAAACAATGAAATCTAAGATCGCATACAGTATGCAGTGTTTTATAAAATAAGATCATAAAGTTACATGTATAATAACCAAAGATAAAGATTTCAACCTTTATTATAAAAAAATAATTGAATAATTACATGCAATATCACGAGCAGAACTGTAGGTAATATAAAATTTGTATACAAATTTGTTACCAGAAATACGTGCAGTTGTGTATATTGTTTTACATGTAAGATCGTGTGCATATGAGTAGGCAGAAAGTGAGGTGTTTATACAAATTTTGTTATTAAATTGTATGCAGGATGGCATACACAACTATTCTCGCTCATTGCATAGTTTTTTTCTAAGAAAAATGTTTAAAGGATTACATGCAAGTTCACTAGCATAACTGTAGACAAAAATTCTGCAGGTTTTTATTCAAAATTGCTCATAAGATTACATGTAAGATCTTATGCAGAACTGTTAGTACAGATTATGGAGTTTTTTTTCTTCCGAAAAACTGTTGTAAAATTACATGTAGAGCTGCAGACAGAAATTCTGTTGCCTTTTATTACGATTGCACGCAGGATATCTTTCATCAGAACTGCACGTATATATTGTACAGCTTTTTTCTAAGAAAGTGTTGTTAGCATTTCATGTAGAGCTTCAGGCAAACACTACGCTACTTTTCATACCGACTTGTTGACAAGATTGTATGCAGAATGCCATGCAGACATGTAGATACAAATTTTAGTTCCTTTTTTCTTTTTGTATTGTTTTTTTTTTAATAATATTTTATGGATTTCATGCAAGACCATTTATAACTTTACCAACACTATGCAGTTTTTCGTACAAAATTATTTATGGGACTACATGCATGATAACATACGGAAATTCAGGCTGACATTATGCAGATTTTTGTACAAAACTACTTATAGGATTATGTATGGCATGATATGCAGAATTACATACAAAATGTCATGTACAATGACAGGTATACATCAGGAAAATGTTTTGTGGATGACACATGGCTGTATTATGTAGGGTTTCCTACAAAATTGTTTGTAGGATTACATGCTAGAAAGCATACAGAAGTGCAGGCTGACATTATGCAGGTTTTTATATAAAATTCGTTATAGGATTTTATACTGAATAATCTGTAGAAATGCATGCAGAAATTACGCGAATTCCATGTTCATGTTCATGCAGTATAGCATGTACAATAATCTGCAAAACATCATGTACATTTTCGTACTTAAAAACATACCAATAAACATGCAAACTTGTAAGCAGAAATACATGCAGATCTGCATGCATAGAAACATGCATTTCAAAAGGCAGATTCGCATGTAGATTTTTTTCGTAAGGGCAACGAGTAGTGGACATTTTTCAAAAACTTCTCAAAACTATTGATTATTAAATTTTAACGTATTAATGCGTTATATTATTAAAAAATTTAGTAATAAAATAACTTTTTGACATAGATAAGTTATTTAAATCAATACTTTTATGTAATAGAGATTCGAAAAGATCTTTTGAAGTAAATAAACTATTTAAATGTGTACTTTTGTATATTAGAAGTTCAAAAAGTTGTTTTATTATTAAGTGTATTAGAAATATAACTAATAGTTTTGAGTAATTTTTGAAAAATTTCCACTACTCGTTGATTTCATCAAAAATTACAATTTTTTATTAATAGACTTACATAAGTAAAAAAAATACTATCTGATTCTGCATGAAAATACGAAAAGTATTAATGAAATTTTCTACAAAATTAAAAGTTTTGGAATTAAAAATCATCAAATATTGAAAAATTCAAATTTTTCAACCGAACAAGGAAAATTTTGATTAACCATTTAAAAATTTCTAATTATTGAATGCATACACTGAGTAAGGCAATAAAAAGTTATTATAGCTTTATTTTTCTAATTTTGATGAACCAAGGCACTTACATGATGATGTTACGTTGTAACATCATTCATTAAATGTTAGTTAACTTAAATTAAATTTTTAGGGGCTCGAAGCATACTTAAAAAAATTGCTGATGGTAAAATTGTGCTCAAAGCTTATAAAGATTGCCTAGAAAAAAACCGACGTTTCAAACATACTATCAGATCGAAATTAGTCCGTTTAGTGATTGACAGAGAAAAAAAGTACTTATTAAAAAATATCTCACCTGATCAATGTCTTGACAAATTTGTGTAATTATGCAAAATTTTCAAAATTGATTTCTTAAATTCATATGTAACTATTAACTAATAAATTAATTTCTCTTTATTAGTATAACTAGAGAGCGCTTTGAGCTTTTAGCTAAAGAAATTGTTTCTATATTTCCCACTGAAAATAAGGGCACCTATTTTACACCGTTCGTAAAAGAAGGTAATGCGTGTATTTTACCAGGTGGAAAATTGTATCATCACTATAGTTATGTGAAAGATTGTTTAAGAAATACGGACATATTAACTAACCGTTGTATACAAAAACAAACACCTGTTTTGCATGACTTCGAATCTTTAAACAGTAAGAAAAAGTTTTATGAATTCTTAAATTATTAAATATAAATTTATACATGTATTTTGTTTCTTGTAGATGATCAAGATATAGTGTGGCTTGGCAACCATCTAGAACCTAGAAGCGTATTGTTGAATAAATGGAAATCAACTTTTGAAAGCAGAAAAATTCTATTAACGCAGTCTCTTTTATTCATACATGATTATATAGAGAAATTTATAGGCTTAAGATCTCAAATAGCAAAAGAATTGGTAAGATTTTTTATCCATAATATTTAAAAAATGCTTACGTAAAAATTGTACACATTTAATTTGTGTTCATAAAATCCTTACATTTTTTTCAGTATTTCATTGATTTTCGCTTTTTATATCCGGAAATAAATTTTGTAGCAGTAGACGAATGGAAAAAGATAAAACTGTACTTGATCTCATGTCTGGACAATTCAGTTATAAACAATAACGGTGATCTTGTTTTATTTCAAGTTTTAAAATCAGGGGATTTAAGCTCAGGTTAGTGAATTACTATGTTCGCACTCAAAATTCATACATGCATTGCTTATCCTTCAAAATTTTATGCTTTGCAGAAAAGGAGGACTTCTTAGTTTTGTATTTACTTTGCTATATAATAAAACCAAAACGTCCTGGAAAGAGGAAACGAGCGGAACAGGATTCCCCATCTAGAAAACTATCTTTTCAAGAACGTCGAGAATTATTTACACTAAGAGTAGAGGTAATTATATGCAAAAGAGGCATGAGCGTATATTATTATTTAAATTAGTTTTACTTATTATAACTTTGAAAAAAATCTTCATGTTATTTACGTTTGATGAGTACTATTAATAATGTTTAATTTCAGACTGCGAATGATGTAGAAGCAAGACTAATAGAGTTAAGGAATCGCCACATGCAAACGCATGAAACATTTCAACCTCTTATTGTGGCAGTTGGTGGAGCTTCACGGATTGATAGTTATTACCAGAGATGAGTGGGGAGATGCGCAACGCTGTAGGCATCGGCGCGGCGATTTTGAAGGCAGCCGAGCTAACTGTCGAGTTGTGACGTACCATATGGTGGTAACCAAAATTCACAGCAATGTGAGAATCCTTTACTAAAAAAAAGGTGACAACTCCTCGGAAAGCAGATATAGCAAACTGTATGTGTACTCCGAGTCTACAGCAGCTACAGTATCTTGTCTCCGAGCTCTGCTCCGAGAGACGGTTTCGAGATTTTCCTTCGACCTAATCCGTTTTATTGCGGTCTTATTGTTGTCATCTTTCAAAAATAAAATTTTTAAATAAACAATTTTAATATATTTAATAACTGTATAATAAAACGACATTTTTTTAACAACAAGGAATTTTGAATGCAAAAAATCGGTTAATTTTGACTAACTTTATTAAAAAGTATTCTAGATTTTCCAAGAGATTTTCTCACGAGCTGGTATTTATATAATAACATAACGTTAAATTAAATAACATTATATTAACGTTATATTATTTTTCAATGTTTCTTTTTTTGTTAGAAATAATAAGTACTTAATTAAATGTAAACATAAATAAATAAAAAAATAAAATTAAAAGTAAACATAAATATAAAACCGCTAAAATGTAAAAATAATTATATTACTTGTACAATGCTAGCTATTATTAGTTACCTCTAATTTAAAAATTTGTAAATAAGAAAGTTCCAAAGAAAACTAGTTTTATTAAATAGTAAAAGTGTTGCGGTCCTATAAGAGTGGAAGTTTTAGTAAATATGCCTATCTTTCGCCAGGAGAGTCCCACGCACGGGGAATTTCGCACAATTCCTGTCAAGGTGCATTAAGCATTTCTTCCACTCTTTGGATAAACAAATAAACAAAAAAAAACATTACAAAAAGTCACGTATTCTATAATATGTATAACATTATTTAATTTAACGTTATATTATTATGTTAATAATAGCAATAGAAATAGTAAGAAAATCTGAAATATTTTTTTAATAATGTTAGTTAATTTAAACCGATTTTTTTCGCTCAAAATTCCTTGTTATTGAAAGAAATGCCGTTTTATTATACTCTTATTAAATATATTAAAATTGTTATTAAATGTATTAAAATTTTAAAAATTTTATTTTTGAAAGATGAGAACAATAAGACCGCAATAAAACGGATTAGCTCGAAGGAGTTTCGGGTAGCTGACCGAGGGCCGAGTGCAAGAAAATCTCGGAACCGTCTCGGAGCAGCGCGGAGAGAAGATAATCGCTGCTGTGCTTTCTATCCCCTCTTACTATACCTGCTTTCCGAGGAGTTTTCACCTTTTTTTTAGTAAAGGATTTTCATATTGCTTTGAATTTTGTTTCGCACCATATCGTTCGTTACAACTCGAGAGCCGGCTCAACTGCCTTCATTTCGCCGCGCCGACGACTACAGCATTGCGCATCTCCCCACTCATCTCTGTTATTACGTAGCTGTGAATGATATATTATACACCGTTCACACAGCATTAGAAGCTTTCGAATTAACTTTAGTACTAAGGTTTCAAATTTGAAAAGTATTCCGAGAAAATATATTTCTAATATTATATGAAACTAAAGATTTTTTAAAAGAAATCTTAGCATTGCTTAAAACAGAAATCTTATGTAAATGCAATGACAAAGAAAATGAGTTAAATGTAGATGGGTTATTTGATAATTTTGGCAATTGTTTAAATACATTTGATACAGAATACAAAAGATTTTCATCTTTTTAAAATCTTGAAACTTATGTAGAACCCATAAACTACAACATCGGCGAACGATTAGAATATCGAAAAGTAAACCAGGTTCAAACTTTAGTTTACGTCCCAGTGAATGCTCAATTAATTCCATTACGCTCTGTCTTCAAGATGTTTTTCGAATTGCCCAATATTTTTGAAGACACTCTACAGTACATGCAAGAATTGAAATCTAACGATAAAATAATTACCAACATTACCCAGGGACATTATTGGAAAGAGCGAATGGAAACTTTTCAAGATAAAATTGTGTTTCCTCTCATAATGTATTTTGATGATTATGAGAATAACATCCCTTTAGGTTCTCACAAAGGATTATCAAAACCTGGCGCGGTTTCCGTTAATATATTTTTATTCATTTTATTTAATATTATAGATAGGCAGATTTTCAAAAATTCAATTATATTTACTCGTGCAGCGGAAGAATTAAATTTTTTAAATGCAATCGGAATTGATATTAAATTATCTGATAGGAATCAAAAAGTTTATTTTGAATTAATACTATTTATAGGAGACAATCTTGGGGTGCATTCTATTCTTGGGCTAACCGAAAGTTTCAAATCAAATGTATTTTGCCAACATTGCTTAATAACGCAATCCAAGAAAAATGAAGTATTTCTTGAAGCAGAATGCCATTTGCGCACTATAAATAATTACGATGAATTACTTAATATAAATAATGTTAAAATGACTGACATAAAAGAAAAATGCGTACTTAATGAAATCAATCATTTTCACGCTGCGCAAAATATTACCGTGGATCTGATGCCAATCTACTAGAAGGTATCTGCAGGTACGACATAGCGTTTCTTTTTAATCAATTTATCTATAATGATAAATTTTTTACCGTAATGCGAGACTGCGTGGATATGATTTTGGGCACAATTATAATATCAATAAATCGCCAGAATTAGATGAAAATTCAGTAAAAAAATGTTACATCACTATGTCATCTTCTGAAATGCTATGTTTAGTACAGAATTTAAACTTAATTATTGGCCATTTAATTCCTAAAAACAATGACCATTGGCAATTATATTTATTTCTCAAGGAAATAGTCATTGTAGTTTCGAGTAATGCGTTGCATCCATTAACTTATAAAACATTGGAAACGTTAATTTTTGACTACCTTACATTACATGTATCACTCGCAAATTATTTTAAACCAAAACACCATTTTTTAATTCGTTACCCTCGCTGTATGAAATTGTTTGGTCCATTGTGGAAAATTTGTTGTCTAAGATATGAAAATAAAAATCAAGAAGGCAAGGTTGTATCTCGCACCACCTCTAGTCGAATGAATAATAGCCGAACAATAGCAATTAAACACCAGCGACACTTAAATAATAGATTTTTTTAAAAGAGATCAATTCAGATGTTTTCAACTCAAAAAATCAGCGTTGGGCCTCCCAGCCGTTGGTAGCGTCGGTTGCAGTCGCGTCTAAGTGCGTGTGCTCTGGTCAAGGGCCGGGATCGGAATCTCTCGAGCGCTATCGCGCTCGCATAGTTTTCGGCACGCGTAGAGTCCGAAAACTCCCCACTCCTCTACTTTGCGCGACGGCGTTTTCATTAGCGCTGTCGCGTCTCTTTGTTTCTTTCTCTTTCCTTCGCGCTCTATATGCGCGATGATTTAGTTATCAATGTCTACTCTCTCTCTCCTAATACTTTTCCCTTCCCCTTAAGCGGTTGCGCGTGCGGCTCCTGCGCCTCGATTCTCGCTTTGCCGTGCGTGTACATGTATGTGTGTACGCATGGCTTTGCGCTAGGCGCTCGTATGTGCGACTATACGAGCACCTTGTCGCAGTGTTAAACATGAATAATAAATATAAATAAATAAACACAAAATAAACATAAACGACGTATACTTAACCTCTACGAATCGTCGATAATTCCTTAATTAAATATATATTCTCAAGTAAATATATACTACATACCTGAAAACAAAATACTCAAGATCGGATAAGCTTCATATGGCTAAGCTTTCTCTCACATAGCTATATCCATTGCAACAATTTTGAACATAAACATTGTGGCCATGAGCAGCGCACGCTGCACACACAATACTGTATTTCGATCGCGACACGGAAAAACGCGTGCTTTGCAGCGTCAAATACAGTGCTCGGCAGAGACAGTCAAGGTTTCTCCCACCCCATCATGCCATGCACGACAGTGTGTTATTGCATGCCATAGATAGCTCGTTTCAGCGTGCCCGGCAGCGCCACCGTACGTGCAAACTGTTTTCCGTATGGGGGTGAATAGGTGAGTCTCTCAGCGTCTGACGCGTCGGAATTTGAGAACGCAAATTCACCTTGAGCGAAACGCGGTCGACTGAAAAGTTCTAAGAAACAGCGAGAACCGCAAGTTGAATCATCTCCGCGACGTACGCGATCAAATTGTACAAATGTTTGGGATAGAGTACAGTTGTACTTTAAATGCTTTAAGTACTTTCTTTAATACATTTTTTGTAAGAGAGCCAAAGATGTTTATTTAATTAACCTGATCCTTTTATCAAAGTTTGCTATATTATATTTTTTTGCAATTAATTTTTGTGTTTTTTTGCATGTGTTGCTTTTATTTTATTTTGTTACGAAGAAATGCTCGATTTTGTTTCCTTATTCTTTTTATTTCCGGTTTTTTTTTGCATGCTGGTGAGAGTATTTAAGAGCTGGTACGCTAAATGGGGGGAATGTGACGAGCTGCGCATATCGTCGCAATCCGTATGCAAATATTCTTGCTGCATGATTTTGTGTTACACTTATTTTCGTTAGAAGTTTCAGGCGACCGCCGACGGGCGGCTGGACACAGCGCTATAAAGTGAGTAGTGGGGAGGGGGCGAGAGATTGATGGCGTCGCGCGGAGCCTCAGATTCGATTCCGCTATCGCAGAACATCTATTCGATTATTATTGTATTAGCATCGAGTGACTTGTTAAGCGTTATTGCTACGACAACCGTGATTGATAATAATCTGGGTGTTTTACTCTTTTGGAATTGCAAACCGCCGAGAAGCTGCTGTAAACGTCTGTGCCGAGGTTTATCTCGTGTTCCAGAGGACGTTCTGCGTACGACTGCGTGTGATTTCTATTATCCATGCGAGCTAGTTCCTGGTTAACTTGTAAGTACCAGTTTCTCTGTGTCAAACTCTCATGGGTCTATATTTGGCTCTCGCCTGAAAGCGTACCCGCGTGCAAAGTTAGCACGCTTGTATTATTTCTATTTGTAAAATTAATTATTATTTTCAAGTTCACAATATGTCCAAGAGCTTTTTACAAATCGTAGTCAAATGTGTCTAAAAATTTATGGTCTTTTAGTACGTTTTGAGTTCAGGTTATCTAACAAATTTAAATGTATTTAGATGAGTGTGTATACACTATCTAGTATGATTTTATCCCTCGGTAGTTAGTTAATATTGTGATGTGTGACGTCTTATGTAAACAAACCGCGCGAAAGACTTTTCGCAATATATAAGCGACGGCTGACGATTACTTCCTCACTTGCGAGACAGTAGCTGACAAAGCCGCATAAATAATAGCTGTGTTACTCGGCCTCTCTCCTACCCCGCTTTTAACTAACCGGGGGAAAGAATTATCGAGATGTACACAAATCATATCTCCTCCAATATGTAAGTTTCAAAAATATCGCTTTTGTATGTATGATTCTGTTCTTCTTAAGTTTGTATGTTTACTGTTATCTAATAAAATTTTGACAGTTTCCTGATGAGGGCGACAATGATCGCCGAAACGTCGTTTTTTTTAAAAAGAAAGGGATTTTGTTTTTTTAAACCCTTTCGTAACTATTGCCTCGGAGAGATCGATATAAGCTAACAAAAGAATAACAAATTTAAAGTTTAATGAGTCGCCCTGTTTCCCGAAGGTACGGAGTATATCGTTAGTAGATGTTTTTTTTTCTTCCTTTAAGAGTTATCGACATATAGCCATGCACTCATCTGGTTATCTTGTGTCTAATAATCTATTATCTTATCTTAGTAACATCTAGTCTAATATATATTCGAATCAACTGACTTCTAAGTATTTTCCTTTTCTTGATTTATTTTTCCTCTAGATTCTTCTATTACAACCTCTTATATTAGTTTTTAAACTTTCTTTATTATTTTCTGGAACAGCAAATGGAAAAACTGAAATATAACATTATGAGAACATCCCAAATTTAAATGTATAATAATTATCTTATTTTAAACTATAATTTTATTTAACAAAATAAAAAATACTATTTTACATGTAGCATCCATATCGCTTCTGTTGAAAATTAAACAAATATTATCACCTATATTAATATTTCTATTTCGTAAGTATTGAATTAATTCTCTTCGATAAAGATCAAAAATAGGACAATCCCAAATTAAGTGCTCTAAATTCTGGACTCTTTCGCACTCACACAGGTTATCTTCAATGATTTTTTTCCTAAAGAAATGATCATTAGTTCTAACATGGTTACTTTTGATTCTATTAATAATAGTAATTATTTTTCTATCTAGATCCCACTTCTTAAACCATGGTTGCAGTTTAAATTCTTCGTTATTATCAACATATAAAATCCCCTTTCTACCATTACTAAAATCATAATTTTTAATATATGTTTGCATGTCTTTATTCACTACATCTTTAAATTGACTTGATAGATCTCTACAATATAACAATTCCAAAAAGATATCATTATTATTAGTAGATTCTTTGACTAACTTATCGGCTTCTACGTTACCCTCAATATTAGTATGACCAGGTAAATAAATTTAACATTAAAACCTGTAACTTTAACTGTATGTATTAGCTTAATAATATCAAAATCAAATACAAATCAAAATACAAGTGGGTTAATTTCAGATCTAAGCCCTTTAGATTTTAAAGCTTCCAAAACACTTTTTGAATCTGAACAAATAACAAAATTTTTATGTTCCATATTTAGACTTTCTAAATGTCCATATTTAATGGCCAGTGTTTCAGCAGAAAAGATTGTATTGTCATTGTTTAGTCTAAAGCTTTTACTTAATTTTATTTCATCAATTAGAAATGCACAGCCCATTCCTGTAATTCATTAAATCCTGTAATTCCTGTAAATTCATTTGTATCCAAAAGTATTTTTAATTTATTATTTGGATCTGGGTCAGCCCTAATCTCCAAACCTATTTTAGGATCTATATTTCTATTATCAAATAACTCTTTATATTGAATGTTGTAACAATTAGGAACTTTATCTTTATACACATTTTTTAGATCTTCTTTAATATCAAGCCAATATTTATATAGCGTAAAAAATATATAATTTGGACAATTACTTTTTTTATTAATCAGTTCATCCAGTAATGATAATTTAGGAATAATCATACCCGAACTCAGAGCCGATTGTCTACTTAAAAAGTTATAAGTCAAAATTTTACCTTTATTTGTAAGAGTATGAATTCCACTAAGATGCAGCAGAACATTGATAGGTGTTGTTCTAATACATCCAAGCGCAACTCTCATAGCAGCATTTTGTATAACATTCAATTTGTGTAAATCAGTACTTCATCCATCCTGGTACAAAAATCTACCCCAATCCAATCTAGGACGAATAAATTACTTGTATATGAGTAAAGCTGTTGTTGGGTGGGCCCCCCTATCTAATCTAGTAACATAGAATAACATAGAATTCAATTTTAGAGCTTTATTTCTAGCATATTTAATATGTTTGTCCCATTTCAGACTGGAATCCCAAATTACACCCAAATATTTAATCCATGAAAAATTGTTTAGTATAACATTATTCACTTTAATTTGGTTAGAGACATCATTTAAAACTGGATTTGCTCCTAAATGTTTATTTCTAATTTTTGCTAAAGCTATATCAGTGCGTAATATGCCAAAACAATCATAACAAGACTTGCCTCTTCTAAAACCAAAAAAATTTTTAGGGATAATCCCTTTATTTTCGCAATACCACTGAATCCTATCATTCATAACCCTTTCCATAATTTTAAGTATACATGATGCCATTGCTATCGGCCTATATCTTTTATTTCCTGCTTTAGGTATAAAACATACTATATAATCATCCCAATCCTGAGGAAAAATATTATTAATTCTAACAAATTCAAAATATTCAGAAAGCCATTTAATGCTTCTATAGGTAAGTTGTTCACAATTTCATATGAAATCAAATCTTTTCCTGGAGAAGATTTCTTTTTTGAATTTTCAATAGCAATTTTTACTTCGTCTAATAAAATAGGCCTATCCAAGATACTATCTTTATTATATTGATAGTTTTTTAAAACAAATTTCTCATAATCATATACATAGGATATAGAAATTTTATCAAAGGCTTTTTTTTAGTTAATTCCTCATTCCCCATGCTTTTGTTTTCTGGAATGGAAAACTCAGAATTAGAAAGAAATCTTGTCTTAAGGTTTTTGATTCCTTTACAAACTAAATCATATGGAGTATTTGGTTTTAAATTTTCACAGAATTTTTTTCAACTATCATATTTGATTTTAGCTAATTCCTTTTTAGTTTCTTTATTTTGATTCATGTATACATCGAAATTCTCTAACGTAGAGTCATTGAGATAATTGTGAAATGCTCTTCTACGTTTTACAACTACTTCTGAACATTTGTTATTCCACCACAGACAACCCATGGGTTCTTTTTTAGGTTTATCTTCAATATTTGGAATTTTAGCATTTGCATTTTCCAAACTAAAGTAAATAGAGTTTATAAACTCTGAATATATATCTTTATAGTTGTTTAAATCTATTTTTTTACTGAAATCAAAATTATTTATTAAATTTGTATAGAAATTTTCCCAAACAATTTGATTAGTGTTAATTTTTTTGTAGCTCCTATTAAAGGAAATATGAGGATCAAGTAATGTCATTTTAATTGGAACATGATTACTGCCTCTAGCTTCCTACGTTTCCCAATCTACTTTAAACAAAAGGTCAGAAGATATAATTGAAATATCAGGCAAACTAAATCTATTACCACCTATTTCCCTATAATATCTAGTAAATGAATTAGGTTTATTTAATATATGTTATTCATATGTAGGAAAGCTAAGCATTAACTGCTTCCCTCTATTATCCGAAAGGTTACTACTCTATGCTGTACCATGTGCATTGAAGTCCCCTGTTAACACCAGATTCCTTCACGTACTAACCGAGTTAACTATTTTATTAAACTCTCGAACTCCAATTTTTAAACTTGGAGGAATGTATATACTAACTAAATTAACGTAATTATTATCTTTGAAAATATGACATGCTATATATTCCACTCCATCAGGAATATCATTTAACTCAAATTGCTGATATTGCAAATTTTTCCTAATGTACGTAACCATACCACCCCCATGAGCTTCATCCTCTCTATCAATTCTTATATGATTAAAATCATAAATGTTAATATTTGCTCTATTGGATATTAGAAATGTTTCCGATAAACATAAAATGTCATTACCTTTCACTAAATCAATAAGATCTATCCAGTTCGAGGAAACTCCTCTAATATTCCAATTTAATATATTCATTGTGAAAATAAGACAAAACACTACTAAGTATAGACTTAACCTACCCATTGTATATAGTAATTTTCCTAATATATGTTTACTCAAAACCAGCACCAGATTTAAATATCTTTAAACTAACGCATGAAGCAAATTATTCTTATATTCTATTATAAACTAACTATTATTGCATTAAAACAAATTTTTATACCCATTACTTTTATTACTTACCCATATCCCCTCTAAATATATAAGATATCGGAGCCGACTCTCGCCTCGCTCTTCAAAAAAGCAACTAAAGTATGAAGCAAAAATCGTCCGCAACATCAAATATAATACTATATATACTTTGATTCATTATAATAATAAAACAAAAAACAAAAAGTAGAATAAAGAAAACAAAATCAGTTTAAAACTGACTCTATCGCTCGATGATGGTAGATTGGAAGGTTAATAAGAATGCGTCTCTTCGAGCCAATATGGTTATATTTATGCCAGACGTTTCGGAGTAATATACCCCCTCATCAGTGGCTAAGAAATTAGTATTAAAATTTTTTACAAAAACAAATAGAAGCCACGAAAGCCTCAGAGCTCGCTAAGTGTATCCGGAACACATAACGCAACAGAGGTGACACAAACTGTTATTCATGTAGTAGAGCGGAGAGCCCGCGCTGCTCTACGCACGCGACGCCCCTACCATAACTGTATCACTATATAGTACAGTATGGCCAGGCCGTTGCCCTGGCAACCCGGCTCTTCGACCTCCCACGATATTCGCTTAATTTTTGCATTTTATACACATTTAATTGTATTAGAATCCTTCTTGACGCATGTATTGCAACGTATATATAGGATCGATTTTAGCTGTAATCTTAGTTGACTTCTGTCCTTGGCCGGTGCCACATTACCACCGAGTGGCACCGGTCGCGTTTGTTCCTTGTGTAAAAAGTTTTTCGAGCGTCACACTATGTAAGTTGTAAATTTTTTGTAGCGATCATTGTATCATTTTTTGTAACGATTATAAATTTTTCTAGTAAATTTAAATTTAATTTTGCGTATTGTAATTTTTAGCGCCGTCTGCGTTTTCTTGCGTCGTTGATGTAACACACGACTCACTTTTTTTGGAATTTTGGTAATTTAACTTGTTTTAGTTATTATATATTCTATTTGTTTTTGTAAAAAATTTTAATACTAATTTCTTAGCCACTGATGAGGGGGTATATTACTCCGAAACGTCTGGCATAAATATAACCATATTGGCTCGAAGAGACGCATTCTTATTAACCTTCCAAAACAAAATCAGATTTCAGAGTCTTGCATAAGAATGTCCTGAGACCCTTCAATATTGTTTGGGTAACTCTCCTTCATGTATAGCATCAACTGATGTTCCTCGCCTAACACTCCAATAGTTTTTCATAAAAATCTTTTCGGAAATTATTTATAGATTTCATAGACAATCTCACCGACTGAGCATTAAGCATCCGTTGATTCAATTCCTCTTCATTAATAACCATAGTACTATTAAATTTATTATTAGTCTTATACTTATCATTTTCTTTATTTGTACGATTGCTTTCTCTGATACTGAAAATAGAATTATTCAAGTTTAAACCATTAATAACTTTTTCAAATTAATTATTATTACTAGTATTAATTCTATTATTTTGACTTGCCAACTTTCTATTTAAAACAATGCTAAGAGCTTCGTCTGGCTTTTTATGTAAGACAAATTTAACTTCATTTACTTCTTTACAAAATTTGAATATAGGGCACCTTTTATCTGACGCTTGATGAGCATCACCACAATTAGCGCATTTACACTGATTTGTACATTCTGTTTCCTTATTATGGTTTTCCCCACAATTAGCGCATTTGTAAATGTTTTTACATCTTTGACTTACATGGTCATACTTTTGGCAATTGAAACATCTTTTTACTTGTGGGATGAATTTAAAAACTTTCCTATATACCCAATTTACATAAATATTTTGTGGTAATCTGTCACGAAATATAATTTTCATAGACTCTGTAGGTTCTATTTCTCATTGTTCATTCCTTAGAACTCGACAGGTCATTCTTTGGATGCCAATGATCTTGCTACTAAATGCTTCATCTTGAATTCCTTCCCTCACATCATTTTCATTAAATTCCAGCGGAATATTTCTTATTATACCAATATGTTGAACTGATGTATCGGGAATGAACCCAATCCAATTACTATTTATTTCTTTCATTTTCGTAGTAACAAAATCATTTGCCTCCTCAGCAGAGTTAAAGATCAATACAATTCTTTTTTCATCACATTTTGCGACGTAGCAATAATTATTGCTGCGTTGTGAACATTATTACACGGCCAGCTGACTCATTCTCGGCGAGTTGACAGCTCCTGGAGCGGAGCCAGCGCTCAGTGGCGCTCGCAGGAGTTGCCTCTGACCGACCGCGTGCGGAGCGCAGGATGTGAGATCTCGAGTCACACCTGCGCAGCGCGTCGGCGCTCGGGAGGGGGCATAGCAGGAAACGAGCCGGCGGCCGCGCGCACGCGGTTACATGCATGCGACGGTTTGTAGAGGGGAGAGCGCGAGTGTGAGCGTGAGTGAGAGAGAGAGAGTCGGCGCACGCGGGAGAGAGACATTTGGCGAGAGTGGGAATCGACTGTGTGCGAGATAGAGAGAGAGAGCGCGTACTTGAGAGAGAGAGAGAGAGAGAGAGAGAGAGAGAGAGAGAGAGAGAGAGAGAGAGAGATGGATATAGTGGCGCGAAGTTGACGGCGTTTGGAGCGCTTTGAGTTGACTTTATGTTGACTTGCGGACGTCATAGAGATGTATAGAGGAATATACGGGCTAGGAATCTTTGAGGACTCGACATATGTATCTCTAGGGTTTACTCGAGGATGATAGAGGCTTTTCAAATATCGCGCGGTTTATAGATTATCTATAGGTGGAGCCACCGGATGGATATCGGCATGATTGATTGATTGATCGATATTCATAAAGGGGGCGCGAATTCGTATATTAAGGAAACACGTAGATGACGACAATTGAATTCTAAGCCAATGAATAAATTAGGATTTGGAAAATAGGGCGCTGGAGGAAACTCATCCATACAGGAATAGATCGGTGGTAGTTCTGGCAAACCAATAGGGGATTTTTCTAGGAAAGAGAACCAATTATATAATTTTGGAGGCCGGGCTTGCGCTTCCGTGAAGAATGAGGTCGAGTGGGAAAATGCGGCACCTTTCCTCGATCGGAGTATCGGCCTCGGCCATTCCGTCACTGGCAGTTGTCGAACTCAGTTGATTTTTAGCAGCTA
Organism: Philotrypesis tridentata; assembly: GCA_018906965.1. NCBI lineage: Eukaryota > Metazoa > Arthropoda > Insecta > Hymenoptera > Pteromalidae > Philotrypesis > Philotrypesis tridentata. The sequence continues at coordinate 558,403 of JACCIB010000075.1, read as the reverse complement.
TTGGTTTTTCTTTTCCCCCTTTGGAAGCCATCTTGGTCACTTTTAGAGATTTTCTTGGAGGAGTTTATTGAAGGAGATACTATTGTTGGAGGTTTTCTGGTCGAACGAGATTGGCGTTGTGGAGGAAAACTTGGTAGAGGAATTATGGTCGAGCAGTAATATAGAGGAAATTGGTAATATTTTATTGTAAATATTTTTGGGAAATAATTATTTCATGGCGGCAGATGTAAGCGTAATAGAGGATTGAGGCTGTCGTGGCCCATAGAGGAAATTTCGCGTTTTCAGATCCTGGATGGTGATTTCCCTCTGATTTATAAATATAAGTAGAATCATCGTAGAGGAATTTTCTTGGCCCCATTTTTGTAGCATCATCAAGCTGCCTTGGAACTAGTAATATGGTCGCGTGCCCATGTTTTATTTCGAGTTATACAAATCTGTTTGCTTAAATAATTAATTGTAACAAGGAAAATAGAATATATCTGATTTATTATTTAATATACTTGTGTTTAACAATTTTCGACCTGATTGCCACCACACTTCCCGCTTTTCACCATTGCAGGAACACCGCGAGCCAGAGGGAAAGAAGAAAGCCGTGTAAGTTAGAAATACTTTGTAAATAACTGGAATTCCCGTGCGGGCGGGAAAATTCCACGTTACAAATGACGCCCATCGTGCGGCTTTAGGTGGTGGAATTTTTATTTTTCAGCAGGAAATTTGTGTGGAGGAAATTTTAAAGGAAATTTTAGCAAAGACGACTTGGAGTCAATTTGGCGGGCATTTTGTGGACTTGGCGGTTGAAACGTGGTCGTGACGCCATATTGGATGCTGAGCGTCGGTTGAGAATTTCAAAGTTTCTTTTCCTTTTATGTTCTGTGGTGGCAATTTTGGGATTATGTTTGGTGGTTGGATTTTATTGTGCAACAATTGGAATTTATGGAGGATAACCATAGTGGGAAAATTTTTTTTTCCCTCTTCACGTTTCTTGTTTTGGGATTTTCTTTGAATTTTAAAGTTTTGGGCGGGCCCTTATTCCTTATGCGCACACACACACACATGATGAATTTTTTGGGATTTATCGTTTATGTTATGAATCATTATTGCATATTATTTTGTATTTTTTTAATATTATTTATTATGGTTGAATTTTGTGGAGGAAATTTTCTTTCAGGAAGATAATTGATCGGTTGAAATTTTATTTTCAAATTTGTGTGGAGGAAATTTTCTTTCAGGAAGATACTGATCGATTGAAATTTTATTTTTAAAAATTGTGTGGAGGAAATTTTCTTTCAGGAAGATAATTGATCGATTGAAATTTTAGTTTCAAATTTGTGTGGAGGAAATTTTCTTTCACGAAGCTAATTGATCGATTAAAATTTTATTTTCGAATTTTGTGTGGAGGAAAATTTTCTTTCAGGAAGTTACATATTTAAATGATTTTCCACATGGTGTAGAGGCAATTTTTCTTTCAGGAAGATTGTGGAGGAATTTTTTATTTACAGGAAGATTGTTAACCCGTGTGGGAGAATTTTTTTGTGGCACAAGTGTAGAGGAATTTTTTTTTATTTTCAGGAAGCTTGTCATCTGTATGGTGGAATTTTGAATTTCAGGAAGATTGTGGAGGATATTTTGTTTTTTCATCTTTCCTTTGCCATACAGAAAATTTTTTTTTCCCCTCCACGAGGGTTGGGGTGTCCTGTATTGCATATTTATATTGTCTTTTCTTACGCTACGAGCATATCGAATTTCCCTGTGTTTTTTTTAGTGTGTGTGTGTGTGTAGGTAGGGTTTCCTATTTGTTTTGTGGAGGATTTATTTCTTGTGGTGGTAATTGCGCTCTAATTTGAGGATGTCGACCATGGAGCAAGAATATAGAAACTGCATGAAAAATCTGCTGCAGAAGAGAGAGCTTCGAGCGCAAATGCGGACGATAGTGGCCCGAGATATAGAGGGGTTGCGGTCACGGGGTTGTCGACGTATTACTCTACGGCACCGGTAGAACATTTCACTTTTTCGGATCCAGTGATGACCACCTCGGGGACAACTCATTCTGTGGCGGGCACTGGTACTAAACCGAAGTTTAAAGATTCGAGGAAGAAAATTCAGCTGAGTGACCAAGTACACTCGGAGGTGGTCAATGTAGAGGATGCACAATGGAGGTATAGAGTACAAGGGATGTATTTAAATCTCCTGGTATCTCAAGTGCCTCCAAAGTCTGCATTGGGGTCTGGAGATAATACGAAGACCGTGTTTTCAATGCCCTATGTTGTAAATAGTGGCTTTGCATATTCGAACACGGGTAGTAATTACGGGAAGCGGTCGAGTACCATCGATAATGGTACCAGGAATGACGAAGAAAGAGAAGATTTTAGAGGTAAGCATACGAGTCCGGATCATGACCGTTGCGACTTCAGAGGCAATTCTGGAATTGATTTCAGGTCTACGCATTACCATGGGAATTTGGTGAAGACGCTCCAGAGTTGGTGTCACAAATTTCATGGTACAGAAGATAGGGTGGTGGCGGAAAATTTTCTGGATCAGATGGAGGATTGCCGACACAGTGAAAATATTCCTGATGAGAGAATGCTGACGGCTGCGGCTTGCTTATTTACCGGTATAGCGGCAAATTCGTATAGAGTAAAGAGGAAAGAAGTTTCTTCATGGCGGCAGCTAATGGTGGCATTAAAAAATCGTTTCATTGGCGAAATCAGCCAACAGGACATTTATAATGATTTAAGGGGTTATGACAGGGTTAAACCCTGAAAAAAAAAGAAAAATGATTAGGGCTGTAAAAAATTAATATATGTAGGTGCTCTAAAAACTACATTTTTCATTTAAAATATAAGTATTATACATCACTTTTATGCATAAAAAATATGCATAAAGTGAGTATAACATTTAAAAACAATTAAAGGTATTTACATACCAAAAGTCCTGATTTTCATCAATTTTCTTTACTTGCCGCAGGTTTCTGCCGCATCTTCTTTATAAGTCTGGTCACAAACTAAGCGGAAGGGATTTCTGAAAAACACAAAAGCAATATAATTAATTATATGTGCTTGTTGGCTTTATCGATCTCTCCGATGCAATCGTGTAGAAAAGGGTTAGAATAAAAAGACCCTTTTCTTATATCGTCAACGTTTCGGCGAACATTGTCGCCCTCATCAGGACAATATCGGAGCTGTCGTGATTTTTGTACATCTCAATGATGTTTTTCCCCCGGCTATTTAATAGCGGGGGACGAGAGACGCCGAGCGACACAGTTATTATTTATATTGCTCTGTCGGCTAATTTCTCAGAAGTTCTGAGAAACTTCTTCTATTCAAAAAAGCTTCATTATGAAAGCTTATGTCCTCTGAAACACAAAATATGTAATAAGTGAAAATAGGTTAAAATATTAAATTCAGTAGTTTTTAAATTTTTTTATAATTCAAACTCAAAGTATGCTAAATTTTTGTGAAAAATTATTCAACATACTTTGAGTTAACGTATTCTTAATAAATATTTTGTAAAAAATACTAAATATTTAAAAATATACTTACAAATGCTGTTTCTCATCCATGTAGCAAAAGATCAGAAGAAATGAACACTAGAAGCTAAAAAGGTTTTGTCCAGATGTGATTGATAAAAAGTAGGTCAGAGAACAGCTGATCAGCTGTTGAGCTAACAGCAAGCCAGCAGACTCAAGCAGACTAAACTATCACTAATCTGCATGGTTATGAAAAAAAAAAGAAAACCGGAAAACTGTCAGCTCTGCTCTGACCAAATTTTCATTTTATTTTGTAATGTGTGTATTGTCTATGTTGGATGAAAAGTGATATGAAGCTTGTAGTGAATGCTCGTTTCAGTGTTTGGTTAGGAGTGAGAAGTATAGGGGTTATTTGTGTAAATGTTTAGTGTGCCCCAGCTGAGTAGGAATCATCATCCGGATTATTCCTTTTCCTCTTAGCTTTTCGGGCTTCTAGTGTAGATTCCATTGCTCTCTTGTCTGACCAGAAAAGCCGTTGTTCGTCTGCACTCTTGGCCCAGTCTGCTGCAGAAGATCCCGGATGCACATTGAAATTCTTCATCACCTGAAGTACTTAGCTTTGCCGTCATTAAAGAAAGCAACAGCAATGAAAATTCCAATCTCCAAGACTGTGAGGCCGCTGAATGTTTCCTTGGGGAAGAGTTTCCAGATGGACTGGTTGAAGCTTTCGTTGCTGTTCTGGGTGAAGCCTCCAATGCATCTCTCCAGCAGGTCTGCTTGCGTCAAGTCCTTATAAATTGGCTTGATTGCCTCCATAATTGCCATAGGAATCGTGTCTCGATCTTGGAAATTCTTCAGTTGTCCCTTGGCTTTGGCTGCTTGTCATTTACACCAACTGTCTGATCCCACTGGACAAAGGTGGTGTTTCGGCTCTTGATCCGTTGAAGATTTGTGATGGAATGTTGCCCAGATGGCATTGGACATTTCTTCAACAGAATGATGATGGCTTCGGATGGCATTGCCATAATATGTTGTAAGTTGATCAATTCTTTGAGCTGTCAGACGGTTCTTTCCACCTATCCCTGCTCCATCAGACAGTTTTTGGCCAGCCAAAGTTTTCTTCAGATTTCTCAGTCTGGTTCCCATTCTCTTCTGCACGTGTCCAACACATTGCTTCTTGATGATGAAAAAATCTTCTCCATATGGCTTGGCATCACAGAGGGCCTTGTATATTTTTGAGCCCTCCTATGTAGCTCTTGTATTTGATACCGTGTAATGCCTCTGATCTTTTGAACATCTCCATAATACCGTCTACTTCCATTTTTCCAGAACTTCCCTGATGATTAGCGGAGCACTGATCTTGGTGTGCGTCAAACCACTCTCTGTATTCTTCAGTGTCCTCCTCTTGATGTGATTCACAAGCCTTATAAAATGATTGTTTCGGTGCCACATCAATCACTTTGCCATTGTCGTTCCGGATCAATGTTGATACTCCTTGAAGGGAAGAAAATCCTCGTTTCCTCCAAGATCCATCATATCGGAAACCATATCACAACTATTCTCCTGAGTCTCATCTGCACTACATTTTTCTTGAATAGCTGCTTTCATTGACTCGGTAGCTACTCTTTGACTCGAAATTTTTAACTCATGATTGATAGTTCCAAAATGACTATGAGCAACTGGTGGTAAAAAATCCATGATTCCACAAAAGGTTTTTAAACCAGTGTGTCCATGGCCCAGAGCTCTCATTGCTAAAACTACTCGCTTATTGATTTCAAAGGCATTACGCTTTTGACCAATTTGCCTACATGAGTCAGTGGATTCAGCTTTACAGCAATTATTACAAGTCATAGATAGTTTACTACCCAGGCCTCTGATATCAACTTCATTAAAAGTGATATATCCGCCAAAGTTTTTGCAAGCCAGAAATTCTTGTAATCCAGGCAAAAGTATAGAAATGTCAAAAATTCTAGCTTCTATATTCTCTGATGTTAATTTATGTCTTGATCTGGATACTGGAATTTCTGGCTGTGCAAACTGCGTAGCTGCTGTACCTGATGTTGATGGTTGCGTAGTTGTTTTTGTTGGAGATCTTGCACTGGATGTCGATGGAAGTGGCATTTCTCTCTCTGGTGGTCCAGGTGCAGTAGACGATGAAGGATGTGCTTCCGATGGTGCTTCATTTCTTGAAGATGGGATGGTCGTTGACGATGGTTCACTTCTGTAGAACCTCCTTTGCCTCCTCTTCTTTCTTCCAAACCTACGCTTTCCTTGTGCAGATGAGCCTGGCTTTCTGTTTCTTGAGCCAGTCATCTTATTGTTTTTTATAATCTTGATATTTCACAACACAATAATACACTCACAATAACACAATAATAACTTAGATTTTAAACTAAATAAAATATTTGTGATGGATCACCTGGATAATCCTCCGCAATACAGAGAACGAGTATCGGAATTTCATGGGAAACATGAAAATTACGCCTTTGGAGGATATTGAAAGTTATAGTCGGCAGTATGAAAGAGTTAAGGAGATTAACGAACACTGGGAGCCTCCACCTTCAAAGGATAATATGAAGCTTCCAGGCGCTGTTTTCATCCCAAAGGGGGGAAAGAAAAAGGTAATTAGATCAATGGCGGTAGAGGATACTGTGTTGCCTAAGCCAGCAAAGAATAAACCTTTCAAAAAGGTAGTGGTCAGTAAAACTGAAGTTGCGAACAGCCTGAATGAGTTTCCGGTAAAGGAACAAGCTAAGATGGAGGTGGTGGTGAATCAGAATGTGAATAATTTAAACCAAAATCAGAATGATCAACGCCAGCAACTCCAACAACAGCAGCAGCTGCGGCAGCAATCTTCGAATTGGAGTAACATGGGGAATCAGGGTAAAAGAGGTCAAAATGGAGGAAATTTTCAAGGTAGAGGAACTTTTCAGGGTCAGCGAGGGAATTCTCAGCCAGGTCCGAAGAAATGTTATTCTTGTGGAAAGGAAGGCCATTTTGCCAACAGATGTCCTGATACGAAGTGCTTTAAGTGCCAGCAGTTGGGTCATAAGGCAAATCGTTGTCCAGCTCGGGAGAACTCAGATATTTTCTGCCAACTGTGCAATAAACCTGGAGTTACAGCCAGAGAATGCCCTGATTGTGACGTTTTGAATCGACTGGGAAATGGCAGAGCGGGGGCTCAGTTTAATTCCCTGCCCTCCGCGAGCATGTAGAAATTGGTAATAATGGTGGAAGCAAGGATAGTGGTTTAATAGAGGTAAATAGAAGAAACCATGAATCTTTGATGGCCAATTGGGATAGTAATTCGTCGAATAGAACTAAGCAATTAGTTTCTCCATCGATGATAGCGGATCCATTAGTTAATATCACGCAAGGTATTACTATTGGAGGAGAAATGCAATTGAGAAGACCTCCTGTCGATAGAAATCAAGAGAAACTTCAGCGTATATTGAGGAGATATGATGAGCCTTCAATGTGTAGCGGAAGTAGTGGAAATGATGTTGGCAGTAATAGCGGTAATAATGCAGAGAAGAGAAAATAGAAATTAAGTAAGAAGAAGAGTAGTAATAAAGTGAATGTTACGACTCATGGAGATAGAATGGATTTGTTGTTACTCAGTGATGCACCGTGGGCATTGTTGCGTGCTAATTCAAAAATAGTGGGCAAAATTCTCATGAATGTATCTGAGTTTCAAAAGAGAGCAAATCCAACTGGAGGAAGTGGAATTATAGAGGGCAATGGTGGAATATTTAAACCTGTGGCTCCTATAAATAGAGGTAATAATCTCGATAAGACAACAGGTGTGCAAAGACAAACGTGGTGTTCGACGATGGAGAAATAGAAATATGGAGGAGCCAGACTTCGAATCCCGATGGAAGCTACGGGAGTTGGCACTGAATGGAGGAGATCCTTCGTGGGATTTCGAGTACAATGCTGACAACAGAAATAGATATAATGTGGAGGATTGTCAACATAGTGACTCCGAGCCCTTGATTACTTCCTTTCGTGATGTGGGGAAACGAGTAGATAAATTTATTGAGGTAGAGGGCAAAACGAATTCGAAGAATTCGAGAGGCAAATCTCATTTGGTAACTCAAGGCGCTTTCATAACCACTACGGAAAACAGAAATTTCCTGATTGTAAATTTTGGAGGGAAAGAGTATGTTGCGTTAGTGGATAGCGGAGCAATGGTGTCCTCGATAAAGTCTGAAATAGCGGAAAGATTTGCTGACAAAATAGTCTCTTGTAATAAATTTATTAGTGGAGTGACAGGACAGGTTACTCCAGTGAGAGGCAGTATGGAAATCATGCTAGATATAGAGGGAAAATCCAGAATTTTAGATTGTGATGGATGATCCAGGTCACGATTTCATTCTTGGTGTGGATTTCTGCCGAGATTAGGCTTTGGATATTGATTTTAGGAAGAATCTAAGGAGGATCAATGGTGGCATTTGGTATTCCTTTGAGGAAAATGGTGCTTACGGCAAATTAAAATTGATAGCGGAATGTGCAGGTTTGTCTGAGTTGAAGATGGAAGAGCATGAGAAAATTATTGAAATAGTTTAGAAATATTTGCCTGAGGATCCACCGGTCCGGCTGAAGGCTACGAATCTGGCGGAGCACAAAATTGTGTATTTAGGGGATGCTCCTGTTAAGCATAAATTCAGGAGATGGTCTCCTAAAAGGTGGAATGCAGGTATGAAGGAGATAGAGGAAATGTTGCGGATTGGGGTTATAGAGGAATCAAATAGTGATTTTAGTAGCGCTCCGGTGATCGTTTTTAAGGAAAACGACGATGTTTGTTTCTGTATTGATTACAGCGATGTTAATAAGCTGACAAAAAAAGATGCTTATCCGTTGCCATCAATTGACGGAATTCTGGATAAATTGCGGCACGCTAGGTACATTTCGAAAATTGACCTGAAGAAAGGGTATTTTCAGATTCCAATGGAGGAAAATAGCAAACGTTATACGGCTTTTGCAATGCCGGGTAGTGGTTTGTGGCAATTTACTCATTTACCTTTTGGGCTTTCGAATGCCCCTGCCACATTTCAGCGTTTGGTTGACTCCTTATTTGGGCCAGAATTTGAACCACATATTTTTGGTTATCTAGATGATGTTATAGTGGTGGCGGATGATTTTGAGGAGCATATTAAATGGTTGGAATTAGTATTGCGGAAAATTGTAGAGGCTGGTTTGACGGTCAACCGGAAGAAATGTGAATTCGGTTGTTCCAGAGTGCGTTATTTGGGGTATCTTTTGGATAGAGAAGGTTTGAGACCAGATCCAGAGAGAATTGCTCCAATTATGAACTATCCACCTCCCAAGGACAAAGCGCAGTTGTAGGGTTATAGGGTTATAGGGTTATAGTAATTCGTCGAATAGAACTAAGCAATTAGTTTCTCCATCGATGATAGCGGATCCATTAGTTAATATCACGCAAGGTATTACTATTGGAGGAGAAATGCAATTGAGAAGACCTCCTGTCGATAGAAATCAAGAGAAACTTCAGCGTATATTGAGGAGATATGATGAGCCTTCAATGTGTAGCGGAAGTAGTGGAAATGATGTTGGCAGTAATAGCGGTAATAATGCAGAGAAGAGAAAATAGAAATTAAGTAAGAAGAAGAGTAGTAATAAAGTGAATGTTACGACTCATGGAGATAGAAGTCCAGTTCCAGAGTGCGTTATTTGGGGTATCTTTTGGATAGAAAAGGTTTGAGACCAGATCCAGAGAGAATTGCTCCAATTATGAACTATCCACCTCCCAAGGACAAAGCGCAGTTGAAGAGAGTCTTGGGAATGATTGGGTGGTATAGCCGATTTCTGGAACGTGATGCGGAATTAAAAGTACCATTGCTTAAGAATGTCAAGAACCTGAAAGAATGGAATTGGGGAGAGGAGCAACGACGGGCATTTGAGAAATTAAAGACAACATTAACAAATGCTCCTGTGTTGGCTCGCCCGGATTTTTCTAAAACTTTTACAATCCAGTGTGATGCGTCAAATTTTGCGGTTGGAGCGGTTTTGACCCAAGAAATGGAGGATGGTGAGCACCCTGTAGTATACCTGAGCAGAGTATTGTCTTCGGCGGAGAGGAATTATACAACTACTGAGAAAGAATGCTTGGCAATGGTTTGGGCAATTAAAAAATTGAGGCCATATATAGAGGGTTACCATTTCAAAGTGGTAACAGATCATAGTGCGTTAAAGTGGTTGCAGAATTTGAAGGATCCTACTGGTAGATTAGCCAGATGGGCCTTGGAACTCCAGCAATGGGATTTTGAGGTTATCCATAAGAAGGGTGCTCTACACCATGTTCCAGACGCGTTATCTAGAGGATTTGTGATAGAGGGATCGGGATTAATCATAGAGGATATTAAGGATGACTGGTACTTACAACGTATGAAAGAAGTACAAGATACTCCAGTTAAATATTCCACATGGAGGGTAGATAATGGATTATTGTATAAATACAGCAATGATCCGTTGTTAGATCCCATAGTGTTCCAGGAGGAGGGTTGGAGGTTAGTGGTACCGTGTGATTATAGAAATCAGGTTATGGTGGAAGCGCACAGTAATTTTACAGCTGGTCATTTGGGTTTTGAAAAGACCTACGATAGGATTGCTCGTGAGTATTACTAGCCAGGAATGTGGTGCGAGATTCGTCGATTCATTCAAGAATGGGAAATTTGCCAGAAGTATAAGGCAGTACAGTCAGGTCCTATGGGTCTGATGGGAAACCGAATTGTGGAACGCCCATGGGCGGTAGTGGCGGCAGATCTAATGGAATTTCCGTTGAGTACAGGTCAAAACAAGTATCTTATTGTTTTCCAGGACTTGTAAGTAGGGGTTTTGTTGTCGTCTGTGACGTCTCGTTTAGGGAGGGGGAATATAGGAATTATAGGTGATATAATTCCTATGTTTTTTGTTGTATAGAGTATTATAGAGGAAATGGCCAACTACACCAAGTCCTGGTCCGATGAGTTGGAGGAGGACATCCTCCGGGAGCAGGAATTGGAGAGGATTAGGGAGCAGAGACGCCGAAGCCGTCTCTCGTCGGACATGACGGCAACGCCGAGATCTGGGCTCAGCGGATGGAGGATCTGCGGTTATGGGGGGAGGCTGATAGGCCGAGAGTTCTCCGGCGGCCGTACTCGGTTGACCCTCAACCGGAAACGGTTGAGGTGGCCCTGGTGAGGATGTTGTACCTCCCTGGGGAGACCGGGAGCGCGCCAGGTGTGAGTGCGGAGGCGGAGGAGTCTCGGGAAGCGGTGGCAGAGTTGGACGCTCTCTTGGGTGTGGAGGAGGGGCCCGCTTCGGCGGCTTCTATAGACGTATTAGTTAGATAGGTAGAGGAAGGAATATTTGAAGGAATAGATAGATAGATGGATATATTAATTGTTTTGTTGTGGTAGGTGGAGGAATTGGAGGAGACCTCGTTGGAGGTTACCATCTCCAACGAGCGAGCGATGGAGGAGCCCTACCCGATGTTCCGGGGGGCAAATGGGAAGAGGAGGCGTTATAACCCGCATCGGCAGCTCACCCTGGACGACTATGAGTCGTCGATCGAGCTGTCTGTCCGGGGTCGCTCCGCCTCGCCTCCAGGATCTCCCATCAGGGAAGCTCCCGTGAGGGGTGTGCAACCAGGCCCACGCATCCCCTTATATAATCCGGTGGAGGCCCAGGCTCGGTGGAGAGCGGAAAGGAGCCGGCCACGCAAGTCCCCGGCGTGGACTGGTAACGGATCAATTTATAGAGGAAATAGGGGAAATGGAGGATGGAGGAAAGTTATGGTGGCTTTTTTATTTTGTTTCAGTCATGCAGGCCCGTCGTGAGGAAGAGATGGAGGCTGCTCCGTTATCATCTGCGGGGGCGGTACCGCGGACTCCCCGTGAAGGGAGGCGCAGCCGGTGAGGTGGCTCGGTGGAAGCCGAGACCTCCCGCCGAGAAAGCCCGCCGATTCTTTCGGGCGCATTGTTTGGGAATTTGAAGGCCATTCCCACCGATTCGGAGGTTGACCCCCCCCCCCTTCGGATCGTGTTTTAATTGTAATACCCGAGAGAAGAAGCGGTTTTGCTTCAACTGTGGGCGGCTAAACAGCGACATGGTGGACTGCGGAGCCTATATGGCGGAACGGGCGGGCAAACCCGTCCAGGCCCGACCGTGGCTCCCACTTACCCCTGTAGAGTGAGATTTGAAGAGGAGGAGCGGTATGGGCCGCCCCCTACATACGAGGAGGCCGCCGAATTGCGGCGACGTGAGGGAAGGCCCAGGAGGGAGGTGGCAGATTCCACCCCAGCCACCTCCACCAATGCAGCAGTGGCTTCTGCGTCTGGTGGCATTGCGCCAAATTATTTATTGGCCATACGGGAGCTGGTCAATGCGCCACCATAGGTGCGCGACCTATTATTGGCGGCTCTGGCCCCAGGGCCGCGATAGTTTTTTTTGTTTTTTAAAATAAAATAGTTTATTTGCAAATAGTGGTATTATTTGAGTTGTTGGTCCAAATTTATCTATCTGGCGGATTTTTGTAGTGGAATTAGAGGCTTTTTTTTGGTTGTTTCAGGTTCATGGAGAGTTCCAGGATGGTGTTGAGGATTTTCTGTTTCAGGTTTTCGTAGAGGTTGTAGAGGTTCATGGAGGAAAACTTAGATATTCAGGTATATCCAAGGTTTTGTGGGGGATATTGCGACGTAGCAATAATTATTGCTGCGTCGTGAATATTATTACACGGCCAGCTGACTCACTCTCGGCGAGTTGACAGCTCCTGGAGCGGAGCCAGCGCTCGGTGGCGCTCGCAGGAGTTGCCTCTGACCGACCGTGTGCAGAGCGCAGGATGTGATGTCTCGAATCACACCTGCGCAGCGCGACGGCGCTCGGGAGGGGGCATGGCAGGAAGCAGCCGGCGACCGCGCGCACGCGGTTACATGCATGTGGCGGTGTGTAGAGGGGAGAGCGCGAGTGTGAGCGTGAGTGAGAGAGAGAGAGTCGGCGCGCGCGGGAGAGAGACATTTGGCGAGAGTGGGAATCGAGTGTGTGCGAGATAGAGATAGAGAGAGAGAGCGTGCTTGGGAGAGAGAGAGAGAGAGAGAGAGAGAGAGAGAGAGAGAGAGAGAGATGGATATAGTGGCGCGAAGTTGACGGCGTTTGGAGCGCTTTGAGTTGACTTTATGTTGACTTGCGGACGACATAGAGATGTATAGAGGAATATACGGGCTAGGAATCTTTGAGGACTCGATATATGTAACTCTAGGGTTTACTCGAGAATGATAGAGGCTTTTCAAATATCGCGCGGTTTATAGATTATCTATAGGTGGAGCCACCGGATGGATATCGGCATGATTGATTGATTGATCGATATTCATAAAGGGGGCGCGAATTCGTATATTAAGGAAACACATAGAGGACGACGATTGCATTCTAAGCCAATGAATAAATTAGGATTTGGAAAAGAGGGCGCTGGAGGAAACTCATCGATACAGCAATAGATCGGTGGTAGTTCTGGCAAACCAATAGGGGATTTTTCTAGGAAAGAGGACCAATTATGTAATTTTGGAGGCCGGTCTTGCGCTTCCGTGAAGAAGGAGGTCGAGTGGGAAAACGCGGTATCCTTCCTCGATCGGAGCGTCGGCCTCGGCCATTCCGTCACTGACAGTTGTCGAACTCAGTTGATTTTTAGCAGCTATTGGTTTTTCTTTTCCCTCTTTGGAAGCCATCTTGGTCACTGTTGGCGATTTTCTTGGAGGAGTTTATTGAAGGAGATACTATTGTTAGAGGTTTTCTGGTCGAACGAGATTGGCGTTGTGGAGGAAAACTTGGTAGAGGAATTGTAGTCGAGCAGTAATATAGAGTAAATTGATAATATTTTATTTTAAATATTTTTGGGAAATAATTATTTCATGGCGGCAGATATTAATTTAACCCTTTTGATTGAGCCATTCCCATCTTTCATTAAGCACCTTTTACAGTTTTCTTTCAGTATTCTGCATGTATATAACCTCTATAGGACGTAAATCAACCTGTTATATTATCAAATTTATAAAGGAATACTAGGAATAGGAGATTATGTATATATTTCAAATGAAATTTTGTCTATGTTGTCAATAATACTAATCTACACAAAAGTGTCGACTTTCTTGAAACATTTCAATCTATATCCAACAAATCTGTGTTAGTATGTATTAAGATCCTTTATAACTTATAACTTATAGATTATAGTGTGTACAAAGAAACTTGATAAATTTCAGACTTTTATAGCAAATTCTCACAAATTAATATAATCTATTTGTCTTTAAGTCTCGATGACATCAACTGAAATCTATTAAAAAAATAACGGAAAATCGAATACCTTCTAAATATGTAGGATATACCTATATATACACGTTTATAATCTCTTGAGAACCTCATGATAATCCGTACGAATCTCCTTAATTCCGGTTATTTAGTCCATATATTATCTCTTCAAATGATATCCATACAATTTTGAAGTCGATCCTGTCAATACCTCGATAAATTATGTTACTTTTCATCCAATACTATTCAATTTTACTAAGCACTCCAATTTCTCAGCCGTCCTCGTCAATCGCCATCTTCCTTTTTTCGTTAGTAGATGCTTCTCACTTTCGGCAGCCGCAGAAGCGCTTATTCTCCCACCCCTCTCGCTCTCCAGATGTGCAGCATGAAGCGAGCGTGACCGAGAGCTGGCGTAAGAGAGAGAGAGAGAGAGAGAGAGAGAGAGAGAGAGAGAGAGAGAGCGCTCGCGTAGCGTAGAGGAGTACTGTGGCTACCGAGTGAGAGAGCGCTTGCGTAGAGGAGTGCAGCGGCTACAGAGTTAGTGAGAGAGAGAGAGAGAGAGAGAGAGAGAGAGAGAGAGAGAGAGAGAGGAACGCGTCTCTTGAACTCTGAGCGCTCGCTCTTTCTCTCCCGCTCGTGTTCTTGGCGCATAGGAACGCGGCGCTCGGACTCTCGTATGACTCTTTTATCTCTCTCTCTCTCTCTCTCTCTCACTCTCGCGGCCGGGCGCTCGCTCTCTCTCTTTCTTTCTCATGCAGCTGCTCTGCGCTCTCTCTCTCTCTCTCTCTCTCTCTCTCTCTCTCTCTCGCTCTCATGGGGAACGCTCGCGCTATCTCTCTCCCTCCGCTTGAACTCGCATACGAGTGTAATCGTGAAAGAGAAAGAGAGCCTGGCGTATGAATCAAAGAGAGATCTTAGCGCATGATTGTAGACAGATGGATGCACTCTGGAATATTCCGTGTAAAGAGAATTTGTATACAAAAAATAATTAAATAAATAAATTAAAATTAAATAAAATGCTGGACCTTACCCGTTAAAGACGGAGATACTTACAGCTACCGAACACCGGCGCGACGTGCTGGCTCTCGAGAGAGCGGTCACATGCACGTGACTATAGCGTGTTTATGTATGAGAGGGTTGAACGCACGAGTTAGAGAGCGAGTAAGAGCGAGAGTGAGAGAGAAAGAGAGCTCAGCGCATGAATGCCAGAGAGAGGAAGCGAGCGCTTGGACTCGCGTACGAAAGAACGCTGCTCTGCATGAGACGGAGAGAGAGATAGCAAGCGTTCACGCGTAAGAGTGTGTGTGTGAGAGAGAGAGAGAGAGAGAGAGAGAGAAAGAGAGAGAATGGAGGGGACCGACACTTGAACATCTGTGCGAGAGAAAGTCGTGCATGCGGTACAGGAATTTTTTAAATGGACATAAAGGTATGGCGAACTGGCGTCAACTAGAGGATTCTATTGACATACCATGAGGGATACATAAATGAAATAATATAAAAATAATGTTAATCCTTTATTTATTTAAATTTTAAGATAAAAAATCCTACACCTACATGCCTCATGGTCCGAATCAATTCATAAATGATACAAATGTGCAAAATCGTATCTCACTCTTAGTTCAGTGAGGGCAATCACATTTTCAGGACTTCCAATAACTTCACTTAAATAATCATCCGTAAAATGATACACTTTGTGAAACTCGTATTTTATTCGTTTGTGAGTTTCACAAAGCCTTTTCTTTTTATCCCGTGTGGGTTTTCCGCATTTATAGTCGGTTATGCCCACCTGACACACAATCGCTTCGCACTGACACACTGATTTTATTTTGAGTTTATCGTGTAAAATGTCGCACCATTTAAGAATAAAATTTTTCATGCCACTTAAAGCTGAATTATATATAGCACTAATACTTAATGGCACATCGTCAAAATCAATGTCTTGAAAAATACTATGAAAGTTGGCCGAAATAAATCTATCTAGCGGAGTTGATGTTGGAAATTTTGAAGGCTTGTTCGGTATATATTCCTGGTCAACAATCCCGGATATTTTTGTTGAAGATTTAAGCTAGTATCGCGAGTTAGAATCGTATATGCAGCGCAAGCGAGTCATACTGATGCACGCAGCGTGGTGTCGAGCGAGAGCGAGCGGAAAAAGTTCCGATTTCGCTTGACGAGAACTGCAACTAAGCAATAATATGCTCATACGACTACCGAATATAAGAATAAAATTTTCGATTAAAATTCGAGCAAAGATGTCGAGCGTAATTGAAGCTATTGAGTCATTGAAGCCACTGTGCGGGTATAGATATTGTGATCAGTTCAAGAAAAAAAGAGTCTCCATCATTTGATAAAGGAACGTCGTCGCATGCAATTTGCATTCTTCATTACACGAAAAATTCCTCGATCGAGTACAAATGATGCTATAAAAAAAATCGTTTATAATTTGCATTCTTAATGATTTACTAAATTATAGAATATTCAGCTGCAAATCGCTTACTTGACATTTTCTTTCAAATACGCGAATGTCTTACTAGCCATTCTCGCAGTAACGCTCGAGCAAGTAACATTAAAATCGATCATAAACGATTTTTCAATAAAAATGTCTGTGTTACCAAGAATATCTTTCATTATCTCCTCGTACAATTTAATCGCAAGCTATTCAAAAATTATTTCGATTGGATTAAAAGAAGATACTTTAGAAGGCTGTCTAAAACCTGTAATCACACTAGGTGGAATCGGTGAATCTGTTGAATTGACAATAGAAGAATAGAACTGTTTCGTAGAAAATTTTGAAGAAATCTCCAGCTTCTTTTAAAAAGAGGGTCATGTTCGCTGGAGAATGCCCATTACTATCAACGAAAATGTTTTTATTGTTTTTACTACGTCATACAGTTCTAAATAAGTGATAATTGAGAAAAAAATTAATTCTAACCCGCCTACGTCTAGTGATGTTACCGACGAACCTGACAAGAAGCCCCGCACATACATTACATATGTAAATTTCAAACAACTGAGTTTTGACAATCTAGTACGAATTACAAATTTAATTAAAATTAAAATTACTTGTCTTCAAAGTAGATCAGGCACTGTTAAAAAATGTAAAGACCTTATATTTCATTGTAAAAACGACGAAACGCTGAAATATTCCAAATTGCTTACAAGAGAAAAAATAATCAACGATTTAAGCGAGAGTGGTAATTCTATTGTTAAAGATAATCCATATTTATTTAACAGTATTTTCAACGAATTATGTATGTTTGTATAATATATATGTAATTACAACAATTGGATTTTTATTCTTATTCAAAAAAAAATTAATTGAATAAAAATTAATAAATGAGAGAAAATAAAATATTTGTTAATTTATTTTTACCTTAGTCTTAAAGGCCCTCGTTTATCTTTCATTTTAACCTACACATTAACTTCAATGACAACAACAAAACAATAGCTCAGTGGATAAGGAGCGAGTCTACTGAGCGAAAGGAGTTGGGTTCAAATCCCGAACGGAGAAATTTTTTTTAAACATTTTTCTTTGATCCCTTGGTAAGATATTATATTCCAGTAATGTTGTGATAACATTGTGCAATGTTACCATAACATTGCTGTATTATTTCAATAGGGAAAAAATTTTTTCGAAAACATCGAAAAAAAAATGTATAATACATTAATGTTCTGGGAATGTTGAATAAGCTTACTACAATATTGCTGTAATATTACTTTTCACTGATGAGTACGGAATACCGATCGAATCGATGTAATATTAAATTGGACATTCCACTTCGTAGCAATGTTGCATGACCGTGGCCAGCTGGTTACGTAACCTTCCCGCAACATAATTGATCCTACTTTACTTACCAAAGTAACATTCCAGCAATTTTCCCAGAGTGTTGGGTGCTATATGGGTCATCGCTTGAAGTGACTTCTAAGATACGCCTTGCTAATAAGAAAGTTATTAAAGATAGCCCAAAAAAACCCGTTGTTGAACTTTTTTTGCAATAATAATAATAATGTTATTAGGCATCTATGAGGAAGAGAATTGAATCATTTTAAGTACACTAATACCTACACTTAGAAAATTGATAATCTAGTGTCAAGCAAATATTCCTCCTGATAAATCCCCCTGTAGTAGGATAAGTCCCCCCTCTTCTTGTTACAAACTGGCATTTTTTGGTTGTAACAGGAATTCCTTTTATTTCAATGTAATCGTTGCTCCAAGCTGATATTCCTCGATCCTCAGGAGGAAATCCTCTGGGACCTATTTTTAGAAGTATATTCCCCTGTGACAGGTGGATTTGCGTTGTTACAGGAGGATAGTTTTCTGAGTGTACTAATTCCAACAATAAAATTGCAAGGGGCACGAACTTGCCGAAATAATTTTGTACAGTCTTTTGACTCCCTGACAGATATCTTGATGTTACAAATATCTTAAATACAAGTGGTATCATTTCTGATAAAATTACGCCCTTTACTCCCCCATATAAAATCTACATTATTTTATATACTTGCTTATTTCCGAAATTCTTATAATAAATTTTCATAAATTTTAATAACAATAAGTTTTGTCATTTTTTTCAGGACCAAATATAATGTTGAAACGTAACGTGCTGTTTATAAAAACGTGAAAGTACTTAATAGTAATAAATGACATAGCATCGGAAAAAAAATTTCACAAATTACTATAAATACTCCTTACATGGCTAATTACAAGAATAGATATTGTGACTTGAAGCGCAAACTGAAATTTCTAATCTACGTAAGAATTTTAAACTTACTTATCTATATTTATTGTATGATTTTGTAATAATTAAGAACGAAAAAATTTCTGATTTGCATAATAAATTTTTTGAATTATTATTCATCGACCCAATTGAATTATCAAATTCAAGCCGTGTACGTTCGAAGGAATAATTATATTTAAGGAATAATTATATTTGTTGTATTTAAGAATATTTTACCTAAAATATAATTGTGGTTTTAAAACGCGTTAAATCAGTCCAATCGCATAATTATTATAGTAAAAAATTGTATTTTTAGAATATCTACAACTTTTTTGTTGAATGTTTTTGTGTAAAATGTATACCTGAAAAGTTTTCTTGTGAAAAATGAATTATTTTAATGTGAAAATTCGATTTTGGTTTGTTAACTTCAACCTAAGCATTTTTGAGTGTTCATGCCAATAGGAAAAAAGTTGTATTTTTTTGAAATGCACAACATTCCCCTTAAATTTTTTTGTGTAAAATGTTTCGAATTTGAGTTATGACAAAAAGCTGTTGTTCGAAAATCTAGAAAATAGCCGTATATTTTTTGTATAAACGGAATCGAGCCCAATTTTATACTATCCTTTGTTAGGTAGAAGAAAAAAATTTTGAATCGGTTGGGACTTATCTGACTGAGATAAGTTTATTAAATCATAATTTCATTAAAATATATGTAAAATTAAGCATAAAGAGCTACCATTTGAACAATATGCCGGCAATCTAGAAAAGAATAAAAAACGTTTTTTGTAAATATAATAGTACTCTCACAAATTTTCAATCCGATTAGTCGAAAATTGGCCGAGATATCGCAGATTACAATTTTCGCGATGATAAAACTATAAGGCAATCCCGCATTGAGGTTGTGCCTAAAAACCGTTCTGCTAGAAGTTTCTTTCTCAAAAAATTATTAACCTAGTAGTACAATCTGTTTAATAATGAATCTATCGCTCGATGATGGAATAGTGTAGAATAAAAATTGATGCGTCTCTTCGAGCCAAGTTGTTTATTTTGAAAAAAGGCCAAACGTTTCGGGATAATTTTATCCCCTCTTCAGTGGCTGTACAACGTTTAAATTACAAGGTTTATTATAATAATAATTTTAAAATGAGTGAAATTGAAAATTGTTCATATAAACATATTTACCTAATTAGAAAAACAACTTCCGTGTTTTTACATTATTAGGAAACAGACCAGAAAAGGGATTAATCGCATATGGCGCTATAATATAAATTTAAATTTTAAACCAAAAATTACAAAAGAACTATTACAAATTTTTTAAATAATAACTTACGGCCTAGGACTCGAGAATTTTTACAGAACGGTTCCCCGGTGCCAAGGTGGTAATGCGGCACCGGTCGAGGCAAGACGTCAACTAATGTCTCTACAAAATTACGGCCAATATATATTCCGCAATACATACATTAGATGTACTAATACTTATAAATGTTATTATAATGCAAACCGCCTCAGCCACGGATACCTCGAGCTTCATCTCTATACCAAGAACGAATACCGCATTGGAGGTGGTACGTTAATACTCAAATAGCAGAGCGGGGGGACCGCGCCGCAACGTAAGAAACGCTCCTGCCATGACTATATGACTATATAGTATACAGTATGGACGGAGCGTTGCCACGGCAACCCGGTCTCCCCGACCTCCCACTGGGCTGTTCCGCTCCGGCTCGCCAGCCGATCACTATTGAACATGTGTTGGCTGTGTTGAAGAGAGCGCGAAGCGGTATGCCACCTCTCACTGCGTGCTAAGCTCCTGATACAGTCCGCTCGCCACCGAGCCTCCGCAATCACATTATTTACAATTAAAATTTATTCGGACTATTTTTTAGGTTTGATATAACATTTTTATAACTCGCTTTGAGGCGGCACGTATCCTCAGCCCTATTAAGTGTGCCATCGAAAAACTGAATGTGTAGCATTTCTGAGAACCGTCTGCGGAACATAGACGGTTCTCTATCTATTATTTTAATATTAGTTAAAATCGAAATTGTGTCCTGTTTCCAATGCATGTACCGCGAGAGGGGAGTTAAGATCCCTTTTCTCTATATATCTTTTATGTTCGTATTGCCTAGTTTTTAACGGTCGATACGTTTCTCCGATGTACGTAGATTCGCAATCGGAGCAATCGATTTTGTATACAACATTCCTCGTATCTCCCACAGCAGTAGGATCTTTGCCAAGTTTAATAAATTTATTGAACTTATCAGTAACACTATTAATCAGACTCATGTCATTTCTTTTTAAAACCGACTTTAATTTTTCGTTAAACCCTTCATAATAAGGGAACACCGCATATTCTTTTCTAGAGTTAGATCTATTGTTTTGAGGGTGTGCATTACTTTCAAATGCCCCTTCTAACGAGGCCCTTGAAAAGCTCAGGTTGCGAGCAATCCGTTTTTTACTAAATTTCTCTTTGGAATTTCTCTTACGGAATTTGTAAAGAAGGTGATGTCCATGGGAGAAAAATTCAATTTTAATACAGATTTTCAATTCAAGCAAGCTATTGAGATATTAAAAAGCCTGGAGAATGTATATGCGTTCAATCGAAACATAGACGGAGGACTGCGAGATGGTGTCATTTCCATATTAAATTCTCAGATTAAAAATAAGACGCATGTGCCTTATCATGAACGTATTATGTCATACAATATTAGACTTACAAAACAGTTTTTAAAAAATAATCCCGATCTATTTTTCACTAGAGCAGACAAGGGCAATGCTACGGTAGTGGTAGACCGAAACGTGTATATCTCGAAGGTTAATGAGGCCCTCAGCGACGAGAGATTTTATAGACTGGTTAAAGTTAACCCTGCTGCAGGGATAAAAAAGCGGATAAAAAAACTCATTGACCTTTGGAGTACACGGGGCGTTCTAGAGTGCGACGAGGCTTTTAGAGGTCTTTCTTCCAAGGGCATCGAGCACACATCGCTGCCGAAAGCTTATGGCCTAATAAAAATTCATAAACCAAACAATCCCGTAAGAATTATAGTTTCAGCAATTAATAGCCCTACTTATTTTTTTGATAAATGCATATCCGTCTTATTAACTAAACATTTTCCTTTACCAGCTTCTCATATAAAAAATAGTACACAATTAAAAAGTAACCTCAATAATATAAATATTTCGGATCAGCAATGTTTTGTGTCCTTCGACGTTGTTTCGTTGTTTTCGAGTTTGCCAAAAGATGCGATTATACTGTCGATTGAAAAGAGATGGAAATGGCTTTCGTGTTTGAATTGTATGTCGAAGAGCGAATTTATGGATGGTATAAAAACTCTTCTCGACTGTACGTATCTTGTTTTCGATGGCAAATTTTATAAACAAGTCTCAGGCGCCCCGATGGGATTCTGCTCGAGCCCTGTTTTTGCGAATATGGTTCTGGAGGATCTCGAGGATCATTGTCTGGGTATTGCAAAATCTAGCGTTCGACTTTTTTATAGATACGTGGATGACTGTCTTTTGGTTTTGGATAGAGATAAGATTGAACTTGTGTTATCTATATTTAATAGCTATAATAACTCCCTTCAATTTACTCACGAAATTGAAGTCAATAATAGTATAAATTTTCTCGATATCTCTATTTTTCATGATTCAAGTGGTCATATTTTTACGAATTGGTTTCAAAAAAATACAGCGTCATCAAGATACATAAATTTTTTCTCTCACCACCCAAAAAACCAGAAGATAGCAATAATGTACAATTTATTTGATAGGGCGATATTGTTGTCCGATCCGCGGTTTCACTGTGAAAACATCGAAAAAGCGAAAAAAATTCTCATAGCGAATGACTATCCTCCAGATTTTATAGAGAAATTTAGTAAAAAACGGATTGCTCGCAACCTGAGCTTTTCAAGGGCCTCGTTAGAAGGGGCATTTGAAAGTAATGCACACCCTCAAAACAATAGATCTAACTCTAGAAAAGAATATGCGGTGTTCCCTTATTATGAAGGGTTTAACGAAAAATTAAAGTCGGTTTTAAAAAGAAATGACATGAGTCTGATTAATAGTGTTACTGATAAGTTCAATAAATTTATTAAACTTGGCAAAGATCCTACTGCTGTGGGAGATACGAGGAATGTTGTATACAAAATCGATTGCTCCGATTGCGAATCTACGTACATCGGAGAAACGTATCGACCGTTAAAAACTAGGCAATACGAACATAAAAGATATATAGAGAAAAGGGATCTTAACTCCCCTCTCGCGGTACATGCATTGGAAACAGGACACAATTTCGATTTTAACAATATTAAAATAATAGATAGAGAACCGTCTATGTTCCGCAGACGGTTCTCAGAAATGCTACACATTCAGTTTTTCGATGGCACACTTAATAGGGCTGAGGATACGTGCCGCCTCAAAGCGAGTTATAAAAATGTTATATCAAACCTAAAAAATAGTCCGAATAAATTTTAATTGTAAATAATGTGATTGCGGAGGCTCGGTGGCGAGCGGACTGTATCAGGAGCTTAGCACGCAGTGAGAGGTGGCATACCGCTTCGCGCTCTCTTCAACACAGCCAACACATGTTCAATAGTGATCGGCTGGCGAGCCGGAGCGGAACAGCCCAGTGGGAGGTCGGGGAGACCGGGTTGCCGTGGCAACGCTCCGTCCATACTGTATACTATATAGTCATATAGTCATGGCAGGAGCGTTTCTTACGTTGCGGCGCGGTCCCCCCGCTCTGCTATTTGAGTATTAACGTACCACCTCCAATGCGGTATTCGTTCTTGGTATAGAGATGAAGCTCGAGGTATCCGTGGCTGAGGCGGTTTGCATTATAATAACATTTATAAGTATTAGTACATCTAATGTATGTATTGCGGAATATATATTGGCCGTAATTTTGTAGAGACATTAGTTGACGTCTTGCCTCGACCGGTGCCGCATTACCACCTTGGCACCGGGGAACCGTTCTGTAAAAATTCTCGAGTCCTAGGCCGTAAGTTATTATTTAAAAAATTTGTAATAGTTCTTTTGTAATTTTTGGTTTAAAATTTAAATTTATATTATAGCGCCATATGCGATTAATCCCTTTTCATGGTCTGTTTCCTAATAATGTAAAAACACGGAAGTTGTTTTTCTAATTAGGTAAATATGTTTATATGAACAATTTTCAATTTCACTCATTTTAAAATTATTATTATAATAAACCTTGTAATTTAAACGTTGTACAGCCACTGAAGAGGGGATAAAATTATCCCGAAACGTTTGGCCTTTTTTCAAAATAAACAACTTGGCTCGAAGAGACGCATCAATTTTTATTCTACACTAGTAGTACAATCCTCAAAGTAAC
This sequence comes from Philotrypesis tridentata, assembly GCA_018906965.1. NCBI lineage: Eukaryota > Metazoa > Arthropoda > Insecta > Hymenoptera > Pteromalidae > Philotrypesis > Philotrypesis tridentata. The sequence goes on along the minus strand of JACCIB010000075.1, from coordinate 534,570 downwards.
AAATTTTCGTAAAACAACAATTTTTTTCTTAGTTTGCTTTTCTTAAACGACAATACACTAAAATCTCACTGATAACTCAAATTTGAAAACAGAAAAAAATTGAATCGGTTCGAAATTGCCACCGACTATGTTGGGCCACACAGCAAGGATAAAGAAGATTAACTTCTGTTTTACCGATAAGTACAATACATCTAGTTCTCTAAGATACAGCCGTTTTCATTTTTATCCACTCTTCTAGTCATTATGTCGGAATGCAAAACTAATATCTGTGTTTCTATTAGTAGTCAGATACTGATAATTGGGCATTGCAAAGATCTCGTTTCCGCTTTTCCCGGCCAATGCACCATTTTGAAAGAGACTAAATTATTCATGTGTTACGTCCTCATGCCCGCAAAACCGCAAATGATCAAATAGCTATGTATTGGAATGATTTTTTTGAACTTGAAATCATAAATACTAGACATAAGCGTTACTAAAGGGATTCCCTTTTGGCTACCATTTGCATGGTCACTGCCTCCGGGAAAGTGATTAGAGAAACAAAATCTTGAGAACAACAAAAAAAAACTAAAAAGAGTTAAATGAATTTATACATCTCGTCGAGCCAATCACAGATTTATTTTTTAGCCAACGTTTCGATCCGTTTCGGTTCCTCTTCAAGGCTTAAACAAGAAAACAAACAATCAACTTAAAGCATCTCCTAGAGACAGCATACATTCAATACCGCCATTAACCGACGATTCCAAGAAGTGTAAGTACCGGTGTCGCATCACCATTTGGCATAACCATCCAGTCTGGTCTAATTTTCTCACCCGGATGCTAAGAATTCTTACAGCAAAGGAAAAAAAATGCTGAAATTTAGATGGAATTGTTTACATAGTAAGTATAGATATATCATTTTTTTAAAATATGTAAAATTATAACTAATATCTATACTTCAATAAGGAAAAAGATTCTTTTGTCTACTATTTATTAATAATTTTTTCTTCATCCCTTAACCAAAAGTACAACGTTCCCGTCTCGAATTTGCTTCGGGAAGAGCAACTTTTATGGCAGGATCGACCACCGTGAACGTACATAAAATTCACTATAATTACTAATATTATCAATGTAAGTATAATTAAGTATTTTAATTTGATGTTTTTCAGGAATCCCTTCCACTTAGTTTGTGAGGACACTCATAAGGCAGATTTTTCACTTTAGTACACCTTAATTGATGGATCGGTTCCTCCAGGAAGCTGCATATACAAAAATACTGAAAATTATGATTATTAGTAAGTAAATGCCTTTAATTGTTATGAACTATTACAGAGACTTAATGCATATTTTTTATGCATAAAAGTGGTGTATGGCACTTACATTTAAAGTGAAAAATATAATTTTTAGAGCACTTCTATGTATATATTTTTACAGGCACTAATCTATTTGTATATTTTTTCTGGATTTAACCCTGTCATAATCCCTCAATAGGTACGCGATACGCGATATAACGATATATCGCATATCAATGGAGAATAAGGCCCCAGCCAGAGCCACGGAGAGGTCACAACTGATAGTGCTACGAGAGAGCGTACGAGGAGAAAGAGCGCCACAGCTAGCGTACGCCGCGGCGAGAGACGCGCCATGTCAGGCACCACATCAGCGGGAAACAGGACAAGAGAATGGCAAAGTGGAGGCTACCGAGCTCCCACAGCCATACAACTATCATGTATTGGATCATTGTGAAGGGCACAAGCTTCCTCTACATCGCCGACAGACGCCGTAAAAATAGAAATAGTGCAGTGAAAGAAATGCACGTGTATCGTGTAGTCACGCGAAAATGCACATTGTGTGCGAAATAATGTCAAGAATGCTAAAAATAAATTATGATTAAATTATGTTCCGGATCACCGAAAGCTGCAGCCACCGAAACCACATCCGTCTTACAATCCCATGCGCGTAAGACGGATGTGTATGCATGGGAGCCAGCGGGCCGGAAGAGTGAGCGCCCAGTGTTAGTACGCACTGGACGCCTCTTAGATTATCATGCGATAAAAAACAACAGAACAATCGAGAGCCACAGAAGCAGCTTACCGACTCTAGATGTGCCGATTAGAGTTTTTCTTGACCACCGTTTCGCAGGGAACGAGGCCGCACCTGGATGCAAGGAAAAGTTCTGAAGAGCAGTAAGCGAATGATTACTAGCTGCACCGTTGAGCGACAGCCGCCGTTGTCGCGAAATGGTAAAGTCTGCTGCCAACAATCCGAGTGTGAGAGGTCGGGAAAGAGCATTACCGACCGCCGTCGATCCATTCTATTGTCAGCCAACGGAATAAAGTTAATTTTTGAACAAGAAGTGTGCGTGTTGTTACGTCTGAATAGTGACGCTCACAACTATATGTTTATTATTAGGAAGTGTGATGGTTTAGAATAAAGGAAGTGTATGCTCGGTAGTTCAGTATATAGAGTAAATTTATTGTATATTAAAAGTTCACATATAATTCTCCCCTTTGGCTACCTTCTTCACGGTCGTGGCCTACCGGGTAGGAGAGCGGGATCTCGAGATTACCTTTCGTTTATCACTCGGTGTTAGAAAAACGTGAGTGTGAATGAACGCGGCGCGAACAGAAAAAGAACGGTACCTTGGGTGTGTGTGTGTGTGTGTATACGTATAGATGTAATCAGATGGTTGTGCATGCCGTTCGATGAGGCGTCGAGTAGTTCCTTTGATGCTTCAGTAATGTTCCCAAAAATTGACGGCTTGGCCTACTGTCGGGCGGTTGCAAGGTGCAGCGTCTTGCTTCGGGGTCGACGGTCTCCCTTGGCTTCCTCATTCTTCCGGATTATCGGATGATGTAGAATCAGCGGTGATAGTCTCGTATGCGGATGCTCCCCGTACGTTGCAATGGCTTGGATAGAGTGAGTAACTCACGGGCAGAGCTTCGCCCTTGCTCTTAAAAATTTGATGGTCGACTCAGCTACGGAGCTCTCTCTCTCCAGCTCTATTTAAACTCTGGCCTCTCCCCATTGTCGCTCTTGATTTGCTGAGCGGAATCTTTCGCGTGGGTTTTTCCGACTTGAGTGCATGGCTTTCCCATAGTGGTGGCTATTTTCAGGTACAGCGTGATTCACATATACGCTCGCGATCTCCGTAGACATCGGAAGATTCGCTGTCAATTTATGATTGGCCACATCTAGGGCGCCTTATTTGGGGTGGCTGCTTTTAATACTTATAATTCTCCGGGAAACAGTCATTGGACATCTGCCTAGACCGAGACGTTATAGAAAACTTTAATGATACATTTTTCGCGGTTTATTACAGTGTTCACTTCAATTCTTATTATCTTTCTTCATCCCCCGCCTTGTTGTAGGTGATTAGTGCAAGTTAGCCGAGTGCGAGTGCATGCGCGCACGCGACTTGCGAACAAGGCGCCCATTTTGCACCTTTTACCTTCCACGAATCCACCTTCCACCTATCGCCTCTACCCATTGCCTCCAGTCATGACTCCTTTTACTTACACCTATTATCTCAACGCTCCACCTTTTGCCTCCAAACATGACCTTCACCATGTATCTATCTCCTTGAATTATGTCCTTCAATCTCCCTTTATCACCTTCAATTCTGATATTCACATTCCGTCTTTTCCTTCCAGTTATAATCTCGTCCCTCGACACATGACATCCACTTCTCACATCTAAACGTCTACCTATCACATGTACCCCTAACCTCGAACCTTCACTTATCAGCTGCAATTATGATCTCCAACATTAACGCATCACTTCCACCTATTACCACCACCCTCAGTCTATCGTCTCAATCATGTTCTCTAGCCTCCACCTACCGCTTCCTTGATTCATAGTCCTAGACTGTACCACTGAGCCACGAACACTTGTTAATCCTGATACTTAAATTTTTACTCTTATATCTCATTTGCCTATATTTTAGAACTTATATAGTAATTTCAAAGGACTTTTTCGATGATTGACACATACGCGTGAATACGTACCTTATGTTTAGTACTATATTTCAAATGATTCATTTTTTACAATCAGTAAAATGACTTTATTTTCGTATACCACTTATTTGTCAGAGTCCAGTTTGTTAGAGTAAAAGAGGAATAAACAATCATGTGCCCGGAAGTGAAAGTGACTATGTAAGTGACTATGAAAGTGACAAGTATGAACTGGCTGGGATAGCAACAAACGAACTGTGCAATCTTTTGCAGCCATTTATAATTGTTCATTGTTATGTCTCGACTTAGTTAAATATATATAAATTTACTTACTTGATTTTGAATATTGACCTATTGCTGCTCTGCTCTACTGCTGCTTCCTTGGACAGACGTTTGGCAGGGATTTTCAATAAGTAGTACTCGTATAAGTCCGTTACTTTAACTTTATTCAATATGAAATAATAATAATACTAAACCAAATCGCGAGCTACTTCCTGGTAGCTCTGTCGACAGCTCGGAGCGTCATAGCAGAGTCCAGTTCGAGTAACCAAATTCGACTGTCTACCTGGCTCTTTCTCACATGCTCATTAACTCAATTGAATTACTTAAATTAACAATCATTTAATATAATTTTTTAACTTAAAACTATAATAAAATCTTATAATAATGCTGCAATAATGAATTGTATAAAAATAATAATAACAACATAATCTTAAATTCACTAATAATACTTTACTATTACATTGCTCAAGTCGTAGACTACATTGAAGGGTACTCATTTAGTTACATTATGAATTTATTACAAAGGTTTTAATGAAAATAAAGATGAATGTGATTCAATTTTAGATTCAATTTGTGGAATTAGATTTTTTTATAACTGCATTGGAATTAGGTGAGTGTACAGGAAGAGATGGAAATGTTTTCTTCTTTAAATCTATAGCCTTTTCAATTACAACTTCTTTCAATTCTAAATCTTCAAATTTTATTTCTCCTAATTTTCTTTTTTTCATTTTCTTTTATTACCACCAATAAATGAGTAATAGAGCTAAATATTGCTTCCAATAGATGAATAGTCCATCCATACATAGCATGAAGTGTATAGCTCTTATCATAATGTATATTGTAATCTTTAAGATATGAATAATAAACATAATTATTGCCGAACTAATTGAACTAAATTTTGTCAATTTTTCTATAAATTTATGCCACGTAGTCTCAGCAATATTTGATAAAGTATTTTCTGTTAATAAGTTACTTATTATTCCACCCTGTACAGTCGCTTCTCCTTGCGTTCCTCTTGCTATGGTATTAAGCAAAGAGACGCTTTCCATAGGAAACACAATATGATGTTGTAATTTTTGAAGATCTTCTTGAGAATAGATTCCACTAGTTGCTAACGAATCTAAATCCTCTGGCTGCCATGAAATCTTATTTGATAGTCTTAAAACCTGTATAATATTGTTGCTTTTTCTTGAAGCTGGCATTAGATTTATCCAGCTTTCTCCAATTTTAAAATATTGAGGTAATTTAAATTACAATTGATTTAAGTTTCTTTATTTAAAAGTATGTGTGTTTTAGTTGTAAGAAACATAGTTCTATTTCCCACCAACACAGGCAATTGCATATAGCAATAATCAGAGTGATATACTTAGACTTCTATTGGCATATATTTTATTATATGTACAGCTCTTCCAGATAATCTCGCTATGTATTCGGGTTTTTGCATGATATTATAGGTAAATTCATTAGGTGATAAGGAAGCGAGCGATAAGGAATTTTGAATCACCTTCGTTTCTAACTCACATTTTTCTTGTAGAATATTTAAGTGTAAAGTTTTAATCTGAACCCTGTTTCTCTACGTACACAAATTTTGATTTCATATAAGTAAAAATATCATAATTAACTATTAGTGATTCACTTTGTACATCTTCTTGAAATAATAATTGATTGTCAGATTTTTCATAAATAAACAATTTTGGATGCTCCGTTTTAATAAAGATTCTATTACATACACTAAATTTTTCTCCAATAGATAGCGCAAACGATATTTGTTTAGTATTGTAACAGATGCTTCTATCGCTCGAATATTGTTTACGGTGTAAGAATAAAAATTATGCATCCCTTCGAGCAAACGTATTTATTTTTAGTCAACGTTTCGAGCTAATTAGAGCTCCTCATCAGGGCTAAAACACCAAAAGTATATATAAAAAAATATAAAATTAACAAAATTCAGAATAATTATACAATAAAAATTAAACAGCTAAATTAATACCTTAAAAAAACGTCAATTTAACTTACAAATCTACATTACACACAGCTGGAAAGCAGGAAAACAAGCTAAATCGAGAAATAACAATAATGAATAAATTGAATTATTAAAAACAATACAATTAAAAATTAATGAAAAAACCATACTTTTTTGCCAGAACCGATCAACAATAAACAGTGCCAGTGTCGCCAGATGGGAGTGCGACACCGGCGGAAGACAACGATCGACTGAACAGTTTTTCGGATCGCACAATTCCATACGAATCGAAATCGGCGCACACTCAAAAATTTGTACAGGTACAGAGCCTCGACGCAAAGACCGTACATACACGGCCCGCACACTTTTATGCAAGTGGCACTAAAATCACACCATGTGGCACAGCTAAGAACCCGCGAAGCAAGTTCAAACGCTTCTTCCATAACCGCATTGGTCTACAATACAGTATGGCCGGAGCGTCGTCCAGCAACCCGGACTCTCGGCCCCTCCACCGGGATGTACCGTTCTGTCCCGCCAGCCAAACATCATGACACATGTTGGCTATAGAAGAGAGCACAAAGCGGTGATATTTGATTAGTATTTAAAGTATAAATTGTTTCATGATCTTTAAATTCTATTTTTGTATCTAAATCTTTGTGTAATGTATTAAATCTATTTTCAAAACAATTATTATTTGGTAAAAGTGATCAAAATGTGTGACTCATTTGAATATCAATGCAGTGTTGATCCGAGAATTACGTACTGTGCCTGAACTTAATCTAATTTTATCGTTATCTAAATTTACATCTGCATATTCTTCCAATAATGTAATTATTATAAGTCCCTGTATCAAAACATTACTCCATGAACCGAAATTATCTGAATACGTTCCCCCTGTACACCTTTTTTTTTAAACATTACCAGCAAGTTCGAGGCCAAATGATGTAATTGAATTAATTTTTAAATCAGCTACAACATGAAAATTATCATATTTAAATATTCCCGTTTCATGCATATTTTTTATCTTTCATAACTTACATCATAAATATATTCTTACGCCTTGTTCTAATGGTCCAATGTGACTAAACATACCACAATGATACACAGTTCGCAAAATAACGATTTTACATTCTGTTACTTTAATTTTTCTAAACGCCGCAAGTTGTAATAGTTGTACATTCTCCAGAATCCAAAAGAGAATATGTGTTAATGATTGGATTAGATGTTCTATAATCAAAACCCACCAAGGCTTGATTGATTTTTAAAATTGTAAAAATGATTATAATTTTGAAAATCATGTTCTTTATTGCCCCTAAAAAGAAAAATATTTTAGTATGAAAAATTGGAACGCATTAATTTATTTTCACAACACGTGCATCGAAAGGACTCTTTTCGCTGCCTCAAAACTCCGTGGAAAGTCGAGTTTTTCTATGCAGTGTTGGAACGGAAGGTAAAAATTTTTACCTCCCGCTGCGAGATATACATATGTATACATCTATACATACATATAATAAAAATAAGACACTATATCCATATGTATATAAATAATAAAATTTCAAAATTTTCAAAATTTTTTAAATTTACACATAATACACATGCATAAATATGTTGTGTAAAAGCCAATGTCCAAGAGCTTTCGTTGTTGCGTAAAAGAGCTTTGCGATGCACTAATTATAAAAAGCACGGTACACAACAAGGGGCGAAAGTTGACTTTTTCAAGCGAGGATGACGGTTGCTCAAATCATCCGAGTCTGAAAAAGTCATTCGCCCCTAGTTGTGTAATATACTATTACATGAATAGTTTTCGGTTTTTCATTGTAATTGATCACTACATTATTATTTTAATTTAATTTTAATATTTCAAAGGGATCTAAATAATGATTCTTTTCCAATTTTCCTGGTTTTGGTTCTTTTATTAACCAAACTTTGTCACCAATTTTTAAATAAACATTTAAAAATTGGTTTATATTTTTAGAACGATTTATATTTTTAATAAATTCAAGAATTAATTGTCATACTGAAGTGAAGTAAAGGTAAAAGTATAGTAAAGAATAGACAAGATAGAAAGTGGATAAGGTGAGAATAGTGCTAAAATAATACAGACAAATATTGAAATCATTTGATTAATGGTCAATCCATTACTTGATAATTGACCATTAATTGATTGCTCAGGAAAATCAGGTTTTCCTTGGATCTACAGAACGGGGGAGAATGGGATAATAATAATCAAAGGTTAACTAGGAATGTAGTAAAAACTAATCCAGCATTGGGAAATAAATTAATAAATCCAGGCCTTGGAAACATATTTGCAAGAAGTAGAAGAACTTTACATTCACCGCTCAAAACAGCAGACTCTTTTACACAACAAGAGCAAAGTATAAGTTTAAGAAATACGGGTGCGATAAAAAAGAATAGTGCGGATCTTATCAATAAGAAATTAATTATTAGTGTTCCAGAAAAATATGAACAATTAGTAGAAAAAGATAGTTTACGGGAGTTACCCTTAGCCAAGCCAAAGGTAGCTGCTGTTGAGGAGACGAGCGAGGTAGCCGCAGCGAATGACAGTAATAACGAACCGGCACAAGGGAAAAAGGGAAAGAAGAATAAAGCTAAAACTCCTGCGACGCTTACACAACCGGAGAGCACGCAACCAACACTACCTAAAGCACCACCCGGAGATCCAGACTGCGCAACTCAGGCAAAAACGGTGAACACGAACTATCGAACACCAGCTCCGCGCGCCCCCCAACCGATACCAGCACAAATAACACAACCACCCAGCGGCAGTCCTAATAATCAACAAGGATACGTAGGAGCATGCTACACGTGCCACCAAGCGGGACACAGAGCAGCTGACTACCATTTGACACAATACTTCTATTGTAGACAGATGGGTCACCAATTAAAGAAGTGCCCCGTACGCCCCAAAACTAATATGCCAGGTTTGCGGACAACAGGGCGCACGGTTCCGAAATTGCCAGTCACCAGTCTGTACCCAAATCCGGAATGGGTTGGGAAACGCGCAAGTGGGAGCAGCGCAGGGACAATTGTCTCCCACACCAGTACCTCAGGTCCCTCAGAACAACCAGCAGCAACCCCCGCACTACCAGCAATCACCACAGGGCAACCCACAGAGACCCCCGCAATACCAGCAGCCTACACTGGGCAATCAGCAACAATCCCAGTAGACCCAGCAACAGCTGCCAAGCCCAAATTACGCAAATTCCCCTGCAGCCCAATCCGCAGAACAGATTCGCGTATTAGGAGATATAGAAGTGAAGACTACCTTCCTTCCTGAGAAGTCAGTCTTGGAAGGGGGAGAGAGTGGCATTCTGCCACTAGAACGGAGCATCGGAGCAAACAGAACAAACCTTCGAACTTGAAGATGGCGGTAGATAAGAGAAACCTGGGTATAGGAGCCTACCAAAACCCCACGTCGCCTCGAGAGAAACCAGAGAAACAAACACAAAAAGGAAATACTCGTAACGAGAGCCAAGAGCATTTAAACCAGGGCATAGAGAAATTCCTAAAACCAAGAAAAGAGCTAGGAGGAGACATTAGTTACAAGCAGAGGAATGCCGCAGCCGAATCGAACTTAGGAGAAAGCGGAAAAGCTATGGAATTCATACCAGAGAGAGCTGAAGTCCAAGTAGTAAAGAGTGCGGAAGCCAAGCCAAGCGGGACGTCGATTGAGCCTCTGGGGAGTACCAACACTACGAGGAAATCTGAGAAATCTGAGAGACCCGAGAAATCCGAGAAACCCGAGAAATCTGAGAAATCTGAGAAACCCGAGGAAAAATGAGGAGCGGAGAAAACCCCTTAAGCGCTGAGGAGTTCTCAAAGCTCAATTTGGAGATATTGAAGAGGAGAGTAGAAGAGGGAAATCTAGAGTTACACGAGAACTACCTGAACCGAGTCACGCCATTCAAGTCAGAAACACCGCCTGCCAAACCGACAGCCACGGGTCGCCTGACTTGGGCTGAGGACCCAGAAGAAACCAAAAGAGACACCGAAGTCGAGAAAGAAACAGTTGAACCACCAAGTCAACCCAAGAAGATATCAGTCCTGGATAACTTCAACGACGACTTCGATATGGACGAACTGGAGTTAATCGAAGCCGCGACGTGGCTGCAGGATGAAGAAGATCCGGAGGAGGCTAAAGAATACAAGCAATTGGAAACGCTTGAAACAGCACTGAGCCTGCTGAGTAACGACAGCAACATCCTCCTAGCGGACGTGCTGAGTCCAGGCAGCGAGAACGGAGAAGAGATAGCAGGAGCCACAGTTGATAATCGAAACTACTTGCGAGTTATCCTTGGAGGAATTCAATACAGGGCACTCTTCGATTCAGGGGCCGTTATTTCTCTAGTAGGCCCAGGCGTGGCCCAGCGCCTCGCCAGTCGACTTCGTCAAGCAGAAGCTCACATCCAAACTGTCACAGGAGCGCGAACACCAATCCTGGGATATCTCGATATCCGATTCGATTTAGAAGGAATCTCGAACATCGTACCTGCCTGAGCCGTGAAGGAAGTCCACCACTCAATACTGCTAGGCAAAGACTTCAGTGACCTATTCAAAATAGATACAGATTATAGAGGTTGGTGGAGAGCCAATTCAGGACCATGGAGAGAGTTCGATCAACGAAGCGACCAGCCAGCAGCTGCAATCTACGCTGAGTGCGCAGGAATACTGGAGTTGGAGATGGAAGATCGTCAAGAGATAGACAATATCGTGAAGGAAATACTATCTGTGTACTCTCCGGACGTTCTAGGCTTCACCACCAAGACAGAGCACCACATCCAACTCACGGATAAGACGTCAATTCGTCAAAAGTATATAAGGAAGTCTCCGAAAAAGCTAGCTGCTATACAGGCCACCGTAGAGGAACTCTGAAAGCTAGGAGTCATCGGAAACTTCGCCAGCGACTTCTGCAGTCTACCCGTACTCGTGCCGAAGCCAGATGGCACGGAGAGATTCTGTGTTAATTACATCGCGATCAACGCTGTGACCAAGAAAGACAGTTATCCGTTGCCACCGATGACGATGATCCTCGATCGGCTGCGAAACGCCAAATATCTCAGCAAAATAGATCTCCGGCAAGCGTACTTCCAAGTGAAAATGGAAGAGAACAGCAAGAAGTACACCACCTTCGCCGTACCAGGCATGGGGTTGTTTCAGTTCACCAGAATGGCTTTTGGGCTTTGTCACGCCCCCGCAACGCGTCATGGACTTCCTATTTGGCACTGCCGTAGCTCCGTTTATGTTCGGGTACCTCGACGGTGTCGTTATAGCCACAGAGTCCGTCGAAGAGCATAAATACTGTACCAGACATGTGTTGAAGGTACTTGTAGACGCAGGATTGACGATCAACCCGAAGAAGTGCAGCTTCTGTGTAGGGGAAATTAAGTATCTGGGGTACATCCTCGAAAAAGAAGGGCTACGCCCCGACCCCGAGAAAATAGCACCGATACTGCAATATCCCGTACCTAAAACGCCTACACAGGTTCGCCGATTACTGGGTTTATTTGGGTGGTACGACAAATTTGTGAAAGACGCATCTGACTTGAAAGCGCCTCTCACAGCTTTACTCTATAAGAGTCGAGCTTGGTCATGGGAGAAGGATTAACAGGGAGCCTTCCAGAGCATCAAAAACGCCCTAGCCTCAGCCCCGATATTAGCAAGACCGGATTTCACAAAACCTTTCTGTATACAATGTGACGCGAGCAACATCGCAGTTGGGGCCGTTCTCACTCAAGAATTTGACGATGGAGAATACCCAATAGTGTTCGTGAGCCGCATGTTAACCAAGGCGGAGCGAAATTACACTACTATTGAACGGGAATGTCTAGGTCTGATTTGGGCTATTAAAAAGCTAAGACCGTACGTCGAGAGGTATCACTTCACCGTAATTACCGACCACAGCGCACTCAAATGGCTGAGAAATCTAAAAGAGCCGACGGGGAGGTTAGCCCGATGGGTCGCGGAAATACAGCAATGGGATTTCGGGATCGAACACCGCCCGGGGAAAGATCAGCAAGTACCCGACGCCCTATCGCGTATGTTTGAAGTTGAGATAGCCGCCCTGGGGGAGACAGTTGATAGTTGGTACCTCCGTCGCAGAGCTGATGTCACAGAAAATCCCAAAAGGTTCCCAGAGTGGCGAGTGATCGACGGGAGACTCTATCGATACAAAATAGACCCGTTGATAGAACCTATCACGCGAGGAGAAGACGGGTGGAAGCTCGCGGTCGCCGAAGACGAGAAGGAAAGCGTACTTTCGGCCGTCCGCGATGCTGCAAACTCTGGACACATGGGGATCGATAAAACATATAATCGCCTAGCCCGAGAGTATTTCTGGCCTGGCATGTACAGGGACGTTTACCGATACGTGAATTCCTGTCTCTCGTGCCAACAATGCAAGGTCAGCCAACAAGGTCCGCACGGGCTAATGGGGAGAAGGATCGTCGAAGAACCTTGGACGGTAGTGGCAGCCGATATGATGGAGTTTCCCCGGAGCAAAAGTCAGAACAAATATCTGCTGGTTTTCGAAGACCTCTTCTCGCGGTGTATCGAGGTTTAACCGCTAAGAAAAGCAGACGGGAAAGCTGTGTTACAGGCGTTCGAAGAACTGATCCTCTTTCGATGGGAAACTGCCGAGTACCTCTTAACCGATAATGGGACGGAGTTCGTTAATAAGACCCTCACCCCCGCCTTAGCCGAATACGGAGTAGTACAATCACGACTTCCCCGTATCATGCCCAAGCCAACCCCCCGGTAGAGAGGATCAACAGAACTCTAAAAACCATGATTGCAATGTACGTGGAAAGCCACCAAGACTGGGATAAACGGTTACATGAACTGAGACACGCACTCAATACGGCTAACCAAGCCACGCTCAGAACTTCACCGGCATTCCTTAACTTTGGCCGCCACCCCGCTCCGGTAGGAAGCCTACGGCGGAAGAAAGAAATGGAAGGTAACCCGAGCGTAGACATGGAGAAGCCAGAAGAATGGTCGGACAGAATGAAGAGGTTAGACGCTCTGCGCGAACTAGTGGCCAAATTCATTGATAGAGAAAGAGAGAGGCAGCGCCCAGCGTATAACAAGGGGCGTAAATTCGCAGAGTTCTCAGAGGGAGACTTGATACTACGGAAAGCACACCCGCTGTCGAACGCGGCCGCACACTTCGCGGCTAAACTCGCGCCGAAGTATGAGGGCTCCTTTAAAATAATAAAGAAGATATCACCCCTTGTATACGAGCTAGAAACGGAGGGTGGGAAGGGGCGGAAGATATCCAAGGTCCATGTCAGTGATTTACGGAAGTATATCCCGCCGCGCCCCAGCCACACCCCTGTGACTAATCCAAACCCATGCGACGGGTCCAAAAAGTAGTATGAGTAGGTGCTGTGAGTGCTAAAACTGTGTGACGTTGTGCATGTAAGTAAATGGTGATGGGAAAGCTGTGTTGTCCTGAAAATATCCGCGAATCTGTACTAAAATAAGAACTAATTTTAGAATGAGTGACTACGTCCCACACAGCCTCGACTGCACCGGAGCCATGAGCGAGGACGGCCGTCTGAGGGAGGAGCTCCTCCGACAGATAGCGGCCCGCCGAGCCGAGCAGCAACCTCTCGACGACCCCAGTTCCTGGGAGGGAAGCGAGGCACCCACCATCCGCCCCGAGCCCATCGGTCAGGATGCCCTGGCATAAGTCATCGCCGCGGTCGACCTCGCAGATGAACCAGGAGAAGACGGCGACCTCAAATGCTGCATCTCCCGGGAGGAAGAGGAGGACTTGTTGCAGGAAACGGATGATGTCGGAGCCCCAGCACCAACCCTCGAGGAACCGCCGGTCTACCAGACCTCCGAGGGCCCTCTACAGGTGGTGCAGGTGGACGGAGCGCGACCGCCGGCCGAGGAGCAAGGCCCCTCTTCCCACACCGACGTTGACACCGGAGACCCCTCCTACCACGGCCGAAGAGCCTGAGAGGATTACTTCGACCCGATTTGGCCACCAGAGGGTCGAGCCCCACGACCACGGTGGGATTTGCCGACCGTCGAGCCAAGCTCCGATGGAGAGAGGGAGGGAAACCCCTAACCTCGGGGGGATTTGCTGGCCGTTGAGCTAAGCTCCGGCGGAGGGAGAATGGAGGATCCGCGGCCCCAACCTTACGGGAGGTTGGACGAGCCGTGGATCGTCGACGTCCCTTTTGGGGAGGAGGACCTCAAGCCGAGGTATCGGTGCCCCTACCCCCCCCCCCCCCCGGTGCAGGCGCGAGGAGGGCCGGCAGCGCAGGGAGAGGAAGACTGGGACGTGGAAGATGGTACTCTAACGATCACTACGTACCAGCCGACCTCGCGACCCCCTCCGCCACTGCACGATGGGGAGAGGCGCGCACGCTCCCGGATCACACCCGCGAGAGTCGAGCCTGCCGCTCGCTCCGACGTCTCTGAGAGGACCGACGTAGCGGTAGCCCCCGCGCGCGACACGTTCCAGCCGAGCGAACAGCCAACCGTCGAGCCGAGCTCCGGCGTAGAAGAGGTGGAGGCGGCTCCACGCCGCGAAAGGAAGCGCGGACACCGGTCGCACGTCAAGGTGACCGGGTTGCGGTTCGATGGGCTGAGAGCAAGGCCGCACAACCCGGCCCTCGATCCTCCCCCGTACACCTGCTTTAAGTGCTGGCAGAAGGGGCACGGGCATCTCGACTGCCCGCAACGGAACGGAGGTCGACGAGTGTCTCCGGTGCGCCGACCGTCACCGAGAGATAGCTGCGGAGATAGGGCGTGAGTTGGATGAGAGCCGACAACGACCCTTCGGCACACCCACACCCGATCCGCCGGTAGTCGAGCCCCCCCCCCCCCCCCAGTCATCGCGTCGGCGCCAACACCGGCCCCAAGGACAACGGGAGCATCCCAGCCCAAAAGGAGGCGGGAGAGCCCTCTGGAGCCACAGCCGACGCCGAAACCCCGCACCATCGTGCCGTCGAGCATCTCGGGAAGCGCGAACGCCGGCCCCGGGGCCGCGGAGATTCTTGGCATCCTGGAAGAGGTGAGGGACCTCCCCCGACCGCTGAGGGAGGCCATCCTCTCACGAGCTTTCCCGCCCGTCGAGCCACAGGGCCACATAGAGGAGGAAGGGAGCCCGGAGGATGAGCGAGAAGAATAAGGGTAAGCGTCTTTGTTTCTGTTTCCATCCTTCCCCACCACAGCCGATGCAGCCCCGAGAAACTGAATAAGAGAGACGTTCCGAGTGGAGGAGACAAGGCTTCGAGAACAGGGACAAGGAGCCCCGAGACGTTTTTTTTTCGTTATAGCGATCCTGAGAGAAGTAGAGGCCAAACTCAAGAAGGAGCAATTGACTAACCACTAATTTCCAGTCGGGGAGGGTCCCTGCAGGCGAGCACCCGGCACTCCTATCTAGGAAAACCTAACAATGCAGGGCATTGAAGGTTTGGAAGGGGGAATGTGACGGAGATTCCGTTGTTAGAGCTGGGTAACTTACCTGCAGACACCCGAGACCGAGCAAAAGGAATTTGCTCTAATGCCCGGGTGTTTACAGGGGGAGGCCACGTACTGAGCCACAGCCAGGCGCCAGCACTGGGCCACGCCGTAGGAGAGAGAGAGGGAGAACACGCGAGGATAGCAGCCGGCCGAGTCGCCGCTGTGACGTCTCGGCCGCCGAGCTGCGAGAGAGCGCGCGAGGAGTAGGAGTACCGCTGATTACCACACGCGGCCGCTCGCGGCGGCGGCTGCGCCAACCGGCTGCAGCCGCCGCCATGACACCACCGAGAACCACGAGGAGCGCAGCGTGAGATTATAGGTGGTGCGCAGCAACTAGCATGTACGTGCGAGTAGCGCGTATGTATGAGTGAGAGGCGAGCGCGTATGAGAGCAAGAGAGACAGAGCGATGCGGCTGTAACATACTGTCGAGAAAGTGGAGGCTACCGAACCCCCACAGTACGTATAGTGGAGGCGCCAGGGCTCTCCACACCGGCAGTAGTATGTGCACGGAAAATAATATGCCGAAGCCAGAGGGTGAGCAAGGGAGTGAAGTGATGAATAATTGTAGTATGTCGCGGAGTGAATTCAAGAAAAATAAACGTAAATAGTAAATGTTATACGGGAGGAATAATTATCTAACGTAGAGTAAGGAGAATTATAAAGTACGTGAGGATGTCAAATAAGGTGAAAATATAAAACAAATTGTAATTACCGCGACGACTCACGTGACCGCCGTAGCCGACGTATGTGTACGTGTATGAGAGCGCGAGGACGAGCGACGAGTCGTGAACGGGCAGTAGCACGTTAGCACGCCGCACAGCAGCAACGAGCATTTTTTTCGAGAGTTTAGAACGAGTTTTACAGTGAGTTTAGGAGCAAGTACCGTCCATCCACTTCACCATCCGCGCAACCGTAGTTTTTCCGGTCGTTCGCAGGGCACGAGACTACGGCTGATCGAGAGGAGGAAAACGGGGAGAAAGGAGAACGTAGGAGAGTGTAAATCCTGTTCCGCGAGTGTTTGCTACTGCCGAGCCGTTGCCGAGCGTGCGCGCTGAGAGTGAGAGGAGAGCGTATTCCGTAGAACAAAGAACGTAGTCCAAATAATAAAATAAAGCAGTAATACTAATCTTGAATCCAAGCGTGTTTATTCCCCGAGAGTGTTGTACCTTTGCTTATTTTCCCGACTCACGTGACCCCGTAGATATCGAGTCTCAGCCGAGGCCTGAGAAATTGCTCGAGACCCTCACGACGCGTCAAGACACCCGTAATCTAAATTTAGACGTGAAGCGAGGCCTCGTGGAACACGGAGCGAGGAGGAGAGCACACCAGAGGAGGACGACGACGCGCAGGACACCAACATCACCCGCGCCGGTCATTACTGTGCGCCGCGCACCACGTTTCCCCTGCGCCTGCGTGCACCTCCTTCTGCCGTGTCACACGTTATACAAAATAACTGCATAAAAGGTCCAAATTTGAAGCATCACCCATAAAGTTATTAAACTTAACCCGTTAAGGCCGAGAACGCCCCTCATGGTACACCGCTCTTTCGGCTACCATAACTCGTGCAATTCAACGTATAAAAAATTGAGAGATACACTATTTTGAAGCTTGAGATCTTTCCTTTCTTACGGTGTGCCAACAAATGAGATAAAAAGTCGTTAATTATGTGTAAATATTGTTTAAATAAAAAAAACATGATTTTTTCAAAATTTTTTTTACATAATGAAGTTTTCCGAATTGTTCTCGCTTTGCAATCCACTTAAAACCTCAATAACTGGTGGAAAAAATTCGATATGTTATACAACTGATTCAAAGAACTTTTTCTTTTCTTTGACTTTTTCGAAAATTCCATACTTTTCAAGGAAAAAATTCATGAATGTCCTGGCAAAAATTCCGTCACTAATGCGCAATTTTGAAAACACTGAGATGAAAAATCAATCTCGAAAACATATATTATGAAAGCTTAGACATTTATGCCACCAGTTATTGAGGTTTCAAGTGGATTACAAATCGAGAACCATTCGGAAAACTTGATTTTATAAAAAAAAATGTTGACAAAATAATGTTTCTTATTTCAACAATATTTACACATAATTAACGACTTTTTATGGCATTTTTTGACTCACCATTGGAAGTGGGTGATCTTAAGGGGTAATGCCTGAGTTAAAATTTTAAAAAATCAAAAATTTTTATTTGTTTTTTTTTTAAGGCAAATTTACTGTAGAATGAGCTGCCTTAGTCCTTTTCACCCGAAAGAATTCCGTTACAAAGTTATAAGTAAAATACCAAAAAAACACAATGTTTTAAAATTGCCTATTATTCATATTTTGTTTTATAGCGCTTTTGATTATTCAAAAAAATTGCGTTTTTATAGAAAATGTAACATTCAATGTGTTCACAAATTCCTTTTGAAGATGCAATTTTATTTAAAAAAAAAGCACAAATTATTTACTAAATCATTATGTACTGTAATAGCTAATTTTTATGAAATGTAGATTTTTTTTATTTTGAATGTTCAAAATAAAATAAATTTAGAATTTAAATTTAGTCTTGTAATTTTTAATCAAACTTATAAAGGGGTAAAAAATCATACGTGCAAATTTAAATTACCCCCTAAAAACATGGCACCTTACAGCATATGGAACAGGAAATCACTGTTTTACAGACCTAGTCGAGTTTGCATTCAGATATCAGCTGTTTCGTCAGCTGTCTGTAGTTTAGTGGATGTTGTGCTGTTGTGATAACTTCTGAGTCTCACTAGTGTTCAACTTTAGATAAGTGTTTTGTACTATAAACAACATATTATTTGTGAAGAATCTGTTCTTTGGGAATGTATTCATTGTTTCAAGTTGTAACGTGGCAAAATGTCGCCACGTCACATCGGGACTCGAGCTGTCGGGGTAGAGCGTCTCAAGGCCGAATGAATGAGATCCGAATGCATGTGGTAATGGCGTATGTTTTTATTCTGAGCAACAACGCGACGAGCGGAGAGATAACGGCGAGAGGAGGAAAATACGGAGGACTTCTCCGACACTCATTCAAGGGCGAGAGGAGGAATGAGCGAAAAAGGACGTCTATCTCCGGCGTCGCAATGGATATCTAGATTCACCCAGGGTGTTCAACCGTTCATCATCGTAAACCGTTGGAACGTTGATGATGAATATCGGCGGAGTTTCCTACGTGAGTGTCGGATGCGCAGGACCAGCATGACGGTTGCTCTCTCACGAACGTCAGAAGTAAAACAGCAGCTTCGGCGCCCTTGATAATAGGCGTACTCCAGAACCATAGACCTGGGCAGACGGATATGCCGAGAGTTATCTTGTACTTCGTAATTTGCGCTTTACCTCGGTTGCGTGCGAATTATCTGTGTGTTGGCTGGCTACTTATTGTAACGAGCATTCAAATCTCGCAGCTACCTGCTCCAGCGCCGTTGATAATCGAAGCGGCTAGCGCGCCTGCGTGGCGGTCGACGATGCGTGAGGCGAACGAGCCTGTTGCGGCGCGAGAACGCGGGCCGTCGACCCAAGCGATCCGACCAATGGGAGCGCGCGCTGAACGGCGGCGACCAGGAGCGCGAGGCAAGCGACAAGCGCGCGAGCCGGCACTCTCCTGCCCCGGCCGCTCCAGCTCGGACAGCTCGCCGTCTTCTCCTGAGGGACTTTCTTTCTTTGTGCTTTTACTTGTGATTTCATTGCTACCTGTGAGGATCCTGTTGGCGTGGACAACTGGACAGGGAAGGATAAAGGTCGGTGAGTCGTTTTGAAGTAACAATCTAAGTTTCCCACGCGCGACCTTTTCTATGCGTCGTTCTTTGTTCAATTTGAACGCGAACACCGGCGTGGCTAACTTGGCTAACTACGTCGTCTCGTCTTAGTTAAGATTACTATTAAGAGTGTATATATGCGAGTGCATGCTACCTCGGGTTGGGCTGCCTGGTCGAATATCGGGGTTGGGGGAGTGATAGCGACATTAGCTTCGGGGCTACCTGTTTCGTTTCGTTGGAGTGTATCGTGAGTGCGGTGGAAAATTACGTCGGCGAGTACAAGGGGACTCGTCCGACGATCGTGTGTAGCGTAGAGGAGCGAGAGGTGCCGTAAGTAGTTGGAACGCGGGCATTTTGTCCTCGGACAAAGCGTGTCTGTGCGTCGCGGTGACGAGTGTGAATGCGTGCCTTGAGACGTGCGAGAGTCAGTCCGTCTGACTTAGGGCTACCTGCGATTTAGATAGCTAAGTGAGCGGATACCTTGGCGATATAATTAGGAGATATATTAGAAATAATATATAAGTATATATAAGTATAAAGTTGCGGATAACATTTGTGGTTACGTTACGCGAGTTAAATTGTCAACACATGAAATAATTTTTTAGTACTACCTACAGGCTCCCTCTTTATCTGTTGAAATTTATGTCAATCAAGTGTCGTCTAATAAATGAGAGCTCTTCGTTAGACGGGTGTACTTCTGTCATCCCGAACTACCCTCTCTCCTTACCAAAAGTGTCGGGCTGAGCTAGCCACTCTACGCGACGATATCTCCGCGTAGCCGACTTGGTGCCGGCAACACCACCCACGCATCTATTTCCGCCTTGTTCCCGCTCGAGTCTCGAGTAAAGGAGCCGCGAGGCTCTGACGCTGAGGGTCAGTGTCTGGCGCCAACCGGGATCACCAGGAGAGATTCCTCGGGAACAAGGCCGACACGTAACGGCTTGGGGCTATCGAAACCAAACTTTACAAGGTATATGGACTATAAATATCATGTGCACGAGAAGATGCCTGTGTTTTAGATGCTCTCAAAGTCTACTGTAATTACTAATGATCCTATAAAGTAATGGGTAAGCAATGACAATATTTATATTCATCTAAAACATGCTGACTGCGAATGCGTATTAAAAACTTACATTTCAATTTCAGCTTTCGATACTGGTATATCTACACGTACAGCACCCGGGTCTTCATACATGGCTTGATATACAGGTATCTTATGCCAAAATATAAGAAAAATATGCCAAGTAGTTCATGTAAGTACTACCAGTTAAATATACATAAGTGTTTCGATAAACTTTAAATACATTTTTCTCAGTCTTGACATTTTTATGATTTTAGGTCCTTTGCCGCAGGATATCTCAGTATCCAGATGATGAATTGACACCAAACAGGATGGAAAATCTTCTGAATACGCTTCTTCACTGCTTGAAAGGAGCGGAATTGACTAATACAAGGTAAAAGTCAATGTTGCGTATGTGAATATATGTAATATTCACCATAATTACTGATATAACCATCTTATGAGTTACTAAATATTTAAAATTTATATTTTGTAGAAAAGTCTTCCGCTCAAGCGGTGAAGAAACATATTCAGAAGATTTTCCATCCTGTCTGGTGTCAATTCATCATCTGGATGCTGAGATATCCTGCGGCAAAGGGAAAAAAGTGCTGAAAATTACTGATTCATACATGTAATTGTTTACAATGTAAGTATTGTTATGTCCCACCCACACTCTCACCTCATGGGTAGGACATGTGTTTGAGAGAAATGTATGGATTTTAATTATTTATTGAGAGCGCGTATAGAATTGTGACAAATGGCTAGGTTTAGACTCGTTACCCGCTCCGATATGTATTTTAGTATAATTATTTGACTTACCTTTTTCCGTTTCTCTTGTCTTGTTTTGCTGCTTCTGCTGTCCTTGTCTTTTTCTTTCTGCTTTTCTGCTTTTATCGTTTCTGCTTTCTGCTTCTGTTGTCCACGTCTTTTCCCTTCTGCTAACTTGTAGATTGTAGGATTGAATGGCTTTGCAAATGATTACACCTCACGTTTGAAAATGTATTTGTTTCTTTATTCAAAATCTAGTACTTAGAAGTATAATAAATCTCCGCACATTTACGAACCGCGAGGTACGGAGTTCGGAATTAAGGGGTTATGACAGTGTTAAAACGTGAAAAAAACGAAAAATTGTTAGTGTTGTAAAAAATTAATAGATATATAGGTGCTCTAAAAACTATATTTTTGCTTTCAAATACAAGTATTATACATCACTTTTATGCATAAATAATATGCAAAATGTGAGTGTAACATTTAAAAACAATTAAAGGAATTGCTTACCAAAAATCATGATTTTCATCACTTTTATTTGCTTGCCGCATGGTTCTGATGGAACCGTACCATCAATTCTAATGAATCAAAGTGCCAAATCTTCCTTATGAGTCTGGTCTCAGACTAAGTCGAACAGATTCCTGAAAAACACAAAATTAATATAATTAATTAAACATATATTGACAATATTAATAATTATAGTGAATGTTACATATGTAAACATACGTAAGATTGACTTTGAACTTATTTTTGCCAATTCTGCTCCACTCAGTTTGTGACCGTACTCATAAGGAAGGTTTTCCACTTTGGTTCATCCGGATTGATGTTACGGTCCCTTCAGAAAGCTGCGGCAAGTACATGAAAACCATGAAAAAACTAAATTTGAGTAAAAGGCATTTAAAGTTTATAATGTAAATCATACAAATGAACTCAGCTATACTTACAGAAGGTATGTGGCATACCTTGATTTGCTTTTGGTACTCAAATATACATACAATAAAGTATATTTGGTGGTATGCGCATATCATGCTGTGTGATGATAGCATTTAGAAGCTGGAAATAAAATAAAAATTATCGTTAGCTATTCATAATCAAGTTATATTTATGAATTACAATTACATGCAATACTTACCATTATTAAATACACTTTAAGTTGTTAAAAAGTATGCAAAATAATACTCCAGACAGTCAATATAAACTCCCATCTTGCTGGATTGCACCGGTATAACTAAAAGCAAAAAATAAACCAACAAAGAAAAAGGTCATTATGAACACAATTATTACTAATTAGTTTCCAATACTTATCTGAAAAATTTTTGTATTCTGCAGAAGCTCTTGCACTTTTACAACACCACTGTGGTTATAAGCATTGTTACAGCAGCTAGCAGACTAACTGCACTGATCTAGTGTCTTGGATGAAAAACAGCTGTTTGGCTGCTTTCTGCTGCTTTACAGAAAATTCTACTATACTGATCAAACAGTAATCTTCATTCTCGACCGGACGCTGTGAGATACAAACTGTTCGAGTGGCAAATTCAAATTTGTTGAATGCCTTTACTTTAACACATTGAGTTTATTAACATAAAATCACACATAGAAAAATTAATTTTACGGATTTTATTTATTTTACGGACTTTATTTATTTTACGGAAATAAATTCAATAACTCATGAGAAAAAAACGGTTTGTAAAACGGTTTTTAAGTCGTATTTTCTGTAAGATTTCTCATGAAATAACTCTGTAAAAAGTGTGGTAGAACAATCCTTTTCACAAGTTTGGCCTAATTAAAATATTTAAAAATCACGATTTTTAAAAAATTTACTTGAAACAGATTTATCAGTTTTTTGTCGATATCTTCAAGGCAAATTTTTTTAGCAAAAAACGGCTTTCAGGACCATATTCTACGGACTATTAACTGTGAAAAAAGTGAATAAAAAAAATTAATATTTTCAAAATTTTAACACTGTCATAACCCCTTAAACACGAGACTAATTAAAATGAGGCCAATTCAACTCTTTTAAAGCCTGAATACGTTGATCAATTCTTAAAGTGTAACGCTTAATAATCAGTTTTAAAAGTTTAGCAATTGCCGAATAAGTAACACTGCTGACTTGTGTTACTAGATTACAGCACGCATTCAAAATACAGTCTTTCGAAATTAACATCGTAATTCTCTTCGTGTGTTTTGAATATTGAAATATAGTTTGAATTAATAACAAATAGATTTGAAAATGAATAACGTCGTAGGACGTTACAGTATAGATATATAATTTTTTTTAAAATAATTGTTTAATGAATCTATCGATCTCTCCGAGGCAAAGTGTGTAGGAAAAAGGTGAAAAATAAATTTACACCATTTTTTCCTTATTCAACGTTTCAGTGAACATTGTCACCCTCTTCAGGAAACTGTCGATTTCATTTATGATTGTAAATGAGTACATAAATTTTAAATATTCACAAAATGAACAAAAATGTTTTCCTTACAAGTAAAGGCACGTAACGACGGAAGAAACGTTGAATAAGGAAAAAATGGTGTAAATTTATTTTTCACCTTTTTCCTACACACTTTGCCTCGGAGAGATCGACAGATTCATTAAACAATTATTGAAAAACACCGAGGGATAAAGCTAAAGGAATATAGTTCACACTTATTCACATACTTATTTTTTTAAAATAGTTGAAAATATGCTTAATACCTACATTTTAAGTAGGAGAAAGATTTTTTTTATACTATTAATACATAATTTTTTTCAGCCTATTACTTATTAATGTCTTTTTTAGAGGTTTAACTCAGGCATAACCCCTTAAGTTTCAAAACAGTGAATCTCTCAATTTTTTATACGCTGAATTGCACGAGTTATGATAGCCAAAAGAGTTGTGTACCAGGAGGGGCGTTCTCGGCCTCAACGGGTTAATGAAATGACGTTATGAAATGACGTTATTATTTTCAATAGGGTAATGATTAAAAACTAGGGAGGGGGGAGGTACTCCCTATCGCTCGCTTCGCTCGCCACCACATTAATTTTTAATCGATTAATATGGAAAGGAATAAATTTCTATTCGTATTTGAAATTTGGTACGGCTTTAGGCTTGGACATAGCAACCGCATGAACAACAACATAGTGACAAATTTTTGTATTTACATTGTTTGTCGCGCGTCGCGTTAATTTTATGATTACAAATTATGATTTCAAAGTGGCTAATGTCTACAGTGTAAATGGATTTTAAAAGAACTGCCATAAATTGAAGTACTCTGCAGTATACTACTCGCATACATATATCCACTTAATAAAATGATTTAGCCGACGCCTGTAACCGTACCGCCGACGCCGCTGTGAAACTATGTTACCTAATTAAAGTTATTATCTTTTTGCCAAAGCCCGAAGTTTTTAAGTAAAATTTAATATTTACAATAGTCAATATTCATAATCAAATATTACAAATTTAATAATATTATAACATGAAATTTTTTCTTATATGTAAGCCTATTGAACTGTATTTGAGTACAAAAAGATGGCAATTGCCTAATTCGTTGTTTTTCTTTTTTTTTGGGGGGGGGGGGGAGGGCAAAATTGTAAAATATGTTTTTGAAAATTAGAATTATTATGAACCACTGATTAAAAATACTTATGATTTGTGCATGTCAATGGATGGTACATATGGCGGTGAAGTAGAGATCATAGGATATGTTCATATATATTCGGTTTACGTTTCAGTGTTCGGATTTTCTTGAAATTAGCTATTTACATCTTGTAGCTATATAAGATTTCGGCACAGACTTTTAAGAGCGCTTCAAAGCTTAATTGAAAGCTCATAAGAAATGCTCAATACAAAAATTGTTTCCAATTGGGTGTCACGCATATATGATGCAATTAGAAGAATCATTAACTAAAAACAAAACTCACCCCCCTAGTACTTTGTGTTTTAAAGTACCTTGGCACAAGTTTTTCAAGTCGATCATGGTAGCTATGGAAAGCTACTTAAAAAATATTCTATTACGCCGCATCGCCGATTGAGAGCCACCTTCGGAGGGGGGGGGGGTGTGGAAAGAGCCCAATTTCAGTTGTTCTTCAAATTAACCATTTACGATTTGCAGTTATAATGCTGCTCTGAACGTATCAGAGCTTGGTTCCATTTTTTTCGTTTTTTTTGTTTTTTTTTTTAGTTTTTTTGTCATTTTTATGAACACTCTACTTTCATGAATTAATTTTTAATATTGATAAGAAACAGGGATTATTCAATTTTCATATTCGATATTTGATTCGGTGGTAATAAAATCTTATTTTTGTGTCTTAAAATTCAATCTTAATATTCAATCTTAAAATTGTTATTTTTTGGCTTTTATTTATTTATTGTAATTGTTAGATTTGTAATGTGAGTGTAGGCATTCATTTTATGAATACTATTGTGCAAAAATTTCAAATGTCGATAAACCTGTATCTGCGTGCGTATATGCGTGAGTAATGATTCAATAATAATTTTTTATTTTTAATTTTGGATCATTAGAGTTGAACAAATGTAATTGGTCGGTAACTGTTCGAGTTACTTCTTTTGCCTCTATGCGATTGTAATACAAAGTATAAGCAATAGCTTTTCTTATCCTATTCATACTTTCTTCTGAGAAATTACGGTAGGTTTTCGTAGAAGCTATAAATATCCATATGCAAACATGTACTCCAAAGTTGTTCATTGAAGTACCATTCTTCGAGATGTGCAAGGGAATATCATATCTTGCAGAAAACAGTCACTCACTCTAATTAATAGTAGGATCCTTATAAGTTTCTATAAAACATCACAGGCTTTTTATCCAGTTCAGGTTGGCTTTCCGTGAAGAGAATCAATGTATAATATCATTTTTAACTTAAATTCTTCTATAAATAGCACCCAATGATTGACCGGTTGCATTTCCACATTAAGGGGTTATGCCTGAGTTAAACCTGAAAAAAACAATTTATCAATTAATAGGGAATTAAAAATTATTTATAATGAATATAAAAAAAATTTTGTTTCCTACTGAAAATATACATATTAATAGTAAATTTCAATATTTTTAAAAAATTATTTATGCATACTTACTATGTAAATAGTTCCATGTATGCAGTACTAAATTTCTGCATATTTTTTCCTTTGCCGCATGAATTTTCAAGTTCTGGTTGATGAATTATTTCCAAACTGGATGGAAAATCTTCTAAATTGCCTTCTCCTCAGCTTGAACGCAGGAAATTACTGAAAAATAAAAATTTTTAATTTTAGCAACGTATAAGTTATAATATATGTAATTATAGTGAATGTTACGTATGTTTAGATACATAACATTCACTTTTGACTTATCTTTGCAAATTCTGTTCCGTTCAAGCAGTGAAGAAAGGCCTCCTAGAGTTCTCCAAAAAATTTCAGGTTGATTGGTCCATTGGTTCTTGAGAAATCATGCGGTAACTGACCTAAGATGAGAAAAATTCAAAACTTGAGAAAAAAGCATTTAAAGTTTAACTTGACATTTAATGATATAAAATATACTTACATTTTTTCTTCACACCTGGACCTTATTTAAGTCAAAGATATACGTATCCTGGTCATCTTTGTCAAGTTTGAGGGTAATCCAAAAATTTTATTCGTGTCCAGTCCTCTGAAATGAAACAAAATGAAAAATCAATAAAAAAAGTAATTTTTCTAAATTTGAAACATTTTTATAATTAAGCTATAAAAATGCTTTTATTGTAAATAAATAAGTTTCTATACTTACATGTGATGAACAGAAGAGTAGAACTATCATCATCATATCAAGTTCATGTAGTTGAGAGGTTAGAGAAAATAGTCCATCAGGTGAGCTAAGGAGGCAGAAAGCAAGCAGACAGCTCCAATCAGCTGTTTAGCTTGCTCTCTGACCTACTTTTCAGCTAGACTGTTTTCTACAGAGCTGATGCTGTGACATGTGTGATGTGTGTGTGAAAAGTGTTTAATGAAAAAAATTAAAAAAAAAGGAAAACAAAAGTGAAAAAAACAGAAAAAAATTGTGAATCTGTTTCAGTGTTTTTTAGTGTTTGTGTTGTAAATTATGTTGTTTGTTTACAAGTGAGGTTGTGTATGGTGTATAAGTATTTGGTTATGTGTGTAATGTGTATATGTGTGTTTAATAAGCACCAGCTCTGTAGAAGTCATCATCCTGATGACTTCTCTTTCTTTTGGCTCGTCGTGCTTCAAGTGTTGAGTGTAGTCATAAGCGTTACTTTGTTTTCCAACTTTTCTGCTGGAGTCGATGAAAGCAACTGCGTTACATGATGTACAGGTGATGGATAGCTTGCTACCAAGACCTCGTACATCAACTTCATCAAATTTGATGCATCCGCCACAAGCTTTACAAGCCAGAAACTCCTGTAATCCTGGCAGAAGCAAAGAAATGTCAAAGATTCTATTCTGAATTCCACTCGGTTCTACATAAATTGATTTTAATTTTTGTCTAGACCTAGACACAGGAATTTCTGGCTGTACTGATGTTGAGGTACCTGGTAAAGCTTGCGCAGCAGATCTTGAACTCCATTCCCTGGACGTTGAAGGAACTGTATCAGGCGTAGGTGATGCTGAAGTGATTGGTGTTGCTCGTTCTTGTTGTATAGATGTTGATGCTGATGCTGGTGCTGGTGCTGTTGTCGAAACTTCCCATTGCTGTTTTTGATGAAAAATCTTGGGTCTTCTCTTTCTTCTTCCAAATCTTCTTTTTCTGTCAGATGATCCTGAAACTCTATATCTTGAGTCTGGACTCATCTTGATCACAAATCACTCTCACTTACTCTACTTTTTAACCACAAATGCTATCAATATTATAAAATAAATTATTTAATCATATTGAGCAATGCAGAATAAAAGTTGATATGAAAATTCAAAGCAAGTGTTTTTGCGCTCTTGAATTCTCAATCATACGGTAAAACAGGTTACTAGATGAATAGCCTTTTCGAAAGAATATCGCGCGGCCCCGTCGGTAAGCGCCAAATTCAAAATTCGTTTTTTGCATAATTTTATTCATTGACGAATATTTGCGTCTAATTAATTTTTTATAAAGCATAATAAATAATCAAATGCTTTTTTAAAAATAAATTATTAATTTAAATAAACAAAAAAGAGGAAAATGTGGAAATAAGCAATTTGCAAATTTTTAATATTGCATAATTTTGCTCATTTTATTAATATCTTTTAACGGATTTTAATTGCATAATAGATATTTTTATTGTATTTTACATACAAATATTATGCATGAGAAGCATTAAAAGCTCGAAAAATAATCATGTTCAGTAACACAGCACTGACAAATAAAAACGCGAAAATTACGATTTTTTAAAAATAAGTTATTCGCACGCCTTCAGTTTTTGGTCTGTAGCTTTCTACCCAATTTTTTTTGGGCAAAAGGGACTTCAGCATCGTATTCTACAGACAATTTCCTATGAAAAAAGTCAATAAAAAAAAAATCGATTTTTTGACGACTTTAACTCAGGCATAACCCCTTAAGTGGTAAAATCCATTTATAAGAGTTACTTGCTTTCGAATTGTTTATTCATCTGTGATATCCTAGCGTTACTTTGTGTTCATCAAAAATATTATTTGATACAAAAGTCTTGAAATAAGTGACTTTGATGTTTTTTAATTGAGCTACTTCAGCCATTAGGAGAGTAAACACATTAATGACATTCTCATCAAGACATTCGTTTGATGACAAAGTTACAAAACTACATGGTGTCATATTCATTCCGACTATTGTTTTACTCTAGTTTGGAAATTCTTTTGGATACTCGTAATCTTTATTAAAAATATCTATTTCACTTAAATTTACATCATCTCGATGTTTTTCGTTACTCTCTCGATGCTGGCTCGGTACTGACTCTGTACTGACTTGATACTTTCTCTGATCTATCTGTTGCTCGCTGCTTCTTCGGCGCGGCGTATGTATCTATCTCGCTCGCACACATGGTATTTCTGCTAGATCGCTCATTTTCACCAATCACGTGATGACGTGCATTACGACAATATAGGTCATAAATCTTCTTAGCGCCCTCTTAACAATTAGTTCTCACGGGCGTCTGGCTGATAATCGCGTATTTTCCTACGTCTGGCTGCGCTTGTACATTTTCTTTTACATTTTCTTTACATAGTATTTTCTTCTCGCACACACGCATGTCTACTATGGACGGAGCCGCAGCCCTGCACCTATTGCCAATAACGTCTGAGGCTCGGCGCTTGCCTCCACTTTTGCATTAGTCATTCGCCTTTATCTCTCTCTCTCTTTCTCTCTCACACACACACACACACACACACTCACTGGCTCTTCACTGTCTCTTGCTCGTGTCTGCAAACACCACCAGCTATTAGTTTTTCTATACATTTTCCGATGCAGCTCCGGTGGTGTCCAGGTGAACATGGGTTGACGGTAGACCGTCACAGGCTTTATTTCAAAACTAAAAATTTCTCTGCATCTTGGATGAATTGCCAGGATAAATAAATTATCGTGACAATCCCTCCTTGTGCACTCGCAGCTGTGTTTCTCATGAGAAAAAGTAATCTTTAGACTAGAATATTTTAAATAACTTTAGGAATAATTCAACTGCTTTATTTGAAAACAAGTTCATTAATAAAAAAAACTGATACATAAGCCTATACTCGCATTATACCCGCGGAGCATTATTTTATAGGTTTATATTCTAAGCTAAGATAACATTGTATTCAGAATTAGATAAAATACTAATTGATACTAAAAGCAAATAATCCAATAATATAATAAGTAATCATATTTAATCACCATGGATATTATATCAACATAACTTATAATCAACTTTATACGTAGTATTAGTAAATAGAGTTAAGTTTCAGATCTTATATATTTAGTTAATTATAATACTGAGGGAGAATGACAGAGAACTGCCGTGTAGGTGCCGAAAGGTACCTGTCACGACATCTCGGCGAGGGAGAGCGAACCCCGCTACCCTCACCTCTCTGTCCCTCTCCCCCAAAATTAGGAGGACCTAAGGCCGACGCGTAGGCGTGTTTCGGGGCTTTCAAGCGATCTGATTGGGGAAAACTAGAGGGAGGAGTTTCCCGATTGGAGCTTTTCCTCCCGCAGGGACTTTCCCGAGGGATGAGAAGGTTGGGGCTGCGTGCCCTTTGAAACCGCCCTTCTCCCCTCTGAGAGGCAGATTCGCATCCTGACCTTTGCTCCAGTGCGGACCGATTTTTATCATTCATCGTCCGGCCTCTGATCCGACACGTGTATCTTTGTACTTTCTTTTGATTTTTAAAAATACACTTCATTTTTTTTCAAATTAAAAAGGGGATTTAATTATTTTAAATTAAAAACCCTTTTGTGTTAAAATTCGATTTTCTTTGCCACTATAAAATAAATATAACTTTTGTTTCTGAAATAAATATTGACAAGTGTGAGAAGAAGAAAGACAGTATAACAGGAAACACCCAGTCAATCATCAAAGGGAAAAAGTAAGAATTATTTTATATCTTCCTTTTTTTATTCTATCTTTCGAGTCACTAGTTCACGCGCTCTCCTTTTTCCAATTCGCGTAGGCGTCTAGTGCTGGTAGACGGGTCCCTTTCGCGAGTGATTTTTTTTATTTTTTTTCTCTAACTCAGAACTCAAGGAACTTATTCCCTGTGCAGTTCTGACCGCGCTCAAAAAGAAATTCTGCTAGATTTCTATTCAGGATTACTCCTGTGCAAGAGATTTTAGTAGATTTCTTTAATCAAAAGATTAATATTAAAAATAAATACAAAAAAGTTTCGCGATCTAAATCGTATTTAATCAACTAAATAAAAAAAACAAGCCCCACAATTACTATCGGTTCGAATGACGTAGTCACTTGTGTTTCGAACCGTACAACTTAGTCAAAAAGAAATCGCATTAAGAATCGAAATACGAAGTGTGATGGCAAATTTAATTGTGCGACGATTCGTATAAGTTTCATTACATAAAGTTAATTAGGCCATGAACAGTAGCGAATAGAAGCAAAAAAAAATGCAGATTTTAGGTCACTTTCCAGGAAGGTCAACTTTGCAGGCCTACCATTTGCTCAAAAATGAAGCCACTGCATAGCAAATAATCAGGCATATAGCCCAAAGGTTCGAGAACACATACGCTCAAAAATTTTTCAAAAATGTTAATTAGTATTGCTAAAACGTTAGCAAATGTAAAAAAAGTGTATCTCGGAGATGAAAAGTCGTATCAAGACGAGAGTGGGCTCAAAAAATTGGAAAAAATTACAGCTTTTTAGAAATATTAAAATATATTTAGCAAAATTGTAAACTTTCGTGTGAGAGCTGTCGAAAGTTAAGAAATTTTTTTGGGCCAGAGCCGTATGAAAAAAGTGTGAAAATCGTCATAAAATTCCAGATGTGCGTTATGAGAAGTAGCCGGCGCGGTCCGTTGACAGTCTGGAGGAAAAGTGAAGTACATCGACGACGGAGGACGAGGTATACGTGACAAGTTGGTTTGAGGACTAGGACACAGACAAATCCATTTTTACATTTTTCGCTTATATTCGTGATTTCGCAATTGATATTAATTTATTTCCTAATTTGTAATAAGATATATGATAACTCAAATCAGAAACTAATATTATTGTTTGTTATTAGAAAATAGCTTACCCCTAGAAAGTAAGAGAGAGTGTGACAGAGTAATACAAGTGTTGTTGTATATATTTTTACTTAAAATAATCAGAAAATTACCATTCAAACTGTATTTTAATTGTTGAAAAATGGCTGTTTACATGAAACTAAAAAATGTTCGTACATGTGCATATCTGATAATTTTTTAATTTTGTTTGCGCGAAATCTGACCGTCATAAAAAGATTAGCTTGGAGGGTCTCGTCTCGGCAGGAGTCAGGTAAGAGAGGGTGGGTCTCATTGTCGAGACATCCAGGCTATAAAAACGGTTCCGAAGCTCGCTTTGCAGTTTTCCTCGGCAGACGTTGCAGTCCTCTACCTGGACCATATATATATGTGAGTGTGTGTGTGTGTGTGTGTGTGTGTGTAGAGAGAGAGAGAGAAAGAGAGAGATTTTCACAAGTTTTGTATATCTAGTTATTACTTTAGTTTTTAGGAAACTGTAGATTTTTACGCAATATGTAATATGTACTCTGATGAGTTCAACATTGTATAGATAATAATAATAAACATATTTTAATTAATCGTTTTTCTTTAAAGTTAAAAACCACGTTTTTGCTATTTTCTAATAACAAACAATAATATTAGTTTCTGATTTGATTTATCATATATCTTATTACAAATTAGGAAATAAATTAAAATCAATTGCAAAATCACGAATATAAGTGAAAGATGTAAAAATGGATTTGTCTGTGTCCTAGTCCTCAAACCAACATGTCACGTATACCTCGACCTCCGTCGTCGATGTACTTCACTTTTCCTCCAGACTGTCTCCGGACCGCGCCGGCTACTTCTCAGAACGCACATCTGGAATTTTATGACGATTTTCACACTTTTTTCATACGGCTCTGGCCCAAAAAAATTTCTTAACTTTCGACAGCTCTCACATGAAAGTTTACAATTTTGCTAAACATATTTTAATATTTCTAAAAAGCTGTAATTTTTTCCGATTTTTTGAGCCCACTCTCGTCTTGATACGACTTTTCATCTCCGAGATACACTTTTTTTACATTTGCTAATGTTTTAGCAATACTAATTAACATTTTTGAAAAATTTTTGGGCGTATGTGTTCTCCAACCTTTTGGCTATATGCCTGATTTTTTGCTATGCAGTGGCTTCATTTTTGAGCAAATGGTAGGCCTGCAAAGTTGACCTTCCTGGAAAAAGGCCTAAAATCTGCATTTTTTTGCTTCTATTCGCTACTGTTCATCGCCTAATTAACTTTATGTAATGAAACTTATACGAATCGACGCACAATTAAATTTGCCATCACACCTCATATTTCGATTTTTAATGCGATTTTTTTTTTTGACTAAGTTATACGGTTCGAAACACAAGTGACTACATCATTCGAACCGATAGTAGTGTTCGCATTTTCTTCCTCGCTACAGAATACCAACCGCGCCTAGCTCAATTCCAGGCTAATGACGGAAACGTCAGGCCTTAAAAAGAGCACAAATCTGTGACTTGAAACAAATTTCGACGTCACATATTTAGTAACCCATTATTAAATGCATACATTTTTACCATTCTTGTCAATAGAGTTCTTCCAGCACTTTTGATAAATATTTATTAATCAAATTCTGTTCAAGCTTTGTACGTTGCACTATAATCAAATTTGATAATATGCTGTAATTAATTATATACAAAGCATGGTCCACATGTAAATGAATACCTTCAAAAGTAAAATAATAATAAATGGAATCAAAATAAAAAATTGATGCTTACGCTGAACCACTTGTTCTTCTACAGTTAAAAATCGTGATGATTGAATAAAAATATTTTTTTCACTTCACTAGCTTGTCACGGGAATTCCTTTTCTTGTATAACTTGACAGTTATAGGGTAACCTCCAAATAGAAATAAAAACCCTACTGAAAAAACTTAGATGATTATCAGTTGATAATCAGCTAAAAATCAGCTGAAAATCAGCTGATATTCAAGTAAAATTCGTGCCAAAATGGCAGCTAAAAATCAGCTGAAAATCAACTGAAAATCAACTTATTTATTAAAATGCAACATAATGTATTTATTTTAACACAACGTTCTTATCCACAAATTGAAGAAATTGTAAAAGTATATTGTGAAAACGTTCTCGAATCAAAGACTCAAAATTACTCGAAAATATGAAACATTACTTATTTTTGTAAAGGTGATATAATTGACAAAGACTTGTTTATTGCAATGTATCCATAGATGCAATGGTTTACTATAAATTTTAAAAACTAATTGCTTATATGAATCAAGTTAAAAAAAAATAAGATCAGATAATTTATTTATATTATTAAATAATTCGAGATTTGCTCAAATAGATAAATTTATCGTTGACAGCAATACCAATCAAGAACTCTTAGTTTGTAATATTTTTTATACCAACTAGAGATATTCAAAACATTCATATTTTCATGATATGGTCCAAAAAGATGTACTTAATACCTGTTCTGAAGTTGTTATACTATTGAAATATGTAATTTTTATTAAATACTTTATATTTTAATCATAAAATTTTTGTAATACTAATTTAATTACAAATTATTTCACTTTCCTCAAATTAAATAAAACTGCTTTCCCTTTAAGTATTTAAAATAAAATATAATAATTAATAATAATATATGTGAACAATCATATAAACATAATTTTCAGTTGATTTTCATGTGATTTTGAGCTGATTTTCCCCGTTTAGCACGATTTTTACATGATTATTAGCTGCTTATTAGCTGATTTTCAGCTGTTTTTCAGCCGATTATTAACTGATAATCATCTAAGTTTTTTCAGTAGGAAAATATCTGAAACATAAATGAAAATATTTAAACAAAGAATCAGTTTACAAAAAATGTATTTATTGTATTGATTTATATATCAGAATAAAACTAAAT
Source organism: Philotrypesis tridentata (assembly GCA_018906965.1). NCBI lineage: Eukaryota > Metazoa > Arthropoda > Insecta > Hymenoptera > Pteromalidae > Philotrypesis > Philotrypesis tridentata. The sequence goes on along the minus strand of JACCIB010000075.1, from coordinate 499,772 downwards.
ACTTATCTAATTGGATCCTGTTAGTTGTATTTATGTTATATACAAAATTGACTTAATTATTTACACTGTTTTAATTAAAATATATATTTAATTAAATATTATACTTCATACTGCTTCTTATAAAGGAAACTGTTAACTAAAATAACCATGTTCATTATTTTATTGTATAAACGCTGTTTCATCACAAACATCGTCTGCATCTGCGCAGTATGTATTAAAACTGTCCAAACCTTGATGGGCTCAATCGCTGAGTTCGGTAGCCGGTGGATTCCCCTTCTGCATCTGTCCGAGGATAAGGACCGATGCGAAAGTTGCCGCAAGCGTGGGTGCGTGGAGGCGCAGCGCCCCTGCAACGCTATGTGGGAGTACGTAGCCATGCGGCCTCAGTGAGCAGTGAAGGGGCACTACGGTCCTTCCCTGCTTTAAGATGGAGGCACCAGCGTCGCAGGAGTAGGAGACGGCTACCCTGGACGGTTACCCTCTGATCGGAGGGATCAGTGCCGCTAAGGCAGGAGACGGCTCCCAGCGGCGGTTACCCTCCGTGTTGGTAAACCAGAATTATGTGAAGAAATGCATATCTTTTAATAAATCATGGAATTACAACAGTTAACAATTGTGACGGGGAGGAGGGGAGGCTTCCAGCGTGCCGATAAGAGCCCAAGGCTCGCTATCCTCGGCCGAGGGGCAGAGTGCCTGAGAGCTCGGGGAGACAGCCCGAAAGCAAGCCATTCACTATGGAAGGAACTCCCCCCTTGCGAACCTGGGGAGCTTCCGCTTGGAGAGACAGTCCGAGAGTGAATGCTTGCCGGTCCGCGCTTGGGCTTCTTATATACGCGGAGAGCCTTCCCCCTCTCGGCGCTGTCTTGCTTCGCCGCTGTGTGCGCTCGCTGGTTGCCTATCGGCGCGCTTCCGGGCCTGGTTGTCTCAGTATAATAAGTATATCTATAAATTATAGCTGACATCACACGACGACGTATCGTCGGAGAACAATTTTCCCTGTTTGAACAATTCTCGTTGAAGAATTCAGGATCCCGAACTTTTGCTTTACAATAACTTTTGATAGAAGCAATTTCATAAAATATGACATTGATGTGATTTTCATAGTTTTGTTTTAAGCTTTCATTTAAGTCCTCATATGTGAGAAACAAAGCTACCGAAGCAGAAAAAACTGTACCTTGTACTTCCAAAAGGGCTAATTTAAAGTATATTGGGTCTGGCTAGCGCCCGACGTCGGCGTACGTATTGACGTACCTTATACTTGCTATCTTGGCGCTACCGCACCCCTGGATATGAAGTGTTTTATTTGTAAAATAAGCTTAGAAAAAAGAGCTAGAAATGAATTTCGTATTTCTGGAGAAGAATATTATTGCAAGAAGTGTTACAGTACTAAGTATCATATACGACCAGTAAGTGCTAAAAATAGTAAATTAAAAAAAAACTTCTGATGATGTACAAACAAATACTTCAAAAGCAGATAACAAAAACTATGATGAATCTTTTAAATTGAATGAAACATGCAGAGTAAATGAAATGTTAAAAAATGAGTTGAGTAAGGAAAGAAAATACATGACTACTAATTCAATAACTGTTAGTATTAAAGGAACATTAAATTCTCATGGTTGTTGTATATTTAGATGCAGTAATACACGTGATCTTAGACAAATAGCGGATACTGCCGGACTAGAAGTTTTTAAAGCTGTGGGTTACTATGTTCCTAAGGGATCACTTTGCAGTATACACTTCACTGAAGAACGAGCTTTTAACGAACTTGAACTTGCAATATTAATTCCACAAACTAAAGACTGTACAATGACGGCTGAAGAAGTTACTTTTTACCTTATTTCTTTGAAAAATGTAAAACAAACCTGTTTGGATGGTAATTAATTTAATAATATAAATGTATCACAAATGATGATTCATACTGGACTTACAAAAGAAAAATTTGAGAATATGTTAACATATATTACAGATATATAAATAATACCAGAAAAACCGTTTTCATTAGGTATTTATCTCTAGATTAAAGCACGGTCATACCGATAATATTTTTTATATTATTTTTAATATAGCTCGAAGTACAATTGAAAGATACGTAACAAAAGTGAGAGAATTATTAACACAAAATTTTGTAAAATTACATTTAGGCGCAGTCAATTTAAACAGAAATATTCTTATCCAAAATCAATCTGTAATGACAACAAAACTGTTAGGCAAAAATAAAAGTAATTCAGTAATAACGGTGTAGGATGAAATGTATATATACATTCAAAAAGGTAGTAAATACTAATTCCAGAAATTTCCCTACAGTATTCGTAAGCATCGTTGTTTGGTAAAACTTATCATTGCTACCACCACAAATGTATATAGTCTCAATTCTTATGGGCCTAATCCAGCAAACTATTCAGATGCTAAGATTTTAATCGACCTTATGAAGAGTGATTAGTTTAATAAATTGTCTAGTCTAAAAGATATTTTTATTATTGTTCGTTGTTGTAGAGACAGTATAAAAAATCTTGAAGAAAAAGGATATTTAACTAAAATGCCATATTTTATAAATAAAAATAAAAATCAACCATCTACTGAACAGGGCAACTTAATCAGATTCTTAACAAAACTGCGTTTTGTAACAGAAATAATTAATGGATAATTAAAAACAAATTTTCGTAATGTATGTGTGAGTAAGTGTAATACACTGTATTCAGATGGCTTTATCCCTCGGTGTTTTAGTAATTAGTTTATGAACTCTGTCGATCTCTCCGAGGTAAATTTGGTAGGAAACAGGTGAAAAAATCTTACACCATTTTTTCCTTTTTAGAATTAAAAAAAAAGGTGTAAGATTTTTTCACCTTTTTCCTACCAAATTTACCTCGGAGAGGTTCACAAACTAATTATTAAATTTTCGTAACTTTGACGAAATCTGGTCAAATAAGATTGTAGAGCATTTAATGACAGATTTTCAAATTGCATGCGCTATTTATAACGTTTTCTTCGATAGGATTAGGTCCGAAATAAAAGATTTTGATATTATTAGTACCTAATATTATATTATAGCCTAATTTTCTTATCAATCTAGTAAATGAAGAAAAATTGTTCAGGAACCAAAAAGTTTTTAATAAAATGAATACTGATACATTACCAGAATTTCCAATATTATCAGAAAATGATTTGTATGACATTGCACTTGGTACATATCAGTTAAAACAAGCGATATATTACTATGGGGAACATGTTAATGAAAATGGGAAATATGACATACAAGTGTACAACGAAGATACCACCTTGAACTATAAAAAATACAACATCGCAATGGAAAAACCCTTATTGATCAGAATAAAGCTTCTATCCAGACATTCAAAGTCAATGCACTATATGGCCTTCTTCTTAGTTCATCTTTTCCAAGCCGCAAAAGACAGTATAAGAGAATACTATTGTCTATGTAAAATAGATACCAGAACAGTAGGTTGCTGTGCTCATATTATGTCAGTTATATGGTTTTTAGGATTTGGTAGACATTTGGAAAGCATAAAAGCATCATCTTTAGTTTAAATAATTATTTTCAGCAAGATTTTATAACCACCCAATCAGATGATGAAGATTAAAATTGAATAAACCCCTGTTTTTTTCCATAGGAAAAAATTAATTCATGAAATTAGAGTGTTCATAAATTTAATAAATTATATAGTCACATTAAAAACTTAACATGTACAGCAAATAAACAAAATAAAAAATAACAAAAAGCTAAAAAACAAAAAAAACTCAAAAATATGGGACCGAGCTCTGATACGTCCACGTTCGTGGTCCTGGGTACGGCTGAACTCAAAGCAGCATTATAACTGCAAATCGAAAATGGTCAATTTCATGTATGGTCATATAGGCGTGGCTCCCAATTGGAAACAATTTTTTTATTGAGCATTTCTAACGAGCTTTCATTTAACCTGTGAAGTGTTTTCAAAAGTCTGTACCGAAAGCTTATATAGTTGAAAGATGTAAATAGCTAGCTTCAAGAAAATCCGAAATTGGGCTCTTTTGATTTCATTATAGGGTGGCTCCCAATCGGCGATGCGACATAAAAGAATATTTTTGAATCAGCTTTTGATAGCTAACCTGATCGACTAGAAAAACGTGTGCCAAGATACTTTAAAACACAAAGTATTACGGGGTAAATTTTGTCTTCAGTTAATTGTTCTTCATGTAGGCCTGGCTCCCAATTGGAAACAATTGAGCATTTCTTACGAACTTTGAATTAAGCTTGGATGCATTCTCAAAAAACTGTGCCTGAAGCCACTGTAGTCAAAAGACCTAAATTGCTGATTTCAAGTAAATCTGGATTTTTGCACTTTTTACTCTTTTTTTTGAAGGGTGGCGCCCAATTGGAGATGTGGCGAAATCGAGTGTTCTTATATTAGCTTTTGATAATATACAAGCAGATGTTACGTCTCATTAAGAGGGCAGCAGACTATTAATACTTATTACTTAGTGTTAGCGATGGGTCTACGATATGAAATAAAAACAAAAACCGATCGGATTTGGTTGCAGATAAAGACAAATTTAATTGTATTCACGCAAACTTTTACATGAGGTTTTCCCTTTTCGCTACCGTATTTACGGTCATAGCTTAACCGGGTAGGGAAGTCGAAAGGGGAAGAAGTACGTTATTCGGCGCGTCGAGTGTATGTGTGTATGTGTGTGGACAACGATGCATAGCGCCGGCGTGACCTTCGTGTAGATGGCTGGCTCAAGCTGGTTATCGGATGCTACGGCTGCTCGTAGAGTCGGGCGTCCCGCTGGCTCTCCCTGCTGTCATTGGAGATGTTATCTTCTTTCTTGACTCGCACCGGCTCGTTCCACGAACGCGCGTAACACACAGGCGTTCGATATACTTCAATGTTCGTTCGACTGAGTGAACGAATGACTGGGCGTCGTCCCCTTTCTGGCGTACTTTTTTATGCCGGAGAAACTGCGACGTATTATCGCATGGTGTTTTCCTCGATGACTAGTTTCGCCCTTGAATAAATGTCGCTGATACGCTGCCCGGCGATCACGCTTTTTGGATGTCGTCACGTATGACCGTATGATTTCCCGTATTACAGGAAAGAGATGAATCCCACGTGAGGATTTCGTGTGTTTTGATTTCATCACCAGTGGGTCACGCTCTTCTATTAGTACCGGAATTAATCATCTCTCTTGAGATTAAGTCGTCTTGAGGTGCTTGCGCCATCGATTACGTGTACGCGTGCTGGAGTATAGGTGCCTTATTAATATTTGTTGACGCCTCATAGGGGTGGCTCCCGATTGAAAATAAGTTGTTTTTTAGTATTAATACAAGCTTTAAATACAACTTTGAACGCGCCCTGAAAAGTTATGCCTTAACATGTTTTTTTTATAATTTATCGAACATTTGCCCTTTAAATCACGAAATATTCACGTAGCTTTTTTTATGTTCCCGGGGGTTTATATGGCCAAATTTTTTGTTAAATTCATGGTTTTGAATGCCCTTTGCGATGTTGGTGGTTTCACAGGTACCACGTAACAGGCAGAAATGCTATACTTGTGGGCATCCTCCTTTGTGTATTATTTTCTCCCTGTTATGTTAGGTTAGGTTGACGGGTTTCGTGCAGGTCTCCATTAGGATAACCGCACTCCCTTCGGTGGCCTTAGGCCCATTGCGATACCCTGTGTAATAGCTAAAAAGGTGGAGCTAAGCTATTTACTCGCAGAGAAGCATTTCCATACTCTCGCGAATTTTACAATCCTATCTATGTCTACCCCTGATGCGTCTTCCAAGCACTCTAGAAAGCTCTGGCCCCATCGGAAAAGCAGGTGTGATATAGTTTTTTTTTTTTGGTGCAACACTCTCTACAAAAATCGTCCAATTTTTTTTTCCCCCATCTTTTGAGCTTCACTCCGATTGCACACTATCCTGTGACTATTCCTATCTCTGGCCACAGCTTTCTTGATATTGACCAATCTTCTGTTGTTCTCCATCGCTTGCTCTGCTCCTCCCTAACGACGTCTTCTATAGTGCTCTAAATGTCGTTGATCATTGGCCACGTGAGGTTGTCCGTTTCGGCGCTGTCTTTTTCCGCTCCGAGCTTTGCCAGCCCTTGCGTTCCCTTCGACACCGTGTGTCCAGGTACCCAGCAGAGTCTGACTTTGTGGATTCATGACAGCGACTCTCGGCAGCTCATTGCGGTCTTTGATCTAATCGATTTCGATACTAGTGTCTTGATAGCGGCTTGAATATCCGTGTACATGGTTGCCTTTGCTGGCCGCTTATCTTCTAATAGTCTTACCAGCTTTTAATAGCCAGGATCTTTGCTCGTAGGACGCTGCATTTACCTTTTAGCTTGTATGACTTTTGTACCTGCAGTTGTTCCTAATAGATTGTTGCTCCCGTTCCTTTCTTTGTTTTTGAATCGTCCGTGAATACTGAGATATCATCCTCTTTTATTTTAGAGTCGTTTTCCTAGTTTTCTTTAGTCGGTATGTCTGCTTGTATATTCCCTCGTTCCTTAGATCACGATTTAGCTTTCCCAAGAATCCATGTGTGCCCATAATTGGTCTGCTTACACCGCTTCGTTTCTCTGAGTCTCAGAGCTCCTTTCGCGGCCAGTCCCTTAATGTGCAGATCTATTGGTTGAATATTCAACATAGCTTCCAATGCTGCCTATGGTGTACTTCTTACAGTTTTTGTTATCCCTAGTGCTGCAAGTCTTTGCACCTTTGTCAACATTTCCCTGTTTGTCTTCTTTGTTATGGCTTCCCACCATACTATGGTGCCATAGGTTATTACGGTTATTGCTACAGCTGTATTCATCCAATGTACAATGTATAGTTGTAGTCACCATTTCTTTCCGAACATTTTCCTGCATGTGTAAAACGCATTATGCCCTTCTCCATCCTTTCTTCCACATTCCTTTTCCAGCATAATTTGGAATGTAGGATGACTCCAAGATATTTCGCTCCTTTTGATCCGGTGTTTTCTCACCCTCCAAGTTTTAGCGATTTCATCTCTGGAATCTTATCTTCTAGTGAACAGTACTAATTCGGTTTTATCTGGGTTTACTCCCAGTCCGTTCTGTTCTGCCCATCTAGATATTTCTCTGAGTACTGACTCCATGATGTCCCTAATGATTGTTGGGTTTTTCCCTGTGATTATAGTACCACCATGTCGTCTGCGTACGCTACTACTTTTATTCTTTTATCCTCCTAGGTTCTGAGGATCTCGTTGATCACTATAAGCCACAGTAGAGAAGAAATAACTCCCCCTTGTGGTGTTTCCCTTGTGGTTTTGGTCTTGACTTTGCTTCTCATTTCCAAGTTGATTGTTCTGCTTTTCAGCATCTCCATCACTCAGTTTACAATTATTTGGTCGGCTTCATTTCTATTTAATGCTCGATTTATTGATTCAGTTTGAACATTATTAAAAGTTCCCTCTGTGTCCAGTAAGGCACCTAAGTTCTAACCACCTCGTGTAGAGCGCTTTCCACTCGATGAACGATAAACTCTCCTTCTTTGTCCGTGAGATCACCCTGTTTTTCTTTCATTCATTTAAGAAACCTGACCGCGTTCCTGTAGCTCTTTTGTGCTTTCTGGTCACGGCTGGGTTAATTCTGTTTCTTTTTCCCCTCCTTCTTTACTTCGGCGGTTTCATCGAGGAGCATTCTTTCAGTGTCCGACTCTATGATTCGACCTTGCTTCCTATGGACGATATTTCGTCCTCGGATGCTGCGGTGATCTGCATCTCTTCTAACTGTCCGGCTATGATCCCCAGACCACCCTTACCGTGCGGAATTTGGGGGTTCCCACATTTACTTGTATCACGCGGTGTTCTCGTTACCAAGTGCTGAATAATGGGTGCGTCGGATTCGAGCATTGATGAGCCCCTCTCAGAATCTGAATGGGACTCGGCAGCTTTTACAGCGGGTAGATTTCCCTGAGGGTTACCACCTGGGTAATTATTTTTAGCTTTGATTTCCTTCATAGCATTTAAACTCCCTCTTTCACTGATTCCATTGTGCGCGATCGCGCATTCTTTATTAGCGACTAACAAGAGAGACTGAGATTGGTCACTCGCTCCCACTGCTTTCTCTGGTCCTTCCACTATTTGCAGGCTGTGGACGCGCCCGGTAGCAAGGAAAAGTCCTCTTCCCTTCAATAAAAGGGCCCCGGTTTTCTCCCTGTTTTTTCACTGAAATATACGCAATTAGACATGACCTATATTCTATCTAATGCTTCTATCGCTCGATGATGGTTAATTAATAAAGAAACAAGATTTTATGCATTTCTTCGAGCTACGTATATTTTCTTGCCGATGTTTCGAGTCATCACGGCTCCTTTTCAGAGCTTAAAAATACAAATATCAACTTAATTCAATCGATCGCTGTTCTCCGTCAGTGTCGTATTAACATCTGGCGACTCTGCGGATTTTTGTATTTTCGAGACTCTGCCGAAATCACCGGTTTTTGCGATTGACGTGTTCATGTGCATAAAGTTTTAAGTTGAAATTTGTATTTTTAAGCCCTGAAGAGAAGCCGTAATGACTCGAAACGTCGGCAAGAAAATATACGTAGCTCGAAGAGATGCATACAAGCTTGTTTCTTTATGAACCTATATTGCGTAGTAAAGTCTCGTAATATGTATTGATAGCAATAAGATTTTCAATTTCAATAAGATTGTAAGAATTTAAAATTGATTTATTTACAGATAATCAAATTAAATTAAGAAATAGAAAACAAATTTAAATAACAAATAAATTTAAAAATTTTAATAACTTTTTTGAAGGAGAGGCGGCTAAGACCTACAAATCGTATCGCAAGATAGTTTAAGAATACGTATTGAAAATTAGATTTAGTTTAAATCAATAATGTCGTTTTAATGTTTATAGGAAAATGAATGTTTTCAAGAAGCGTTGCGTTCAACACAAAGGCAATTACTTAAAGCTAACAGAGATAAAAGTTTTCTATTAGATAGATTATTACCTTATGAAAGAATTGATACATCTATAAGTGATAGTGACGAAGAAACGGATTCATCTGACGAGGAAGACATAAAAGTTCAGATTTTGAAAAGGTAGAATTTTTATATACTTTTAATTTAGCGCTTCAGAAGATCAATTATAAGCAGAAATGCAAGAATTATAAAATCATTTTGTAATTTTTTAGAGGTCTATAAAAATTTATGTATACGTACAATTAAAAAAAGAAATTTAATTAACCCTTTCACGACAAAATTTCAATTTTCATTCCACTAAGTTCAATCTACTGCCAGAGAACAAAAACTTATGCAAAATACATGTTCAACTATTTTTGGGTATGCTCTTTTAGTTGACGTGGATTAGAAGTATGAACAATTCCATTCATTGTATGGATGGAAGGGATTTCAAAACTACTGCTAAGCGAAGCAAAAGTGAAACCGGGGGGGTGTCTAAGTCTACTTCTGCTATAGGAAATAATGAAGTCTACTTCTGCTATAGGAAATAATAAATAAAATGGACTATAAATATTGTTGTGTTCTTAATTGTAACTAGCGACCGCACACAGCACGCGTTTCGTGTTCACCCGATCCTCTTACCTATAGCACTAACGCATGAACAGGCATACTTCAGCGAGATCCAAGGAATCACTCAGAAGAAGTATGGAATCACATGAAGAGGAGAGAATATTAAGACAAAGAGAGCGCTTTTATAAATACACGCAGATCCCCCACCGAAGGTCTGACTGGAGTTCGAGCCGTGAATTAGGACGAAGCTCTTCCCAATTTCTGACCTACTTCTCTTCAAGCCACATCAGTGCGAGTGTTTCAAAATCGAGTAGCTGTCAACATCTTGCCTCGTCAACGCACCACCAGCTAGAAATTATCCAACAGAAACCACAACGAGAGAAAGAGAGAAACCAAGAAATCGAAGACAGCTCAGTAAGCAGAGTGTCGGACTCGTGACCCAAAAGTCTGGAGGTTCGATCCCGGCTCTCGACTTTTCTGTCATTAGGACACCTCTATGTTTATATGCACCTGTATGTATATACGTAAGTGCCTTATAACGTCGAAGGTCCAGTGGTTCGGATCCCACTGTACACAATCTATGGATGCATGTGTAGCTAAACTGTAGGTCCAGTCGAGATGCATGCGGACTACATTCCGATGTGGTGCACATGCATCCCGACCATAGGGAACCTCATTGGCCGATACCATTGTATGGTATCGGGCAGTGGGAAGCACCGTATAAAACTCATAAAGAGGACTTGGGTAGACTATAATAAAAAAAAGTCAAGAAATCCATCGGTTTTCCATAATAGCATTGCGTCAACGAATATAGCAGCCGTTATCTCACACATACTCTAAACATTCATGCGTTATTAAGGAGGTCCCATAGCCACTAATTACTTGTCAATAAGCGTACGATAGAAAATTTCTTAGATCCAATAAATATAATGAATTGAGTAAATGCAAGAGATAGTTGCCCTATATCTTTATCATCTATCATTCTGCAAAGTTTGAAATCGACTTATTCAGGTATAGAAAGGAATTCAGGTAAAAGAATGATTGGAACGAAAATCCGTAGCTCGTCAGTACACGCTGGTCAATTAGGTTACATCACTTATTTTCGGTCTAATCGTTCTTTTCGATACCTAAATATTTAGATTTCAAACTTTGCACATTGATAGCTGATGCCGAGACACAGGGCAACTATTTCTTGAATTTGAGTGATTCATTATATTTATTATATCTCAATTCTCTTCTATCGTACGGCTAGTGATGGGTCATTAGTAGCCATCAGACCCCCTTAAGGTGCGCTTATGTTTCACTGGACAGACACGGACACACACTCACTCCGATAACTACTAATAACATCCAGTGATTTCGAGAGCAACTTACAAAGCTCTGATCGCATATACGATACCCGAAAGAGGGGAATCATTACAAAAACGTACATGCAATAAATATCGTTATACATCTAACAAAGTATTCCTGTGTCAATTCATTACGGTAATCCATCGCTCATAGAAATAATAAATATTCCTTGTGTGTCATAATTCTGACGAAACATTTTTAACAAAATTATGTACATAGATGTTGAAAAAAACCCCATAGTAGATCGCATAACATCTTTTCCGATAAAAAAGAGCCGAGAACCGAGGCGCGTTATCTATGAGAGATAATAAAGCCTGTTCCTTGTTCCTTTAATAATAATACGTGTAAATCCTTCTACCCTGAACTCTACCGAATATAATAAGTCATTTCATAACGTCATTTCACGACGTAATTCAATGACGTCATTGCTACATGTCTGTAATTGGAACATAAGATGACGTCTTTTTCTTATATAAAAAAAACATATAAAATGACATCATTCGATGAGCTGCCGTGGTCATTTCGCCAAGAAAATGACGTTATAAGAAAGAATGTGTAATATTTCCTATTTAATGTTAACAACAATAACTTTATTTGAGTTACAATACTACAATACGAGGATAATTGATAGACTGAAAATTAGTTATATAAACAAAAACGAATATTCGTTGCTATGCATCTTTTGTTCTTCATAATATTCGAATCTCGCCACACTACCACCCCCCTTGGCAAAAAATTTGGGTACAAATAAAAAAAAACTTGATTTTTCTGCTGGATCGCGCGGAACGTTCAGGAACAGGTATTGATTCTGCCGGTACATTATCAGATATAGAACCAGAAACAGAAAAAGATGTAGAATCAGGAACACGATCTTGTAAAATAAATGCAGGTTTTACTCGGTCGATCGAAAGTTTTGTAGGTTTATTGGAAATTTTGAGTGTGATTGTCTTGTCGTCTCGATCGATGGTTTCGTAAGGTCTATTGTATGGTGATTGGAGTGCCTTGAGAATGGGTCCTTTTTTCAAAAATGCGTGACTGCACGTCGATAATTCCTTGAAAACAAATATGTTAGGTTGACAGTGTCTTGATGCTGGAGCTGATCGTAAGCATAACATAAATTCATGTAAACTTCAAAGAATGTTACTAGAATTTTCGAGATTTTTGTTTTCAAGATTTGAAGATACTAGTTCAAAGGGTAAACGAAGGGTTTCTCCATACACCATTTCAACAGATGTAGCCTTGATATCTTCTTTGAAAGCAGATCGAATCCCAAGAAGAACTAAAGGTAAAGCTTGAATCCAATCGATGTTGGAATAAGCTATTATTGCGCTTTTCAAATGACGATGTAGACGTTCGATTATACCATTTGAGGTTATGTCGAATACCAAATTATTTTACAAAATTTTTAAAAGATGAGATGTAAATTGAGCGCCACGATCTGAGGTTATAATTTCATCAGGATCGCCAAAACGAGAAATCCAACAATTTAAAAGTCCTTGAGTCACATTTTCTGCAGTTATATTCTGTAAAGGATAAACCTCGGGCCATCGAGTAAAACGATCGATGACAGTCAAGCAATATCGAAAAGGATGTGCAGATGGCAGTGGACCAATTAAATCGATGTGTATGTGAGAAAATCTTTTGGTCGGTATTTGAAAGTTGCTAAGAGGAGCATGAACATGACGAGAAACTTTCGATCGTTGATAATCGTTGCAAGCACGAGCCCAATTTCGACAATCTTTATTAACAGAAGGCCAAACAAAACGATCACTAACTAATTTAGAAGAAGCTTTGATATCAGGATGACTTAAATTATGAAGTTGATCGAAAACACATCTACGAAATGGTTGTGTGATGAAAGGCCGAGGTTTTCCTGTTGATATATCACAGAACACAATAAGTGAGGATCCAGGAATCGGTACACGTTTGATGTGAAGAGATGCGTTTTCTTGAATAATTTTCTTGAGTTCTTCATCTTCTTCTTGAGATTTAACTAACAGCTCGTAATTAAGTGGTGAAGAGACAGCTTCGATTCGAGAAAGAGTATTAGCAACGACATTATCAACACCTTTAATGTGTTGAATGTCTGTTGAAAATTCAGCAATGAACGAGAGCTGTCTGAGTTGAACAGGTGGAAGTTTTTCACGTTTCTGATGAAAAGCGTAAATCAATGGTTTGTGATCAGTGTAGATTGTAAATGAATGTCCTTCCAAAAAATGACGAAAATGTTGAATTGCTGCATAAATTTCCAGAAGTTCGCGATAGTAAGCAGGCCAAGAACTTTCTTTCGAGGACATTTTCTTCGAAAAGAATGCGAGTGGCTGCCAAAGATCATCAACGAACTGTTGCAGACATACACCAACAGAATGATCAGAAGCATCAGTAAACAAACCAAGTGGCGCACCGATACGAGGATGAACAAGAAGTGAAGCAGAAGAAATGCTGTTTTTACATTTTGCAAAGCTTCTTCAAGTTCAGGTGTCCAATTTGTCGGCTAAGAATCTGTTAAGAGTGGATTACTGATTGTATCGTGAACTCGCTATTCTGGAGCATGAATACCTTCAGCAGAAATGGTATAACCTATAAAAGGAACTTCAGAAACTCCAAAGATGCATTTTTGTGGATTGATGACTAAACCGTATTTGGAAAGACGTTCAAAAATAATTCGAAGGTAACGTTCATGTTTCGAACCTCGTCACAACGTCATTTTCTATAAAAAGAAGACGTCATTTGATGCACTACCGAAGTCGCTGCGTGAAGAAAGTGACGTCATCTTATGTTTGAATCCCGGAAATGTTGCAATTACGTCATTAAAGGACGTCATTGAATTACGTCATGAAATAATGTTATGAAATTACATTATACTTGGTAGGGTTATGATCGGATTCGGGGTAGAAGGATTAATATGTATTATTATAAAAGGAACAAGGAACAGGCTTTATTGACTCTCATAGATAACACGCGTCGGCTCTCGCTTACTGTCACAATGAGACTAATTACAAAAACAATAACAACCGTAAAGTTGCTGCGGGTTGTTATGCGCGATTATGAATGTTCGAATCGCAACGGTCGGATAGCGTCCCTCCCCATTCTTTTTCAGATTGTCGTTCCGACAATCACAAGCCTTCATTCTTCAAAAATGCTCAATCGGTCCCATCTCATCCAAGTATTAACATCCTCTAATTTTTCATCCATATCACCACATTCACCGAACTTCCTCCTAAGTGGGTTGACGACGAGTATCAAGTTACCAAGTCATGCTTACAGGTCAATTCCAATCACCACTTCCAAGAACAGAATTGAACCCGTCTCTTGAAAAAGACATCCCCATCTTGAAAACCTATCCTAACCAATCTCTTCCTCTTTCTGTTCAAGTCTCAGTTTATTTTTTCAACTCACTTTTTATCTTACTTTCTTCTTCTCTTTCTTTCTCCTGGGAGTTTTAATCAACATATTAATGAGGATAAGTCTAATCCATCTTCAGACATGAGTGGGAAGTTGGCTTGCCATGGTACCAATTCTCAAGTCCCTACTTCAGTATTTACCTTTACGCGCATGGAAAAACCAAAGCTTAAGGGGTTATGACAGTGTTAAAATTTTGAAAATACCCATTTTTTTTATTCACTTTTTTCATAGTTAATAGTCTGTAGAATATGGTCCTGAAAGCCGTTTTTGGCTAAAACAATTTTCCTCGAAGATATTAACAAAAAACTAACAAATCTGTTTCAAGTAAATTTTTGAAAAATCGTGATTTTTAAATATTTTAATTAAGCCAAACTTGTGGAAAGGATTGTTCTAACCCACTTTTTACAGAGTAATTTCATGAGAAATCTTACTGAAAATATGACTTAAAAACCGTTTTACAAACCGTTTTTTTCTCAAGAGTTATTAATTTAATTATTTCCGTAAAATAAATAAAATCTGTAAAATTAATTTTTCTATGTGTGATTTTATGTTACTAAACTCAATGTGTTAAAGTAAAGGCATTCAACAAATTTGAATTTGCCACTCGAATAGGTTGTGCCTCACAGCGTCTAGTCGAGAATGAAGATTTCTGTTTGATCGGTATAGTAGAATTTTCTGTAAAGCAGCAGAAAGCAGCCAAACAGCTGTTTTTCATCCAAGATACTAGATCAGTGCAGTTAGTCTGCTAGCTGCTGTAGCAATGCTTATAACCTTATAGTGGTGTTGCAAAAGTGCAAGAGCTTCTGCAGAGTACAAACATTATTCAGATAAGTATTGGAAACTAATTTGTAATAACAGTATTCATAATGAGCTTTTTCTTTGTTGGTATATTTTTTGCTTTTAGGTATACGGGTGCAAGCCAGCAAAATGGGAGCTTATATTGACTGCCTGAAGTATTATTTTGCATACCTTTTAAGAACTTGAAGTGTATTTAATAATGGTAAGTATTGTATGTAACTGTAATTATAAACATAACTTGATTATGAATAGCTAACGATAATTTTTATTTTATTTTCAGCTTCTAAATGCTATTATCACACAGCATGACAAGCGCGTACCATCAAATATACTTTATTGTATGTATATTTGAGTACCAAAAGCAAATCAAGGTATGCCGGATATTTTCTGTAAGTATAGCTGAGTTCATTTGTATGATTTACATTATAAACTTTAAATGCCTTTTACTCAAATTTAGTTTTTTCATGCTTTTGATGTACTTGCCGCAGCTTTCTGAAGGAACCATAACATCAATCCGGATGAACCAAAGTGGAAAACCTTCCTAATGAGTACGGTCACAAACTGAGTGGAGCAGAATTGGCAAAAATAAGTTCAAAGTGAATGTTACGTATGTTTACATATGTAACATTCATTATAATTATTAATATTGTCAATATATGTTTAATTAATTATATTAATTTTGTGTTTTTCAGGAATCTGTTCCACTTAGTCTGAGACCAGACTCATAATGAAGATTTGGCACTTTGATTCAACAGGATTGATGGTACGGTTCCATCAGAAACATGCGGCAAGTAAATAAAAGTGATGAAAATCATGATTTTTGGTAAGCAAATACCTTTAATTGTTTTTAAATGTTACACTCACTTTATGCATATTATTTATGCATAAAAGTGATGTATAATACTTGTATTTGAAAGCAAAAATATAGTTTTTAGAGCACCTATATATCTATTAATTTTTTTCAACACTAACAATTTTTCTTTTTTTTCAGGTTTTAACACTGTCATAACCCCTTAAAAACCATCAGCAGAGCAATCTTCATAAAGTTACAAGTTTATTCATCTGATGTACGCAGTTTCCATCTTCTTCAACCTGAATACCTGTTCGTGGACACGGTCTAGGTCTTAGGTTGAAGTCTGTGTACATCTTTGCTGGGGTTGTATGTTTCGAGGACCTGAAAACCCAACAGTCCCAATCTTTCTGATTGTCGTGTACATAATTAGTGAGGTATTGTAAAAGTGTTTGGTGTTGTCGTTCTCTCTGACCATTTGCGTGGGTATGCAAAAGTGTTCTTCCAGTTTTCTTAACTCCTAATAAAAGTGCTCATTCGTCTACTCAGTGAAATAAAAATTTTAACCCTGATCCTATATAATTTCTAAAGATCTGTTATATAAACATCTACTCTTAGTCTAAGAGCAGGAGGGATTTTCGTCGGACTTTTGGGTCCACGGAATTTTCTTAGTGATTTTTATGTATTTTTGCCTCCTGAACACGAATATCGGAGGTCATTCATTAAATATTCGAATTCTTTATATATTTTTGAAACCCCAAAAACCTGATACAACTCATCACAAGTTTCCGGCATTCTTAAGTATAATATATTGTATGAGTAAGTAATTTTAAATAATCATAAGAATTATTTTAAAAAATATTTTACTTTTAAATAACACCGGCACACAAAAAAAAGTCTCAGTCGTTTTGACCGGACCCATATATTCTTATGTATTTTGACGCGCTGAATCCGAATCTGATATCAGTTTTGTCCATACACCCCCAAAATTTTGAGTAAATTGCGAAAAACCGTTAAAAATCAGTAAAAATCGTGAAAAATCGCACTTTTAGACGTTGATAAACGTTGGAAAATTTTTTATGAGTGTGTTATACATGACTTTAGTGTATATCTACCCGCTGAACCCAAATCTTGTACCAGTTTTGGCCGTACACCCCAAAAATTTTGAATAAATTGAAAAAAACCATGAAAAATCGTGAAAAAACGGTAAAAATCGTGAAAAATCGTAAAAAACCCCATTTTTAGACGTTTGTAGATGTTAGAAATCTTTTTTAGTAGTGTATTATATATGATTTTAGTGTATTTTTGCGCGTAAAATCTGAATACGATGTTTGTTTTACTCTAGCACCCCAAACATTTTGAGTAAATTGCAAAAAAACGGGAAAAATTAGTAGAAATCGTGAAAAATTGGTAGAAATCGTGAAAAATTTGTAGAAATCGTAAAAAATCGTATTATTAGATGATTGTAGGTGTTAGAAAGTTTTCATATTAGTGTGTTATTATACATGATTTGTGATGTATAGTGTATTTCGATGAACTAGAAATATATAAGAAATTCTGCTTTTACACAGTTCTTCTTTTGTAGCGGACTCGTTTTTCATCAAATGACCTATGTAATGGATTTCTCTTTCTCTTTCTGCTGTCCTCTCTTCTGTCTCTCTTTAACATCCAGCAAAAATCAGCCATCATATTTATATCCCATCTTCCTTGATATCGAATCTCCATTTCACTTATGTCTTGATGGAATCGTTTACCTTGCTCTTCACTATAATCTCCTAAATTTGCGGGAAAGTAGTCGATGTGAGAGTGTAAGAAGTGTAATTTTAGGTTCATCAAACAACCCAAGTTTTTGTAATTTTTTAGTAACTCTTCGACTATCTTCTTGTAATCCTTACTTTTTATATTTCCTAAAAAGTTTTGAGAAACATTTTTAAAACTTTGCCAGGCTGCTTTCTCAGTGTCGTCCATGGTTGTAATAAAATGGTCATCTTCAAAAAGTCGACGAATTTGTGGACCATCAAAAATACCCTCTTTTAACTTGGCATCACTTATTCCAGGAAACTTTTCTTGTAAGTAATGAAAGCAGTCTTGTTCTTTGTTCAAAGCTTTAACATACTGTTTCATAAGACCTAATTTAATATGCAATGGTGGTAGCAGATACTTTGAAGGTTCTATTAATGGCGTGCATACAATGTTCTTTGATCCTGGAATTAAGTTAGTTCTCTTTTCCCATTCTCTCTTAACGTAGTGATTTACTCTGTCTCTACTGTCCCACAAGCATAAAAAACAGGAATATTTTGTAAAACCAGATTGCTGACCTAAGAGTATAGTAGCAATTTTCAGATCGCCACAGATTTGCCATTGATGTTGTGAGTACTTTATATTATCCAATACTATCTTCAAGTTTTCATAAGTTTCTTTTAGCTTTGTTTTTTAGTATTTTCGTTATCCGAGGATTCATCAACTTCCATCATTTTTTCCCCACTATAAAAGTCCACATCCATGGCTGTAGAATGTACTGCCTTACCTAATTGGTCGTACGACCGAAGAAACGTTGCCGTACGAAATTTCAGCTTTAGTCGCAGATGTGTAACCGGCGGTATCCGTCATATAAAAGTAACAATCATCTCCAGAAGATGGTGTAGACCAGATCATAGGTTTCGTAAAAAGTAAATGCTTGGTTTCTTTGGTCTTTTCCCACTTACGTAACATTTTATCGCAACGACCACAAACTTTGTTTGGTATATAGCCTTCGTCTTGATGTGTAACGCTTATATCAAAGCATTTAGTATAAATCAATTTCAATTTGTCAGTGAAGACTCTGCGAGATTTTGCCAGTTCAAATTCTCTGGAGATGATTGTTACTTTTGTATGACGGATACCGCCGGTTACACATCTGCGACTAAAGCTAAAATTTCGTATGCCAACGTTTCTTCGGTCGTACGACCAATAAAAGGGATACTATTAGGTAAGGCAGTACATTCTACAGCAATGGATGTGGACTTTTATAGTGAGGAAAAAATGATGGAAGTTGATGAATCCTCGGATAACGAAAATACTGATGAAGATGAATACCTGCCAGCTGATCAGATAAAAGCTCCTCAATCCTTTACTCAAGAAGAATTGAATGATCTTATAATAGATCTAGGTTTACCTAAAGACGGAGCAGAATATTTAGCGGCAACACTCAAGAAGAAAAACTTGTTGGCAAAAGGAACAACTTCTTACTTTTATCGTGATAGGGAGAAGAAGTTTAGGAAATTTTTTTCAAAAGATACAGAAAATTCACTGACACACTGTTCGGATGTTAAAGGATTGGTGGATGAATTAAAACCAAACATATACAAAGATGAAGAATGGAGTCTCTTTATTGATTCATCGAAACGAAGTCTGAAAACCGTTCTTCTCCACAATGGTAATACATTCGCACCAATTCCAATAGCTCACTCAACAAAGCTAAAAGAAACTTATGAAAACTTGAAGATAGTATTGGATAATATAAAGTACTCACAACATCAATGGCAAATCTGTGGCGATCTGAAAATCAGCAATCTGGTTTTACAAAATATTCCTGTTTTTTATGCTTGTGGGACAGTAGAGACAGAGTAAATCACTACGTTAAGAGAGAATGGGAAAAGAGAATGGTCAAAGTATCTGCTACCACCATTGCATATTAAATTAGGTCTTATGAAACAGTATGTTAAAGCTTTGAACAAAGAACAAGACTGCTTTCATTACTTACAAGAAAAGTTTCCTGGAATAAGTGATGCCAAGTTAAAAGAGGGTATTTTTGATGGTCCACAAATTCGTCGACTTTTTGAAGATGACCATTTTATTACAACCATGGACGACACTGAGAAAGCAGGCTGGCAAAGTTTTAAAAATGTTTCTCAAAACTTTTTAGGAAATATAAAAAGTAAGGATTACAAGAAGATAGTCGAAGTGTTACTAAAAAATTACAAAAACTTGGGTTGTTTGATGAACCTAAAATTACACTTCTTACACTCTCACATCGACTACTTTCCCGCAAATTTAGGAGATTATAGTGAAGAGCAAGGTAAACGATTCCCTCAAGACATAAGTGAAATGGAGATTCGATATCAAGGAAGATGGGATATAAATATGATGGCTGATTTTTGCTGGATGTTAAAGAGAGACAGAAGAGAGGACAGCAGAAAGAGAAAGAGAAATCCATTACACAGGTCATTTGATGAAAAACGAGTCCGCTACAAAAGAAGAACTGTGTAAAAGCTGAATTTCTTATATATTTCTAGTTCATCGAAATACACTATACATCACAAATCATGTGTAATAACACACTAATATGAAAACTTTCTAACACCTACAATCATCTAATAATACGATTTTTTACGATTTCTACAAATTTTTCACGATTTCTACCAATTTTTCACGATTTCTATTAATTTTTCCCGTTTTTTTGCAATTTACTCAAAATGTTTGGGGTGCTAGAGTAAAACAAACATCGTATTCAGATTTTACGCGCAAAAATACACTAAAATCATATATAATACACTACTAAAAAAGATTTCTAACATCTACAAACGTCTAAAAATGGGGTTTTTTACGATTTTTCACGATTTTTCCCGTTTTTTCGCAATTTATTCAAAATTTTGGAGTGCTAGAGTAAAACAAACGTCGAATTCAGATTCTACGCGTAAAAATACACGAAAATCATGTATAATAGACTACAAGAAAATTTTTCTAACATCTACCAACATCTAAAAATGTGATTTTTCACGATTTTTACCGTTTTTTCACGATTTTTCATGGTTTTTTTCAATTTATTCAAAATTTTTGGGGTGTACGGCCAAAACTGGTACAAGATTTGGGTTCAGCGGGTAGATATACACTAAAGTCACGTATAACACACTCATAAAAAAATTTTCCAACGTTTATCAACGTCTAAAAGTGCGATTTTTCACGATTTTTACTGATTTTTAACGGTTTTTCGCAATTTACTCAAAATTTTGGGGGTGTATGGACAAAACTGATATCAGATTCGGATTCAGCGCGTCAAAATACATAAGAATATATGGGTCCGGTCAAAACGACTGAGACTTTTTTTTTTGTGTGCCGGTGTTATAATTAATAGTGCTTTACAAAATTTTATTATTAATTAAATTTTTAATTATTAAAAATTATAATTTATTATTATTAGGTTATGCTAACAGAGGGTTTGTCTCTTAATTGTAATGACGCGCAAAAGAGAATGAGGGGCAAAGTATTCGATACGTGAGATTGTCGCGTAGCCGCGCTTAGATCGCGCGATCAGGATCGCAAAAGCAATGTATAAGCAGAGTTGAGAATAGATCGATGGGGAAAGCCGATGCAATTTATTAATCCTATTGCTACCAATTTCCCGCACGATATTCCGTTTTCAGGATCGACTAACGGATAGAAAGAGGCAGCTGGCATATTAAAATTATTTTATACACTAGCGGGAATTCTCGTGCGGGCGAGCTAAATTCCACGTTACAAATTCAGCTACAGCAACGGTTTAGGTGAGTTTGTCGCTCAGCGTCTCCAGGCGAATATATGGATGAATGCACAAAAGGGCCAGTCGGGTAGTTAAAGAAATTCAATTCGAAATTTGATGCAAAAGAGTATGATTTGGATTTATTGGCAAGAGCGATTGAATTAAACTAAAAAAAGATACAAATGCCACTCAGGCTTCTATTTGAATAGTGAAAATTACTTGAAACTAAAATATGCGTGTAACTAGCTCGAAGGCTCCAGACGCTCTGCCGGAGGACTCGCAATTATACATGGGAGAGAGCGTGTCACTTTCTATCCCACTAATTGTTCTTACCTCTCCCCATCCCTCTCTTCATTTCACTTGCAACTTCACTCTCTCTCACACCCATAGACTAAGTGCGAAGTGCTTCATGCATAGCGGGTTAGTTTAGCTATGGGTTTGCATAGTTTGCGACGAAGAATCCGTCGTAAACGCTGGGCGATTCTCCTGCAGATACCCGGAACCGAGCATAAGGATGTGCTCTTATGTACGGGTGTTTACAGGAGAAACCACGTGTCGAGCCGTAGCCAGGCGCCGGCACTGGGCCGCGCCGTAGGAGAGAGAGAGAGGGAGAGCGCACGAGAGCAGCAGCCAGCCGAGTCGCCGCCGTGACGTCACGACCGCCGAGCAGCGAGAGAGCGCGCGAGGAGTGGGAGGGCCGCTGACTACCACACGCGGCCGCGCGCGGCGCGCAGAGCCAGCAGGCGCACCACTGGGCCGCAGCCGCCGCCATGACACCACCGAGGAGCACGAGGCGACGGCGAACGCAGCCAGCGCATGACGCTACAGCGAGCGGCGCGGCGAGCGGCTGGGCCGCGTATACTGTAGAGAGCGAGCGCGTGCGTATGTATATGTGTGAGCACGCGCAGCACGGCGCGTGCCGAAGAGCGTATGAGTGCGAGAGAGACAGCACGATGCCGTCGCTGTGCATAAAAGAGTGGAGGCTACCGAGCCTCGTAGTGTGTAACGGGGAATGTTATTGGCGGTCGGAGTGGAGGCGCCGGGGCTCTCCACAACGGCATTAAGCGAACAAGCGAGCGAGTGTGCCGAAACCAGAGTGCGAGTGAGGCGAAATTATTTATATAAGAAATTTGTAATCTGCCGCGGCTGATCACGTGACGGCTGTACATGGATGCGAGCGTGTATGTGTGAGATCGCGGGATAGAGCGTCGAAGCGAGCGAGCGAGCGGGCAGGACCGATCAAACCTCCGAGTGAGCAGCATCGAGTTTAAGAGTTTCCAGAGTTTTGAGAGTATTATCCCGAGAGTTTCCAGAGTTTCTGTGAGGAGAGAACCAGCAGCATTTCCACCCACTCGTGTCGCACCCGCGCCTCGTCTCAGTTTCGCGTCCGACGTTTTACAGGGCACGAGGTTACGGCCGTACGTGAGAAGGACTGCGAGCGAGAGAGTAGAAGTAAGGAAAGTTGTATTAGCGACTTTATCGCGTGTGCATATTGAGTGTTTATCGCGTGCCGAAGTTCGAGCCGAGTCGGTAGTGTATAGTTTTTAAAAGTTAATAAATCGAGATTTGCATCAAATCGTGCGTTAATTACTGAGGAATTGCGACTCGAACGACCCGCGAGAGAGAGAGTCTCCGCCGAGGCCCGAAGCCTGTGAGCGAGCCCACCCGCGTCGTGTCAAGGCGCCCTTTATACCGAAAAAAACAGACGCAAGGCAGAGCCTAGAGAGACACGGAAGAGGAGGAGGAGAGCACAGCACAGAAACCAACCACCTCGGGAGGAGAGAGAGGAGGACGACGACGCGCGGCACGCCAGCCAGCCGGCGGTCATTACCATGCCCCCGCGGAACGATCGCTCGCGTCCGTCATCACCGAGGTCGCGCACTTCTCCCCCTGTCCGCCCGCGTGCACCTCTTTCCACTGCCGTGTCACACTGGCGCCCATTAACCCAAAATAAAGCCCAGAGCCGTAACTTACGCGTTCATTAATTTTTGTTGTTGTTCGAGACATTAAAAAAATTATCGAAAACTCTGTGTGAAAAATTGCTCGCGTGGTGCAAACGCGAATCTAGCCATCTTGGCAGAACGAGCAAGTCGTCGGCGGCCATATTGAATAGTGGCGTCGGTTGCTCGCCGAGGAGGATTGCCGAGCGCCAGCGCGAACACACTGACGTAAAAATAAAATTTTTTTTCCCTTACTCTCCGAGGACAACAACAAAACAATAAAAAATTTTTTTTTCTTTTGAGCGATAGCTCTCTCGGGAAAACAAGTGATTTATTATTTTTTTCTTCCGCGTTTTAATTTTTTTTCTCTCTCTTGTGCAACGTGTGAGAAAAATTTTCCGGTTAAATGATTTAAGAAAACTAAGTTTTGAGAATACCCAGAATTCGCGTGTCGTGTTGCAGCCGAGCCGTCGAGTTAAGATCCAATATCCTCGAGGAGTGAGACTGGCCGAATAGGATTAATTATTGGGTACGTGAAATCGCGAAAATACCACATAACCTTGTACAATAAATCAGGATTGATTCACAAAAATTCTAACGTGTCAAATTAATTCTAAGGAGACTGGAGTGACCGCTAGCTTAACCAGCGAATTATCCCGCACGCGTTAGATCGAAAAGTTTTTTTTTCTGGCCCATAAATACAAGGAGCGTCGTATAACCGCATATTCGCACCGAATAATAATTCTTGTGCAAACTCAGAGCTGCTCTCTGCGACAGTCACGGAGAATTGATACTACCGAGTTCTGCGCAAACGATTATTGCGCGGATAAAATTATTATTAATCATTACACACTATTAATTTTACACTATTATTTATATTTACTGTACCGTGTAATTTTCTTTTACATTTTAATTTATGTAACCCGCATGATTTGGGAAATTTCCTTAACCAAACCATTGTCTGCCTTAGCCAAATCACATTGACGGTTAACAGTCTGCACGTCAAATGTGAAATTATTTTTTTTTCCATACAGCCCTTTCACCAAAGTAGATCGGGGATTTAAGTTTTTCTCCACACCCTGTCAAGGTCGAGAGCAAAACTCTCCCTCTCCGAATAAACAGTAGTTAGGGATTTGGGAATCAGCTAGAGACAGCCATAGCCAAGGTTGAGAAATCCTCCCTTACCACCGGTCAGAGATCAGACGAAGACATAATTTTGAAGATTAGATAACAAATAATCATTCCGAAACAAAAGATACTAGTATTAACGATGGATGAGAGGCAGAATCATTATCAAATAATGCAAGAATTGCGCAAAGACAGGCGTGTCAGACACCTGCACAGAGACATCGAGAGAATGACACAGACGGATGTTTTCGAACAATTGGTGAGCGATCGAGTGAGCAGTATAGGATCTGTGGAACTTCTCAAAGACAGACTATTACGCTTGAGAATCAGAGAAAGCCAAGTAGCCCAAGCCCCATGGTACGAGTGGGATGAATATGGTCGCGTGCCACCGAGTACAATGGAGGACATGTACTCCCACCGAAAACAGTGCTGCGGAAAAATACAACACAAGCAATACCAGTGTCCGTAAGTAACAATAACTACCCTGCCACAGCAAACGTCAGTCTCGGACAAATACAGAACATCATTGTACGTCAGATCCACAGAGTAACTGACGTGATGCAGGGACATGAACAAGGACTCCCAACAGGATCCTTCCAGGGACATGAGACACGTACCACGGCAACTCCATCAACTGCAGCAGCTCATACAATTCCGAGATCAACGGTAGCGATCCCGAAAATCCCTAGCCTGAACAACAATTTACCCGCAGAAGACAATGCTTCAGCAGACGAAACACAATACAGCATATATCAGTGGAATTTACCAAAAGATTATCTGAATAGCACACCGAGACAAACGAATATGCGGCCAAAGCCGTGCAATGCAGAATCGGAGCGAACCACCCAAGAACCGAGACTAAGACCTGTCAATTACGACTTCCCAGTCAACAATGAACGGCAGGAGAGTGGTCAGAATAACGTGGCGATCGACTGCGACCAAGGAAAAGATTGGGCAGACCCCGTACGAGATGCTCCTCCCTCGACAAACCCAAGACCTCGCACGAGCCTTCCTACGAACCCAGGCTCACGAACGAGGGGAAACGAATCAAAAAGGGGAGGAAATAGACACGTCCTGGAACACACCTACCCAAACCCCTACTTCACTGAACGATTCCAACGGCAGCCACAAATACAAACACCGCCCGCCCCCGTATACAACGTTGACCAAGAGAAATCCAGCGACAGTGGAAACGAAAGAGCATCAGCTGGTAAAAGACACAATAGGCAAAATCACACCACCGACAGAAGTCGTAGAAACGAACGCGGAAAACGTGATCGGCGGAGGAGAAAGAGCTCGAGTAGTTCGTCAAGCAGCGAATCATCAGAAACCAGTGACTCAGATTATAGTCCCTCGCCAAGCCGTAGGACACCGAGACGAAGAACCCGTAGCAACCAGAGACGATGCCGAAAAAGTGAAACCAGCAGAAGTAGAGAGGCGGAAAGACATACAATAAATAACCTCACACAATACGCCTCCAAACTCCAAATCCTGAAGAGGTACGACGTGAAGTTTGCAGCCGAAGCCCGAGACAACGCAGAGGAGTACATATCGAAGCTGATAGATATAAAAACGAGCACAGGACAAAACAGCAAGCAGATGTTAGAAATCATCTCGTATACTCTGACAGGCCGAGCCGCACTGTGCTACAAAACGGAGAAAGGGGATTTCCGTAACTGGCAAGATTTCGAAGAAGCCTTCAGACAAAGATACTGTAAGGCGATGTCGTCGAATGACATAATGGACGAACTATACAAGAGAACACAAGGCAAAGGAGAGAAACTCGATGCACATGTAAGATCCCACGATTGATTGAGTATATTATTTGTCAATCGAATATGCTTGCTGAGTGGTTGCTTTTCGTTTAGTATACTGTATGACTGTAATTGAGAGCGCTGACAGTGTGATTGTTGTTGGATACGCCTCGAGTATATGAATGAGGATGCTGACATTGTATGTATTGCAATACACCAGTTTCGCGAGCTGGTTGAGCAACGGTGAGTGTGAGTTTCAATCTAGAAAGAGCAGTCAGCATTTTATACTGTAAGCGATTGTTTATCTTTTGTAACCTCTCTCTAAGTGGCGAGTTTTGATTGGACCACGGTATCCCCACGGATTAATTAAACAGCTAACGCCCTGGTCGAGGAAGAGGCTTTATAAGCCAACGACTCGGTCCGCGCGGGGCCTTTCACGACCAAACCAAGTACCAGTGTTCGTTTAACCTCTTCGCACACGGTAAAGCAAGCTGTTGCCGTTGTAAGATCCCACGATTGATTGATTATATTATTTGTTAATCGATAATGTTTGCTGAGTGGTTGATTTTCGTGTAGTATACTGTATGACTGTGAATGAGGGTGCTGACAATGTATGTTTGCAATATACCAGTTTCGCGAGCTGGTTGAGCAACGGTATGTGTTAGTTTCAATCTGAGAGAGCAAGTTAGCGTTTTTATTGATGTCAGCGTTCAAAACATCTTTGTAACCTCTCTCTAAGTGGCGAGTTTTGATTGGTCTTCGGTGTCCTCACGTATTAATCATCTGACCAACGCCCTGGTCGGGGATGAGACTTTATAAGCTCAGAGCCCGGTCGGCGCGGGGCCTTTCACGACCAAACCAGGTACCAGTGTGCGTCTAACCTCTTCGCATACGGTAAAGCAAGCTGTTGCCGTCACTACGACTTGCCGCTGAAGACTAGCTGACTACTTGGAGCTGTTGAAGAAGACTTTACCAGAGATCGTAAGAGGGTGTCAAGGTACTACCTGTACGCTATCGGAGGGCCTAGAAATCCACTGAACTCTGCAGGCAAGCTGGCATATTTGCTCCGGTCAAAAGTACTGCTCAACTTCAATACATTGCGACGAAAGGACCGCCAACATATCTGGCGTGAGTGGGTGAAGCCGCAGCTTAGATAAGTCTACATAACCTGCCACGACTAGCTCGTGTAGTTTAAGATCACATACTCGCCCTAAGGGAGAAGGACACTTCGAACCACAGCGAGTGTACAAAAGCGTAAGTTAGCTTCTTTAGTATTATAACAGAACAAATGTACAAGATCAGTAACTACGTAAGATAATTAGCATAAACTTTGAATGCGAAAGTATGAATGGCCCTTTACCGTCCTTGGAAATCTGTCTGGCTTAATAAAACAAAACAATTAGAAAAGAAAATAGATGTTTAGATGAGAAAAAGATTATTTAATTAACAAAAGCCCTTTACCCACTAACAAGCCCTTCAGTCCTAAACTAGAGTAAGAACGCATAAAGGACAACTCAAGAGTCCACTCCCAACATTTGAAGACTAGCAGAGCGTGTCCACACTTCTAAAGACGTGTCCGCACTTTTCAATATCGTGTCCGCACTTTCGTACAAACGTGTCCGCACTTTCATACAAACGTGTCCGCACTTTTCAATATCGTGTCCGCACTTTCGTACAAACGTGTCCGCACTTTCCAATATCGTGTCCGCACTTTCGTACAGACGTGTCCGCACTTTCGTTACGTCCACCTTTTGTTACTACAAGTATTATAAACAATATAAGAAAAGACACGCGGACTAAAGTAATAATAATAAATTATTGTTTAATGATTATTTTAAAAACATAAGGTCTCGGGACCAAAGACATCCTTCCAAATAAAAATAATTATTTGTAGTGAACTCAGGCGGTCCGGAGTCAAATCCGGCCCTTACACCGTCACTACGACTTGCCGCTGAAGACTAGCTGACTATTTGGAGCTGTTGAAGAAGACTCTACCAGAGATCGTAAGAGGGTGTCAAGGTACTACCTGTACGCTATCGGAGGGCCTAGAAATCCACTGAACTCTGCAGGCAAGCTGGCATATTTGCTCCGGTCAAAAGTACTGTTCAACTTCAATACATTGCGACGAAAGGACCGCCAACATATCTGGCGTGAGTGGGTAAAGCCACAGCTTAGTTTAGTCCATACAACTTGCCACGACTAGCTCGTGTAGTGTTAAGGTCGCACACACTCGCCCTAGAGAGAAGGACACTTCATCCTACAGCGTGTGTTCTATCAGTAAGTTATTATCTCTAATTAAGACAAATCTAAAATAAAGAAGAACGAACATCATTATTGTAAACTGAATGAGAGATGAATGAGTGAGACCCTTTGTGTACTTTCGAACTTGTCTGGCTTCAAAATAATAAATCATAACAAATATCAAAGTAATTTAGACGTATCAGATGAAAAGATTATTTAATTAACAAAAGTACCTTAGCCCTACTAACCTATCCCTTCAACCAAAAGTTAATGGTCTTAACCCTAACTAAGCAAAGGACACGATAAAAACATCCTCAATATCAATTCCGAAATAGCTGCATGTCCGCAGTTTGCCGGAACGTGTCCGCATTTCTCAACTCGTGTCCGCACATTTTGCCAAATCGTGTCCGCACCTTTTCTAAGCGGGTTCACATTTTCGTTAATGTGTCCGCACACGCATCTGGTGGGACAATATACATCTTAGTCCACCTTTACAGCATTCAAGGACAAAAATCCATCGTGTCCGCATTTTTATACTCGTGTCCGCATTTCTGTATTCGTGTCCGCACTTTTGTCGAATCGTGTTCCCACAAACGTTAATGCTTCCACACATACATCTGGTGGAACGAAATACATCCTAGTCCACCTACACAATATTCCAGGACACAAATCCAGCGTGTCCGCATTCTATATGCATGTCCGCATATTGCAGTTGCGCGTCCGCATAGACTAATCTAGACCAAGCAATAGGACTTACCAGCCATCCATAAAGGTAAGATCGTACAAATGGACTTAGCTAAGGGTCCACCACTAGGGAATTTAGTACTTTATTGTTTTATTGATAATTAACTTATGAACATAAGGTCTCGGGACCAAGGACAACTTTCCAAATAAAAATAATTATTTGTAAAGAACTCAGATGGTCCGGAGTCAAATCCGGCCCTTACACATATATTACAAGCTTCAGATATATAGCCGATCATCTGAGAAAGCCTTTGAGAACCAGGAAGCAGATCAAAATCCTTCTAAAAG
Organism: Philotrypesis tridentata; assembly: GCA_018906965.1. NCBI lineage: Eukaryota > Metazoa > Arthropoda > Insecta > Hymenoptera > Pteromalidae > Philotrypesis > Philotrypesis tridentata. The sequence continues at coordinate 470,336 of JACCIB010000075.1, read as the reverse complement.
GGCTAAGGCCCGAATACAGAAGGGCACTGAAGAACGAACACGTCGAAACTTATCATGATTTGAAGAAATACGGTCGGAGGTATGAAGAACAAGTAGAGGAAGATCTAAGATATACACCATCGCCACCGGTGGAAAAATCTCGTTTTCCTGCCTTAGCCTGGACACCGGCGGCCAAGCCCAGGGTAGCAGCAGTGGAGGAAGTAAACGAGGTAGCCGCTGCAGATGCAAGTTCAACGCCACGCACACAAGAAAAGAAAGGGAAAAAGAATAAAGTGCCGACACAGCAACCACCTCCATCACAAACGGGCCAACCACCCGCAAACACTCCACCAACACCACCACAACCACCGCCAGCAGAACCTGTCTATGCAGCACAGGTAACCTACGCAGGAAACTACCGACAACCTCTACAACGCATACCACCGCTAAACACAGCGCCACCGACGCAAACACCCAACGCTAGACCAGGCAACCAAGCCGACTATGTAGCTGCATGTTCCACATGCCACCAAACCGGACACCGAGCAGCTAACTGTCACCTAACTCAGTGCTTCTACTGCAAACAGATGGGACACCAGTTGAAAAACTGTCCGGTAAGGCCAGAGTCGACTTGCCAGGTTTTTGGAAATAAAAGAGCAAGATTCCAAACTTGCAAAACGCCGGTGTGCGCTCAAATCAGAAACGATTTGGGAAACGCACAGGCAGGAACAGCACAGGGGCCGCTGACTCCCCCGCCACCACCACAAGCCCCACTCAGCAACAACCACAACTACCGCGACCCCCCAGGCGCAACAAACCCCACAACCGCAGTCATCAAACCCCCTCTGGAGTCAATTCCCACGTTAGGGCGTTTGGAGGAGGAAAAGACTGACTTTCCTAACCGGACGTCAGTCTTGGAAGGGGGAGAGAGTGGCATGCTGCCACTAAAACAGAGTCAAGCACATGCAACACCGAAAAAGCCACAGCCGAGAGTATCAATATCGAGGATTGGAAGTTCTAACCTAAAGCTAGCGGTAGACAAACAAAATCAAGGGATAGGAGCCTATTTCACCCCTACCTCGAGTGAAGAAAAACCAGAAAAACATAACCAAACAGGGAACAACCGCAATGAAAAAGAAGAGTACAAAGCACGAGGTATTGAAAAATTCCTGGAAATAAGAGGAGAGCAGAGGAAGAAAACTAGTTTTAAGCAAGAGAGTGCCGCAGACAAGCCGAACTCGCTAGTCGAGGATAAGGAAGTCACGGCGCAACTGAGGAAATCAGAAATCCGAGTAGAAAAGATTGCGGAAACCACGCCAATCGGGACGCCGGTTGAGCCTCTGGAGAGTAGCAACGCTACGAGGAAAATATCCGAGTTAGAGAGAAAATCTGAGAAGTCTGAGAAATCCGAGAAATCCGAGTTAGAGAGAAAATCTGAGAAATCTGAGAAATCCGAGAAATCCGAGCCAGAGAGAGAACACGAGAAATCAAAAAACTTGAGCGCGGAGGAGTTTGCAAAACTCAACCTGAAAGTATGGAGAAAAAGAGTTGAGGAGAAAAACTTAGAGTTGAATCAGAGATACTTGTGTGCACCACCCACGAGCCTGAGCCGAGCCACGTCGAACAAAGAGGAAGAAACACCTGTAAAGGCAGCCACAGATCGCTTGACTTGGGCGATGGATTCAGGAGAAACCCGGAAGAACGCCATGGAAAAAGATGGAGCAATACAAGAGCAGCTAAAGAGGGTATAAGTGTTGGACAATTTCAACGACGATTTTGATATGGACGAGATCGAAATAATCGAGGCTGCGACGTGGCTAGAAGAAGATAGTAGCGATACGGAGGAAGAAAAAGAGTATGAGTAACTAGAAACAATAGAGAGAGCACTAAATTTACTGAGTACCAATAACCCCGAGCCGAAGGACGACGCCACCCTTGTCGACGTGCCTAGCCCTATAAGGGAGGATGACGGAGAAATTGCGGGAATCACTGTTGATAATCGAAATTACTTACGAGTTATCCTCGCAGGGGAGCAATACAGAGCGCTTTTCGACCCGGGAGCAGTTGTATCATTAGTGGGACCAGAGATAGCTCAGCGTCTCGCCAACCGACTTCGCAACGCAACAGCACACATCCAGACGGTCACGGGAGCCCGGACACCAATCCTGGGATACTTGGATATTCGATTCGACTTAGAGGGAATCCCCAGTACCATATCAGCCAGAGCCGTACAGGAAGTCCAACACCCAATACTGTTGGGGAAAGACTTCAGTGACACGTTTAGAATAGACACAGACCATAGAGGCTGGTGGAGAGCCAATTCAGGACCGTGGAGGGAGTTTGACCGGCGAAGCGACCAGCCTGTAGCTGCAATCTACGCTGAGTGCGCAGGCATATTACAGTTACAAGTAGAAGATCGCCAAGAGATAGACAGAATCGTGAAAGAGATACTACCTGAGTATTCTCCGGACGTCCTAGGCTTCACCACCAAGACCGAGCACCACATCCAACTCACGGATGAAACGCCGATCCGTCAAAAGTGGATAAGAAAGTCCCCGAAAAAGTTAGCTGCTATATAAGCGGCCGTAGAGGAACTTTGGAAACTAGGCGTCATCCGCCAGTGACTTTTGCAGTCTACCTGTACTCGTGCCGAAGCCACATGGCATGGAGAGATTTTACGTTAATTACATCGCAATCAATGCCGTGACCAAGAAAGACAGTTATCCGTTGCCACCTATGACGATGATCCTCGATCGGTTGCGAAATGCCAAATACCTCAGCAAAATAGATCTCCGGCAGGCGTATTTTCAAGTGAAAATGGAGGAAAATAGCAAGAAGTACACCGCCTTCGCCGTACCAAGCATGGGGTTGTTCCAATTCCACAGAGTCCGTCGAAGAACATAAACATTGGACCAAACACGTGTTGAAGGTACTTGTAGACGCAGGTCTGACGATCAATCCGAAAAAGTGTAACTTCTGTGTAGGAGAAATCAAATACTTGGGGTACATCCTCGACAAAGAAGGGCTACGCCCTGACCCCGAGAAGATAGCACCGATACTGCAGTACCCTGTACCTAAAACACCTACACAAGTCCGCCGATTGTTGGGTTTATTTGGGTGGTACAATAAGTTTGTGAAAGACGCATCCGATTTAAAAGCGCCCCTCACAGCGTTACTCCATAAAATCCGAACATGGTCATGGGAAGAGGATCAGCAGGAGGCCTTCCAAAGTATCAAAAATGCCTTAGCCTCAGCCCCGGTATTAGCGAGACCGAATTTCACGAAGCCTTTCTGCATACAGTGCGATGCGAGCAACATCGCGGTTGGGGCCATTCTCACTCAAGAATTTGACGACGGGGAACACCCAATAGTGTTTGTGAGTCGAATGTTAACCAAGGCGGAGCGAAACTATACTACCACCGAGCGAGAATGCCTAGGTTTGATTTGGGCCATTAAGAAACTGAGACCGTACGTCGAAGGATATCACTTTACGGTAATTACCGACCACAGCGCGCTCAAATGGCTCAGAAATTTAAAAGAGCCGACGGTGAGGTTAGCCCGATGGGTTGCAGAGATACAGCAGTGGGACTTCGCCATTGAACACCGTCCGGGGAAAGATCACCAAGTACCCGATGCCCTATCGCGCATGTTTGAAACCGAGGTAGCCGCCATGGGAGAGACAGTTGACAGCTGGTATCTCCGCCGCAAAGCTTATGTCCTAGAAAATCCCGATTTTTCCTAAGCAATTGTCGACAACTCAGTAATAACATTTGAAAAGATGAATACCGAAATATTATTATTTACAGAGATATTTTAAGAAAACGAAAAATACCTGCTTGCCCCATGTTATTTTCCATTTGAATGATTAAATTCACGGAGAGGGCTGGAAAATAACTTTTTAGAAAAAGTAAAAAGTGCAATGGACTCCACGGACCCTCCTCCATCGTTTGATACTCTGAGACATTCAGTTTTCAAACGTGTGGCCGATTCCTGTCACCCATATATATATATATATATATATATATAATAAATTATATATATATATAACTTATTAGGAATTGCCTATTTATATAGGCAATTCCGCGTCAATCCATGGAAAAATTTTTTTACAAAGAATTTTTAAAAATTTCAGATTTTTAATTTAATATGGTAACAATTTATAAATAATTTAAATAATTATAGTTTTTTAATCATGCAAAATTAATACATAAAAATGATTATTCATTTCCATATAAAAGCTTTTTGGGCAAATTTAAATAGGTAGCTCTTTTTTAGGTATTTTGCTTTCTCAAAGAGAAAGCTTTGTAACGGTGCAAATTTTCAAATCGATAATTTTCATGAATTCTTAGGTTTTGAGTCTTCCTGAGTCCGAAAAACGTGTTTTTGAAAATTGTACGGATGTGTGTATGTATGTACGTACGTACGTACGTTCGTATGTATGTGCCAAAAATTGTATTCACCATAACTCTCAAACGGATCGATATATCGAGCTCGAATTTTGTGGACATGTTATGGCACTTCTAACTTAGATCTGATTAAATTTTGGAGGCGATTGATGGTTTATTTTTCCCACCCGCCCACCCGTGCGAAGCACGTCTTTAAATAGCTTCCTAATTTAGTATGCAGCTGCTTTTACTCTACTACCCTGTCCTTTTTACTATCACCCCGCACTTTAATCTTATACCCTGCACTTTTTATTATCATCCTTCACTTTAGTCTAATACCCTGCACTTTTTTCTGCCATCCTTGCCTAACTGCCTTGCCTAAACAAAATTAATTAATTATACGCTACATTATATTTATACTATATAAGTACATGTTTTTTTAAAGTATAACAATAGTCAATTCTGCGTAAAGTTTTTCTTTGAAAAAAAGTATTTTTGTAGAATGATTTCGTGCATATATAAAGGTGATCAGTACTAGTATAAAGAAATGTTATTATATATTTAAATAAAATAGTACAATTTCAACAGGGAACAAAATGTATCATTCATTTTCAACAGAAGATTATAATTGATAAGTACAGTAATTTGACAGTGCCTAACTATTAAATCACAAATTTATTAATTGTTTAATTCAATTAACGTGTCAGCGTAAGATTAAACGAATGTTGTCGCTGTAATAGCAGACATTACTAAAAAAGTAAAATAAATGTTGTCGCTGTAATAGCAGACATTACTAAAAAAGTAAAATAAAAGTTGTTAACACATTGTCGCTGAAACGCAGACTAATTTCAAGAAATTTAATTTTAATGCGTCATAAGAATCAATCGCAATCAATTTTGCTTTCTTAAAGACAAAGCTTAATTTTCTCGTTTTAATAGCAGATAGATATAGTCGCTGTAATAGCAGACATAGTATTACAAGAACATTAGAAAAGCATTTATGATGACATTGTTGAAATATAAATTAATTTATGGCCAATTTTAAACTCTCAACCGCAGCCGTGGCCAAACCTTACGTATATCCAATTCTGTACTGCTTATGTTCCTTTGAGAAAGCATTCTGCTACTCAGTTAGCAGCGGTTTTTTATATTCAAAATGATTTTTTTTCTGTCTATATATACCACATATTATTTGTTTATTAATAAATTGCAGTTTTTAAACAATTGTAAATATCTGGGCTTTGGTGGTGACAAATTTGGACTTTAAGGTCTTAAATTCTTCGCATCGACATCAGCTTTTATCAAGCAAAACCTGGTTGAGGATACGCTTCAAATCTCTTTCTAAATAAATAAATGTGTTTTTAAATAGTTACTGTATTGTGTAATAGCTAATAATTGTATTTCATAAAAGCAGAGATGGCTCAGTAGACAGAGTGTCGGACTCGTGATACAGAAGTTCTGGGTTCGATTCCGACTCTCGGCTTTTCTGTTATTAGGACACCTCTATTTTTACATACAGCTGTATATATATACTTAAGTGTCTTATAACGTCGAAACTCCAGTAGTTCGGATCCCACTGTACACAATCTATGGATGCATTGTGCAGCTAATGTAGGTCCAGTCGAGATGCATGCAGACTACATTCCGATGTGGTGCACATGTATCCCGACTATAGGGAACCTCACCGGCTGGTACCATTGTATAATATGGGCTAGTGGGAAGATCCGTTTAAGACTCATAAAGAGGACTTGGGTAGGCTATAATAAAAAAAAATTGTATTCCATGATATCCGTTCAATTTTTTTTGGGGCAATACAACATTATAGGGGGAATATATAGGAACTAGTTTGTCAATGATTTTCAACCAAAAATATTTAAACTAACACAATATATTAAAAGTAATAGTATTATACGTATAATTATATTAATGGATTTGACTCATAATGAGAAGCCAATTCTGCATAGGCAAATTTTGATGATAAGGTCTGAAATTCTTCGTATTGACAACAGCTTTCACCGAGCAAATATACATATTAGGATAGTAGATCATCAAAGATTTTAATTAAAAAATAGATTACGAAATATTACCACACTGAGAGAAATAGGCATTAATTTTTCAAACCTTCAGTACAAAAGCTTACAAGAAATTATAGTAAATCATGCACAGACTTCCCAAACACTAACTTTTACAATCCAACATAATAATTTTTATTTTGGTTCAAATAATTTAAAAATTTATTTATCTTTTGTTTATCTATTTTTAACTTTGTATAACGTTATTTTTTATGAGTATTATCATTATTTATTGATTATTCATTGAATTAAATTGAAATATGCAAATTAAACATTTTTGACTTGGGCTGTATTCGAACCCGGACCTCCGGGACCGCAGTCAGAAGCGCTAACCACTCGCCTAAATAGAACTCTTACGCGTAAAACTTTGGATCTAATATATAAATTGAACGTATTTATAACCTTAAACTCAAATAATTTTTACCATTTTATATAGTAAATTTTAATAAAAATAATTTGTATTATGAGAAATATAGTAACTTTTTCTACAGCGACTTGTAACATTCGAACTTAAAATAGTGAATATCAGCATAATAGAAGTAAAAATTCTCATAATGGCAGTCTGTGCACAGATTACTATAATTTCTTGTACTTTTTCGTACTTACAGTTGTAAAAATTACTGCCTTTTTTTCTCAGTGCTGTAATAGTATTACAATTACTATACTTTTCATACTATAGATTTTAGCTATATTTTAGCACTTCTTTTGGCCTTAATCAGACGACACGTTTCTCAGCATTTTTATTATTTGACAACACAAAGCCTTTCAAACCACTTAATGATTTCAGATCTTTGCTTAATTAATTAAAATCCTGTAATATTTTAATCTAATTTATTACCTACACGCAACACCTAATATTCTATTCGATTAATTAACATTTCTTGACATTTTTTACGTTATTGTCCATCAGGAAAAGAATATAGTTTATAACGGGGTGGCTAAGCCTGTTATAATCGGGGATCGGTGTCCCAGTTTCCACCCAGAGGACGAACTCGCGGTAGCAGCGCAGACTCGAAAGCTGGATGGTAGCCGCAGGCGTAGTGAAAGCAATGAAAACACTTCAAGAAACAGAAAATTGTAGCGTATATTGAGTGAAACTAGAATTTAAAAGCGTGCATACGAGTTACGAGCGACGGAGTACGCGAGAAGCTCAAACGACGGCCGGAGAGAGCGGGTACGAGGAGAGAACTGACACTTACAAGGTCGCGACGGTGAGACGCTCGGCGATGACGCATGTAGTGTTAATGGTCCTTGGGGTTCAAGCGGCAGTGATACGCAGCATCGGCGAGGAGCCTTGGCGCGGCTCGGAGACGTTGGCGTCGGCGGCGATGACGAAGGGGGTTTCGACGAAGGAGCAGAGACGTCCGCGGCAGCGGCACTTGCAAGGGGCCTCGATGATGAGCAGAGCCGTGGGCAATAGTAGCAGCGGATTCTTTCAACAATAGTTCACTCGTCAGGTACAGGCGCGGTGTTTGTCTTTCACGGGCTTTCACGTAGCGGAAGACAGAAGCCATGCTCGGCGAAGCCCAAATCGAATCTGATGCGATCGCGCGTTTCGCGGACGCGTGCTAATAGCGCTCTCTGTCCCCTCACTTACTTATCTATTCGGCGATCCTCTGGAATGCTAAGCGCTGTTCCTGCAACATGCTTATAATCATGAATACATGTGCTTCAAGCTGGGCATAGCGGTTGCAAATCATCATATCCCCCCTTCCAGACGCTGGGTAGCCAGAAGTGTACTAGCTTTCAATCTTTCACCGATTTCTTAATGTTATGGATTAAATGTCCGGTTTTTGTATCACAAAAATCGAGGATGGTTTTCCAAAACTTTTTTGAGATGGGTGGTTTTGCAACGAGTTTCTGAGATAGCTGGTTTTCCGAATATTTTCTGATAGCCTTTCGAATCTTTTCTAAGATGGCTAATTTTCCGGAACTTTTCTGAAATGGACTATTTTTCAACTATTTTCTAAATTGGTGGGTTCTTCCCCTCATCCGTCGATATAGTGGCAAGAAATGTATCTCCCTACAGACACTTGCATTCAAACTAGGAAATATCATACTTCTGATGCTCGAATGCCCCTCTAGGAAAGTGAGTGAACAGCCGAGTGCTAAACCGTGCAAGTGAAAATACGAAAAACAAAATACGCCAGCTAATCGTGGGAGAGATCGTCTTCCACGTCACTATATTTAAGAGTATCGGAAATTATGCTGACGAAATCGTTCATGATCAGAAAGTAGACTTCTGTAGACTTATGCCGATTTAAATATAAGAATAGAGTATAAATATAGTATCATAGAGTAGTTTTATCTAGGCTGCTGCTGGTATATATAACATTTTGTATATAAGAATCTGGATTTCTGTAGAAACTCGGATATATGTATACAATACATTTATATTTCATACATTAATGCAAACCTCAAAATTAAAATTAACAATTTATCAAATTTTAGGAGAAAATCGGATTCACTGCAAACAAATCAGTCAACAGCTTTAATATCAGTGACAGTTAAATCACAACATTTTCACAAAAAAAAGAAGCCGGTCTTGAAATCCGTTAGGAATTGCGATATTGCATCGGTGAGTAATACTTTATATCCTTTATTGTCTCTTTAAGTTGCAGAAATAAAATTTGCTGATAAAAGCAAAACTTGAATCATGGAAATTGCACGATTTTGTATCAATAGATTTTGAAAACGCGAAAATAATTTGAGCCATTCTTCCTCGTCAATTGTACGTAAAAATCATATGATTTTGACGATTTAAGTATTGCTATTACCAGTAAATTTTAATAAAGTTTAATATTTTATATAAAAATCCATAACAAAAGGACGCGGCATATTCCTTATGGAAAATGGTTCTATGTCGAATTCGCAGAAAATTTGATATATTGTAGTTTAGGATTTCCAGAACAAAAGTCTCCCTAGGTGCAACTCTCGGCGAGCCACCGTTTTTGAAAAAAAAATCATTAAAGTTTCGGCTTCCATGATGATTATGTTAACAGGCACACTTTTTTAAATATATCTACCTATATTATATAGTTGTTTTGATTTTGGGTGAGATTTTGGGCCCCGCATGGGCCCCGCAATCCTTGGTCTAATTGTGTTAAAATTTAAGTTATTTTAAGAATCACACGGGCCCCGCATAGGCCCCGCATAGGCCCTTGCATGGGCCCCGCAATTTACCAAGGTTTTATGACTCTTTTGATTTAGGAGAGGTGCGAGCCCCGCATGGGCCCTGCATAGGGCCCCGCATAGGCCCCCGCACGGGCCCCGCATTAGTACTTTCTTTTCTCTCATAGACATTAATAAGGGTCTTGCACGGGCCCCGTACGGGCCCCGCATTTATTGTGGTTTCTAAGCGTATTTTTCAATTTGAGCCCCGCATAGGCCCCTGCATTTATTGTGGTTTCTAAGCGTATTTTTCAATATGGGCCCCACATAGGCCCCCGCACGGGCCCCGCATTTTACCAAGGTTTTCTGTCTTTATTTTAATTTAGGAGAGGTGCAGGTCCCGCATAGCCATCCGCATAGGTCCCCGAATCGAACTAGGTTATTTTTTTCTTTTATGAGTAATTTATGAGTAACTCTTATGTGACTAATAACTATTGAAAAAATTGGTCATTTCTATTGTTATGTTTGTATTATGTTTGTCTTTCACTAATACTTAGAATGTGTATAAAGGTTTGTATATATAGTTTATTGACTACAGAAATGTAATTGATGGAGATAGAAAGATCATTGATGGAGGTTGACATAAACGAGACTCTCTGGGTGGGGAGTCGACAGGGAGGCGTTCGGAGCCCGTCGACGCAGAGAGACGGTCCTCGCTCAATTTGGTCTAGAAGATGGCGGGCGTAGAAACGCGTAGAAGGAGAGAAGCTGCTCGTGGAGCAAGGTCTGGAGTCGCCTCGCTACTGCAGAAGACTCGTCTGTTCGCTTATAGCAGTGACAGGGCGAGGGGCTGCTCGTGGAGCAGGCTTTGAAGTCCCACGATGCAGTCACTTCCGACTGGAGCATCTACGTTGCGTGTAGAGCGGACATAGCTCAGCCTCTACACGTTGACTCTGGAAGCGAGTCTGGACGATAGCAAGGGCCCGCTCAACTTCTCCTTAGTCTCTGCAAGAGAGAAAGAGAGAATCTTTGAGAAAGTCTGGAACGTCCGGAGTCCAGTTGGCCGGATGCTGGTAGCTGCTCTTCTGCGAGTCTGTGAGCGGTGGTTGGCCTAAGCAGAGGCGGGCGATGACTTCCTAGGCGTTGACTCCTTCCGCTGGCTGCAGTGCTGGAGCGGTGCGTCGGCTCCGTTAGTATCGCCTCCGATGTTCAGCGTCTGAATAGTTGACGCTGAGAGGGGCGGTTGGCCTGGTTCCTATAGGGGCCGATTGGGGGGAGGGGTTTAAAAATAGCGCAGGAGATAATCTGTTTAATTATTTCCTCGCTTATATCAAGTCTCGTTTATATCAAGGTGAAGGCGTTAAATTAACTGTAGACTTAAGGGTTTAAGTGATAGGTAGAGGTAATCATAGATTGTTATAGATATAGTTTTTAGGTTGTGGTGGTGTTGTGTATTTTTAGGTTAGATGTTGTTTCTAGGAAGATGGTGGAAGTGATATGTATAGGTAATAAATGTAGATAAAATTATTTCTATTTTTTCCACATCACCCAAAAAGATAAATAGAAATGGCGCGTTTTTTAAAGTGGTTTCCCCTGTAGGCCTAATCCACTAAATTTTGTTTTTTTTTAATTTTGTATTTTATTTTTTATATTTTTAAAGAATTCTCTTTTATTTGTATACGCTTCATATTGTTCAAGAATAAACAAATACTTACACATACATATACCACATACAACACATACAACATATACACACATATATTTACATAAATCATTTATGTAAGCGAGACTCTCTGGGTGGGGATGTCGACAGGGAGGCGCTCGGAGCCGCTGTGCGCTTGGCCTTATATCCCCACTGGCCGCCCAAATCTGTGGTGGTTACGCGATTTTGCAGGGTTCGCCGCCTAACGGCGGCGCGCAGAACTGCCGCGCAGCGGAGTCTCTCGGCCGCGCTGGCCGGGCTGCACTCGGGGAGCGAGAGAGTTATATATATATTTTTGTGAATTAATAAAAGTTTTTTATTTTTTAAATGAAATCGTTGAAGACATTATTTTCACACCATCATGGAAATAAATGAATAGCCGGTTTTTTAAAAATTCTTAGATTGTTTTTTTAAGTGTCGCGATTAAATGGCTTTATATACTTGAACACTATATTTTTTTAAACTTTTCAAAATTCTTAAAATTAAAAATTATGCTTAACTATATGCAGGAGATTCTGAAGATGAATTCCTGGAACCGAAAGAAACAGCCATTCATTTATCAATTCGATCACTATATATATATATATATATATATATATATATAGGAATACATTGTTGGAGATGATAGGTGGTTGCTCAAGGTCATATGTGAAGGTGATAGATAGAGTGCTACATAGAGGTTACAACATGAGAAGGAAATAATTATAAGTGAAGAGTTTTTATTGAAGGCTATAAGTGCAAGTTGAAGGGATCATGATTGAAGGCAACAGGTGGAGGATGTAGGTGATAGGAGAAAGTTGGAAACGATAGTGGGAGGGTAAAGCCAATAGATGGAGGCTGGAGGCCATAAGGAGATTGGAGGATACAATTAAAAGCAATTTGTGAAGGCTGTATATTATTAGAAGCGAAAGGTAGAGGCTCAAGATCATGGATTGTGATGACAGGTCGAGGTTGTACGTGGAGGTTGGTATAGGAGGACATAGGTATAGGGTAAAGGGCACGAATAGAAGCAATAGGTGGAGGGTGAAAAGGCTAAGTAATTACTTTGGGTGTTGACAATATGCGGGGATAAAAGCTGTAGGATGAAGAGATAATGATTGAAGACGATAAGTGAAGGGTGATGGCATCATGATTGGAGGCGATAGATGGACAGTGAAGGGAAAGTAGTAGGTGGTGGAGCTGAGCGACAGGAGAAGGGTGGAAACGATAGGTAAAGGGTGAAGAGAGGGAGGCTGAGGAATGCGATTGAAGATGATACGTCAAGGGTGATAGGCGGATCATGACTTAATGTAATAGGTGAATGTTTGAGGTTATGGTTGAAGATGATACGGGGAAGCTCAAAGTCATAGGTGAAGGTGATAGATAAAGGGTTATAAGCAGAGGTAATAGGTGGAAGTGAAACGGTTATGATCGGAAGTGATAGGTGGATTCTCCAGATCATTTGTGACGGTGATAGGTAAAACGTGAAAATCGTAGGGGGAGGTTAAAGATAATAAGTTATGCAAGTGGTGAAGGGTGGAGATTCTCGGGGCCAGATGAATGGATAGAAGGGGCATCAAAATATTACGATTGGAAATGATTACTTGAGGGTGTTGATAATATGCGGAGATAAAAGCTGGACGGTGTAGGGATAATGGTTTAAGGCGATAAGTGAAGGGTGAAGGGATCATGGCTGGAGGCAATAGATGGAGAGTGAAGGGATCGTATTGCAGGCGGTAAGTGGAGGGCGGAAACGATAGGTAATGGCTGGAGACGATCGATGAAGCCTGAGGTATATGATTGGAGGTGATAGGTCGAGGGTACAGGTGATAGGCGCATCATGACTTAATGCAATAGGTTGATGTTGGAGGTTATGGTTACAGATAATATGTGGAAGCTCAATGTCATCAGTAAAGGTGTTAGGCAGAGGGTTATGTAGGAATTACGACATAACTGGAGGGTGAAGGTCATGATAGAAAATATCGGAGGAGCGTGAAATCGTTATGGTAGGGGGAGGGGGGATACAGCTACTACCATAGGGAGATTGGAGGACACAATTAAAAGCGATTTGTGAAGGCTCTACATTATTGGAAGCGATAGTTGGAGGCTCCAGATCATGACTGGCGGTGATAGGTTGAGGTTATACGTGGAGGTTGAAGGTCAAAGGTATAGGGTAAAGGACACGAATGGAAGCAATAGTTGGAGGGTGAAAGTGCTAAGTACACAGTCGACGGATAGGACGATAAAATCGTTAGGATTAGAAATGATAGTTTACTGTTGCCTAGAAGTAGAGGTAATAGGTGGAAGTGAAGAGGTCATGATTGGAAGTGATAGGTGGAAGTTGGTAAGTTGTAAAGGTGATAGGTGAAACATGATAACCATAGGTGGAGGTTGAATAACCAATGGAATAAATGTCCAAACCTAAAAGATACGTGATTTGGGGGTTGATTTTGAACCTCGGTGTGGTCAAACTGCCGCATATTATAATTGAAAATTTTTTACGAAGACTTTTACGAATTTTTTATTCAGAAACCACGCACTTTTGGAAAAAATTTTCAAGAGTAATAAGTTCTTAGAATCAGCTAAGGAATACGTACGAATTTTATCGGAGCGATTTCAGCAATTTTTTTGTTTTTGCTAATTGACAATTTTTGAAAAATTTAAAATCATTAAAAAAGTGTTTAAAAATTAACAAAACCCGATAAATATATCGGTATAGGTAATTAGATTTATATTATATAGCCTTAAAGTACTCTATACGGTGTATCTCGCACAAAAATAAATAAAACGAGTGCACTTAAATGGTTCTGCGGTAACATTTTTACGAGAAACGCAGTTAAGTGATTATGCAATCGGCTGGCATTTAAAATATTTGTTAATTTCGGAAATCCTACTATTGTACAATGAAAAAGGGTACTAAGAGCACCTCGAATTCGACATAAAAAAATTTTTCGCAAAATGTCACTTAAGTGGTTCTTCCTGTAAGCCACAGATATTATTAATAACATTTTCAATGAATTTTTTTCGATTTCCTAAATCGAATTAAAAAAAAATCATCAAATTTGGTCGTTCCATTGCTGAGAAAATGAAAATTTTTCCGCGCGAACAGATTTGAAGCGCATGGAATGACTTTTCGACTTGAACGCTGACGGCTTCCCCCACCACCGGGCGTCTCTCGCCGCCCGCCTTCGCGCCGAATTTCATGCAAATTCGACACTTTCGAGTTCATTTTTAAAGGGATATACGATTTTGTATTTATTCGTACGTATATCCCTACAAAGTAGATGTATTCACTTACCTGTAGAATTTTACAGAATGACTCTGTGTCGTTTACTTCAGCCGCAAATGTTGATAAACGTAATTCTTCGTAACTCTGTAACCACTTCGAATTTTTGAACGTTCAACGGCTTAAATTAAGCGTCGCTGAAAACACTATTTATTTAAAAAAAATGTTCAAATCGATCGATATTTAATGAAATGATGCATTAATTAATTAAACCAAAATTTTTATAAAATTCTAAAAGCATTGTTAAATTAAAAAATAAACATTTTACGCATTGCATTTAGTTCCGACAACGTTAAAGTATACGTGAAAAATCTAGCCGGTGTCAGAGATCATTTTAAAAAAAGTTGTAAGACATTAAAAATTTGCACTCAACTTTAATTAATTAATGATTTTTAACAAAACCATTTGTCAGACGGCGATCGGATTTGCGGGTATGTATTAATATCACAGCCATCTATTATTTCCCGAAAAATTAGTCCCGATTGCCAATGTCGACTTTATTAGAGAGTACTGTTTAAACAATTAAAGGTTTTTCGCTTAATTTGATCATGAAAAAAGAAAAAATTGAAATTTTTTTTTCTCGGAAGGTCTCACTCGATAGGAAATTTCATATTAAACAAAAAAGAATTCTTCATATTTTGTCATACTTATTTGATAGGGCGATATTATTGTCTGATCCGCGGTTTCACGGTGAAAATATCGAAAAATGCAAAAAAATTCTCATAGCTAATGACTATCCTCCAGATTTCATAGATAAATTTAGTAAAAAAAGCATTGCTCGCAATTTGTGCATTTTTAAGTGTTCCGTCGAACAAGTGTGCATATACCTCGGTATATGCGCATGTTGTAAACGATCATGCAACGGCTCCGTGCGCCTAATGTCCTCTCGGTCCGCCCACGAAATCCGAAGAGGACTGAGGGCAATAAACCGTCCCTTCGCGCTCGACGTGCGTACCTCGAAAACACCGGGATTAGTTAGACGAATTTTTATTGCATCCGAGTTTTCTTCGTTCAGTTTCAAGTATACACAGTCAGTCGCTCTAGTGCAGCCGAACGAACCGTCCGCCTCTCTGGAGCTCCGATTTTTTTCTATCAATTTCATAGCGAACCGATAAACCGCCCGTGCGCGTATTAATTCCGCGATTCACACACATACATCACACACCGAACAACTAACCCCATCGCGCAGCCTGAGGTTCGCCCTCACTGTTACAGCGAAGTGCGCCAGGTCGCACAGGCGGTCTGACGAGCCCGCAGGAGGTGCTGAGGTACACTCGGCGCCCTTCCTAAAACCTTACAACACACGTAAAAATAAACCGTGACGCGTACGTGTAAGTAAATCGTGCCGGAAAGCAATACAACCTACACAGTGCACAGTGCAATCTGACACACAATCATACATATACACACCGCAATTTCCACACCTTCACATCTCAATCCATTCATTCTGTATTTAATACATTTGTTTCATATCGAGAGGGGTTTTATGCCGCAAGGCTTTCCCCTCTCCGAGCCCCAATAAATGATCAATATTTGTGGCTCGAAATTGCTTGATTTAAATTCATTTTTTACCTAAATATTCCCTCATTTCCTCCATTCAAAAATTATCGGGGTCTTCTCATGTTGAGAAGGCTTCGACCACATAACACTAAGGCCACATTGGAAGGTGCGGGTGCAGGTAGTGCGCATTCACATATTATTAAAAACAATAATTCTAATCCTAACTCTGGAAAAAGATATGCGGTGTTTCCCTACTACGAAGGGTTTAATAACAAATTAAAGTCTGTTTTGCAAAGAAATGACATGAGTCTCACCAATAGTGTTACTGATAAGTTTAATAAATTTATAAAGCTTGGCAAAGATCCTACTGCTGTGAATGATACAAGAAACGTTGTTTATAAGATCGACTGCTCCGATTGCGATTCTACGTACATTGGGGAAACGTATCGGCCGTTGAAAGCTAGGCAATACGAACACAAGAGATATATAGAGAAAAAGGATCTAAACTCTCCCCTCGCGGTGCATGCGTTGGAGACGGGACACAGTTTTGATTTTAACAATATTAAAATAATAGATAGAGAGGCGTCTATTTTTCGTAGACGTTTTTCAGAAATGCTCCATATCCAGTTTTTTGATGGCACGCTTAATAGAGCTGAGGATACGTGTCGCCTCAGAGCAAGTTATAAAAATGTTATATCTAATCTAAAAAATAGTCCAAATAAATTTTAACTTGTAAATAATGGGATTGCGGAGGCTCGGTGGCGAGCAGACTGTATCAGGAGCCTAGCATGCAGGTAGAGGTGTCATGCCGCTTCGCGCTCTCTTCAACTCAGCCAACACATGCTCGATAGTGATTGGCTGGCGAGCCGGAGCGGAACAGCCCAGTGGGAGGTCGGGGAGACCGGGTTGCCTTGGTAACGCGCCGGCCATACTGTATACTATATAGTCATACAGTCATGGTAGGAGCGTTTCTTGCGATGCAGCTTGGGCTCCCCGCTCTGTCACTTGAGTAGTAGACGTGCCACCTCTGTTCTGTTATACGTTCTTGATACACGGATGAAGCTCGAAATATCCGTCGCCAACGTATATTGCATTATAGTTTGTTACATATATATTTGTTGTATTCATAGCATGTGTTCTGCGTTTGATGTATGTATTGCGGGCTTTATATAGTCCGATTTTCAGTCGAGACACTAGTTGTTGTCCAGCCTCGACCGGTGCCATATTGCCATCTAATGGCACCGGTAAAAAACCGTACTGTTTTTTAATTCTCGAGTCAAAATCCTGTAAGTTAATTTCTTATTAAAAAAAGTTAATTTCAATTTTATAATTAAATTTGTACGTTTTAATTATAGCGCCATATGCGATATTCCTTGTCTTTTTACTATGTGAAAGATGGAGGTTTTTTCCATATTAGGTAAAAATTCTTTCAATAATTTGTAATTAATACTTTAAATTTATACTTTGTAATGAATTTTCAAATATTTTTATAACCTTGTATATAGCCACTGAAGAGGGGATACATATATCCTGAAACGTTTGGCAAATTTTGTATAAATAAAACGATTTAGCTCGAAGAGACGCATAGTAAATTATTTACAATATTCCAACATCGAGCGATAGATTCACATTTAAACAAAAATGATTCCAAAAAGAATTTCGCCGAATAAATGTTCAGAACAGGGTTAAAAATCAAATGAAAGTTTTGGACTTCGGTTCAAAAAGTAGGTAAAATGTCAAATTTTTTTCAGGGCTAAGCTGCTATGATACTTTAACAGCCCTAGCCCCTTCCCGCAGAATTTCGAACACATGGTACAAATACGTGCTGTCGTTCTCAGCAACTTCCCTTTTTATTTTTCAGATAAAATTAGTAAATTCAAGAATATTTTTATAATGCTCGTAGTAACTTTTTAGTGAACAAATATTATAATTATCGCATGTAATTTGTTATTAATAAATTGATTATTTATTGCGACGGGGATCCCGTCGAGGGCTGCTCGCCTGGACACCACCCAGTCAAGATATAAAAATCTTATACTCTGTGGTGCTTTCAGAGCAGTCAGCTGTTAAAGCCGAGAGCAGCACGCCGCCGAGCAGCAACAGCACGGGGAGAGAGCGAGGAAGTGGGGGAAATACAGCGCGTAGCAGCGCGCGGCAGTCAAGGCGAGAGAAAGAGAGAGAGGGACGGACGGCGCAGCGCTGGAGCAACGAGAGCGAGAGAGACAAGAGATACGAGGCATGCGAGCCACGAGGCGTACGCGCGCGAGCGGCGGCCGCCATGTTGGCGGGCTATTGACCGAAGCATGAGTGCGAGAAGGATGGAATAGCGAGCGAATGAATGTGCATTAGAGACAGACAAGAGAGAGAGTGGAGGCAACGCGTATGCGCCGTATGATATTGGGAAAAGGTGGAGGGCTACGGCTCAATCCACAGCGCGCGTGCTAGCGGATAACAAAAATGTAAGCGTGCGGAAGTATGTAACCGTGCGAAAATGTGTAAATGTAATTAATAGAGCCAGACATGCGTGTAAGCGTGTTTCAAAAGTCGCGCGCATTTATAAGAGTTGTAAAAGAGGGCGCGAGAGTGCGATATGATATATGGTGCGAAATCGTGGAAATGTATGATAGGCGCGAGAGAGCGACCTAGCGGAAATGCGTGAGTGCGAGTGAGAGAGCGATAGACGCCGCGAACCGGCGTAGTTGCCGAACGCGCGAGAGAGTCAGTATCGAATGAGCATCCAAGGACTATCGAGTACCACGAGGACCGAGACACCACGAGCGAGCAAAGAGAATTTTCCAAGGCGACGACCAGAGCGACCGAGCATTTCCCCCCGTGTGCATTTTCCGAGCGAGTATAAGTTTCTTTCGCGAGCGCTTCCACAGGGCACGAGGCAACACCAGAACGCGAGGACGTAGAGGAAAAGGAGTAGAGACAGGTAGGAGTGTTGTAAAATACCTCCCCGCCGCGAGTACCTAACCTAAAGTCAGCCCGCGTTATAGACGGTGAGCTCGCCCGAGGACGAGCACGCGTCGGCGAGCAGAGAAACTATTGATTTGATTCTTGTTTATAATAAATTACTAAGTGTTATATTTTACAAGTCGCGTGTCTTTATTTTGCGTATCATTCTCCCTGCACCTCTCCCCCGTGACCTAGAGTATAAACAGTTCTCAAGCCGGCAGATAAGTGTTAAAGATCGCGAGTTCGAGCGTTCAACAATAATTATTAAATACGAGCTCGCGATAAACCTGCATAGGTGTCATTACGTCATGCTACGCCTCCCCAGGGACGGAAAAAGCATAACGTCACATTATATAAAAAAAATTTTAAGAATAAAACCAAACTTTAATAATTATATTCATTACAATAAATAAAAGTCAATTTAAATTATTGTGAAAAGTTTATTATAAGATATAACACAATATGTTTTTTAAATAAAAAAATCTATTAGGTCCGTCATGTAGAATATTGAAAAATAATCGATACGTATTTTTTCTTTTTTCAATCAAACAGTTATTAACAACGCTACAGCACATTGAAAATTTCGTGACGTCACGATACATACCTATATAGATATACTAATGCCCATACCGAAACTCACATCGTGACGTCACGAAATTTTCAATATGCCGTAGCATTGTTAATAATTGTTTAATTGCAAAAAGAAAAAATACGTATCGATTATTTTTCAATATTCTAGATAACGGACCTAATAGATTTTTTCATATAAACAATATAATGCATTGACAAGATATCTTTTGCAATGTGCTCTGAAATGTGATGTATATTCTATTATAATTTGTGGTCAAAATTAGAATTTTATCGTAAAAATACTCAAATGTATTATAATTGTATTCGAAGGAAAGAAAATTCGGAGGAAAGAATATGCGGAGGAAAGAAAATTCGGAGGAAAGAAAATGCGGAGGTAAACGCAAGGCTTTGGTGGCATCTGGCAAGCACCCTTGGAGAGAAAGTCCCAATGCCGGAGACCCCAAGTACCTGATCTTACCGAGCTGGGCGGGATGTTTATGGCTAGATAATGATGCATATTGTTCTGTTCCCCTGTTTATTACTTTTTTCAGTCACATCGCTACACTAGGTCACAGAACTTTGAAGTCGCGGAGGGACTATCAAATATTATTCGATTTCAAAAATTCATAATCCATTGTGCTTGTCTTGAGCCTCTCCAATGGTAGTGCAAGGCATCCTGACACTTTTTAAAAATGGATGCAGAACTTGGCAGCCTAATATATATATATATACGGGGCCATAACTTTCACAGGGAAAGAGCCCCTGTTTATATCTAAAGCACAAAGCGGGGCCAATGCGGGGCCCTCGATCTCACCCCAACTGCAAACAACTATATAATATAGGGATATATATAATACACACACACACGCACGCACACACGCATGCACGCCCACATATAAGTTTAAACAGGTAAATATAGATGTAGCGCGTCTTTTAGAGTAGAGAAATTAATTATGCATATCGATATGTGCTACAACTTTGAGAGATATGCAGGTAATCTAGGTGACCGATGACGCAGTCTAGGTAACATATCGAGCATACATTTGTGCATATACAGCAGAGCATTATCTTCAGTCAAATAGAATGACTGAAAGTAGAAATGTGGTACGAGGAATCAAGGTGGTGTACTCCGTCGTGTATTCTTCGAAAAAGTAAAGTATCCACGTCACCTTACAACTGTTATTATTATAACTGTCAAAATAATAATAATACTAACTTGCAATTAATACATGAAGTAGAAACGGATAATAGTAATAATTTTCTAGATGTTACGATCCCTCATGATAGCAATAACAAACTTATCACAAATTGGTACCAACTAATTACCGCGTCTGCAAGATACATTAACTTCGTGTCTCATCATCCTTGGAATCAAAAAGTTGCAATTATTTATAATTTGTTAGATAGAGCAATTTTGCTCTCCAACTGCCGTTTCCATTCGAACAATATAATACAGTGTATAAAAACCGCAGCTAACTAAGTAGCAGTATGCTTTCTTAAAGAAAGTGCGTTCCTTTAACTATATACTATTGCAAATTATTGTGAATTAAAAATATATGAAATTGGTTGGAGTTACAGGAACTAAGAGGATCAATAAAACCTTGAAATAAACAACAATATTCGATTTTATGTTTTGTACCAACACAAAACATTTTTAAAAAAGCAAAAATTTATGGTGCCAAATTTTTCAGACCTGACCTCAGATTCGGAAAGAGTAGCTTTCTGTTACATAAGAATATGTTGCTCTTTATAATATTTAGTTAATTTTACGTCTTGTACAGCGTAGCCGTTAAAAACCAATAGTAATGATAAAGTGGCAACAAGTAGACATATTTTTGAAGGAAATTTTATGATCTTTCAGAATATGGGATTCAATTTTATAATCTATGGTATATATGGACGAAAAATGTAGTTTTTTGAAAAAATATCAAAATTTCGTATAAATTCTAAAAAAAAAATGCAGTAAATAGTACCGAATTGTCTCCAAATTCTAATAGGACCTAAGGTGTTATTCAATCAATCTGAGCACAAAATTTTTAGTTTATTCTATCGATTTGTTCCATACATACAATAACTTTCAAAATTTCGGATAATTCTAAAAAAAATTCGGTAAAAAAATAAAAATAAATATTATTATTCTATTAATTTGTTTTATTGATCTGGACAGGTTGTACCTGGAATATGGCATGTATAAAAATTGTTTTATGTTGATAACATTATTTATAAGCTAATAACATAATACAAAACGTTATTTAAACAATGTCAAGTTAATAAAAAAATAAAATTCAATTTTTCAGTTTTTAACATTTTAAAGGTGTATTAGTCCTCTTAAGGGGATCAAGAACGTTTCAAAAATCTCGAAGCTATGTGTCGTTAACTTAAAATTACAGTTTCCTCTGTAACTATTGTTCTTTTAAAGTTCGACGAATTTCGTAAACGTAATTGTACATAAAAAAACAAAATTTATCTTCAAGCATGGATAAAAGTTTAAAATATTAGTTCATTTTAATAATTAGCATAAAAGAGTGGTGCCATCTTCTATCTTTCCTTAGCTGAAGGGTTTTTTTTGTATTCTTCTACTAGTCCGGGCTGATCAACGCACACCAACGGTAGCAATGCGTAGCAGACCAACATGTGTTCACCACCTTCTGAGAATGTAGCACAGCTTACTATGTAGTGGATACCTACGGATGTCCCCGACGAAATGCGCGATGCTGAAAGTATGGGCAGAAAAAATTGGGCATCAAAAACTACGGTGAAAAAATGGGTAGTGTTT
This sequence comes from Philotrypesis tridentata, assembly GCA_018906965.1. NCBI lineage: Eukaryota > Metazoa > Arthropoda > Insecta > Hymenoptera > Pteromalidae > Philotrypesis > Philotrypesis tridentata. The sequence continues at coordinate 448,019 of JACCIB010000075.1, read as the reverse complement.
CCGAAAATTTTATGAGGGTAAAGGGCGATCTCGGACGCTGGACATGAATACATCATAATAATTCAAAATTTGCAAAATAAATACTTTATGAACAGATATGTAATTCTACAGAAAAGGCTTATTTCAGCAGAATTTGAATGATAAAAATCGAGTGGTAACTACCTGAGATTATAAGACAAGTTTAATAATCTTCACTTATAGTCCGGGAGTCAGGGAGTTCAAAAGCATCTTATTAGATAGTTCGCGCAAGAGTTTATTTTATGGTTGAAATATATGGGTAGCCACTTACTGAAAATAGTCCTAAAGTCTCGACTTCGAACCCGATCGGGAACATTGTTATTATTGCAAAATAAGTTAGTAAAATGCATTTTTTTCAGTTTTTCTTGATTAACTTTTTTGTTACTCAATTTACGCAAAAAAAGGTAGGGACAAAAGTTGATCAGCATTGAATTTTCTATAAGATACATATATTCCTTATTGCAAAATTAATGTTTTTCCGACTAAATTATTAAATAAAAATTTTTTTTTCAATTTTCACATTGCCATGGTTTTTATAAAATATGATATTTATTTAATATTAATACTTAGTAACATTTTTAATAAAAAATTTATTTCATTTCGGCCAATTTTCATTTAGAGAATCGCGGCCACCCAGAAATCATGTTTACCTTTGCGGATAAAGGTAATGTAACGGTCGTAATGTATAGGAGCGATTATAACGATAAAATGGAAACTCTTCAAGGCGGTAGAAACACATACAGTACCATTAAGAAAAATCCGTTGACAAAATTACAATCCAATATAAAAAGTTTACTAAATGTATGGCACGAGAACGGATTTTTTGGCAAAAAATACAAAAAGCAAACTCTTACGCTGACAGATTCTTGTTTATCAAGGGCATATGGGCTGTCAAAAATACATAAAAAAGACCAGTCTTTGAGACCTATTATTTCTACGATAGGCTCGCCAACGTATTTTTTGTCAAAGAATTTATTCAAAATATTACAAGGAAGTATTGAGAAACCAAAGTTATACATAAAAAATAACTATGATTTTTTAGAAAAAAATAAAAAATGTAAACGTTCTAACAGACCACTGTATAATTAGCCTAGACGTAAAATCGCTGTATACAAACATTGACAAGACATTAGTCATGCGAAGCATTGAAAGAAGGTACGCGCATATAGCAAGAAAATCAGACATCTCGCTTGACGAAATTTTAACCCGTGCACCCGTGCGGCCGCGCGCGCTGAACTCGCATTGTTCCTCGGTCGTTTTAGATGAACATGTAGAGCTATCGCGTAAAATGTAATGCTTTAGAGTATTATTTCAGCACGCACTGTAACAAATTTCAACAAGAAATATCAAGTAGTTTCGGCATAATCATCGGTTGAAAAAATTTTTGTATCTCGGCGCCTATTGGTCCGATCTTAACAAAATTTATATGAAAATTCATGGTTTTTTGCGTACATTAAGATCCATTTACCGCGATTTTCTAACTCAAAAATTGGCCAAAATAAAAAAATTTTTTATTATAAATGTAGCTAAATATTAATATTAAGAAAATTTATTTTTACCGTTTCTTAATTACTTCATAAGCTGTCGATTAAACGCAGTTGGATTCAATTATCGTCCCTGGATCGAATTCGACATCAATTTGAACTTTTCGGCTAAATAATTTTGCAACAAGACGCCATTTTAAGATATCGAGATCGGGCTTCAATTTTTACGTTGTCTGTACTAAACGTCATCTTTGAGTGCTAATCCGATAAATAAAGATCAGATTTTATAAAAACCCTGGCAATGTGAAAATTGAAAAAAAATTTTTTTATTTAATAATTTAGTCGGAAAAACATTAATTTTGCAATAAGGAATATATGTATCTTATAGAAAATTCAATGCTGATCAACTTTTGTCCCTACCTTTTTTTGCGTAAATTGAGTAACAAAAAAGTTAATCCAGAAAAAAATGCATTTTGGTAACTTATTTTGCAATAATAACACTGTTCCCGATCAGGCCCGAAGTCGAGACTTTAGGGCTATTTTCAGTAAGTGGCTACCCATATATTTCAACGATAAAATAAACTCTTGCGCGAACTTTCTGGTAAAATCCTAGGACTCCCGGACATTACAGGACTGTAATTGATAACAGTAGAAATGCTCCGATTTTCGTGATTTAAGTTTTGTAACTATAAGTAATCATTATGCATGAACTTACGTAAGCCAAATATTACCTTTGTTTAAAAATTGTTTATTTGAAAATTGAGAGCAGAATTTTTTTCTAATGCTGTCTTATATTTGGTGAGTGTTCTGTGGTCTTATATGGGTACCCGTACAGAGAGGACTAAGCCTTTTATGACACCAGCGACAGACCTTTGGCTAGAGCGTTCTAATACGGGTCGCGCCCGAGGTCATCCCCTATAAATAAAATTTGTCATGAACATTTAAAAATTTTTCATTATTAATAATTTTTGTATAAAATATTAATAGTTTTTAAAGTTTACTGATAATAAGAACACTTGAATCATCAAAATCGGATAATTTTTACAATTTATGATACGAAATTAAATCTGAGCACTCACTTTATCAAGTAATTACCATTCGATTTTTGTAATTCAAATTCGGTTAGCCTTTTCTAGTTTTATAAAGCGTTTACATCTATAAAATTTTTTTGTTAGCCAACTTATTTATTCAAATTCGAATTTATTTCAACGATCTAAATGAACCCTCATAAAAGGGACACTACGGCCTGCGACCCCGGCCTACCCATAGGTCAAGTAGTATAAACTGCCGCGCGGTCTAAGCGTTTGGTACCAGGTGGTGAACACGTGTACCAAGTTGCCGCTACCTTTTACTAAGAGCGTAGTACAGCTTGCAGCGAGTGGCTATGCATACTTATCCCCGGTCAAATGCACGATGTTGAAAGTATGGTTAGAAAAAATTTGGCATGAAAATCTATGGTGAAAAAATTCTTGCTCGGGCCGGTCGCGCGTGCTGTTCGGGCTGCATTACCGATGTTCCGGGAAGACTTAAGAAATGAAATTCTGCGCCACCTATTGCCTGCCAAAGAAATAACATTTTTCCTCTTTCTTACCCTCTTCTTACCCCTCCGAAAGGTAAAAGCGGAAGAGTTTGTTTGCTACACGAAGATTCGGTTTTATTCTTTCATGACGCTCGAAAACTTAATATTTTTGTGACTATTATGTACCTTATATAAATTAGTTTACGGGTAAACTGGGGTTTTATGCGTTCTTTTCATCAAATAACTTTTATAATGCATTTTCTCAGATGCATGGTACGAATGCAGCGCTTTTTATCGCCTAGCGGAGGAAAGCGGATCTTATTTTTTAATATTTTTTCAATTTTTTTTAAATATTGCAGTCATGTCGTAAATTTTATGTCTTTATGAATTATTTCCCAAATTTTCACAGCGATCGTAACAATAGTCTCGGAGTGGTTTCGAATATACGAAATCACTGCTTTTTGAACGTTCTTGATCCCCTTAAGGGGTTATGCCTGAGTTAAACCTGAAAAAAACAATTTATCAATTAATAGGTAATTAAAAATTATTTATAATGAATATAAAAAAAATTTTGTTTCCTACTGAAAATATACATATTAATAGTAAATTTCAATATTTTTAAAAAATTATTTATGCATACTTACTATGTAAATAGTTCCATGTATGCAGTACTAAATTTCTGCATATTTTTTCCTTTGCCGCATGAATTTTCAAGTTCTGGTTGATGAATTATTTCCAAACTGGATGGAAAATCTACTAAATTGCCTTCTCCTCAGCTTGAAGGCAGGAAATTACTGAAAAATAAAAATTTTTAATTTTAGCAACGTATAAGTTATAATATATGTAATTATAGTGAATGTTACGTATGTTTAGATACATAAAATTCACTTTTGACTTATCTTTGCAAATTCTGTTCCGTTCAAGCAGTGAAGAAAGGCCTCCTGGAGTTCTCCAAAAAATTTCAGGTTGATTGGTCCATTGGTTCTTGAGAAATCATGCGGTAACTGACCTAAGATGAGAAAAATTCAAAACTTGAGAAAAAAGCATTTAAAGTTTAACTTGACATTTAATGATTTAAAATATACTTACAATTTTTCTTCACACCTGGACCTTGTTTAAGTCAAAGATATACGTATCCTGGTCATCTTTGTCAAGTTTGAGGGTAATCCAAAAATTTTATTCGTGTCCAGTCCTCTGAAATGAAACAAAATGAAAAATCATTAAAAAAAGTAATTTTTCTAAATTTGAAACATTTTTATAATTAAGCTATAAAAATGCTTTTATTGTAAATAAATAAGTTTCTATACTTACATGTGATGAACAGAAGAATAGAACTATCATCATCATATCAAGTTCATGTAGTTGAGAGGTTAGAGAAAACAGTCCATCAGGTGAGCTAAGGAGGCAGAAAGCAAGCAGACAGCTCCAATCAGCTGTTTAGCTTGCTCTCTGACCTACTTTTCAGCTAGACTGTTTTCTACAGAGCTGATGCTGTGACATGTGTGATGTGTGTGTGAAAAGTGTTTAATGAAAAAAATTAAAAAAAAAAGGAAAACAAAAGTGAAAAAAACAGAAAAAAATTGTGAATGTGTTTCAGTGTTTTTTAGTGTTTGTGTTGTAAATTATGTTGTTTGTTTACAAGTGAGGTTGTGTATGGTGTATAAGTATTTGGTTATGTGTGTAATGTGTGTATGTGTGTTTAATAAGCACCAGCTCTGTAGTAGTCATCATCCTGATGACTTCTCTTTCTTTTGGCTCGTCGTGCTTCAAGTGTTGAGTGTAGTCATAAGCGTTACTTTGTTTTCCAACTTTTCTGCTGGAGTCGATGAAAGCAACTGCGTTACATGATGTACAGGTGATGGATAGCTTGCTACCAAGACCTCGTACATCAACTTCATCAAATTTGATGCATCCGCCACAAGCTTTACAAGCCAGAAACTCCTGTAATCCTGGCAGAAGCAAAGAAATGTCAAAGATTCTATTCTGAATTCCACTCGGTTCTAAATAAATTGATTTTAATTTTTGTCTAGACCTAGACACAGGAATTTCTGGCGGTACTGATGTTGAGGTACCTGGTAAAGCTTGCGCAGCAGATCTTGAACTCCATTCCCTGGACGTTGAAGGAACTGTATCAGGCGTAGGTGATGCTGAAGTGATTGGTGTTGCTCGTTCTTGTTGTATAGATGTTGATGCTGATGCTGGTGCTGGTGCTGTTGAAACTTCCCATTGCTGTTTTTGATGAAAAATCTTGGGTCTTCTCTTTCTTCTTCCAAATCTTCTTTTTCTGTCAGATGATCCTGAAACTCTATATCTTGAGTCTGGACTCATCTTGATCACAAATCACTCTCACTTACTCTACTTTTTAACCACAAATGCTATCAATATTATAAAATAAATTATTTAATAATATTGAGCAATGCAGAATAAAAGTTGATATGAAAATTCAAAGCAAGTGTTTTTGCGCTCTTGAATTCTCAATCATACGGTAAAACAGGTTACTAGATGAATAGCCTTTTCGAAAGAATATCGCGCGGCCCCGTCGGTAAGCGCCAAATTCAAAATTCGTTTTTTGCATAATTTTATTCATTGACGAATATTTGCGTCTAATTAATTTTTTATAAAGCATAATAAATAATCAAATGCTTTTTTAAAAATAAATTATTAATTTAAATAAACAAAAAAGAGGAAAATGTGGAAATAAGCAATTTGCAAATTTTTAATATTGCATAATTTTGCTCATTTTATTAATATCTTTTAACGGATTTTAATTGCATAATAGATATTTTTATTGTATTTTACATACAAATATTATGCATGAGAAGCATTAAAAGCTCGAAAAATAATCATGTTCAGTAACACAGCACTGACAAATAAAAACGCGAAAATTACGATTTTTTAAAAATAAGCTATTCGCACGCCTTCAGTTTTTGGTCTGTAGCTTTCTACCCAATTTTTTTTGGGCAAAAGGGACTTCAGCATCGTATTCTACAGACAATTTCCTATGAAAAAAGTCAATAAAAAAAAAAATCGATTTTTTGACGACTTTAACTCAGGCATAACCCCTTAAGGGGTTATGCCTGAGTTAAACCTGAAAAAAACAATTTATCAATTAATAGGTAATTAAAAATTATTTATAATGAATATAAAAAAAATTTTGTTTCCTAATGAAAATATACATATTAATAGTAAATTTCAATATTTTTAAAAAATTATTTATGCATACTTACTATGTAAATAGTTCCATGTATGCAGTACTAAATTTCTGCATATTTTTTCCTTTGCCGCATGAATTTTCAAGTTCTGGTTGATGAATTATTTCCAAACTGGATGGAAAATCTTCTAAATTGCCTTCTCCTCAGCTTGAACGCAGGAAATTACTGAAAAATAAAAATTTTTAATTTTAGCAACGTATAAGTTATAATATATGTAATTATAGTGAATGTTACGTATGTTTAGATACATAAAATTCACTTTTGACTTATCTTTGCAAATTCTGTTCCGTTCAAGCAGTGAAGACAGGCCTCCTGGAGTTCTCCAAAAAATTTCAGGTTGATTGGTCCATTGGTTCTTGAGAAATCATGCGGTAACTGACCTAAGATGAGAAAAATTCAAAACTTGAGAAAAAAGCATTTAAAGTTTAACTTGACATTTAATGATTTAAAATATACTTACAATTTTTCTTCACACCTGGACCTTAGTTTAAGTCAAAGATATACGTATCCTGGTCATCTTTGTCAAGTTTGAGGATAATCCAAAAATTTTATTCGTGTCCAGTCCTCTGAAATGAAACAAAATGAAAAATCATTAAAAAAAGTAATTTTTCTAAATTTGAAACATTTTTATAATTAAGCTATAAAAATGCTTTTATTGTAAATAAATAAGTTTCTATACTTACATGTGATGAACAGAAGAATAGAACTATCATCATCATATCAAGTTCATGTAGTTGAGAGGTTAGAGAAAACAGTCCATCAGGTGAGCTAAGGAGGCAGAAAGCAAGCAGACAGCTCCAATCAGCTGTTTAGCTTGCTCTCTGACCTACTTTTCAGCTAGACTGTTTTCTACAGAGCTGATGCTGTGACATGTGTGATGTGTGTGTGAAAAGTGTTTAATGAAAAAAATTAAAAAAAAAGGAAAACAAAAGTGAAAAAAACAGAAAAAAATTGTGAATGTGTTTCAGTGTTTTTTAGTGTTTGTGTTGTAAATTATGTTGTTTGTTTACAAGTGAGGTTGTGTATGGTGTATAAGTATTTGGTTATGTGTGTAATGTGTGTATGTGTGTTTAATAAGCACCAGCTCTGTAGAAGTCATCATCCTGATGACTTCTCTTTCTTTTGGCTCGTCGTGCTTCAAGTGTTGAGTGTAGTCATAAGCGTTACTTTGTTTTCCAACTTTTCTGCTGGAGTCGATGAAAGCAACTGCGTTACATGATGTACAGGTGATGGATAGCTTGCTACCAAGACCTCGTACATCAACTTCATCAAATTTGATGCATCCGCCACAAGCTTTACAAGCCAGAAACTCCTGTAATCCTGGCAGAAGCAAAGAAATGTCAAAGATTCTATTCTGAATTCCACTCGGTTCTACATAAATTGATTTTAATTTTTGTCTAGACCTAGACACAGGAATTTCTGGCGGTACTGATGTTGAGGTACCTGGTAAAGCTTGCGCAGCAGATCTTGAACTCCATTCCCTGGACGTTGAAGGAACTGTATCAGGCGTAGGTGATGCTGAAGTGATTGGTGTTGCTCGTTCTTGTTGTATAGATGTTGATGCTGATGCTGGTGCTGGTGCTGTTGAAACTTCCCATTGCTGTTTTTGATGAAAAATCTTGGGTCTTCTCTTTCTTCTTCCAAATCTTCTTTTTCTGTCAGATGATCCTGAAACTCTATATCTTGAGTCTGGACTCATCTTGATCACAAATCACTCTCACTTACTCTACTTTTTAACCACAAATGCTATCAATATTATAAAATAAATTATTTAATAATATTGAGCAATGCAGAATAAAAGTTGATATGAAAATTCAAAGCAAGTGTTTTTGCGCTCTTGAATTCTCAATCATACGGTAAAACAGGTTACTAGATGAATAGCCTTTTCGAAAGAATATCGCGCGGCCCCGTCGGTAAGCGCCAAATTCAAAATTCGTTTTTTGCATAATTTTATTCATTGACGAATATTTGCGTCTAATTAATTTTTTATAAAGCATAATAAATAATCAAATGCTTTTTTAAAAATAAATTATTAATTTAAATAAACAAAAAAGAGGAAAATGTGGAAATAAGCAATTTGCAAATTTTTAATATTGCATAATTTTGCTCATTTTATTAATATCTTTTAACGGATTTTAATTGCATAATAGATATTTTTATTGTATTTTACATACAAATATTATGCATGAGAAGCATTAAAAGCTCGAAAAATAATCATGTTCAGTAACACAGCACTGACAAATAAAAACGCGAAAATTACGATTTTTTAAAAATAAGCTATTCGCACGCCTTCAGTTTTTGGTCTGTAGCTTTCTACCCAATTTTTTTTGGGCAAAAGGGACTTCAGCATCGTATTCTACAGACAATTTCCTATGAAAAAAGTCAATAAAAAAAAAATCGATTTTTTGACGACTTTAACTCAGGCATAACCCCTTAAGGGGGTCCGATACTCATTAATGACGTGTCACTAACCAAACGATATAAAAGTGCTTAAATAAAATAAATATAACGAATTACGCAAATTCAAAAGATAGTTGCCCTCCGCCTTGGTATCATCTATCAATATACAAAGTTTGAAATCGAAATATTCAGGTATCGAAAAGAACGATTGGAACGAAAATCAGTACACGCTACAGTTAGTTAGGTTACATCTACTGATTTTCGTTCCAATCGTTCTTTTCGATACCTGAATATTTCGATTTCAAACTTTGTATATTGATAGATGATACCAAGGCGGAGGGCAACTATCTTTTGAATTTGCGTAATTCGTTATATTTATTTTATTTAAGCACTTTTATATCGTTTGGTTAGTGACACGTCATTAATGAGTATCGGACCCCCTTAAGGTCATATTTCTCGAGAAAAAAATCATGAAGTTAATATCACGCTATTTCACAAAAACCGTCGCCATTTTATTAAAAAAAATCATAGACAAAAAACCTTGACCAATTTGAAAAGCTGATATATTTTAAGCAGTATTATGCAAAAACTATTGTGGTAAAGAGAAAATTCCTTCCCCCTCTGAATTCGAATTAAAAAGAAAAAACAAATTTTTTATTTTAATTTATTAATTATTAATTAAAAGTCCATTTTTAAATTTTTTTAACAATTGTATCATGTAGAATTACCCGAAAATAGTACGAATGACTATTCCCCAATACATTTTTTGTTGCTTTCATCAAATTATTCAAGCTTAAATATAACAATTACATTTTTGTAATTTGGGACTTAATGGGGTTAAAGTAAGTCCGAATAGTTGCAATAAAAATAAACAATGCTTTTTCTGGAAACCTTTTCCGTAAGTTGTAAAATCTCAGCTTGATGATTGTGCCATATACGGTCTCTGCAGAACGCGAGAGGTGGCACACCGCCCCGAGTTTTCTAAAATTCAGCGAACATCTTTAAATAGCGTTAGGCTGGCGGTTTGGAGCAGCACATCCCAGTAGGGAATCGATGAGCCCGGGTTGTATTGACGACGTTCCAGTCATACTTCTTTGCGAGTCAGTAAGGTGATGGGAAAAATAGTCTGCGGCGCAGCGCGTACTCTGTCGCTTACAGAGTGATTAAACATACTGTGCCATCTCTCACTTATACAAGCAATTTGGTGAGTTCGGTTGGCTGCTCGTCGTCTTGGGTAGACGTGGTAGTTTTATTTCGAGTATTAGTCATTTAATTTGTATTAGTTGTAGCCCCCTATTTCTTTTGTATTTCTGCGAAAACTCATATTACGTCTGACTGATCAGACTGTTTGAACCTCTCCTAGGTATCGCATCACCAGCCAGTGATATCGACACCGAGAGCCGTTTGTAAAAACTATCGAACATTTCAGTAAGAGGAATTATGAGTTTTAATTGAGTGATTTTTTAATTTTTTACTTAAGTTTGTAATTATATCTGTGTATGTGTGTGTGTGTGTGTGCGTGCGTGCGTGCGTGCGTGCGTGCGCGCGCGTGTATGTATAAAAAGAATTTTATTTCGGCCTCATGGGCCCGAAAATGGACTTGGTTAATACACACTATACTCATTGATACTCATACCTTCCGGAACTTACAATCTTTTAATTCCTAATATTTCCAATATTTCCATGAATTTTACATGATTTTACATTAATTTTCTTATAAATTAGTTCACATGCACTTATTATTTTACATAAATTTTACTTATTTTCTTTATTTTACATATAGTCATCCTTACATTTTTACCGATTTTGTGTTTGTTTTTTTTATATAAACTCGAAATGTCCCTATTTATATACATACTACCTCATCAGTCTGTTATCTCTCTTATTTACAATACCCTACGCGTACATCATGCTATCTTATACGTATGTTGCACACACATACATTGATCCACACCGGACGTCTCTGCGATTTGTACACCGATTTGTTACATAATTACATCCAACTTTTCTTACATCAGTTACCGCTACAATAGATTATCGCCTTACATTAATATGTCTTATTTTCTACCCGCTGTACAATCGTTTAACTTATATACTATGCGTGTTTTCATTTTACGCTCATACTCTTTTGCCTCACTAGATTAACCTCTATTTCTATCTTTTTGAAGCTCTTGAATCTCTCATATTTCTTCCCCGGCAGATTTTCCGTCCACTCCGCCGTTTCTTCACATTCTTCCACATAATGATCAAAAGTGCCCCAATCTTTCCCACATAATGTGCACAGCCTATCCTCCTCCCCAAACCAGTATCTATTAAAGTTTTCAAAATTTCCACATCTAACCCTCGCAATAAACGTCATGTTCTTTCCCCCCCCTTCCTACATCTTAGATACACCGGCAGCTTGTCTTTCCTGAAATTTTTATATCTTGTATTATATTTTGCCTCGTTGACTCTACTGACTAGATTTTGCATTTCAATATCTTTCATTCTTTGAAATACTTCTTCTCCTAACTCTTCATTTACTCCGATTTTTTCCATAATATACTCGAGACTGAGCCCAGCGCCGTTGTAGAACTTCTTTCTCTCTTCCTCATATAGCGCCTGTTGTGTTCCTTCTAACTTCTCGATCTAGCAGTGCTTTACCAGCCTCTCATCCCCTAATTTCGCTATTTTTTCTTCTAACTTTATTGCTCTCTTCCCCCAGCTTAGTTTGAAACTCTCCGTGTTTGCCTCTTGAAGTATTAAGTACCTCGGTGTGCATGGGTCTAGACTTAGTACCCATCTTATATAATCTGTCTTTATTTTCTCTAGTGCTTGTTTTTCACTCCACCCCCATATCTCCACCGCGTATTCCATCACACTTTTTACCAGGCAGTGAAATAATATTATCCTCCTCCTGAAGTTTCCTTTGCACGTCCTTTTTGCGAATCCCCAAGTCTTCTTTGCTGCTAGAGTCTCTTTCTTCTTTAGTTCTTCAATATGTTCTGTGTATTTTCTCTCGTTGTTGAATGTGAAACCCTGGTATTTGAAGCACCTTACTTCCTCCAGCTTTTTTCCTTCCCACTTCCTCAGTATTAAGGGGTTATGCCTGAGTTAAAGTCGTCAAAAAATCGATTTTTTTTTTATTGACTTTTTTCATAGGAAATTGTCTGTAGAATACGATGCTGAAGTCCCTTTTGCCCAAAAAAAATTGGGTAGAAAGCTACAGACCAAAAACTGAAGGCGTGCGAATAGCTTATTTTTAAAAAATCGTAATTTTCGCGTTTTTATTTGTCAGTGCTGTGTTACTGAACATGATTATTTTTCGAGCTTTTAATGCTTCTCATGCATAATATTTGTATGTAAAATACAATAAAAATATCTATTATGCAATTAAAATCCGTTAAAAGATATTAATAAAATGAGCAAAATTATGCAATATTAAAAATTTGCAAATTGCTTATTTCCACATTTTCCTCTTTTTTGTTTATTTAAATTAATAATTTATTTTTAAAAAAGCATTTGATTATTTATTATGCTTTATAAAAAATTAATTAGACGCAAATATTCGTCAATGAATAAAATTATGCAAAAAACGAATTTTGAATTTGGCGCTTACCGACGGGGCCGCGCGATATTCTTTCGAAAAGGCTATTCATCTAGTAACCTGTTTTACCGTATGATTGAGAATTCAAGAGCGCAAAAACACTTGCTTTGAATTTTCATATCAACTTTTATTCTGCATTGCTCAATATTATTAAATAATTTATTTTATAATATTGATAGCATTTGTGGTTAAAAAGTAGAGTAAGTGAGAGTGATTTGTGATCAAGATGAGTCCAGACTCAAGATATAGAGTTTCAGGATCATCTGACAGAAAAAGAAGATTTGGAAGAAGAAAGAGAAGACCCAAGATTTTTCATCAAAAACAGCAATGGGAAGTTTCGACAACAGCACCAGCACCAGCATCAGCATCAACATCTATACAACAAGAACGAGCAACACCAATCACTTCAGCATCACCTACGCCTGATACAGTTCCTTCAACGTCCAGGGAATGGAGTTCAAGATCTGCTGCGCAAGCTTTACCAGGTACCTCAACATCAGTACCGCCAGAAATTCCTGTGTCTAGGTCTAGACAAAAATTAAAATCAATTTATGTAGAACCGAGTGAAATTCAGAATAGAATCTTTGACATTTCTTTGCTTCTGCCAGGATTACAGGAGTTTCTGGCTTGTAAAGCTTGTGGCGGATGCATCAAATTTGATGAAGTTGATGTACGAGGTCTTGGTAGCAAGCTATCCATCACCTGTACATCATGTAACGCAGTTGCTTTCATCGACTCCAGCAGAAAAGTTGGAAAACAAAGTAACGCTTATGAAGTGAACAAGCGTGCAGTTATAGCCATGAGAATTCTTGGTCATGGGCACACTGGTTTGAGCACTTTATGTGGAGTAATGGATTTTTCTACTCCAATCTCTCACAGTAATTTTGACAAAATTAATCAAGACTTGAAAGATGCAAGCTTGATTACAGCTAAAGAGTCGATGAAAGCAGCTATGCAGGAAGATTGCAGTACGGAAAATCAAGAAGATGATCACCAAACTGTATCAGGCGATGGTAGTTGGAGGAAACGAGGACATTCATCTCTTCAAGGAGTTTCAACACTAATACGCCATGCCAATGGAAAGGTGATTGATGTTGCTCCGAAGCAATCCTTTTGCCTAGCCTGCGAGAAACGACCAGAAGAGGATACAGCACAGTACAAGGAATGGTATGAAGCCCATCGAGAAAAGTGTTCTGCCAATCACGAAGGAAGCTCTGGCAAGATGGAAGTGGATGGCATCGTCGAAATGTTCCAGCGATCTGAGTCCATCCATGGTGTAAGGTATGCAAATTACATTGGAGACGGAGATTCAAGAGTCTTCAAAGCACTTTCTGATGCTAAACCCTATCAAGATTTCACCATCACGAAGAAGGAGTGTGTAGGACACGTTCAGAAGAGGATGGGTTCGAGGCTCAGGAACCTGAAGAAAAGCTTGGCTGGCACAAAACTAACAGATGGCTTGGGCATTGGTGGAAGAAACCGTCTAACTGCTCAAAGGATTGACCAGTTGACGAAGTACTATGGCAATGCCATCCGTGGCCATAGTAATTCTGTTGATGAAATGAGAAATGCCATATGGGCAACATTTCATCACAAAAAATCTACAGATGAAGATCCAACTCACCACCTTTGCCCGCAGGGATCAAGATCTTGGTGCAAGTGGCAGAAAGCCAAGGCGAACAACAACTTGAAGAACTTCCACCATGGAGATAGTATTCCTGCTGCCATCATGAACGCAATTGAACCGATTTACGAGGACTTGACGAAGCCAGACTTGCTTGAGAGATGCATTGGAGGCTTCACGCAAAACAGTAATGAAAGTTTCAATCATTCTGTTTGGAAGCTCATCCCCAAGCATAGTTTCAGTGGTCTGACAGTCCTCGAAATTGGTGCCTACATCGCAGTCACTTGCTTCAATGAAGGCAAAGCAGGACTGCTTGAAGTCATGAGGAAGTTCAGCGTGTATCCAGGATCCTCTGCAGTCAACTGGGCCAAGCTTCAGGATCAGGAGCGGCTTCTCTTGTCCGACAGAAGAGAACTACACTCAACACTTGAAGCACGACGAGCCAAAAGAAAGAGAAGTCATCAGGATGATGACTACTACAGAGCTGGTGCTTATTAAACACACATACACACATTACACACATAACCAAATACTTATACACCATACACAACCTCACTTGTAAACAAACAACATAATTTACAACACAAACACTAAAAAACACTGAAACACATTCACAATTTTTTTCTGTTTTTTTCACTTTTGTTTTCCTTTTTTTTTTAATTTTTTTCATTAAACACTTTTCACACACACATCACACATGTCACAGCATCAGCTCTGTAGAAAACAGTCTAGCTGAAAAGTAGGTCAGAGAGCAAGCTAAACAGCTGATTGGAGCTGTCTGCTTGCTTTCTGCCTCCTTAGCTCACCTGATGGACTGTTTTCTCTAACCTCTCAACTACATGAACTTGATATGATGATGATAGTTCTATTCTTCTGTTCATCACATGTAAGTATAGAAACTTATTTATTTACAATAAAAGCATTTTTATAGCTTAATTATAAAAATGTTTCAAATTTAGAAAAATTACTTTTTTTAATGATTTTTCATTTTGTTTCATTTCAGAGGACTGGACACGAATAAAATTTTTGGATTATCCTCAAACTTGACAAAGATGACCAGGATACGTATATCTTTGACTTAAATAAGGTCCAGGTGTGAAGAAAAATTGTAAGTATATTTTATATCATTAAATGTCAAGTTAAACTTTAAATGCTTTTTTCTCAAGTTTTGAATTTTTCTCATCTTAGGTCAGTTACCGCATGATTTCTCAAGAACCAATGGACCAATCAACCTGAAATTTTTTGGAGAACTCCAGGAGGCCTTTCTTCACTGCTTGAACGGAACAGAATTTGCAAAGATAAGTCAAAAGTGAATGTTATGTATCTAAACATACGTAACATTCACTATAATTACATATATTATAACTTATACGTTGCTAAAATTAAAAATTTTTATTTTTCAGTAATTTCCTGCGTTCAAGCTGAGGAGAAGGCAATTTAGAAGATTTTCCATCCAGTTTGGAAATAATTCATCAACCAGAACTTGAAAATTCATGCGGCAAAGGAAAAAATATGCAGAAATTTAGTACTGCATACATGGAACTATTTACATAGTAAGTATGCATAAATAATTTTTTAAAAATATTGAAATTTACTATTAATATGTATATTTTCATTAGGAAACAAAATTTTTTTTATATTCATTATAAATAATTTTTAATTACCTATTATTGATAAATTGTTTTTTTCAGGTTTAACTCAGGCATAACCCCTTAACCCTCTATTTTTGAGAAAGTGTCTCAAGGTATCTCCCATGTCCCTAAGCGCCTCCCTGTTTTCTGCCAATAGCACAATATCATCCGCATAAGCTAGGGTCCATACTCTTTTTGCTCTTATTTTCCTACCTCCTATATTCCTCTCTGCAAATTTATCTTCAAGTACAGACTGTACAGACAAAATAAAATCGGACTCAAGACATACCCTTGCCTTACGCCTTTATTCCCCCAGAATTTATTTGATACCCCTGAATCTATTCTTACCCTCACAATATTCTCTTCATAGATTCCCTTTAATCTCTCTATTAGGTATTTTTTTATGCCCATTTCCCATTTCCCTTAACAACCCCCGCAGCCTTTTCCTATCTACCTTATCAAAGGCTGCTTGGAGATCGATGAACATGGCATACACTCTTTTCTTCTCTACCTTGTATTTTTGCACTATGTGGCTCAACACATATATGTTGTCTATCGTTGCTCTGCCCCTTCTGAATCCTACTTGCCCCTCCGGTAGCAAACCTAAGTTATTCACTTCTTTTTCAAGCCTCCTGATCACTTCTGTGTAAATCTTGTTCGCCGTTGATAGTAAAGATATCCCTCTATAATTGTAACAGATGCTTCTATCTCTCGAATGTTGTTTAAGGTGTAAGGATATAAATTATGTATACCTTCGAGCAAACGTATTTCTTTTTATCCAACATTTCGATCTAACTAGAGCTCCTTATCAGGGTTTAAAAAAAACGTCAATTTAACTTATACATCTACATTACATACAGCCGGAAAGCAGGAAAACCAGTTTTTTGCCAGAACCGATCAACAATAAACAGTGTCGGTGTCGCCAATTGGTAGTGCGACACCAGCGGAGGACAACGATCGACGCGTTATATCCCTCTATAGTTTTTTACATCATTTTTACCCCTCTTCTTGTATATAGGTACTATTATACTTGTTTTACAATCTTTAGGTATCTCGTCCCCGTTCCATATCTTTCCTATTACACAAACCACGCTATTTATTAATCCCTCACCTCCGTAGATCCACGCCTCGTTTGGTATGTCATCCACTCCAGCAGCTTTTTTCTTTTTTAACGACCCCCAGGCTTCTTTTATTTCCTTGGCTGTGATCTTGTTTTCGTCAGTTCTTGTCTCCTCCTTACTCTTTTTTTCCCTCAACTGTTTCTCATTGAACCTTGTAACAGAGTCTTAAAATGCTCGACCCATACCTATTCTACAATGTTGTTTTCTAAATGTTCTCTCTTATTCCTTCTCTAGTTTAAAAACTTCCACACATCGCTTTCGTTTTTATGCTTCTCAGCTCTAGATCCTCGCGTTCTCTTAGTCCTCTTTCTTTTTCTCGCAGTATTGTCTCCATTTTTTCTTTTATCTAGGTATATTGATTTGGGAATTTACCCCCTTTTTCCACTCTTTTAATGCTTTTTTAATTTTTCTCTTTTCAGTCGCGCAGCTTTTATCCCACCATTTCTTTATCCAAATTCGCCATTGCTTGATTCTGATCTTTTTTTTAATCATTCCTTCTCTTGCCGTTTCTTTCACTCTCTTCCATCTCATCTCTACCGAATCTTCTTCTCTTTCCTGCCCCCCCTTCAATGCTTCTAGTGTTAGTTTTGTATATTTCCCTATCTTCTTCGTTCCACGAGATGATCTCTTTTTCTCGTGTTTCTCGCCCCTCTCCTTCCTCGTAGATTTTGCTTACCACCATCTCTAGCAGCACACTTAAACAAACTGGTGCGTGGTCTAAATCAACTCTATCTTCTACTCTCATGTCTAACGACTTTTCCCTTAATTTCTCATTCACTATTACCAGATCAATTACAGACCCATATAGCACTCAACACTCTGGGAATATTGCTGGAATGTTACTTTGGTAAATAAAGTAGGATCAATTATGTTGCGGGAAGGTTACGTAACCAGCTGGTCACGGTTAGGCAACATTGTTGCGAAGCGGAATGTCCATTTTAATATTACATCGATTCGATCGGTATTCTGTACCCATCCGTGGAAAGTAATATTACAGTAATATTGTAGGAAGCTTATTCCACGTTCCCAGAACATTAATATATTATAAATTTTTTTTTCGATTTTTTCGAAAAAGTTTTTTCCCTATTGATATAATACAGCAATGTTATGGTAACATTGCACAATGTTATCACAATATTACTGGAATATAATATCTTACAAAGGGATCACAGAAAAATGTTTAAAAAAAATTTCTCCGGTCGGGATTTGAACCCAACTCCTTTCGCTCAGTAGACTCGCTCGTTATCCACTGAGCTATTGTTTTGTTGTTGTCATTCAAGTTAATGTGTAGGTTAAAATGAAAGATAAACGAGGGCCTTTAAAATACAACCTAGGTTTAAAATTATTTGACAACAACAAAACAATAGCTCAGTATATAACGAGCGATTCTACTGAGCGAAAGGAGTTGGGTTCAAATCCCGACCGGAGAAATTTTTTTTAAACATTTTTCTGTGATCCCTTTGTAAGATATTATATTCCAGTAATATTGTGATAACATTGTGCAATGTTACCATAACATTGCTGTATTATATCAATAGGGAAGAAATTTTTTCGAATAATCGAAAAAAGAATTTATAATACATTAAGTGGTTGTGACAGGGTTAAAACCTGAAAAAAAGAAAAATAATTAGTGCTGTTGTTGGAGTGGTGGAAAATTAGTGAGGTTGTTTTTAATAATAAGTAACTTTATTACAACGTGTGAAGTGTCGTCGGACACGACTGTCTCCTTCCGAGACTTACAAGCGAGAGAGAGAATGAGCGCGAGTACAGTATATGCGAGCGCTCTTCTCTATAGTGTATATCTATATATGTGTGTTTACATACTTGCGTATTCGCGTTTTCGGAGTCGCGCCTGTCTCGATGTACAAAATCATATATATACAAGAGATGGCGCGACCAGTATTAATTCGTAGAACAACAAGCAAAGAGTATAATATTTATACAATATTCAACATGTAAAAATTAACATATATAGGTACATTAAAAATTATATTTTTCCTTTGAAATATAAGTATTACACATCAGTTTTATGCATAAAAAATATGCATTAAGTAAGTGTAATATTTAAAAACAATAAAAGGTATTTACTTACCAAAAATGATGATTTTCATCATTTTTATTTACTTGCCGCAAGAATTTGTAGGATCCGTACCATCAATCTTCATGAATCCAAGTGGTTTATCGACCCCATAAGTCTGGTCTCAGACTAAGCGGAGTAAATTCCTGAAAAACACAAAATTAATATAATTAATCACACATATATTGACAATATTAGTAATCATATTTTTATTATAAAATATGGTCAAGTCGTCGAATGGACTATATCACAGATTCGATACCAAATGATCTCAGTAATTTTCTATGAAATAGCGAAAATGCTGAATCCGTTCACATTCTGGAGGATAGGAGTGCAAGTAATTTTCATTCTACAAGCCATAACGAAATTATCAACGCCACAACAAGTAAGTTCACACGACAATTGCATCTGCCCAGACAATAGTACAATGCGGAACATCAAAGTACGCTCGAATTTCATTCGCCTCCATCTGCAGCAGTCATAAATGAAGATTCAGACAATCAGAGCCAAGCCAACATAGTCGTTAGTTACACAACTCAGATCGTGAACTTTTAAACATTTTAAATAATCGAGAAGATAACTCTGATACATAAAATACGAAAGTCGTTACTTAAAACGGAGGCCACCAATACCGAGTGCCGGAATCAATTGCATATGATCTCAATTAATACAAAATGATAGTAGATGCGCATGAGCGAATAGTTTTGAAGAACATGAAAATACACGAACGGACTCTTCGAACGACAAAGTAAGAGCACAAAATAAAACAGGTTACTAACGATCCGGCGGAGCTTCGAAATGGGCTAGGGTCGAACGACCGAAATGGAATACGTGGGAAGACTTCTGCAGAGAAGCCAAGCTTACGTATGGCATGCCTGATAAAGAGCGGTCGACGAAGTTGATAGAGGCAAAAACGAAAGCAAGGTCCGTATAAAAAAGTTAATGATTAATAAGTCAGTACTCATTAACAAGCATGGTCACTCTCTTCGATCGTATGCTAGCCGATACACCACTCGATGAGAAGCTTGATATCCTATACCTATATACAGAATATGACTCCGGTATTAAAACTGATATTCGGCAGGAAAGAAGTAATAGTTGGGATAAGTTAGCACTTTTGGATTAAATTTCTTCCAGATTTATTTTTATAATTCAAATATGTTATCTGTAATTTACTAAAAATTTCCAAATTGCCCATGGAAGAATAACTTGATTCAACCGCCTTTAATCTATAGCTTATGACTTACTTAGTAATACTTAAAAGAATTTTTTAAAAAATTAATATTTAACAGCTTTTTTAACGCGGCGGCGAATAGGAAAAAGAAACCATTGTTTAATGCTCTTCAAATAGTGGTGGTTTGTATTTTGATTAGAAAATTTCTTTGTTTTGGTAAAATTTCATTTTTACATGAAATTTTTTTTATATATAGAAGAATAAACATTCCTTTCAATAGAATGAGTTTGAACTTTTAGAGTGTTTCTTTTACTCATATTTGTACCCTTCAGTTAATTTGAAATATAATGAATGTCTTAATTCATTAAGTAAGTTGTACATCTGAGTTAAAATGAAACGTTGTCGACATTTACCATTGGAAGGTTAGGTCACCTTACTTATTACCTGATTTATCTAAGGTATTCGCAGAGGATTTTCGCGGCCTTTCTTTTAAGAAATCAGAACGAGCCAAGGAGTTAGTGATATGGTCACTGGTCCATGATACATATATATATATTCAAATCGATTCAATTGTTTCCTTAGTCTAAATTTAATTATTATTATTTCTTTTATTGGTTACTACCATGTTCTCCTTTTCCCACCACTTACAAGAACTCTTTCTCGAGACAAGGAGTCAGCCACATAAATATAAATAATTTGTACCCTAACAAAGGTTTTCTGGAACGGGCTGAAATTTCACATTACAATTATAAGTAGGTATCGCCCTAGATTGCCTGTTTACAGTGATAGGAGATCGAGATTATTGATTGCTGATAGCGTTGATTGCGGGAGAAAGCTTAAATCACCTATTTTGCGTTAATAATGCATTGGAACAATTTACTGGAGGAATGTCGCTAAATCAGCAGTGTTCTTAGTTTAAAGAATTTATTGCGTTGCCATTTTCAGTATACAAAATTATTATTTTGTATAATTTATATTTTTCAAATTGAAATTCATTACTATTAATAGAAAAAAGATTCTATCGCTCTAGTCGAGTAAAAAATTAATTTTTGGTTATAGGCTTTGCACTGCATATTCTCACATTGGAGATCAGTATGCAGATAGGCCTTTCAAAAAAACTTGTTGGCGTATCGTCTCAGCTCTAACTGTACTTTTCGAGTGATAGAGTCATACACCATCTGAAATTCATTACGTTTTTGTTGTATTTTCAAAGTTTTATTCCAGAACACAATTTTATTGACCCTCTCATGAAAAAATTCCGCCCCCACGCGAACTACTTCCATTTCCCTACTAAGAGAAATAGTGACTCTCCTGACTCGTCCAAGGCTTCATTATGACCTCATCCTCCAGTGTTAGCTCTTTAGAACCCTTACTTCCGTTGCTACTATTTCTCTTTTCCCCCTTCGCCGCCTCATTTGCTGCCATTTTACCTTGCAACTCTTCAATCCTTTTCACGAGCATTTCCTTCTTTTCCCTCCTGTACCATGCATTTTTAAACATTACCTTTCCGAACCCTACCTTTAGATCAACTCCTAGCTCTTTTTTGATCTGGCCCAAGCTGTATTTTACCTTCATTCTTGTAATTATAACAAGATAGTTGCCAGCGAGAAGGATATGGAATGAATCTTTTTAAGAGATACAAGATATTAATTCATTGAAAATGTATCAATAAACAAATAAATATGTTACAGCTACTTCAGAAATTAATTAAATCCTCAAAATCAAGTTTGACAGGATTTGAACAAACCTATCACAACAGCGAAATTGACAGAGATGCTTTATTTTATAAAGAATATACCTGTAAAACTTAAAATTTCAAGCAATATATTTTTAAAATAAAAGTTTAAACAATAATTCATAAATAGATAAGAAAATTCGATCCATCCACCGAAGTATATTTTTGTAAAAACTTTATTAATGCCGAACTTTCAAAAGTATTATAGCTTCATGGTTAAAGATATAATGATATATATTATTATTCTTTATCTTCCAGTTTAGACTACAATAATCTCTTAACGTCTACCTACTATTTACGTATACAAATACATAGATTCTCCGGTTACAATGCGTCTTACGTACTAATGGGTCTTACAGTAAGAACCCTGCACCTTTGGTACCTGATTTTGCTTTTAGTTTTCCGCTTTTGCCTTCGCTTGTTTTTTAAATAAATTCATATACTTACATATCGCTTCTCTAGTGCCAAAGCCGAGAGCCCACAAAGCAAGTTCAAACGCTCCTTCCATCACTATATCGATATGATGTAGTATGGCCGGAGCGTTTCCAAGCAACGCGGGCTCTCCGTCCTCCCACTAGGATGTGCCGCTCCGCCCTGCCACCCAAACACTCTAAGCGTCATGTTGGCTATGTAAGAGAACGCGAAGCGATGTGCCATCTCTTCTCATACGCTACAATCCGTACACCACACGCTCAACGCTCAGCCTCCAATTTATTCGCAAAACAATATAATTGCAATATTATGTACGAGGACTAGACTTATTTTTGATATGATATTCTTATAGCTAGTCGGCTTTGCCACTTAGTAAGAGAATAGTGCCACCTCTTGGAATTGTGTGTTTGCCGTTTACTTTCGGTCGGCGCTTCAACGTGATGATTGTATCGAAGGAATTGTGTTATGCAGATTATTTACGTATGTAAATCAGTGAGTTTGTATATGCAATTCGTTGCGTATAAAAGGCAACGTATGTGCAGGTTAGATTTAGTCATTTGTTTAGACCCTCCGGTGTCGCATTAACATCTCGTGGCACCGGTAGCAAGGAAGAATATTGGTCATTGTCTGCGTAAGTGTTTAGTTTGAAATTAGTTTGAAGAAATTCCTATTCAATTTAAAGTTAATTTTAGAATATTTTATTTAGCGTGTGCCTGGTCGAACTGCAAGGGCCGGCATATTGGCAATGTGAATTATTTTGAGGTAAAATTGTGTGTAATTTATCTCTTCCCTTTTCTTCCATCCCCATATCTCCTCCGAGTATAGATAATCTGCCCTTATTATCGTATCGAATAGGTATAAGCGATTGCTTGGTATATCAATTTCCGATTTTTCCGATTTTTCCGATATTTTATTTAGCGTGTGCCTGGTCGAACTGCAAGGGCCGGCATACCGCGTTTACTGCTCTCGAGAACTTTCCCGCCACTGCCTTTAGACGCCCTGAATATTTGTTTCCACTCGTGAAATTAGGCCGAAGTCAAATTTAAATTGATTGACTACTTCAACTGGTTCTCCCTTGTACATCCACCTCTCCTCGCTTTTAAGCCTTTCCCTATACCGAAAAACTACTATTTTCGTTTTTTAACGTTAACTGTCATTTTATTTTTACTCGCGTATCTTTCCAGATCGTTCAGTATTGATTGTAGACCCTTACTCATATCAGCTACTATCGCTACACTGTCAGCAAACTTTGCTCAGTAGATTTTTTCCCATTAATTACCGATCCTCCATCGTTACGTTTCTTCCAGAGTTCATCGATGTCATCGATAAATAGGTTGAATAGACTAGGGTTCAGGGGGCAACCTTATCTCATACCTTTCCCTCTTCTAAAACTTTCAGTTATCTCTTCTCCCACTACTATCTCATTTGAAGTTTTTTGAAGAAGAATTTTTTTCAGAGAATGTTACTCGTAAAACCCTTTAATGTACGGTATCGCATTCTCTGAAACAAAATTACATTACAACTGTTCCGAAAATACACAACCGTATGTGTAGTATTATAATCAAAGGAAAAGATAAAAAAGAGAAACAGTTAGAAAAAAATGTTGTGTATAAGTTGCATTGCAATGATTGTACGGCCACATATGTGGGACAAACTAAGAGGAGTGTGTGTACACGTATTGAGAAACATAAGAAGTCGAAAAGTAATGTTATTAATGACCACATTGATAAATTCAAACATAATTTTAATTTTCAGAAAGTAAATATTAAAGACAAAGAATGCAATTTAAATAAAAGGTTGGTTTCTGAAATGTTACACATACAAATGCAGGAAAATGGCATTAATAAAATGGAAGACACACAGAAACTTAATAACGTGTACACACAATTGATATACCGTTTGAAAAGGAACCGCAAAAACGGAGTATAGATGTTCGATGTATACATATGCGAGAGAGCTACAAGTGTGACGTCATTGTAAACACACTGCTCGAAAATTTGCGAGACTCCTCGCCGATATAAAAGCGCCGGCTAATCCTATTGTATTCTCATTATCGAAACAGTAGGTGAGGAAGCCGGAATCAAAACATCGTATTGTCGCTTCCCGCTCCTCCTTCCCCCGCCACGACGGGCCGGGGAAGAAACATTCGATAGACTCATTGTTGTGCGCCTTTTACGTGTAAGAATGATTTGTCCATTTGCTTATTCATTTATATTTTGTGTTCATTAATTTATTTTTATTTATCAAAAAATTAACAGTTTCCTGAAGAGGGTGACAATGTTCACCGAAACGTTGAAAAAGGAAAAAATGGTGTAAGTTTTTTTTCACCTTTTTCCTACAAAGTTTACCTCGGAGAGATCGACAAAGTTCAAAAAACTGATTACTAAAACACCGAGGGATAAAGCCATTTGAATACAGTGTATTACACTTATTCACATATACATTCCCTTCTTATTTTTTAACTTATGCCCCGCTAGACTATTTCGTTCCTTGTTAATTTTTTCTCTCTGAATCCAGCCTGAATTTCACGTAATATCTTATTGTCTAAAGTTGTCTTAGTGTCCAAAGTCTAATTCTTTTTATCATTATGGTTGTTATGACTCTATACCCTGAATCAAGTAGTGATATTCCTCTATACTTACTGACGTTCTTTTCATCCCCTACTTTATGAATCGGCATTATTCTTGTTTTTACCCACTTGTCTAAAAATTCGTCCTTGCCCACAATCCGTTTAAAATTCTCTCCACTTCGTTCAACTAACAATCCGGAAGGTATTTCAAAAATTCTATCGCAATTCCATCTTACCCCGGTGTTTTGTTGTTTGACATACTATTTAATGCTACTCTAATTTCTCCCACACTTATCTTTCTTTTCCAACCGTCCTCATCGTCTATCTCGCTAATCTCTTCAGCGTTTTGCCTCTCTAATCCATTTTCCGTTTCCATATCCCTTACTGCTGCACCTAGCAGGCTTTTAAAATGATTGACCCATGATTTTTTTTAGCCTAAAATATCTTAATGCCCCCCAGAAATCTGACATATTTTTACTTCTGAAATATTTTTACTTTAATTTTTAATAATTGCTTTTCTAGTCTTTCTAGCCTTTTCCTTTACTTTAATACGTGCTTTTTCCAATTTAAAATTTTTCCTCTTTCTCACTCTTGGAGTTCAGCCACTTTTTTAGCTCATACCATACTTTTGCATCTCATTTGCATGCTTATTGCCTCATCTCTCTCAATCGTATTGACTGTGTAGAGTTTCCTGATGATACCTAACTCCTTTGCCGCCTTTCTGATGCTTTCTGCTAGCTGTACCTAACTTTCTGCTCATTCCCCTGGATTCCGCTTGGTTACTCCCCTGCTTTCATCATTAGCTCCTTGTACTCTATACATTATTTTTCTTTCCATCTGAGTCTGGGTACATTTTGTATATCTGTTATCGATTCCTCTCTATTAGTCTCCGCCCCCTGTAGAGTACTAGACTCATTCATAGTTATTGCAAATTTAACTGGAAGGTGATCGGATTCTGTTCTCGGTAATACATGCAACGACTGTATTACATTCTCATTTACACTACCTACCTCTATGACTAAATCCAGCACCGAGTGCCCTCTTTGCAGTCTCCTTCAGTCCATCCATTTTTTATTATTCCCCCATATTCATTGCCTTGCTTCTAGACGCCGTCGTCGCCATATTTGTTATATTTGTTTGCTCACTACTACCCATTTTAAGAGGAAGGTTCACGATAATGTTGATTTCCAAAGGCATGCCCTTATTTTCTTGGATTTTCAGTAAACCTCCTTGCTTCTGGCTTGTAACGCCTCACTTTCGCCGTCCCCCGTTCTATATCTGAATCCCGCTTTACCTTTATCCACTGCTGAATGCTATACTCTTCCTGTTTTCGCGAATCCCAGATTGTAATTTGAGCTATCAATTGTTAAAAATTTGTCTATAGTATTAAACCCCTTCACTTCCTGGGAACCTAACTCAACCCTTCTATTGTACCATTCTTCTTCCTTTGCCACTTCTCAGCGTCGGCCCGCTTTGTTTCTGTGTCTCCATAACCTCGAATACTGCGTCCCTCGACAAAATCTTCTATCCCGTGTATCACACCCACTTTTCATAATTGCTGATTATCTTAATAAGATACTCGTTATCGCCTGTCTATCTCACTCCTAGTCGAGATATTTCCTTGCGACTACAACTTTACACGATGCCTTTTTCATGTTTCCTAGTTTGAAAGGCTCTCTCGTTTGCCATCTTCGGCAAAGTCCCCTAAAGTTAACTATAACTTTGCATAGCAGTCCAAAAAATGAACGGAGCCCATCAGAGCAAAAGAGAGGACACAGCTTCCTTCATTCTCGAGGACCAAAAGATATTAAATAGTCCCCTCGAGGCCGTCGGGTGTTGTCGATAACATTCTTTTTTCGATCGTTAACTCTGTCATACTTAACTCCATAAGATTTTTGCGGAAATACTTAATGACGCTGATACACAGGATAACTGAATCTGGAGGCTATTGTGGGCTGGTCTAATGATAAGGGCCTGGTATTGACGTAAACTTTTTGTCAACAACATCCGACGGCCTCGAGTGAACCATTTAACATCTTTTGGCCCTTGAGAATGAAGGAAGCCGTGTCCTCTCTTTTGATTATACGGGCTCCGTTCGTTTTTTTGTAGTGTTATGTAAAGCGATAGTCGACTTTAACCATGAAGAAGAGAGCTACAATGTTTTCAAAAGCTGGGCAATCATAAAATTTTTACCAAAATATGTTTCAGTGGATGGATCGAATTTTCTTATCCATTGATATTATTCCCGAAGGATAGAGTCTACAACTACATCATAATTAATAAATATGTTTACATTGAAGCTCAAGAACTCATTAAATTTTGTTCAAACTGAATGAAAATTAACACAATCTAAGAAATACTTAAGTATTCAAAAAATTGTGGAGACAATATATCTATATAGAAAAGCGACCATACTTGACAAAATTACCTTTATAATCTGAATAAAAAGCATGCAATGATCAACTTGCGTCTAAGTTGAATCGGACCAAGCTAAACATACTTACCCATGTATTTATTCTTATTCTACACAAATTGCATTCACTATATATTTTATTTAGGAATTCGTCTTTGCTCCCAGAATCTTATGTTGTAAAGGTACAAACAGCAACTTTATTCTATTTTATTCTAACAGTCTCTTATTTATGTGGACTCAATTATTTGTCTTCTTGCCCTATGGCTGTACATAGCATCATCTTACCTATCCGTTTTGTCTCAGTTGTCGATGTTATGCTTTCATTACTTCTTTATCGTTCTATAATACCATTGTACGGACTCAGTTGTTTATATGGAAAAAATATCATAAAATGCGGACAAGGTAAGAAAGTGCGGACACAAGGTGAAATAATGTGAACGGCGCTGTAAAAGAGTGGACACATTGGAGTATCGACTCATCTCGAAAATGCGGAAATTCCACTTGCTCAAATATGCAGGCACCCACTCAAAAATGCGGACAAATCTAAAAGTGCGAATAAGTTTTGACGTGCGCACGTTTTTGGCCTATCTATTTACTCACTTCTGTTTATAGGCTTCCAGTTTGAAAGAGTTTTGTTAGTATGGGAAGTCGTTTTAGTTATCTTATGGGTTTCGAAATACTTTTACTTCTAGTTATTCTTTACACTTTGTTATGTTTATTAATTTTTTTACCAGACAGGGATTTTTAACAGAGGGCCACGCATACATTCACTCCCACTTGTACTAAAAGTTATAACGTTGGTTTTTCGCTCGGCTAACCGACGATATTTTCGGCCGGTTTCCGCGGCTTTTCCTTGACCTGGTGGTACCAGACACTTACCTTAAAGTGTCATAGTCTCGCGACTCTTTTACTGAACTCGAGGAGACTGGCGGATTTGCCTGGCTGGCTAGCTCAGCCCCACTTGACGGTAAAGGAGAGAGGGCGGTTTGGAAGGAAAACACCACTCGGCTATCTTTATTTCAGTGTACTATTTATTAACATAGACTTACTATTATTTTACACAAATGAAAAGGTAGCCTCAAGATATCCGTTCACGATTCGCACAAGTAAACTCGACGCTTAACACCGTTTGTTCTCCGCTTTACCAATTTCAATACCGCACGTCAGTAAAATCGCAACTTAATTCTAGACCGCAAAGATAGCCATTAATAAAAAATATCCGGACTCTCGCGCGTCTCAAGGTTACACACACACTCTGCCCACTTGGCACCAAGCACTTTATGTACGCCGGCTCTTCTCGCACACCTTAAACCTATGAACGCGATCGCCCACACCTAATTCAATCGCGCCCTACTTTTGGCCGAGGGCCTGTCTGCATCCAACGACTTATGATATCCCTCGCTCCGTAACCTAATACTGCGACGCCGAGCGAGGCCTCCTTGTCCTTACCGACGTATAACCGAGACACACTAGCGTGATGTCGAGCGAGGCCCCCTTGTCCTCGCCGACGTATAACCGCACTAAACAATATCACAGAGACGCTCTACCCCGGCTGCTCGGTGCTCGATGTGATGTGGTGATATTTTGCCACGTTACAAAGTATCTTCTAGATGTTTTTGTTTGTTTAGTTGTTTACGTTAGTTCTTATAGAATTAGTCTTAATAGAATTAGTAGTAAAACTTACATTACATAAGACCCGCGATCGGTGAGAATGTTCTTGTTTTCAACGACGAGCATAAGCATTAAGTCTACATGAACTAGTCGTGGCAAGAGTTGTACTTATTTAAGTTGCAGCTTTACCCCTTTACGCCAGATATTATTGACAGTCCTTTCTTCACAGAGTATTATAGCCGTGTTGTATCTCCCACTGGGGCAAATATAACAGCTTGCCCGTAAAGTTTAGCAGATTTCTAGGCCTGCCGACAGCGTATGGGTTGTACCTTGTTACCCTCTTAAAGTCTTCAATAAATACTTTTTTAATAACTCTAAGTAATCGGCTGGCTTCTGCGGCAAGTCGACGTGACAGTAATAGCTTGCTGTACTGTGTACAGCGAACATCGGTACCTAGTTTGGTCGCGAAAGGCACTGCATTGATCGAGCCCAGGGCTTATAAACGCTCGGCCCCTATCAAGGCAGTTACCAAATAATTAAATGTGGGAATTGCCGAAAACCAAGCAATACTTGCCACCGAAAGAAGGATTACAAATGTGGTACATGCATTCATACGTATGAGAATGCTGAGTAGATCTTAAAATGCTAAAATCACGGTCACTTCATTGCTCAACCAACGCTCGAGATTGGTATATTGCAATGGTGCTACCGTCAGCACACTCATGCGGATCATACATTGCACTCATTAAAATCAAATACACGGTAATAAAACAATTACTTAAAAAAACTTTGTCACGCAATTATTTAAAAATACTTAACATGTTTTACAATTTAGCATTTGTTTATAATGTATATAATATAATATAATAAATCTCATAAATTATAATTTTGAAACATTTATTTTAAAATATTAATTTTATTGTTACAGATTGATGCTGATAAAATTTTACCTTCTTCTTTAATATCTGATGGGCATATGACTCCAGAAGAAGTTGAAAGACATCTTGAATCTCGACAAAATTACTTAGAATTAGTACCCGAAAAGGCTCCTCCAACTGTTCCAACGGAAATGTTCAGCAATGACATATCTCTTGATAAATTAGAATAACTATTTAGTATATGGTCTACTATATGTTCAGTAACTTATGAAAATAATTTTAAAATTTGTTTAAAATGTTCATTATGATTGATGTGATTACAATAGAAAAAGAATTTTTTCCTTAAATTAGAAATAAGAAAAAGTTATGAACACCTTAATATTAAAATATTTATAATTATTGCTACAACAAATGATCAAATTAATTTTTTTAAGCAAGCACGATTTCCTTAATTTTCTTACCTATCAAGTAGGATTAAAGCGACTGATTTTTAGACTATAGATCTGTAACGAACATTTTTCATTTATTATTCTGTTGTCATTATTAATATTATAATACGTGTTTAATTCGAATTGTATCTATGTTCATTGGTACGGAAAAAATTAATATAGACATCCATTTGAGCTATGTCTTTATTATTTTTCGCCTAGCGTTTCGAGTCAATTAGACTCCTCATCAAGGCTGCAAATTTCGAAATGCCAAATTTTTAACATAAATAATTTTACAAAATTTAAAATATAAAATGGTACATATTTACCCAGAGAGAATAAAAATAGTTTAAAACTTGACGCACATCCCAAGTGAGCGCTTTGGAGGAGTACTCTACTAAGAACTATAAAAACAATATAATTTTTGGAACTAATCTTTAAACAAAATAATTATTAAAGTAAAATAGGTGCCCTTACGGTTGGTCGACGTTAAACACTACTAACAAAGGTTTGTTGACGCAGATGTTGGTACGATACTGGAGACAGACAGGTACAGACTAATCGCACCAGTTGATCGCTGAAAGTTTTTTCCAGAGAGAAGGCATAAAACACACACAATAAAATATTTATATCATTTTAATAGTACCAATTGAGACGGCGAGCAGTTCGACAAACTATCAGGAATTCGTAATGATTTTATGCATTAGTCAGGCGAGAAGGCATAAGTTATTCTGATGTTATTAGCCCTATGATTTATTTTACGTACAGAAAAAAAAACGAAAATTTAAGTCAGGTAAATGGTATGAAACCCTGTACCATCTCTCTGAGACTGATTAAATTATTGGGTCGGAGAATTGTGATAGGTACTCCTAAATGAACAAAAAGTATTGATTTTACGCGATAGCACATGAATTTTGCATTTATAAAAATATTTTAAAAATAAATTATTCCTCTCATCGAGTTATTTTTAAAATTTTTTTTATTTAGAATAATATCCTGCCAGCCTTCAAGGGCCTCGGAATCACTCCTCATCAGGGAACTCAAAAATCAAGTACGTGAATTCAACCACTAGTTTGACCAAGAGGCATCTAATTGGCACAAAGCATGTCCTGTAGCAAACAACCACCAAACTTTGGCTGTGCATCGCATAATCTTAGTGCGAAGTATACAGTAGTCTAAGATGTAAATGACTAGCCAATTTATAAAAATGTTCAAAAAGTTATTTATTCATAGACATAACTTTTGCATGACAAGTGCAGCTTTTGCCGTTTATTGTATTTTTATCTTCAAGAAAATTGGATCCAGAGATATTTTTTTTAAACTATTGAACAATTATCAGAATTAAATTTCAGAATTTTCATTATACATATATAATTTTAGCGTGAAATTAACAGCACGCGGATAGCGGCGGCACACGTAAAATAAGCTTATGCGACGTATGCTAAAAAAAGCAGCTGATTACTACTTTCAACCTAGTCCATGCTGCGACACGGACAGAGCACATGTAAAATAAGCTTATGAAACGTATGCATAAAAATCAGCTCATTCCAGCAGTTTAACCTAATCAATGCTAAGCCAACTCTGTTGAAGGATAAGCTAATTTCAGCTGAGACCAGCATTCTCATCGATGACAAATCGTATACTAAGCGTAAGAGGGTGTTTAAGGAATAACATATATTAGAAATGATTCATTATTCAATTAAAATAAGATCTAAAAACTATCACAAAATATGCCGGTGGATGAATTTGAACTTGCTACTCCGAAATCTCTATTTTCGCGAACGCATCTACATCGACTCAGCGACGCTATGTATTTCATGATGCCTCTAACAGCTTCGAAAACATCGTTAGTAACAATACTGTCGTATAGTTTTACAATACTTAAAGCTCAAGCAAAAATATAAAAGTTCTTTATATTAAATATCACCCGGCGATACCTATGGTTATATTGTTATTTAAGGGAGATTATTAAAACATGCTTTACACCTCTGTAAAAATACACGTGTAACGAAAAACGCTATGTCGCAAGTGCTATGCCATAGTAAAATATACGTTGAAGAAAAAGGTTTGAGTTACGTATATTAATGAATTTTACACTAGAAAGAATAACGATGAAAAATACTCTAGTACCATACCTTGGTGCTGTCGTTAACTCCTAGATATATCATGTGTATAGTATAGTGCTTAGTTCGATGCATACCCACACGTGTTAATAGCTTTTGTGATAATTTGACAAGTCCGCGGTGATCTCTAAGACTGATCTTGGTACACATCTCGAAAATCGACATCCTACGAACCATAATTTAGACAAAGCTCTTACTCACTCACTTGATTGAGAGCGTATCGGTTCATATGTCACTTCGTAGGTCTTATCAATACATTTATTCTCACATGTTTAGCGTAGTGAAGCCTTGCATATTAGTTTGTGTCGAAAATCCGTCCAGACAACATGTTCCGCTCTACACGAAAAGTTTCTGCAGCGCACACGTGAGTCGCCCGAGAACGGCATCAGCTCGATAAATTAACGACACGATTAAATACTGTAAGTGAGGTAGTCGACAATTATTTGCGCCATTATGCTTCGCTTTTTTCTCCGTACGAACTCATCGTAAAAAACTATAATTTAACTAAGAAAGAGCTAGCTAAACTAATTATTCCTTCATCGATTAAGTACACAGACGCAGTTAACGTGGATGACAAGTGCAGGTGTTGTAAGACTAAATTTTTGCGAAAAATGCACAGAACTGCATGGGCAATCTTTAGTCTATGTAAACTTTTTTGTCCTTAAACTGCTTAAGTATCGGTAAATGCTCGTGCAGCGAGTGGTTTAAGGGGTTGTGACAGTGTTAAAACCTGAAAAAAAAAGAAAAATTGTTAGTGTTGTAAAAAATTAATAGATATATAGGTGCTCTAAAAACTATATTTTTGCTTTCAAATACAAGTATTATACATTACTTTTATGCATAAATAATATGCATAAAGTGAGTGTAACATTTAAAAACAATTAAAGGTATTTGGTTACCAAAAATCATGATTTTCATCACTTTTATTTACTTGCCGCATGTTTCTGATGGAACCGTACCATCAATCCTGATGAATCAAAGTGCTAAATCTTCATTATGAGTCTGGTCTCAGACTAAGTGAAATAGAGTCCTGAAAAATACAAAATTAATATAATTAATTAAACATATATTGCCAATATTAGTAATTATAGTGAATGTTACATATATAAACATACGTAGCATTCACTTTGAACTTACCTTTGCCAATTCTGCTCCACTCAGTTTGTGACCATACTCATAAAGAAGGTTTCCCACTTTGGATCATCATGATTGATAGTACGGTTCCTTCACAAAGCTGCGGCAAGTACACAAAAAGCATGAAAAAACAAAATTTGAGTAAAAGGCATTTAAAGTTTATAATGTAAATCATTCAAATGAACTCAGCTATACTTACAGAAAATATCCGGCATACCTTGATTTGCTTTTGGTACTCAAATATACATACAATAAAGTATATTTGATGGTATGCGCTTGTCATGCTGTGTGATAATAGCATTTAGAAGCTGAAAATAAAATAAAAATTATCGTTAGCTATTCATAATCAAGTTATGTTTATGAATTACAGTTACATACAATACTTACCATTATTAAATACACTTCAAGTTCTTAAAAAGTATGCAAAATAATACTTCAGGCAGTCAATATAAGCTCTCATTTTGCTGGCTTGCACCCGTATACCTAAAAGCAAAAAATAAACCAACAAAGAAAAAGCTCATTATGAACACTGTTATTACTAATTAGTTTCCAATACTTATCTGAATAACTTTTTTACTCTGCAGAAGCTCTTGCACTTTTGCAACACCACTAAGGTTATAAGCATTGCTACAGCAGCTAGCACACTAACTGCACTGATCTAGTGTCTTGGATGAAAAACAGTTGTTTGGCTGCTTTCTGCTGCTTTACAGAAAATTCTACTATACCGATCAAATAGAAATCTTCATTCTCGACCAGACGCTGTCTGGTTCGACAACCTATTCGAGTGGCAAATTCAAATTTGTTGAATGCCTTTACTTTAACACATTGATTTTAGTAACATAAAATCACACACAGAAAAATTAATTTTACAGATTTTATTTATTTTACGGAAATAAATTAATAACTCTTGAGAAAAAAACGGTTTGTAAAAAGGTTTTTAAGTCATATTTTCAGTAAGATTTCTCATGAAATTACTCTGTAAAAAGTGGGTTAGAACAATCCTTTCCAGAAGTTTGGCCTAATTAAAATATTTAAAAATCACGATTTTTCAAAAATTTACTTGAAACAGATTTGTTAGTTTTTTGTTGATATGTTCGAGGAAAATTTTTTTAGCCAAAAACGGCTTTCAGGACCATATTCTACAGACTATTAACTATGAAAAAAGTGAATAAAAAAAAATGGGTATTTTCAAAATTTTAACACTGTGATAACCCCTTAAATGCACTGCATCCGGCTCAGCTGCTGTATGTATATGTATCAGTCCCGAATCACCATCTCCGGAGGAGGTTATAATAATTTCACAACCTACCGCCATATCTTGCAATAAAGAACAAGAGGAAATTATAGATATACTTAGTTGTGCTGCATTTGGACAAATTGCTTAATGTGTGTGCCTTGGATCACCAATCCGGAAGGACATTGAAATAATTTCGTCACCGATCGTTATACCCAGCAATGACAAGGAAGATATAATTAATGTCTATTCATCTCCGGTGCCAGTTGTCGAAAACAATGAAGACAAAATCCAAGTCCTCTCCGAGGCAAGGCTTGTACCGTTTATTTAAAATAGTATTTTTCGAACAGTTTTTAAAATACTGTTCGTATCAGGTATATATTTTTAAAAATAAATGTATTTAGATAATAAGTGTATACACTATCTAATTTGATTTTATCCGTCGGTAGTTGGTTAAATTATACTTACACGTACATACACGCACTCGCATATGCACACGTATTCTCACATACACACATGTGGCACATAAACACAGTGAATGCTACGGGACTGCACTTACACAGGGGGATAGCGAGAGAGAGAGAGAGAGAGAGAGAGAGAGAGAGAGAGAGAGAGAGAGAGAGAGAGAGATTGATTGGCTAATTTATTGTCTGGCAAGGTCCAGTTGGGCCGTAAGAGAGAGAGAGAGAGAGAGAGCTCACACCGATGCACACAGTTCAGCTGCACTCTTCTATATATTTAACTTAGCCATCTTCTCCACACTACCCTCCCATACTAACAGTGAGCGGTATACTCACACTGAATATCTAACCCTTATACGCGATGTTTTTCTTCTTAGCTGCGCTCCCCTCTTTTCTCCGCTCTCACTATTCTCTTTTCACGACTCTAGCACTTCGGACGCTACTGTACTTGTTGGCAAAATGTTTTCCTAGCCGCCGTGTGCTGTCAACATGTACACACTCATAAATTGATTTAACTACTGTGTTCGGGACGAATTTTAGCATCTAACCCACTTTTCTGGGATTTTCTGGGAAGATCCCGGGCGGGGTAGGGATGGTTATTTTTTTAAGAAACTCCGTTCCGGAAAAGTAGGTTACAGCTATATATATATACATACATACATATATACACACATTATAATAATTTAAACAAAAATATTTATTCATCACACGTGCGAACACGTACACGATCACTAACGTACACCAACCGTTACCTCATAGAACAAATTATTTTTACCTTCTAATTCAAGTGTGACGATGACAACGATGAAAAAATTTTAAAAATTATCTTTTTAAATTTAATTTAAACACTATTTTTAAACTTGTTATGGCTAAACTATTCTTAAAAATTATACTTTTGATTGTCTCAATCGATCTCTCCGAGGCATTGGCTTGAGAAAGGGTTAAACAAATAAAAAGATCCTTCTTTACAAAAATGACGTTTCGGCGATCATTGTTCCTCTCATCAGGAAACTGTCAAGAATTTTATAATATAAACATACGATCTTAAATAGAACAGAGCAATACAGAAAAAGGCGATATGAGAGCAGAGACGGCTCAGTAGGCAGAGTGTCGGACTCGTAATCCAGAAGTTGTGGGTTCGATCCCGACTGTCGGCTTTTCTCTCATTGGGACACCTCTATGTTTGCATACACCTGTATGTATATACTTAAGTGTCTTATAACGTCGAAGATCCAGTGGTTCGGATCCCCCCACTGTACACAATCTATGGATGCATTGTGTAGCTAAACTGTAGGTCCAGTCGAGATGCATGCGGACTACATTCCGATGCGGTGCACATGCATCCCGACTATAGGGAACCTCACTGGCCGATACCATTGTATGGTATCGAGCAGTGGGAAGAGCTGTATAAAACTCATAAAGAGGACTTGGAGGAAACATCGAAATTGATGCGATAGAGATTATATGTGATTGTCTTGAATTTTTATTAATTTCGATGTTTCACATCTTCCAGGCATCCCGTGAGTAGATAGGCTATAGGCATACCAGATCACACGGATATGAGTTTCTGAGTATTTTCTTTCTTATTCGTACCATTTTCTTGTAAATGTATATGCATAATTTCCGAGATTTATCATTTATTTAAATTATTTTCTCTACCTTTAATACTAAATTTTTCAATATTAAAAGTATGATTATACTTCTCTTTATGCTTGGAAATGACACTATCCTTGGTCTTTTTATGTTCCTCAATACGCGTACACACATTTCTTTTTGTTTGGTCCACATACGTAACAGTGCAATCATTACATTTAAGTTTATAAACAACATTTTTTCTAAGTGCTTCTCTTTTTTATCCTTTCCTTTCACAATAATATTATACATATTACTATGTATTTTTGGAATGGTCGTAATGTTATTACTCTTAAGGGGATCCGATAGCCACTAATGATCCGTCACTAACGGTACGATAAAGAAGTGCTGAGATCGAATAAATATAAGGAATTACGCAAATTCAAGAGATACTTGCCCTTCGTCTCGGTATTACCTATCGGCATACACGGTTTGGAATCAAAATGTTCAGGTATTGGAAAGAAAAATGCGAACGAAAATCAGTTACGTCAGGTTACGGCTACTCATTCATATGTTGCACCCGCTCATAGAAGCCACTCATATACGGTACGCCAATAGACTTCCGACATGCAATGTTGTTTTTCGCACGTTGTTCCAGTTATCTAGTCATTTTCATTGCAGACAATCGTTTTTTGACGTATCTATCAATGAAGTCAGCAGGATAATCATTTTCGAGTAATAGACCTTTTACAATATTAATGTTTTTCCGATGAAAACATTTACCTGATAACTTTAACGTTCTGTGAACTAGATTATACACCATGGCAATTTTTCGGCTAATCGGATGTTGAGATTTGAAGTGTAAAAATCTGCCAGAGAATGTTGGTTTCATGTACTAATCAGTTTTTATTTTAGCGGAGTCATTAACGCATTTGCGCATTTCAACAATAGGCTCGCGAACATATTTTTTATCAAAATATTTATTTAAAATTTTACAAAGTCGTATTGAGAAGCCTAATTCATACATAAAAAGTAGTTACGATTTCATAGAAAAAATAAAAAAATTGAACATTCCGAATAACCGCTGTATTTTAGATTAGATATAAAATCGTTATATAGAAATATTGATAAAATATTCATCATGCAGAGCATCGAAAAAAGGTACATACAAATATCGAAAAAATTGGAAATCCTACTCGGTGAGATTATAGAAGCTTGTAATCTACTTCTGGAGAGAATGTACTTCCTATTCAATGGTAAATTGTATAAACAACTTTTTGGATTATTTGCTGACATTACTATGGATGATCTCGAACCGGAATGCATCGCAAAATTAACTTAAAACCAGAGAAAACCATATAACAAAAGACTCCAATTTACGCATGAAATGGAAGTAAACAAATCCATAAGCTTTTTGGACGTTTTATTGATTCATGAGGCAGGTAAAATAAAAACTGATTGGTACACGAGCCAACCAAAGTCATTGGGTAAATCTTTTCATCGGAAAAACATTAATATTGTAAAAGGTCTGTTACTCGAAAATGATTACCCCGCTGACTTCATTTATAGTTATATCAAAAAATGATTGTCTGCAATCAAGATGACAACCGGATGATCTAGACAACCGAAGCAACGTGCGAAAAACATTACATATCGCAATTGTATTGGCGTACCGTATATCAGTGGCTTCTATGAGCGGGTGCAAAATTCCTTTAAGCGTAACAACATTACGATCATTTCAAAAATACATAGTAATATGTGCAATATTATTGTGAAAGGAAAGGATAAAAATGAGAAGCACTTAGAAAAAAATGTTGTTTGTAAACATAAATGTAATCATTGCACTGCTACGTATGTAGGCCAAACAAAAAGAAATGTGTGTACGCGTATTGAGGAACATAAAAAGTCCAAGGATAGTGCTATTTCGGAGCATAGAGAGAAGTATAATCATACTTTTAATTTTGAAAAATTTAGTATTAAAGGTAGAGAAAATAATTTAAATAAAATATTAATCTCGGAAATGATGCACATACATTTACAAGAAAATGGTACGAATAAGAATGAAGATACTCAGAAACTCAATAACGTGTACACACATTAAATATGTCAGCTTAAGAATTGTAACGTGGAATTTTCCTGCCCGCACGGGAACTCCAGTTAGTGTACAATTAATTAATTTTTGCTTGGCTGACTCCTTTTTTCGGCTCGTAGAGTTCCTGAAAAGGCGGGAACCGGGAAGGTGGTAGCAACCGGGTCACATAAATTAACACAAATTATCATTATATGCTATTCAAAAATATATATTGTACTCAGTTCTTTTTACACAATTAATCTGTGGCAAACCAATGATCAACGATTTTAAATAATCTCATGGGCCTAGCGGTCATATAACAATCTCCCATCAGACAAGTGGCACTCCGCTAAATAACAAAAGGGGCCGCAGAAAAACATCTACGGTGAATCTAGAAAACAACACGCAAAACAACACACAAATATCCTCAAAGAAAGTTAGAATAATCTCTCACCAACTGCCTACACAAAATATCGATTCAACTATAAAAATCCTCCAATAGTTCTCCTCTCGAGACCGACGCTCCGCTTGAGGAAGGATGCCGTGTTTTTCCCACCCGGCCTTTTTCTGCACGGAAGCGTCGTCTCGGCCGCCGAATTTCCCAATTGGTCCTCTACTTGAAATAAATTCCCTATTGGTTTTTAATAGACTACCACTAATTTATTCTTCTATCTGTGATTTTTCCCAGTGCCCTCTTTTCCAATCCTAATTTTCTCATTGGTCGAGAAATGCATTGCCGCCCTCTATATCCTTTAATTGATATGCTAATTCGACCCTTTATCAATATCGATCAATCGATCAATGTCGATTTCTATCCGGTGGCTTCACCTGTAGATAATCGATCGGACGCGCGATATTCAAAATCCTCTATATCAAAGTACGGATCACTGTGGATAAACCCTTGATACTAACTAGTAACTTCTAGTTGGCAGCCACCATGCCTCGATACCAGTAAGGAGAGCTATAACCACTATATCAGTACTGTACAGTTCGCCTGTACAGTACTCTCCAGAGTCTCTCTCTCTCTCTCTCTCGCTCACGTGCTCGTTCCCTCTCATATGCTCGATGCTCTCTCTCTCCCTCTCACTTACATTCTGATTCTGTCTCCCTCTCTCTCTCTCTCGCATTCACACTATGTCACATGTGTGTGACCGTGCGCTCTGCGCTCTCTGTTTCCTGCTACTCCCTCGAACGCCGGTAGGTTACGCAAGTGTGATTAGCTAAGTCACATCCC
Organism: Philotrypesis tridentata; assembly: GCA_018906965.1. NCBI lineage: Eukaryota > Metazoa > Arthropoda > Insecta > Hymenoptera > Pteromalidae > Philotrypesis > Philotrypesis tridentata. The sequence goes on along the minus strand of JACCIB010000075.1, from coordinate 408,278 downwards.
GCGCTCCGCACGTGGTCGAGCAGAGACACTTTCCGCACTTTCCGCGAGCTCCGCCGCCGCTGGCTCCGCTATATGAGCTGTCAACTCGCCCATGGAGTGTCGTGGAAATTATTGTCAGCTGTACAATAATTTCCACGACTCAGCAATATTTATTGCTACGTCGCAGAATTAAAATTAAAAAGTATGAATTCAAATCTTAGAGATAGTGATTACTCACTTGTCTATGCATACATATCAATCTGTATACACCGAAAGGGTGAGGTGATGCGTGACGTCATTGGTAAACAAACCGCGCGAAAGACTTTGACCTTCTCATACTATATAAGCGACGGCTGTCGACTACTTCCTGACTTTCGAGACAGTAACTGAGAAAGCCGCATCAATAATAGCTGTGCCACTCGGCCTCTCGCTTCCTCTGCTGTTAACTAGCCAGGGGAAATGATTATCAAAATGTACACAAATTTTAACTGCTCCAATATGTAAGTTTTCAAAAATATCGCCTTTTTATGTATTGATCTGTTCTTTTAAGATCGGATATATTATAAAATTCTGGACAGTTTCCTGATGAGGGCGACAATGATCGCCCCGAGAGACTTGGAGTAGAGTACTTGGCTTCATAGCTGAAACAAAATACTAATGAAGTTGAAAAAACTAAAGTTTCTTACTATCGAGACGGAGGGAAGGAATTTCGCGATTATTTCGCTTATGATGAAGAATTTTCCGTAGTGCACTGCAAAGGTATATAAGGGTAAATGAATCACTTTAAACATGGATGTTGTAACCCCAATCAGTGGAGATTGTTCATTGATTCATCGAAGTGAAGTTTAAAAGCTGTTACGCAATACTAATGTTTATGCACCTATTCCCATTGGATATTCGTTAATATTGGACGAAAATTACTGTAGCATGGAAGTAGTATGAAACCGAATAAAATACAATGACCATTATTGACAAATATATGAGGATCTTAAAATTATAACCATGCTTCTAGAACAACAATCGGGTTTAAAAATCTATTCTTGCTATTTATGTAAGTGGGATAGTAGAGTTAGAACGAACCATTACATAAAGAGTGTCTGACCCCTAAGAAAAACTTTTGAACCAGATTCTAAGAATATAAAAGAAAAGCCACTTGTTGATCCATGAAAAATTCGAATACCACCTTTGCACATAAAATTAGGACTTATAAAACACTGGGTAAACTCTTGAGACAAAGGACGAAACTACTTTACGTATCCATGAAATCAGTTTCTCAAATTAAGTGATGCTAAAGTAAATGAAGGAATTTTCGATGGCCCTTAGATTCGTAAGAATATAAATAATGAAACATTTGTTACGAAAATGAATCATACGGAGAAAGAAACATGTTTCAAGGATGCAATTAAAAAGTTTCTTGGTAACCATAAGAGCTTAAATTACCGACAAATAGTATTAATTTAGTAAATAGTTAAAAAAATCAAGGCCGCTTAATGAATCTAAAATTACACTTTTTATACTTCCATGTAGATGAGTTCCCCAAAAACCTAGGTAATTGCAGCGAAGAGCAGGGAGAGAGATTTCACCAGGACATAAAGGAAATGGAGCGCAGGCACCAAGGAAGATGGAACATAAATATGTTAGCAGGTTACTGTTGGTCGTTAAAAAGAAATCTACCATCAACTCAGCGACCCCAAAAACATATAAGTAGCATGGTCGCGTTTCTGGTACATTCAACTTTTTTTGTGGGGCTGCGCAATTGTTCAGAATGTATCAAGTGCTCATGAATTTCGATGCGACAACGGGTGGCGCGATGGTGAGGGAGCCGTCACAAAAGTGATTTTGTGGCGCGGTTCGAATATCGTGAACAAAAGATGTAGCAACAGATATATATATATGGTGAGTGTTAAACGCTCGAACCATCCCAGATCGTTGTCCTGTTCGCCACATTCATGATGTTACTTTCTTTATTGATGGTTGTACAGAGTTTTCCAAAATTGACTTAGTCAAAGCATATGAACAAATTCCAGTCGCTGAAGACGATATTAAAAAAACTGCTATCATCACACCATTTGGCCTTTTTGAATTTCCATTTATGACATTTAGACTTCGAAATGCTGGTCAAACTTTTCAAAGATTTATGGATGAAGTCTTACGTGGTTTAGATTTTTGCTTCACTTATATGGATGACATTCTCATTTTCTCTCATTCTAAAGAAGAACACGAACGTCATCTTCAAGTTATTTTTGAACGTCTTTCCAAATACGGTTTAGTCATTAATCCACAAAAATGCATCTTTGGAGCTTCTGAGGTTCCTTTTATAGGTTATATGATTTCTGCTAAAAGTATTCGTGCTCCAGAAGAGCGAGTTCAAATGATCATTGACTACCCTCTACCAAAATCAGCGCAAGGTCTTTTCAAGGTTTCTGGGTATATTGAATTTTTACCAAAAATTTATACCTCATGCTTCTGAGTATGAAGCTCCTTTGCACGATGTAATCAGTAATCCGCTTTTAACAGGTTCTCAACCGATAAATTGGACACCTGAACTTAAAGAAGCTTTTTCAAAATGTAAACTCTGCATTTCTTCTGCTTCACTTCTTGTTCATCCTCGTATCGGTGCGCCACTTGGTTTGTTTACTGATGCTTCTAATCATTCTGTTGGTTCATGTCTGCAATAGTTCGTTGATGATACTTGGCAGCCTCTCGCATTCTTTTCGAAGAAAATGTCCTCGAAAGAAAGTTCTTGGCCTGCTTACTATCGCGAACTTCTGGCAATTTACGCAGCAATTCAACATTTTCGTTATTTTTTGGAAGGACATTCATTTACAATCTACACTGATCACAAACCATTGATTTACGCTTTTCATCAGAAACGTGAAAAACTTCCACCTGTCCAACTCAGACAGCTCTCGTTCATTGCTGAATTTTCAACACACATTCAATACATTCAAGGTGTTGATAATGTCGTTGCTGATACTCTTTTTCGAATCGAAGCTGTCTCTGCACCACTTAACTACGAGCTGTTAGTTAAATCTCAAGAAGAAGATGAAGGACTCAAGAAAATTATTCAAGAAAACGCATCTCTTTACATCAAACGTGTACCGATTCCTGGATCCTCACTTATTGTGTTCTATGATATATCAACAGGAAAACCTCGGCCTTTCATCACACAACCATTTCGTAGATGTGTTTTCGATCAACTTCATAATTTAAGTCATCCTGGTATCAAAGCTTCTTCTAAATTATTTAGTGACCGTTTTGTTTGGCCTTCTGTTAATAAACATTGTCGAAATTGGGCTCGTACTTGCAACGATTGTCAACGATCGAAAGTTTCTCGTCATGTTCATGCTCCTCTTAGCAACTTTCAAACACTGACCAAGAGATTTTCTCACATACCCATCGATTTAATTGGTCCACTTCCAACTGCACATCCTTTTCGATATTGCTTGACTGTCATCGATCGTTTTACTCGATGGCCCGAGGTTTATCCTTTACAGAATATAACTGCAGAAAATGTGACTCAAGGACTTTTAAATTGATGGATTTCTCGTTTTGGCGTTCCTGAAATTATAACCTCAGATCGCGGCGCTCAATTTACATCTCATCTTTTCAAAAATTTTGTAAAACAGTTTGGTATTCGACATAACCTCACTACAAGCTGGCACCCTGCCTCAAATGGTATAATCGAACGTCTTCATCGTCGTTAGAAAAGCGCAATAATAGCTCATTCCAACATCGATTGGATTCAAGCTTTACCTTTAGTTCTTCTTGGGATTCGATTTGCTTTCAAAGAAGATATCAAGGCTACATCTGCTGAAATAGTGTATGGAGAAACCCTTCGTTTACCCTTTGAACTGGTATCCTGAAGTCTTGAAAACAAAAATCTCGAAAATTCTAGTAACATTCTTTCAAGTTTACGCGAACTTATGGCATTCTTACGACCAGTTCCAGCATCAAGACATTCCCAACCTAACATATTCATTTTCAAGGAATTATCGACAAGCACTCATGCATTTTTGAAAGAAGGACTCCAATCACCATACAATGGACCTTACGAAATCATCGATCGAGACAACAAGACAATCACACTCAGAATTTCTAATAAGCCTACAAAAGTTTCGATTGACCGAGTAAAACCTGCATTTATTCTACAAGATTATATTCCTGATTCTACATCTTTTTCTGTTTCTGCATCTCATAATCTACTAGCAAAACCTACACCTGTTCCTGCGCGTTCCACGCAATCCAGCAGAAGAGTCACGTTTCAACATTTTTAAATTTGTGCCCGAACTTTCTGCCAAGGGGGGTAATGTGGCGCGGTTCAAATATCGTGAACAAAAGATGTACATAGCAATATATATATAAGTAATGTAACTAATTTTGACAGATTCGATAAAAGATCTTCCAACGAAAAACATTGTAACCTACAATAAAGAGTTCATTCGATATTAATAGGAATTTAATACTACCATTATTCCCTATTATTTCACGCGCTTCAAATCCGCTCGCCTAAAAATTATCAATATCTCAGCAATCGAAGCAACGATCGTGATGATTTTTTAAAATGATATAGCAAATCGAGACAAACTCAACTATCGATTTGCTAATTACTTACATAAATAAATTCCTTCGGTATTATTTATATTTTAATATATCCATATTTTTTGAAAAAATTTTTTGCATTATATCAAGGTTTGTATTTATCCTCAATAGTTGATAACGCGAAGATAAATAAATTCAATTTATTATTTGTAAAAATTATTATATTTATTGACTTTTTGCATAAAAAATTTTTTATAGAATTTTTATTCAAATTTTCTCTCAAAAACTATAAGCTTTTCAAAAATTTTGGAAAGAACAAAAATCTCTTAGAATTCATCAAAAAATATTCTCAATTTTTGTCTGATTTTTTAAGGACAATTTTTGGAATTTCGATTTTTCACTTGTCGAAAAATAAAAAATTGCACCGGATAAATCTAAACAAATATGATCTTTTTATTCTTAGGAAATTTTTACGAAAGCCCAAAGTTAACAAAATAAAAATCTGTAAATGTAAAACAAACATTTTCTTATCGGACGCCATTCGAATTAAATAACAATATAAATCAAAATATGCAAATGAATATTTTTAAAGTGCAAGCTCGGGGCATTATTTTTATTGCATTAAAAGTCGACTAACCTTTAAAACTTAGTTAAAATTTGGTTTAAAAAAAAATCCAACAACAAAAAATGGATTTTTTTGATTGTTTATTGAGAAATAATACGTTAATAATCACTTATCTTAATTTCGGATACCACCAATCGCAAAAGCGACCTCGAAAACAGTAGTATAGGTACCTCGTCTTCGGATTGGATCTTCGAAGCCCCTTGTTTGTTTTAAAATTACACGTAGTTGAAATCAACGTTAAAATTTTGTGTATTTGGCCTTAAAGGGGGTTAAGTGCTGTATTTTTTTATCACTGTATAATGCACAAATCATTTTTACGCCGTCTTTTTTTAATATCATTTTTGCTAGCATCCTTTGCATTAAAAATCGGCATTTCGTACCTTAATTTTTTATATTTTTTTAATACTTTAATTATGTGTGAATATGTGTATAACACAATATTCAAAGACTTTATCCCTCGGTGTTTTTTAATATTATATAAAAGAGTCTATCGATCTCTCCGAGGCAAGTGTTGGGAAAAAGGTAAAAATTAATTTATACCATTTTTCCTTTTGTTTCGACGTTTCGGTGAACACTGTCACCCTCTTCAGGAAACTGTCAATTTATTTCAATAAATGAATAAGCACAATACAATTATAATGTGTGACAAATTATGACTTACATATAGAGGAGCACAACAGCCTATAGATCGAAATGTGTTTCTTCCCCGGCCAATCTCAGGCGGGGGAAGGAGAAGCGAGAAGCAAGGAGACGGACTATTATTGTTCCGGCTTCCTCGACTACTGTTTCAATAATAAGGAAACAATAGGTGTAGCCAAACGCTTTTATATCAGCGAGGAGTCTCGCTAATTTTCGAGCGGTCTGTTTACAAGTGACGTATAGAATTTTTAGAGTCAGAAGTTACGAAATTAAATGAATTTTTACAAGAAAAAATACCAAAACAATTGTTACAATACATTATAAATAATCAAGATACTCTTAACATAAATTATAGAAGTAGACTTAATTACACACACGAAAACAAGTTTAATTCTTTGTTAATCAAAACAAATGTACACTCGGGTCATGAAAAATGGTTTAAAAATCTCACAGACGCAGATGTACCAGCGAATGTTATATCTGTAATAGCTGTAGGACGAAAATTCAATCCTAATTGTGACCTTAATGATAATCTTATTTTTGAATGCATAAAAAACTTAGAAACTTCAATTACATATAATAGTATTCCGGAAAACATTGCAAATAATATTAGAAGCACATTATTAAATAAAATTACACAGTTTCACAATAAAACTAGACACAAAACAATAGAAGAAAAAAACTTTGAACATAAATTAACAGAGACTAATGATTTCATTAAGAGTCACAAAGATATTATGTTTACCTTTGCGGACAAGAGTAACACGACGGTTGCAATGTACAAGAACGATTACATCGAAAAAATGGAGACTCTTCTAGCAGATAGGGATACTTACCCTACGGTTAAGAAAAATCCGCTGTTGAAATTACAGGCAAAGGTGAAAAGCTTTCTAAATGTTTGGAATGATAATGGTTTTCTTGGGAAAAAATATAGTAGACATAAACTTACTCAAACGGACACGATTTTACCAAAAGCATATGGATTACCAAAAATCCACAAAAAAGATTATCCGTTGCGACCTATTATTTCAACAATAGGATCACCTACATATTTTTTCTCAAAGACATTATTCAATATTCTACAAAGCAATTTAGATAAGCCAAAATCCTACGTAAAAAATAGTTATGAATTAATCGAAAAAATAAAATGTAAATAAATGTGAATGTTCCGGTGGACCACTGTATTGTAAGTCTTGACGTAAAATCGCTATACACAAATATTGACAAAGCATTAGTAAAAAGTAGTATCGAAAAGAGATACACGCGAATAGCTAGAGGTTCTGACATTCCACTCGATGAAATATTAGCAGCATGTGAGTTACTTATGGAGAATACGTTTTTTCAATTTAACAATAAATTTTACAAACAACTTTTTGGTACTCCAATGGGCTCTCCGATCTCGGGATTATTCGCTGATTTAGTCATGGATGATCTCGAGACGGACTGCATTTCGAAACTTTCGTTTAAACCGATATTTTTTTACCGTTACGTGGATGATATTATTACATGCATCCCGAAAACAAAAATTAATGAAACACTTAATATATTTAATTCATACAATAGCCGGTTACAATTTACACACGAAATTGAAATAAATGACTCCATAAGTTTCTTAGACGTTTTGTTGGTAAAGAATACAGGCAAAATAATGACTGATTGGTACACGAAACCCACCTTCTCTGGTAGATTTTTAAATTAGCATTCACAACATCCAGAATCTCAAAAAATCGCCATGGTGTACAATCTTATTGATAAAGCTATTAAATTATCGGACAAATGTTTTCATAAGAAAAACATCAATATTGTAAAAAAATTACTAGCTGAAAATAATTATCCTGTCAACTTTACCAACAAATATATAAAAAAACGTATTGACAAAATAAATTCAAATGCACAATACCAACGTTGCAATAACGACACAAATTTTAAAAACATTGTTAGTTTACCCTATGTAAAAGGGTTTTACGAACAAATGCAGCATTCTTTAAAAGAAAAATTTATTACGACAGTGCCGAAAATACACAATCATATGTGTAATATTATAGTTAAAGGCAAAGACAAAAGAGAAAAACAATTAGAAAAGAATGTTGTATACAAGTTGCAATGTAATGATTGTACGGCTACATATGTGGGCCAAACCAAGAGAAGTGTGTGTACACGTATTGAGGAACATAAAAAATCTAAAAACAACGTCATACACGAACATAATAGTAAATTCAATCACAGTTTTGAAAAAATAAATATTAAAGATAAAGAAAGTAATTTAAATAAAAGACTTGTTTCAGAAATGTTACACATAAAAATGCAAGATAATGGTATCAATAAAATGGAAGATACACAGAAACTCAATAACGTGTACACACACTTATTACACCGATTGAAAAACAAAACGGATTATAGACGAATTTAAAAATTTGTAAACATGCATGAGAACGGCGAGCATTGACGTCACTTGTAAACAGACCGCTCGAAAATTAGCGAGACTCCTCGCTGATATAAAAGCGTTTGGCTACACCTATTGTTTCCTTATTATTGAAACAGTAGTCGAGGAAGCCGGAACAATAATAGTCCGTCTCCTTGCTTCTCGCTTCTCCTTCCCCCGCCTGAGATTGGCCGGGGAAGAAACACATTTCGATCTATAGGCTGTTGTGCTCCTCTATATGTAAGTCATAATTTGTCACACATTATAATTGTATTGTGCTTATTCATTTATTGAAATAAATTGACAGTTTCCTGAAGAGGGTGACAGTGTTCACCGAAACGTCGAAACAAAAGGAAAAATGGTATAAATTAATTTTTACCTTTTTCCCAACACTTGCCTCGGAGAGATCGATAGACTCTTTTATATAATGTTAACATTTACGTTACATTTTATAAAGTATAAATAATGTTATTTTAAAAATAAAAGAATAAAAGAAGTATAGTTTAAAATTGACATTTTGCACTCCTGTTATGTGTATTATTGCTCACAAATAAAATACTTGATTAAGTTTGCGTCCTTAAAATTCCTAATTGACAATTGCGATTAATAATGGTGATATTATCGAGTTAGAATAAATTATAAATTTTTATTTATTTAACCCATTAACGTCCAAAATAGCGAAATCGTAACTCTGTTTTCAAGCGTAAATCTATCACATATCCCGCGGATATATTCAAAGCACATATACTTTTTCTGAAGTATTTTTTTCTCTACTTTCCATTTCCGGTCTTAGAATTGCGAAATTTTCACTCTAAAATCCAAAATGGCGACGTTTACAAAAAAAATGCAAAATTTCCATACTTATTTTTTTTTTAATCCTATTTCTTGTTGTGTTAACGTTGAAGACGGAACTTCACTTTTCAACTATGAGTGCATAAATGAGTTGTACTTTAAACTCAGTTTGGTCCCGAATCCAGAAATTCAATATGGCGGCTAGAAAATGGCGCCTGAAGCGCAAAATTTTGTCCAAACATTCACGAAATTTTTTCTGGAATATAATGCATTCGACGAAAAAATTAATAAGAATAAAAAGTGCTTGGAATCAACCAAAGAATATGTCTAAATTTTTTCACTGAGTTTTGAGCAGCTTTTTTATTTTTGCCAATTGGCAATTTATGACAAATTGGAAAAATTCATCGAATCTTCTCGAAAAAATTCAGATATACTTCTTAGTCAATTCTAAGCACTTTTTATTCTTTAACTTTTTCTTATAAATCAATCTTAAAAAATCAAAAACCTTAAAAAATTTAAGTTATGCAACTTTTGGAATTGTTTCATAAACTATATTGAATTCTGAACCGAAAAAGTCTGAATTTAATTACTATATTCAATTTGCCGAATTTTGCCAAAAGCTTTTGTAATGTTTTTATCTGAATTTCAAAATAGTGAATCATCATTGTATGTTCATAAATCGATTTTGAAGAATCTTTAATTTTTTCACTCTTTGTCTACTATACTGTTAGTGTTCTAAATATTAGCGTTCATATTTTACATGTGCAATTAGCTTTTCAAGTTTTAATATTATCTGGAATGTGACAGCTACTCGAGCACAAATTTGAAGTAAATTTGCTCATAATTGACCAAAAAGTGCAAATGGAACAAAAAATTTTTAAGTTTTTGATTTTTTTTTTGAATTTCAAAAATCTTAAGAATTTTAAGGTTTTTGATTTTTTACACAAAAACAAAGCGTTATATAAGAAAAAGTTAGAGAATAAAAAGTGCTTAGAATTGACCAAGAAGTATATCTGAATTTTTTCGAGACGATTCGATGAATTTTTCCAATTTGTGATAAATTGCCAATTGGCAAAAATAAAAAAGTTGCTCAAAACTCAGTGAAAAAATTTAGACATATTCTTTGGTTGATTTTAAGCACATTTTATTCTTATTGATTTTTTCGTCGAATGCATTATATTCCAGAAAAAAATCCGTGAATGTTTGGACAAAATTTTGCGCTTCAGGCGCCATTTTCTAGCCGCCATATTGAATTTCTGGATTCGGGACCAAACTGAGTTTAAAGTACAACTCATTTATGCACTCATAGTTGAAAAGTAAAGTTCCGTCCTCAACGTTAACACAACAAGTAATAGGATTTAAAAAAAAATAAGTATCGAAATTTTGCATTTTTTTTGTTAACGTCGCCATTTTGGATTTTAGAGTGAAAATTTCGCAATTCTAAGACCGGAAATGGAAAGTAGAGAAAAAAATACTTCAGAAAAAGTATATGTGCTTTGAATATATCCGCGGGATATGTGATAGATTTACGCTTGAAAACAGAGTTATGATTTCTCTATTTTGGACGTTAATGGGTTAATATTTAATTACTTTTTCATCCTATGTAATACTGTTGGGAAAAATACAACAATATTAGAAAATATTATTTTATTTATTACTAAAAATGTATTTTATAATTTCTTTAAAGATATAAGACTTAGAATTATCCGATTTTCTCAATTCGAATTTTGTTTTAATCGTTGCAAAATTTTTGAATTCACGAAAATATGTGATTTTCGCAAATTTGCATTTTAAAAAAGTTTGAATTTCGCTTGCATCAAAGCTGACCGCCATTAAGGAGATTAGTGCTTGGGCCTCAGTCGAGGCGACGATCAGGTATGCGATCGATGGCTCGGTACGCAGGAAAGGGAAAACTGCACCGAGGCTCGAATCTCGGCTCGAAACTCAGGACTATTTTTGTAGCTGTTTTTACAACTCTTACCCGAGCCCCCTTGCCCTCTACTTTTCGCAACATCTGAAGGTGCGTATTTTCCTCGGGGCAGTTCGTTTTGACTTTTTCGTACAAAACCCTGTTCTCTGTTAATCTCTCTAGTCAACTCTGCTTTAACCGTCCGCAGTACTCTCGGACTGACTTCCCTCTTCTCATACAAGTGTTTTTGATCTTGGACACATAGTATAAATACGTTCTATCTGGAACAAGATACTCTTGCCAATGTTTGTCTACTGAGGCTATATTTGTCCCATCTAAAGATTTTCTGGCCTTGCCACTCAATTTAGAGATGAAAAACCTTAGGAACAGAGGTTTTTCATTTGGCTTAACAAAGAAAATCCGTTGTCCACATCTTGTAAAATTTCTTTGACACTCATTTTTGTCCCATTGTATTCTTTCAAACAAATTGTGGCTCTTGTGACATTGTGTGTCTGTCCCATCTCAACCACTGTTCTGGATAAATCTGATAGCCTTAATTCCCCCTCAGCTCTTTCTGCCTTGTAATAAGCTTTCAAAGCTTTCCCTCATTCTTTTGGATTTTGTTTTGCCAGAGCTAACTGTCTAGTCTCATCTAAGACAGACTGCATAGATATACTTGCAATGATAAAATAGTAGATTTTCTTACAAGGGGGGAAAATGTAATTTCCGCACGCACGTGGTATGACGGCCGAGGCGAAGCCGAGGCCGTCATAAACGTGCGTGCAGGAATTACATTTTACCCCCATGTAAGAAATAGTATTTTTTTCTATCCCCGGTCGAAAGTACATTGATTCATTTAAAAAACGAAATCTATCAGATTGCTTGTAGGTTATGCGCGTTTAAGGACTGTCGATGCCCGCCCGACATTTGCAGCACGAGCGAAGCGAGTGCTGCTGGTCGGGGCGGGCATCGAAAATACATAAACAAGCAGATTATTGTAAATTGCTTAAATAAAAAGCAATATAAAAGAAGAGAAAGACAATATTGATAAATTGATGATTAGAAGATTCAAAGTAGCAAATTTTTTTCAGATAAAAATAATAATCTATTTATTGCAATTTTCACATGAATAAAAATTATTTACAATGTTACCATGAAAAGTACAATTTTCATATTAGTATCGTCATCAGATGTTATATTTGTGTTAGCCATACTGTACTTTTTTGATTACTCGTAGCAAGTTTTTAAGACTTAACCTCGTGCTGCATAAGCTCTCAGCTTTGATACGATGTGATTTGACTCGCTTGTTTTGATGTGACTCGACCATAGAGCGAAAATATAGTACGACGCTTTGAAATTGGCGCTACTTTCACAGCGCGATCGTCATCGATTTATCAATAGGTAAAAGTACTCCTTTTTCTTGTCTAAGCAGACGGCGAAACAATGTACTTTCGCCCAGGGGATAGAAAAAACTTCTTAACTAACCAAATTAAACTTCTAAAAAGAACAAAAATTATTCAATAAACAATGGCTAGGTTCCAAATGTAAGGATTGGATTTACGAGTAAGTAAATACGAACGCGCAGGTTACTTTATATTTCGTTTTAGAAGCTAGCCTCGACTGAGTCTTATTTTCTGTAATTGTTATTTATTTAGTTAATATGAAATTCACGCAAAACAGTGCGAACACGCTGACTATAAATGCAGACGCGCTGATTAATAGAAAATTTACGTGACCTAATTCTCTGTGCCATTTTTCTTTTGCAGTTAACTTTACCGCATTCACATATTTTTCTTTTATTTCATTTACTAGTGTAAGCGCCGAATTAGACTTATTCGGGCAGCTAGGGTTCGTACAAATAATTTATTTTATTTGGAAGATTATCATTGATCGCGATCTTATGTTGCAAGTATAATTATTAATAAACAAATTTAATAATCTAATAGGCTCTAAGTACACCTGATCCTAGTATTGGTCCTTTAGTACCTTCTTACCTTTGTTGTTAAACTCTAAGTCCGGTTATGCATACTCTGCCGACTTTGTGGACGCTCTTACCAGAAATGCGGACACGCTCTAATATGCGGACACGTTTGAATTACCTTATTTATATTCGCTGTACATACTTGCGTTGACCATTACTCGCTTGTGTAGTCTTCTCATTGCTCGCTTGTATTGTCGCTATGCGCTGAGTGTTGTCCTCTTCCTCGACCTCTGCCTCTGAAGCCTCTGTTGTTCCCACTGTTTCTGCCTCTACCACACTGATTTTGACTTGGTTGAGTGTTGCTGCTTTGGCCCAGCTGTTGTCTTTTCCAAAAATCTTTTTGTCCGTGCCCATATTTTCCGTAATTATAGCAATTATAATTATAGTAATTCCTGTTAATTTCATATTAAAAGTACTTATATTGCTCTTTTTATGGTTTTCTTGTGAGTTTATTTTCTTTTATCTAATTTTTGACTTCGCGTATTCAACTGTACGTTGTTCTTCGGATTTCATATCGATATAATCACCAATGTAACTATAGCTTGATAGCAATGCTTTAATTAAGTAATTCATTTTTTCCTCTTCATTTATTTTTCACCGGATGTGTTGAATTCATTTACAACTTTTTCAAAGTCAACAAAAAATTCTTCTGCTTCACTACAGTTTTCCAGTTTAACTTCTTCTATTTTATTCCTGCGTATCACTTGTAAGGCTGTCGTTTTTGTTAAGTACACGATATCGAATTTTTTTATCATCTCTAGCCGCTGTGCATTCACTAACATATTCTAATTGCCTATATAGCACCCAATACTCCAGGAATATTCCTGGAAGGTTACTTCGGTAGGTAAAGTAGGACAAATTATATTGCTGGAAGGTTACGTAACCAGCAGGACACAATCAGGCAACATTACTGCGAAGTTGAATGTCCGTTTTAATATCACACAGATTCGATCGGTATTCCGGTCCAACCCGTAAAAAGTAATACTACAGTAATATTGTAGTAAGCTTACTAAACCTTCCCAGAACATTAATATATTAAATATTTTTTTCGGATTTTTGGGTAAAAAGTATCGGTACGTTGTAATATTACAGTAACATTGCAGTAATGTTGCGAAATGCTACCACAACATTGCCGGAACATTTACAAGTTGACCGATGCGAAACTTCTGACCACTGATTACGTCGTAGTAATATTGTGGTAAGGTTGCCTAATCTTCCAAGAATATTAATACATTCTGGAAAATTTTTTTCGGATTTCGTACAAAAATTTCTTCCATAGGAAATAGTACAGTAACATTACTGCAATGTTACTGTAATATTTCCTATGGAAGACATTTTTGTGTCCTATAAAGCAACATTACTGCAATGTTACTGTAATATTTCAACGTACCGATATTTTTTACCCAAAAATCCGAAAAAAAAATTTAATATATGAATGTTCTGGGAAGGTTTAGTAAGCTTACTACAATATTACTATAGTATTACTTTTTACGGGTTGGATCGGAATACTGATCGAATCTGTCTAATATTAAAACGGACATTCAACTTTGCAGCAATGTTGCCTGACCGTGTCCTGCTGGTTACGTAACCTTCCAGCAATATAATTCATCCTACTTTACCTACCGAAGTAACCTTCCAGCAATATTCCTGGAGTATTGGGTGCTATGTGGGTGTTGGCTTTGTTGTCACCGGTTGAAGAGACGATGCCAACAACGACTAGTGTGACAACGACATGGGGGGGTTTTCGACTACAACGGTGTCTACTTCGGCATGGGATATTCCAGGTTTATCGGAATATTATTCGACGGTGTCAACTGCGCAGTTTAGTTTTCCTGATCCGATATGACGTCTTCGGGGCCTGTAAGTACGAAAGCAGGAACAGGAACGAAAACAAAGTTTAAATATTCGAAGAAGAAGATTCAATTGCGTGATCACGAGCAAACATATGTTTCAGAAGTAGAGGAAATAAAGCGGAGAAATAATGCACAGGAAATGTACGTAAATTTTCCGATGCCATGGACGACAGCGGCAACTTCGATCACGGTTGGAGGCAACACGAAAACCGTATTTTCGGTGCCATATGTGGTGAATAGTGGCTGGAATGGTCCGAATAGTGAAAACAATTATGTGAAGCTGTCGGGCACTTTGGATGGTAATAGTGGAAATGCGGGAAGCAGAGAAGATTTTAGAAGTACACTAGTAGATTCAGATGTTGAGCTACGTGATCTTAGAGATAATAGAGGACATACTGGAGTTGATTTTCGGTCTACAACATTTTATCGAAATTTAGTGAAGACACTGCAGAGTTGGTGTCAGAAATTTCATGGGACGGAGGACAGAGTCGTCGCAGAGAATTTTCTAGACCAGATGAAGTACTGTCGAAGGAGTGAGAACATTCCTGATGATTGGATGTTAACGGCTGCGGCTTGTTTGTTTACGGGGATAGCGGCAAAATGGTAGAGTCGAAAGAAAAGTTTCTTCATGGAGGCAATTAATGATGGCGTTTAAAAATAGATTTATTGGTGAAATTAGCCAAAGAGATATTTATAATAATTTAATGAGAAGAACCCAAGGTATGAGGGAGCCCATTACGGCATTTATAGACTACTTCAAATATATTGTGGATCATCTTGTGGAATATAGATAGCTAATAGGCATGGCTTTTGAACGAATTCGATCAGAGTATCAGAATTTTATGGGAAGTATGAAGATTACGTTTTTGGAGGATATTGAAAGATATGGTCGGCAGTACGACAGTATGAAAGAGTTAAAGAAATCAATAAATATTGGGAGCCTCCGCCCTCGAAGAAGAAAATGAAGCTTCCAGGGGCTGGAGATGTCCTGAAGGAAGTGGATAAGAGAGTGATTAAATCGGTGGCGGTAGAGGAAACTTTGGACTCGAAACCAGTAAAAGGTAAAGGTTACAAGAAGGCATTGGTGAATAAATCTGAAGCTGCAGAAAATAGTGCAAATAAGTCGCCGATGAATGAATCAACTAAGGTGGAGGTGGCGGCGAGTCAAAATTTGAATAATTTGAATCAGCAGAATCAGGTTAATTAACGTCAACACCAACAACAATCGCAGCAGCTGCAATAGCAGTCATCGGGTTGGATCAATGTAGGGAATCAGGGTAATAGAGGTCAAAATGGAGGTGTTTCACAGGATAGAGGAAATTTTCAGGGTCAGCGAGGGAACACGCAGCAAGGTCCAAGGAAATGGTATTCTTGTGGGAGAGAAGGCCATTTTGCTAATAATTGTCCTTATACGAAATGTTACAAGTGTCATCAGATGGGATGTAAGGCGAATCGTTGCACGGCTCAAGGAAAGTCGGATATTTTTTGTCAATTGTGTAACAAATCTGGGGTGACAGCCAGAGAGTGCCCAGATTCTGACATTCTAAACAGATTGGGAAATTTCCGAGCGGGGGCTCAGTTAAATTCCCTGCCCTCCGCAAATCTATAGGTCATATCTATTGATTATAATGGTGGCAATAGAGATAGTGATTTAATAGAGGTTAATAGAGGAAATCATGATTCTTTAATTGCCAATTGGGGAAGTAATGCTTAGGCGAGGAGTAAACAAGTAGATTCTCCTGAAGCAGTTGGAGATCCAGCAGTTAATATCATTCAAGGTATTACTATTGGTGGAAAGATGCAATTAGGAAGACCCACTGTTGATAGAGATAAAGAGAAACTTCAGCGGATATTGAGGAAATGTGATGAGTCCTCGATGTGTAACGGAAATAGTGGAAATGATGTCATCAGTGGTGCTGGTAAAAATAATACTGATAGGATGGATTTGATGTTTTTCAGTGATGCGCCATCTACGGGGTTGCGTGCTAATTCGAAGATAGTAGGTAAAATTCTGATGAACGTATCTGATTTTCTGAGGAAAACAAATTTATCTGAGTAGAATAAAGATGTAGAGGAAGATTGTGGAGTGATTAGGCCGGTTAACCTTGATGGTGAAAATAAGACCGATAAGGCTCCGGTTGTGTCACTGAAGAAGTCTTGTTTGGGAGCAGCTAAAGATGTCTCAAAAGAAGCTATTCCGAAGGACAAGAGTTTTGTTCCGCGGTGGAAGCGCAGAAATATGGAAGAGCCTAATTTTGAGTCTCGTTGGAAGTTGCGAGAACTAGCATTAAATGGAGGAGGTTCTGAATTAAATTTGGATTATAACACTGACATGAAGAATAAATATAATTTAGAGGATTGTCAGCATAGTAATTCGGAGCCGTTGGTTACTTCTTTTCGTGATGTTGCCAAACAAGTGGATACGTTTATTGAAGCGAAAGGAAAGGCAGGTTTGGAAAAACCAGGGTGTACATCTCATCTTATAACTAAAGGCGCTGCAACAACCACTACCGAAAACAGGAATTTCCTGGTTGTGAATTTTGGAGGGTAAGAGTAAGAGTATGTCGCATTACTGGATAGTGGAGCGATGGTGTCGTTAATTAAGTCGCAGATAGCGGAAAGGTTTCCCGCCAACATAATTCCTTGTAATAAATTTATTAATGAAGTGACGGGTGAGGTTACTCCAGTTAGAGGCAGCATAAATAACACTTTTATATAGATGGAAAATCTAAGATGTTAGAAGGTATTGTGATGGATAATCCAAGCCATGAATTAATTCTTGATGTCGATTTTTGTAGAGATTGGGCCATAGATATTAATTTAAGGCAAAACTTGCGGAGGATTGATAATGGCAATTGGTATTCTTTTGAGGAAAATAGTGATTATGGTAAACCAAAGCTGATATCGGAATGTGCAGGTTTACCTGAATTACAGTTGGAGGAGCTTGAGAAGATTGTGGATTTAGTGAAGAAATTTTTACCTGAGAACCCACCGGTCTGTGTGAATGCCTCAACTTTAGCGGAGCACAAAATTGTGTATCTAGGAGATGTTCCTGTCAAACATAAATTCAGGAGATGGTATCCAAGGAGATGGGAAGCAGGTATG
Source organism: Philotrypesis tridentata (assembly GCA_018906965.1). NCBI lineage: Eukaryota > Metazoa > Arthropoda > Insecta > Hymenoptera > Pteromalidae > Philotrypesis > Philotrypesis tridentata. The sequence continues at coordinate 390,431 of JACCIB010000075.1, read as the reverse complement.
AAGGAGATAGAGGACATGTTGCGGATTGGGGTTATAGAAGAACAGCGATTTTAGTAGTGCTCCGGTTATTGTGTTTAAAGAAAATGGTGATGTCAGATTCTGCATTGATTACAGAGATGTTAATAAGCTGACTAAAAATATGCTTATCCATTACCATCAATTGACGGGATTCTAGATTAATTCAGGCATGCTAGGTACATTTCGAAGATCGACTTGAAGAGAACATATTTTCAGATTCCAATGGAGGTGAGCAGCAAACGTTATACGGCTTTCGCAATGCCTGGTAGTGGATTGTGGCAATTTACCCGTATACCTTTTGGCCTTTCTAATGCACCTGCCATATTTCAGCGTTTGGTAACTCCTTATTTTTGGATATTTGTGTGATGTTATAGTGGTAGTAGATGATTTTGATGAACACCTTAAATGGTTAGAGCTGGCGTTGAGGAAAATTATGGATGCTGGTCTGACGGTTACTAGGAAAAAATGTAAATTCGGTTGTTCGAGAGTCCGATATTTGGGTTACTTACTGGATAAAGATGGTCTGAGATCAGATCCAGAAAGGATTGCTCCAATTATAAACACCCACCTCCCAAGGATAAAACGCAGTTGAAGAGATTTTTGGGAATGATTGGATGGTATAGTCATTTTTTAGAGCATGATGCGGAAATAAAAGTGACACTGTTGAAGAATGTTAAAAATTTGACGATATGGACTTTAAGAAGAAGAACAGCAACAGGCGTTTGAGGAGTTGAAACTTGCATTAAAAAATGCTCCTGTGCTGGCTCATCCAGATTTTTCGAAGCCTTTTGAGATCCAATGTGATGCCTCGAATTTTGCAATAGAGACCGTTTTAATTCAAGAATTGGAGGATGCAGAGAAGAATTATACTACTACCTAGAAGGAATGCTTATCTATGATATGGGCGATTAAGAAATTGAGGCCATATGTGAAAGGCTATTCATTTAAGGTGGTGACAGATCACAGTGCTTTGAAGTGGTTGCAAAATCTGAAGCATCCGTCTGGTAGATTAGTAAGGTGGGCTTTGGAATTTCAATAATGGGATTTTGAGGTAATACATAAGAAAGGAGCACTTCATCATGTTCCGGATGCATTGTCTACAGGATTTGATATAGAAGAAATGAAATTGGTTACAGGGGACATGAAGGATGAGTGCTATATTCAAAGATTAAAAAAGGTAGAAGATACTCCAATTAAATTTTCTACTTAGAAGGTGGATAATGGTCTTTTATATAAATATAGAAAGGATCCATTGTTAGATTCAATTAGTTTTCCCGAGGAAGGATGAAGGTTAGTGGTACCTTGCGATTTCAAGCAAGACGTTTTGATAGAGGCGCATTGCAATTTTACATCTGGCTATTTGGGTTATGAAAAAACCTATGATCGCGTGGCCAGAGAGTATTATTGGCCAGGGATGTGGTATGAAATAAGGCGATTTGTAAAAGAATGTGAGATTTATCAGAAATACAAATCGGTGCAATGAAGACCTATAGGTCTTATGGGTAACAGAATAGTGGAACGTCCTTGGGCGGTGGTGGCGGCTGATTTGATGGAATTTCCTTTAAGGGGTTATGCCAGTGTTAAAATTTTGAAAATATCCATTTTTTTTTTATTCACTTTTTTAATAGTTAATAGTCTGTAGAATATGGTCCTGAAAGCCTTTTTGCTAAAAATTTGCCTCGAAATATCACAAAAACTGATAATCTTTTCAGTAAATTTTGGAAAAATCGGATTTTTAAATATTTTTTAGGCCAAATTGTTGAAGGATTTTCTACCACTTTTACAGAGAGAGTTCATGAGAATCGTACTGAAAATATACTTAAAACCCGTTTTACTAAACGTTTTTTTTTCTCCAAGATTATTAATTTTATTTCCGTAAAATAAATAAAACCGGTAAAAAAATTATTTTTCTATGTCGTGATTTATGTGTAACTAAACTCATGTGTTAAAGTAAAGGCATTCAACAAATTTGAATTTGCCACTCGAATAAGTTGTACCTCACAGCGTCCGGTCGAGAATGAAGATTTCTGTTTGATCGGTATAGTAGAATTTTCTGTAAAGCAGCAGAAAGCAGCCAAACAGCTGTTTTTCAACAAGACACTAGATCAGTGCAGTTAGTCTGCTAGCTGCCGTAACAGTGCTTATAACCTCAGTGGTGTTGTAAAAGTTCAAGAGCTTCTGCAGAGTACAAAAATTATTCAGATAAGTATTGCAAACTGTTTAGTAATAAATGTGTCCATGAGCTTTTTCTTTGTTGGTTTATTTTTTGCTTTTAGGTATACGGGTGCAAGCCAGGAAGATGGAAGCTTATGTTGACTGTCTGGAGTATTATTTTGTATGCTTTTCAACAACTTGAAGTGTATTTAATAATGGTAAGTATTGCATGTAATTGTAATTCATAAGCATAACTTGATTGTGAATAAGTAACGATAATATTTTTTTTATTTTCAGCTTTTAAATACTATTATCACACAGCATGATGTGCGCGTACCACCAAATATACTTTATTGTATGTATATTTGAGAACCAAAAGCAAATCAAGGTATGCCGGATAGTTTCTGTAAGTATAGTTGAGTTCATTTGTATGATTTACATTATAAACTTTAAATGCCTTTTACTCATATTTAGTTTTTTCATGCTTCTTGTATACTTGCCGCAGCTTTTTGAAGGAACCGTACCATCAATCCTGATGAACCAAAGTGGAAAACCTTGCTTATGAGTATGGTCACAAACTGAGTGGAGCAGAATTGGCAAAGGTAAGTTCAAAGTGAATGTTACGTATGTTTACATATGTAACATTCACTATAATTACTAATATTGTCAATATATGTTGAATTAATTATATTAATTTTGTGTTTTTCAGGAATCTGTTCCACTTAGTCTGAGACCAGACTCATAATGAAGATTTGGCACTTTGATTCATCAGGATTGATGGTACGGTTCCATCAGAAACATGCGGCAAGCAAACAAAAGTGATGAAAATTATGATTTTTGGTAAGTAAATACTTTTAATTGTTGTTAAATGTTATACTCACTTCATGCATATTTTTAATGCATAAAAGTGATGTATAATACTTATATTTGAAAGGAAAAATTTAGTTTTTAGAGCACCTATATATATTAATTTTTTACAGCACTAATAATTTTTCTTTTTTTTTCAGGTTTTAACACTGTCATAACCCCTTAAGCAAAGGTTAGAATAAATACCTTATTGTATTCCAAGATTTGTTTACCTGATGGATAGAAATTAAACCGGTGCGAAAAGCTACTGGTTAAACGGTAGCAAAAGCATTTGAGGAGTTGATTCTACTGCGATGGGAAACACCGGATTATCTGTCAACAGATAATAGTAGAGAATTTATTAATAAAACACTGTCGGAATCTTTAAAGGAATTTGGAGTAAAGCATGTCACAACACCACGGTATCATCCGCAAGCTAACCCTATAGAGAGAAGTAATAGAACTTTAACACGGCAATACACTCTCGTCGTTGACTGTAGAGGAGATCGATTAATTAAGTCATGGAGGAGAAGTGTAGAGGATAAAGGAAATATAGTGACATTAGATCCAGAATTGTGGAAGAATCGAATGAAGAGATTAGATCCTTTAAGTGATTTAGTAGGGAAACATACAGAGGAGGCTCGTGTAAAACAAGCTGGTTACTACAATAGAGGTAGGAAACCAGCAGAGTTTAATGTAGAGGAATTGGTGTGGAGGAAATTACATACTTTATCGAAAAGTGTAGATGAAATTTCTTCCAAACTTAGCGGGAAATATGAAGGCCCATACAAGATTCTGAAGAAAAAGTAACCTTTGCTATATATTTTAGAAACCACGGATAGACAAAAAAACGCGAAAGCTTACGTAAATGAATTGAAGAAATATATTGCTCCCCGAGGTAGAGGTCTTCACATTTCAGATGGCGGTATGGCGGATGAAGGCGCTTAGCGGATTTTATTTCAGCTGGTGGTGGGTGTGATGTACTGTTTTGTGTCAGTAAGTAGTGGTTTTGTTGTTCGTCTGTGACATTTCGTGTAGGGAGGGGGAATGTAAAAATTATAGGAAGTATAATTTATGTCTTATTTTTCTTGATATAGTGGACATATAAAAAATTTAACTAATTTATAAATTAATAAGAAGTTTTATCGATTTCCAATATATATTGTAACGGTCTACCGTCAGCCCATGCTCACTTGGACACCACCGGAGCCACTTCGAGAAAAAGGGATAAAAACTTATACTCGGTGGTGTTCACAGGTATGAGCAGCACCGCCAGGCAGCCAGTGAGAGCGAGAAAAAAAGAGAAAGAGAGAGAACCACGGGCACCGCACGAGAGCGAGCAAGAGAGAAGTAGCAGCGGCAACAGCTGAGAGCGCAGCAAGCGAAGCCACGAGGCGTACGCGCGCGAGCGGTCGCCGCCATGTTGGCGAGCGCGTCAGAGTAATGCGTGCGAGAGAGAAAACGACTGTAAGAGAGAGAAAGAGAATGAGAATGCGAGCGAATGAGTGGAGGCAAGCGACGTTCCTCGAGTGTTATTGGCAATAGGTGGAGGGCTGCGACTCCGTCCACAGTAGACATGCGTGCGAGAAAGAAAAACGAGAGAAAATGTAAAAGAAAAATGTTCAAGTGCAGCCAGACGTAGGAAAATACTAGATTAATAGCCAGATAGAGTAGAGGCGTCAATTTGAATTTCGCGCGCGGACGAACGATTTGTTAGAGGGCGTGAGTTAGCGAGCAAGCATGCGATATATCACGTAAAAGTCGTGTAATTGCGTGATTGGCGTAAAAGAGCGATCTAGTAGAAATGAAAAAGCCGGGCGCAGCAGGCAGTATAGAGTATCCTCTGGGACAGTGAGCATCCAAGTAGCAGGAGCATTCAGCAGATTTTCCTCCGTATTCATACGACAGCTATCCGGCAGTTTTTCCTATGCGTTGAGAGAACAGTCGCGAGAATTTTACGCCGCGTGAATTTTCAGAGCACGAGGCATCATCAGCACGTGAAGAAGAGCAGATCAAGAGAACAACCAGGTAGACAATTTCGAAAATAATTTGTCAGTGCGCTCTCGCGAATCACGGCTGGTCGCCAGTCGCCCGTTATTCTTTTTGTGATTTAAATAAACGCCAGGCAGTTAACGTTAATCCTGTGTAGTTATTTCGCGTACGTTCCGTATTCCCCTTTTTCGTAATCCGCAGCCCGGGAAGCAGTATCTACCACCGCTGCGCAGCCGACGAAGCGAGTGAGTGAACCGGGCGTCCAACATAATTGTTAATTTAAATACGGTTCACCGAGGCAGCCCGTTTAACGGGGTGCGTTCACTTTAAAGATTTCATCATAATCTTGGCGATAAATCTACAATGTCACAATATAAATGATTATAAGGTATTTTGTTTAGCTATTTATTTAGGGGCTTACATAATAAATTATATTGTAGAATGACAAATGGTCGGAATTGTATTCATAATTATTGGGGGACTTCTGTGGCCCAAATAAAACTCTTGATTCTAGTCAAGATTGCTCACTAAACAAATATATTATTATATAGACTAAAAGAATGAATCTATCGCTCTACTCGAATCAAAATTAATTTCTGATTTTAAGATCTGCATTGCATATTCTTACAATGGAAATCTGTATGCAGGCAGGCCTCAAAAAAATAAAAAAGAGAGAAATATTAATTTCTCTGTTCACTTTTCGTCTCAGCTGTCAGACTGGCCTCCCCAGTAAGGCTCTGACAGCTTCCTTAGACGCCCGCCACTTCGAAGAGAAGCGGCAGTTATATGGTCTCGGCCTGCGTTTTTCTCTTGCAAGAGAGAACTCCAGCATACAGAAAAAGGCAGGTCGCCACCTGGCGGACACTTATAAAAGCCAGTGTCAAAATTTAGATGGTATGTGATTCTATCACTCGAAAGTATAGTATATAGACTAAAAGAATGAATCTGTCGCTCTACTCGAGTCAAAAATAATTTCTGAGTAGACTCCACACTGACAGCTGGGACGAAACGCCAACAGAGAAATTAATATTTCTCTCTCTTTTTTATTTTTCTGAGGCCTGTCTGCATACAGATCTTCATAGTAAGAATATGCAGTGGAGAGCCTATAATCAGAAATTATGGTATCAGAAATTATGTGACAGCTTTTCACGGCTTGCTTCGATCAGTAATTAATAAATTACTGATCGGATCAAGGCTCGAAAACGGCTAGCACTACCAACCATAGGTGCAGAATTCAAGGACACAAAAGTATCCTGTGTCAAGAATTCTGCGACTATCAGCAACCTTCCCACCGTCGGTAACGGTCGACGCATGCACTGCTGATACTGCGCTCTCTAAATTACATTGTTGACAAGGCCCATAGATTCCTATGGGTAAGACAGAGAAAGCCGAGAGAGGGCGGTGAGGGAGAGAGCGCGTTAATGAAAAAGAAGGGAGGCCCCGAAGCGCGCCCGACAGAGTAATTAGAGGAGTGAGGTCTCACTCATTAGAGATCGGCCGAGCTGCCCAGTTCAGAGTTTCTAGAGAATTTTCACAGTTTACTCAGAGTCCTAGCTTTCAATTAGTTATTCATAGACTCGCGTTTCGTCGTTTATAAAAAATTGTCAATTGGTCTTCTGTCGATACCTGGCTCATCACCATTATTGTAAAGACAATCTGAGGGTCCAAAACCTCCAAAAGCTCCACTGAACAAGAGAACATCCTTAAGCATAGCATTAGGAAAAAACTTTTAGCACCCTCGGAAAGGTAGGGTTATTCTAGGGATTAATTTAGGGGCGATTATAATCACAAATTAAAACAAAAATACTTTAAAGAAATGCGAAACACGCGCTGCACGACGCGCGCTAAAAAGAAAATACCGATTGAATCTGTGTAATATTGAAACGGACATTCGACTTCGCAGCAATGTTGCCTGACCGTGTGCTGCTGGTTACGTAACCTTCCAGCAATAGAATTCATCCTACTTTACCTACCGAAGTAACCTTCCAGCAATATTCCTGGAGTATAGGATGCTGTATGGGTATGACTTTAAAAGTATTTTTTTTTGTAAAAGAGACAAAATCTACTATGAAAAGTATTCTCTGTACTTTTGTTGAAAAATACGTCCCTGAAGAGCTATGAATTCATGAAAATTCCAAAAATAATGGAGAAAATACGAATTTCATAAACTTTGATCTTTTGTAACTCGTTGGTACATAATGGAAAAATCTTTCTTTTTTTCCCACAATTCCGAATTAACTTTTAGGAATTCTGTTTTTAATTTTAATTTATAAAAAAATGTTAATGTTTCATTGTAAACGAAATCATCCAGGGAAAGATCGTTAAATGAATTTAATTTTCAAAATATACTCTACGCGCTAACGTTGTGTTTTAGCGTTGTTTTAGCGAAAGAGCGAGAGATATTGTAATAGTCTATATACGTATAATAACGTGAATACCTTGCAACGTACACAGACCCTATCCCCTATTAAAAATTTTAATTCAAAACATTTTTTAATTAAATAAAGTCATATGCATGGAATTAGCATGCATAGAGTCATGTGTGTAACATTATTTTATAATTCATTAGATTATTTATATTTTTTATTCGCGTTATAAGTTGGCATGATACGCGTCTGTATTAAACATATGAGTAAAAGCTCCAACTGACAACATTCATATCAACCATTTAAATAATAAATTTATGAATATAAATGCTCGTATGAGATTATTTGATTAGTAAACAATGTAAAACGCAAAAAATCCGGTTGCGATTCGTTAATTTTAATTCCAAAAACATCGTTGCAAGATTGAAGAAAAACACAGCATGCGCGCGAGAATAGAGTCGACAGCCACGGCTAAGTTTACCCCGGAGACGAGATTATATGTTTCACTTTATATATAAACTTGTCAAATATGTACGAAATAGACATTTCACATGCCGAATATTATTTTCTGAGGCACTTTTGCCATATAAATTTGTAACGTACATAATCGTTAGTTCATCAGCTTTCGACACATGTATAGCTTTTAGGATGAATCATTAATTAACATTGTAAAAATAGCAACAAAAGCGTGCAAGTCTCGCGACCAGCATATTTGTAAGCGAGTTATTTTGTTTTCCGGATCTTGTCATTAGCAACAAACCATTATTTATGGTTAATTATACATCGATAAACATTCGTACGTTCTTATTTTTGCGAAAATTAATTATTTATAGCGGTAAAATATGTAAATTAAGATTCTACATGTATCAGTATATCTATAGCGATACTGGCGCTCGGACGACTGGTGGGGGTAACTCACTGCTTCAGCGTCGGAGCAGTTCCACTTACCTGTATAAAAGAGCACGCCGTTCCGGAAAGAGCATTCATTCTTCCTCTGAAGCTGGAGCTAGAAGGAACAATAAGTCTCCTAGCTCGCGGAAGTATACAGAGAAGCGTTGGCGCTCCGGAGAGCCCTAAATGCGGAGCATTCAGTCTCCCATAGGGTATCCGACTAAACGCGGAAATAACAGCGAAGTCTTCTGTCATGTATGAGGCGATAACTTCATTTTTTTAATAAAAAACAAAGTTAAATGAAAAATTAAAATTTTTCCTATGTCCCTTCAAACAGCGAGATGCAAAAGTTCTGCACTAAGTCAGACTAAGCGCTTGCAATTTCTTTTATATGCGCTGGACTACCCTTGGACCCAGTACGTGGTCTAAGAGGGAAAAAGCGATTTTTAAAATAATAATAATAAATAAAATAACCAGATTTTAGTGAGTCACAAACACATAGCATTGCGCCTATGTTAAGCGCTCATGCCATTTTCAGCTCAGTTCTTCTTTATCAGGCATTGCGTCTTGATAAAAAAGAATTTTCAGAACGAGAGGGTCAAGTAGAAGTCCAAAATCAAAGTCTTCTTTTACCCGAAGGCGAATTGCGTCGTTTTAGGGAATAGAGAAGCATCGTGCAGTGCGTCACGATTAATTATATTTGTGTTGCTGGATATATACAAGGCATTACGTCCTTGTATATAGAAGTAACTATTAATAATCATTCAACTACAATTTATGCGCGAAATACTTTATTTATTCGCACGGTATCCCGGACCACATAAAATTTTTGATGTATTTATTATCAAAATCTCTCGCCTCTTTTCATTCTCCGTTGCGCGGAGGCGAGGGACGTTTCAACCTCATAAACCGTTTACACTTGTTCATTTTAAATAGATTTTTGTTTTTTTGAGAAATAACTGGCTTAAAAACGCGAGTCGTTTTCAAAATATGCTCGGCGTACGCTAACGTTGTGCATTGCTGAAAGTAGTCTGAAACGAGTACTCTTTCAGCTCTTGTTTTAGCGAGAGGGCGAGAGATATTGTAATTTTTCATTTATGTATGAAAGTTCGAATACTAATTATAACAGTTTAGTAGTTTAGATTTGAGAAGGGTTTTATTTTAGCGATGTAACGAGCGTAAGAGTATGTGTCATTTTCAACATATGTTCGGCTCATTAAGGTTGCACATCGTCGAAGCAGTACTTTTCATGGAAAAAATATTGTAAACGTTACTAAAATACTTACATTCTTATTTCCTGAGATTTTTCAAATGAGGCTGTATCTATGATTACTTCCAGATTTTTAGCCCTATTTTTCCTTTGGTCGTTTAAAAAAGCCAGAGCTTTGGCATTATTGTTTACTCAAAGATAAAGTTTTGTAACGGTGCCAATTTTTAAATTGAAAATTCCGATAAATTTTTATGGCTTAACTGTTTTTTAGTGAGAAAAATATGTTTTTAAAAAATGTATGTATGTATGTATGTATGCATGTATGTACGTATGTACGTACGCAAAATTTGTCCAAACCATATCTCTAGAGCGAATCGGTAGAATAAACTCAACTATTGTGTATAGAATGATTGAGTCCCAACTTAGATCCTACTAAAATTTGGAGACAATCGGCTACTACAGCAGTTTTTTTTAGAATTTACACGAAATTTTGAAAGTTATCATATCTCTGGAACAAATCGAAAAAATAAACTCAAATTTTGTGTGCAGAATGATTGAGTGTGCACAACTTAGATCCTGTAATGAGATAAATAAATTTCATTACCGAATGAAACACCAAACACAGAAGTAACGACAAGTCACAAGGAAAATCACAGCTATTGCGTACTAGCCGAAAAAACTTGAAAAAGACCTCGAGTATACGAATTACTCTTAATGCAGTATGCAATACGAGCGGATAATACGCATATATGGGAAATCAACGCCTTGAGGAAATCGAAAGTGGAAGATCGAGGAAAAACGCACGCGAGTGTCATCACCTATAGAGAAGCCCCGAGAAGACCTTCGACAATAACGCAATTAGGCGTGGCAGCAGAAAGTGAAGGGACTCATCGCCCAAAATCACCTACTAATAGAAGAGATGTGCAGCGACGCGGTCACTAAGTTAAGGGGTTATGCCTGAGTTAAAATTTAAAAAAATCAAAAATTTTTTTATTTGATTTTTTTAAGGCAAATTTACTGTAGAATGAGCTGCCTTAGTCCTTTTTGCCCGAAAGAATTCCGTTACAAAGTTATAGGCAAAATACCAAAAAAATACAATTTTTCAAAATTGCGTATTATTCATATTTTATTTTATAGCGCTTTTGATTATTCAAAAAAATTGCGTTTTTAAAGAAAATGTAACATTCAATGTGTTCACAAATTCCTTTTGAAAACGCAATTTTATTTAAAAAAAAGCAGAAATTATTTACTAAATCATTATGTACTGTAATAGCTAATTTTTATGAAATCGTAGATTTTTTTTTATTTTGAATGTTCAAAATAAAATAAATTTAGAATTTAAATTTAGTCTTGTAATTTTTAATCAAACTTATAAAGGGGTAAAAAAACATTCGTGCAAATTTAAATTACCGCTTAAAAACATGGCACCTTACTGCAGCATATGGAACAGGAAATCACTGTTTTACCGACCTAGTCGAGTTTGCATTCAGACATCAGCTGTTTCGTCTGCTGTCTGTAGTTTAGTGCAAGCTGGATGTTGTGCTGTTGTGATAACTTCTGATTCTCACTAGTGTTCAACTTTAGATAAGTGTTTTGTACTATAAATAACATATTATTTGTAAAGAATCTGTTCTTTGTGAGTGTATTCATTGTTTCAGGTATATGGGCTATAAATATCATGTGCACGAGAAGATGCCTGTGTGTTAGATGGTCTCAAAGTCTATTGTAACTACTAATGATCCTATAAAGTAATGGGTAAGCAATGACAAAATTTATATTCATCTAAAACATGCTGACTGTGAATGCGTATTAAAAACTTACATTTCAATTTCAGCATTCGATACTGGTATATCTACATGTACAGCACCCGGATCTTCATACATGGCTTAATATATAGATATCTTATGCCAAAATATAAGAAAAATATGCCAAGTAGTTCATGAAAGTACTACCAGTTAAATATACATAAGTGTTTCGATAAACTTTAAATGCATTTTTCTCAGTCTTGACATTTTTATGATTTTAGGTCCTTTGCCGTAGGATATCTCAGCATCCAGAAGATGAATTGACACCAGACAGGATGGAAAATATTCTGAATACGTTTCTTCACTGCTTGAACGGAGCAGAATTGACTAATACAAGGTAAAAGTCAATGTTGCGTACGTGAATATGTGTAATATTCACTATAATTACTGATATAATCATCTTATGAGTTACTAAATATTTAAAATTTATATTTTGTAGAAAAGTCTTCCGTTCAAACAGTGAAGAAACATATTCAGAAGATTTTCCATCCTGGCTGGTGTCAATTCATCATCTGGATGCTGAGATATCCTGCGGCAAAGGGAAAAAAGTGCTGAAAATTAGTGATTCATACATGTAATTGTTTACAACGTAAGTATAGATATATAATTTTTTTTAAATAGTTGAAAATATGTTTAATACCTACATTTTAAGTAGGAGAAAGATTTTTTTTATACTATTAATAAATCATTTTTTTCAGACTATTACTTATTAATGTCTTTTTTGCAGGTTTAACTCAGGCATAACCCCTTAACAGATCGAGAGTAGATCGGTGTGTCTGCTCAATAGACAAGTTTGCAAGTGCATAATTTTCTAACAGTCCGAAGTGAATTGAAAAGAGCATAATTCAGCAACAGTGTAAAAAGTCTTAATCAGTTGGTGCGTAAATCGTCAATATACGAATACGAGAAAAAGATCAACTCTCGAAGTCTACAAAAATAAAAGAGATAGAGAAAGAATGACAAAAGACGGTACGGCCGTATACCTATACTACCGCTAAACAAGGCGGCGCCAATACCTTTCTCTCTCAGCGGACGAGGCTCGCACAGCGTGAGACGACGGAGCAGCATCACCGAGCGGATACATAATATATAGGATATACACAGATACGCACTCACACTAACAACAAGGTACTTTTTCTCTCTTCTATACTATGGCTTTCATGAAAAAACTGCTCTCGTATTTTCCGACCCCTCACCCGGTAATGCAATCGTTCAACGATCGCAAAGTAAGGGGAAGTTCATTGTAAAATCGTGTTAAATAAATGAATAAAATACATATATTTATATACATTGTGACGGGGATCCCGTCACAATGTATCTAGTCAAGATACGAAAATCTTACACTCGGTGGTGTTTACAGAGCGGTAAGCGAGCAGTCAGCTGATAGAGCCAGGAGGACAGCGCGGCGCCGAGAGCAGCCTGCCGCCGAGCAGCAGCAGCACGAGGCGAGAGCAAGAGAGAGGGAAGAACGGCGCAGCGTCGAAGCAGCGAGAGCGAGAGAGACAAGAAGATACGAGGCATGCGAGCCACGAGGCGAACGCGCGCGAGCGACGGCCGCCATATTGGTCAGGAACGAACTGTAGCATGAGTGCGAGAAGGATGGAAATAGCGAGTGAATGAGAATGCGTATTAGAGACAGACAAGAGAGACAGACAAGAGAGATAGAGAGAGGGAGAGAGAGAGAGAGAGAGAGAGAGAGAGAGAGAGAGAGAGAGAGAGAGAGAGAGAGAGCGAGAGAGAGAGTGGAGGCAACGTGTAGCGCTGAATGATATTGGGAAAAGGTGGAGGGCTACGGCTCGATCCACAGTGCGCGTGCGAGCGGCAAACATGAATGTAAGCGTGCCGAAATGCGAAACTGTGTAAAAATGTGTAAATACGGTCAGTAGAGCCAGACAAGCGTGTAAGCGTTTTTTAAATGCCGCGCGCATTTTAATGTATTGTAAAAGAGGGCGTAAGAGTGCGAATGTGCTATATGGTGCGAAAGCGTGTAAATGTGTGATAGGCGCGAGAGAGCGATACATCGGAAATGTGTGAGTGCGAGTGAGAGAGTGATAGATGCCGCGAACCGGCATAGTTGCCGAGCGCCGAGAGAGGGTTAGTATCTAAGTATCCATTGGACCACGAGGAAGCAAGAGTGAATCTTTCAAGGCGACTACCAGAGCAACCCAAATACTTCCCCCCGTGTGCATTTTCCGAGCAATAAGTAGTTTCTTTCGCGAGCGCTTCCACAGGGTACGAGGCATCGTCAGTACGCAAGAACGAGGAGTACGAGAATTAGAGACAGGTAGGAGTGTTTCCTTGCGATACCTCCCCGCCGCGAGTTCTAACCGTAAAGTCAGCCCGCGTAGTGACAGTGAGCTCGCCCGAGGACGAAAACGCGTCCGCGAGTGCGACACATAATTATTTGATTTCGAAATAAATTACGAAGTGTTATTTTACATAAGTAGCGTTCAATCATTCTGCGTATTTTCCCTCCCTGCACCTCTCGCCCATGACCCAGAGCACAAGGAGTTCTCCAGCCGGCAGCATAAGAGTAACCAGATCGCGAGTTCGGGCGTCCAATTCATTAATAAAATACGAGCTCGCGGTTAACCTGAATAGGTGTCATCACGTGGTGCTACGCCTCCCCAAGGACGGAAAAGGTACCACGTCACAACATATACATATCTTGAGTTATCGACTTTTTATTTCATACCTTTCGAACCATGGCGATTTATAGAAAGTTATATATATACATATATACTTGTTCAGACGTAACATATATATATAATTTTAAATTGGTGCATCGGTAAATGGAACGGGGAAATACGAGATCATCAGCGCTGGTTCCCAATAATGTTAGGCACAAACGCGTTTAGCAATTGGCGCGATCCCGAAATTTCAAACGAAGACTCGACAATACTTGATAAATTCAGATAAACAAGAGAGAACATAGACAAAATGAACGAGGACGATAGTGTAACTGTACAAAAACTAATCGAAGACGTAAACGGACTCGCGAAAAAAATTACGGAAACGTATGAAAAATATACAATTGAAGAACCGAAAGACATTGACGAATTTCCAAAATCAAAAAAACAATTTCATATATACAGAGAAAAAAAGAACGAAACGGAATACAACAGTGACAGTGACAAAGAAATAGGAGCCACTGCTCAATTTCGCTTGAAAACAGAGAGTTTTCTGAAAAGCAAAGAGATTTTTGATAAAAAACTCAATTATAGAAAATTCGACGCGAGCACACCGATAGTCAGTAAGAGCGAAAATCACGAAAAATTAATCTCATATTTGCAAAACGCATAAATAGATGAGTCGGTAATAAGCGAGGAAAGAGAGTTTGAAGAGATAAAAGCGCAGTTGAGTAAATTCGTAGGGAAGGAAAAAGTGGAAGAATATTTTTCAAAACCCGAAAATATAGAAGAGGTGAATAATACTCTCAGAGACAACCCAGGGTACGAGGGTATACAATTTATCACAGGGTTTGCAGACCGAATAACTGATTATTTTAAACCTCCAGTGACCATAAAAAATCTTTTTGAGTATAAAAACAAGGTTGTTCCAACTCCAAACCCTACATTAAAAAATAGTAATTTACTTTATTTTTCAACAAACTAGTGTAAAAGCAAATTTGAAAACCTCGAAATTACCGATAACGAAATGACAACCGACGGGATGAGAGGAATGTCGATTTTGAATATTTTAGATATTATTCCACGGTATAACGAGCAAAATATTTCATTAAATGCGCTGCAGAGAAGCGGAAGAAATGATTCCGACGACACGCGAAGCGGAATTAGTTAAATTCATACGTATGCGTTTATACGGAGATGAACTTACGAGTAGCCACGGGCAAACTTTTAAATAGATTACAGAAGTAATAAATTTTTTTGAAAGAATATATGGTTCGTCAAAAACGTATCATGATTGGACGGGGGGGGGGGGGAGAATTAGCAAAAAAACGGCAAAAAAGAGAAGAGTCGGTAATTACATTTTTCAATAAAATCAAGGAAATTCAAAAAGAAATACTGTCAACCGCTTTACGGGAATACAGGTATAATCATGAAAATGAGAAAGATTTCGAGGACGAGAAAACGACTGCATTTAATTCTTTAAACACGGCGTGAAATGGGAAATTCGAGGTCGGATGGGCGACTGTGCGACGCTGGGCGAGGCGCGTGAACAAGCGAGAGAGATAGGAAGGAAATATGCGGATTGGGGCATCGAAGACGAAAGCCCTCGGAGGACGAGAAAGGGAAAGGACCGAAGACGCGTAAAGTGCATACAATTGAGCCTTACACTGTAATAGTATGCAGTTTCTGTGGGAAGACAGATCATGTCATGATGAATTGCCGAAAAATGGCGCAACAACAAGCACAGTCCAGTGGAAAACCGTATAATAATCAAAATTATTATAATAAAAATAGCCGAAATTTCGGCGGTTGGAATGCTGAAAATAGGCGTCGGGTGGAGTTTGTACCAAATAATAGTAACAATCATAATAATAATAGTAATAATAACAATAATGGTAACAACAAGAATTATAGAAGCAATAATTCATATGGACTCAGGGGGGCCCAACCTAATATAAGATTAGCCCACAATAAGTTAAATAAAGATTGCTATTATTGCGGCAAAACAGGCCATATGCAAAGAGATTGTTATAAGCATCAACGTGAAAATCGCGCTAACAATCAAGGGCAGGGAAACGAGAGTGCTCTTTCGCGGGAGGGCGCCCTGAGGGAGTCAAATATAGGTGGACGCCTGGGAGTTCGCGACAAGGGGCCACACCCATTGCCGGATCGAGTCAATAAATCTTAGCAGAGTAAATTTATCCCCGACGATTAAGATCGACGCGGGAGGTTTCAAAAGGCCGCTGTTACTCATGTTGGATACCGGCGCGGCAATTAACTTAGTGCATGAGTCGGCGTCCTATGTTAAAATTGACAAGCAAGAGTACATAAAGTTGAAAGGGGGATAACCGAGGGATACATCGGTACACTCGGCAAAATAACAATTGATTTTAATGGCATTATTACAGAGTTTCATTTCGGTGGAAGATAATTTTCCAAAAATTGAAGCCGAGATTTTGGGTAATGAATTTTTTCGCAAAGGTAATGCGAAAATAAATTTCAATGAAGACTACATTGAAATAAATGGACAAATAATTCCGTTCATGGAAAATAGAGCAGTCATCGAGTCTCAAGAGCAACGGGACGCCGCGAGCTGGAGCGCGATGACTGGGAGGGGCACCGAAAAGAGAAAGGTCTCCGAACGGGACCCCGCGGAGGAGGAACCGAGGACAGACTATGACGAGAGAGACCGAAGAGCGGGAGTATACTTGAATCGGGAGAATCATTCGATAAGCCGTATGCACGAATTAATTGAATATGAGCGAGATGAAATTACGGGAAATAATAATTCGGAAATGTGTCCGATAAATGAAAATTTTAAAAACGCGAAAGGAACGGTTCGCGAAAAATTTGAGAAGATTGATCAAGTAAATGATGTTTTGAATATGAGAGAATTGATTAATGAAAATGTGCACAAATTTAAGAACAAAATGATAATCAATGATAAAGTCACGACTAGTAATGAGATTGCAATAAATACGGAAATTGTAATGAAAAATAATATTAAAATCGAGATTGAAATTGATAATGAAAATGAAGCCTACGATGATGAAATAAATGAAATGGCCATTGTAGCAAATTGCGAAATTGATAACGATAATGAAATTTGTAAAAATAGATCCAAAGATGAGATTCCGGATAAAGATAGAGATATTAATGAGCGCATAGTTAATAATACGATTCAAGGTTACGAAGCGGACGACGTTACGAAGAAACATTTTGTGGAAGTGGAAGTATTTGAAAATGTATACGGGGATCGTAAAGACAATAAAGCGGATAATTGCTATTTTATTAAAAATTATATTGAAAAAAGCCATACGGATAACCTTTGCTTCAATTATATGGAAATTTCAGGGAAAAATTATTATTCGGCCGAGCTGCCACTAGTGGGAATGCATAAGTCTATTTTTAAGATTGAATTGGCCAAGAATCCTGAAAACAATGAAAACATTCGAATGGAAAAATTAAAATCATTGCTGAAACTGAGTCATTTGAAGAAAGAAACTCGAGAACCGATTGAAAAATTAATTGAGGAATACGCCGATTGTTTTCATTTAAAAGAAGAACGCTTGGGAACGGCCAAAGTCCCGAATCACCGCATTGTGACAACGGACGATATACCTATATACAGCCGTACAGGCTGGCGCATCTACTGAAGGAGGAGCTCGAGCGGCAGGTAACGGTGCTAATTGAAAGCGATATAATACGCCCCTCGAACTCGCCCTTCTCTTCCCCAGCATTTTTAGTTGCAAAGACACCCGATAGTCAAGGCAATAAACGCTATCGATTCGTGGTAGATTATCGAAAATTGAACGATAAAACGGTTAAAGATAAATACCCTTTACCGAATATTTTGGGTATAATCGATCAGTTGGAGGGAGCACAATATTTTTCGGTATTTGATTTAGCGCAGGGATTTTTTCAAATATCCCTACATGAACCGGATCGGTATAAAACAGCGTTTACTACTCCGCAAGGGCTCTTTGAATTTAATAAACTCCCAATGGGCCTTTGCAATAGTCCTAACACATTCCAGAGAGCCGTTGAACTGGTATTCAAAGGATTACAAGGCCGCGAAATATTTTTATTCCTGGATGACGCGGCGATCTATGGGAAAACAATTGAAGAGCAAAATGAAAAATTTGAAAAGATTTGAAAAAGATTGCGAGGGACTAATCTCAAAATGCAACCGGACAAGTACAAATTTTTGCAAACCGAAGTGATTTATTTGGGACACTTGCTAATACCGGAAGGAGTTCGCCCAGATCCGAGGAAAATTGAAGCGGTCAAAAATTTTCCGAGACCCAAAACGCAGAAAAACATAAGAAAATTTTTGGGGTTAGCGGGCTATTATCGACGATTCATTGAAGACTTTTCGAGCATCGCGAGGCCACTGAGTAACCTTTTAAAAAAAGAATTCGTTTTTCAATGGACGGGCGAGACCGAAAAAGCTTTTGAAATTTTAAAAAGCAAACTTTGCGAATAGCCAATATTGCAAATTGATGATTTTTCTAAACCTTTTGTTGTCACAACTGATATCAGTTTGCACGCAATCGGCGCCATTTTGAGTAAAGGTAAAATCGGAAAAGATCGACCGATAGCCTACGTGTCGCGAGTGTTATCCGATACCGAAAGTCGATATGACTCTTACTCAAGAGAAGCGCTGGCCATTCTCTATGCAGTATCCCAATTTCGACCATATTTATTAGGTCGAAATTTTACAATTGTAGCAGATTATAAACCATTAGTGTGGTTCAAGAAATCAACAGATTTAACAACAAAGGTAAGCAAATGGCGTATAAAATTGAACGCTTATGATTATGATATTGTATATAAAAACGGCAAGAGAAATAATCGGTAACTTTTCGCAGCTGTTATAAAGAACGTACAATCCGCAAGCACTACAGAGATTCGGAAAAATTTAATTGATACTTTTGAAGTATTGAAAGCATTGATAATAAAGAAAGGAATACGTTCTATAAGTATAATAAAAAGTCATAACGTTGAAAACGTAGAATGGAAAGAAATACTGCAAGTAATGCGCAAAGCTTTGGAGAATGTGCATATAAAAGTTATAATTTGCTTGGGAATAATTAAATACATTGAAGAACAAGATTGAAGCAAAATCATTAAAGAAATGCACTGCACCGCTATAGGAGGACATCGCGGAGTCACAAAAACGTATCGACGAATTAAACAACGATATTTTTGGGGAAATCTCAAAGAGGATGTGCAAAATTCATACGTACTTGTGTCACGTGTCAAGTGAAGAAATTAGTAAGAATTAAAACAAAACAACCCGACACATTTATCAAAAGATTTATATGTATTTTTGGAGCTCCAGTGACGATCCTGACCGATCAAGGAAGCAATTTTATGTCAAAATTGTTGCAGAGAGTTGCAAAGAGGTTCAAAATTAAGCAGGTGAAAACGACCGCCTATCATCCACAAGCCAATGGTTCGCTAGAACGCTCACATCATGCGTTGGCAGAATACTTGAAAACAATTATGGCCAACGAATAGTGGGACGAGTTATTGGAACTCACAACTTTATGCTACAACACCGTTCTGCACGAAGGTCATTCTTTCACTCCGTATGAATTAGTATTCGGGAAAATAGCCCGGTTATCTTCTAGTGATCCACTAGAAAAAGAGGACCAACCCCCAACATACAACGATTACGTTACAAATCTTAATCAAAAATTACACTATTTGCAACGAATCGCGAGAGAAAAATACTATTATGATCGCAAGGTAAATCCACAAGAATTCAGAGTAGGTGATAATGTATGGCTGTTAAAAGGAGGAAAACAATATAAATTGGGAGATCAATATGAAGGACCATACACCGTGCTGGACGTTTTCAATGGACAGCGCAATATCAAAATACGCATGAAGAATACAAAGAAAAACCGTCAACACCAATAGACTCCGAATTTCACATATAGAACCATCACAAAATTAGGAATCTACACCTACAAATTTTTATAACAAGTAATAAATTTCCATATATTGCTTCAGATATCAGCAGAAAAACAATATGAGAGGCTACCAATACAAGGACCTACTAATACAGCGCTTCCACAATTTATATTGGAAAACGAAGAACCGAGAAGGATATGAATGCAGTCGGAAGGAAATTAAAAACTGTTCGCTACAAACATGAAAAAGATGGTGGGCCGACGGGAAGATACGAAAATATGTGTTTGATGTGATGGAGACGCAGGCCGTTAGAAGGAAACATGACAGAGAAATGCTCAACAGGGCAGTAAATGACGGGTATTGGATAATTAATCACGATACCAAATTATGGAAGGATCAAGACCTCTTCGATTTGAACCGTCTATTTTTCGAGAATGATCGAGATATTTGGCAATGGTATGATCAAGAAAATTCCACAGACATATTCGATTTGAATTTATTACTTTGCAATTTCTCTATAAGACCAGCGAAGTGCACAAATTGTTGCAGAGAACAATGGGGTGAGTTTAAGGACGATTATGACCTTTGTAGAATGTGTGATTGCTGCAGATACCTGGAAGAAATCTACGAAACACAGAGACAGAAAGAAGAAAGGAGACGCGCAGAAGAGCAGAACATAAATACAATAATAGCTATTGTTTGAAATTACAACAATATAAGAAATGTACACCTTATAATAATATTGAGCAAATAGCATCTATTATGTACAATAATAGTAAATATTTTAAGCAAACAATAGAGGAATTGCATTTCCAAATGCCAATGGGAAATCACAGAGTTCTGGAACAATGAAAGAACAACAGAAAAGCATTTAAGGGGTTATGCCTGAGTTAAAATTCAAAAAATTCAAAAAATTTTTTATTTGATTTTTTATGGCAAATTTACTGTAGAATAAGCTGCTGAAGTCCTTTTTGCTCGAAAAAATTCCACTACAAAGTTATAGGACAAATACTAAAAAAATATAATTTTTCAAAATTGCGTATTATTGATGTTTTGTCTTATAGCACTTTTGATTATTCAAAACAATTGCCTTTTCATAGAAAATGTAAAATTAAATGCGTTTACAAACTCCTTTTGAAAATGCAATTTTATTAAAAAAAACACACATATTATTTACTGAATCATTACAAACTGTAAATAACTAATTTTTATAAAATCATAGATTTTATTTTTATTTTAAATGTTCAAAATAAAATAAATTTAGAATTTAAATCTAGTCTTGTAATTTTTTAATCAAACTTATAAAGGGATAAAAAAACATACGTGCAAATTTAAATTACCGGCTGAAAACATGGCACCTTACTGCGTATGAAAAGGGAAATCTCTATTTTACCAACCTAGTCGAGTTTGCATTCAGACATCAGCTGTTTCGTCTGCTGTCTGTAGTTTAGTGCAAGCTGGATGTTGTGTTGTTATGATAACTTCTGAGTCTACTAATCTTCAAATTTAGATAAGTGTTTGGACTATAAATAACATATTATTTGTGAAGAATTGGTTCTTTGTGAGTGTATTCTTTATTTTTAGGTATACGGACTATGAATATCATGTGCACGCCTGTGTGTTAGATAGTCTCAAAGCAGCTCAAAGTCTACTGTAATTGTTAACAATCTTGTTCAAAATGGGTAAGCAATTACAAAAATTATATTCATGTAAAATATGTTGATTGTGAATGCGTATAAAAAAATTAAATTTCAATTTCAGCTTTTGATACTGGTACATCAATATGTACAGCACCCGGGTCTTGATAAATCCCATAATACATAGGTATTTTATGTTAAATCATAAAAGAAATATGCCAAGCATTTCATGTAAATACTACTCGATAAGTATACATAAGTGTCTTGCATAAACTTTAAATGCATTTTTCTCATGTTTTGAATTTTTATGATTTTAGATCACTTGCCGCAGGATTTATCAGGAACCATCAGCCCAATCAAGCTGAAATTTTTTGGAGAGCTTCAGGGAATCCTTCGTCACTGCTTGAACGGAGGGAAATTGGCTAAGGTAAGTTTAAAGAATGTTACGCATGTGAACAAATGCATAATTCACTATAATTATGAATATTATGACCTTATGTGTTTCTCAATATTTAAAATTTTTCAGTAATCCCTTCCGTTCAAGCTGAGGAGAAAGACATTTAGAAGATTGTCCATCCAGTTTGGTCTATATTCATCACCCGGATGCTGAGAATTCATACGGCAAAGGGAAAAATCTGATCAAATTTAATACTTCACACATGGAATTGTTTGTATAGTAAGTATAGATATATAATTGTTTAAAAATATGTAAAATCACAATTAATATATATACTTTAAGTAGGAAAAAGAATTTTTTTAATATTACTTATAAATAATTTTGTTTGCCTAATAACTAATAATTTGTTTTTTTCAGGTTTAACTCAGGCATAACCCCTTAATCAAATGCAACATCAAGAAATGAGAGAGAAAAGGTACGTGCCCAGACCTTGGCTAAACCATACAAGACACACATTTCGCATACAACTTATAAGAGAAATGTCTTACTTAAAAATTGGTTGGAGAGTAACCTACGGCTCAGTTTTGGAACTGGCAAAAGAAGGATACTTTTACACGGGAACACGCGACATAATATGCTGTTTCGCGTGTCAATCCATTATAAGGGCGGAAGGGTCATCACCAAAAACACGATTAGCTAGACACCGTGAGAAGAACCAATTATGCCCATTTTTGGCAGGGTTTCCATGCAGCAATGCCACTCAAATACTAGATCTCACGAGAATGAATGATTTAACCATAGGAGTCCGAACAACCCTACACAACCTACCAAGAGCTCGATTTTTGGAAGGAGAACCCGATGAAATATACGGGGTAGAAATGGATCGCCCGAGAGATAACGAAGAAGGATACATTCATATCACTAATCTGGAGCTTCCATTTGGAAAAAAGGGATTTGCAGACAAGAAAACACACGGAACGTGCGAGACGTGCAAGAAAGGGATCAAGGTGGCAAGAACCTGCAAATATTGCAATAACGTGGAAAGGGAGCTTTTCAAAAATCACTCGTATACTATATGTATGTCCTGTCCTAACGAGAAACATCAAAGAAGCCTATTCTTTAGAACGGAGTGTTATAAATGCGAATACACGAAAATAATGATCCTGTTTTATGACTATGAATACCGAACTGTTTTTAATGAACTTACGTACGATGAAAACGAATACGAAAGCTCAGATAGCGAGAGCGACATCTAAACCATTATTAGGAACCACTGCAATAACTATTTAAGGAAAAAGAACACTAACAATAGAAGTATAATCGACTACCATTGAATTATCTTTTTCAGAAAAAGAAAAATGAAGTTGCAAATATTATACATTTTTATCTGGAGTATCACTTATCAAGCAGAAGCATACCAGTTGAACGATTCAGAGGATTATACAGAGAATGCTGGCCTAATATTTGAAAGGAAACAAGATGTAATTTTTACGGAAGGATACAAAGAAGTAATCATAAAAATTAATTTACCTATCAATCAAACAGATATAAATAATATCAAGAGAAAACTAAAATCAATGCAGGCAATAGCAATAGCAGATGCCCCGGAAAAATTCAAAGAAGACGAAGGTAAATTATGGCCCATTCATGAAAAAATTAACAACATTCAAGAGAAATTAGGGAAGATAGAAAAGTTCACAGAAGAAGAAAAATCATCAACAAACAATGAAGGCAATTACCCAGATATGATTATGGAGCACGAATTAATCAAGTTATTAAAGACATTGCTTGACATAAAAAAGGAGATAATGGACGATCTGGAGAAAATATAAACACCCGAAAGAAGACCCTTATCATTAGTGTTGCAAGAAAAAATTGCAAAAGTCATACGAGCGTCAGTAGCCCCAGTAGCAGGATTAGAAAATCGTAGTAAAATTAGAAAATCGTAAAAATCGGAGAAAATTCTGAAAAATTGTAAAAAATTCGGAAATCGTAAAAAACCGTAAAATTTGGAAAAAATAGAAAAATTTGAAAAAGTCAGGAAAAATTTGGAAAAAATCAGAAATAATAGGAGAGGGGAAATTTGAAAAAAAAATGAAAAAAAATCGATACGGTTCGGAAACATTTGAAAAACCGATAAAACAATGCATGTGCGTGTATGTATGCATGCATACACACACGCACACGCACAAAATTGTTATGGTAAAAATACTACATATAATTATTATTATACCCAATATACAATTTTTATTATAATTATTATAAAAATTTTATCGGTTTTTCAAATGTTTCCGAACTGTACCGATTTTTTTTCATTTTTTTCTCAAATTTCCGCCCTCTCCTATTATTTCTGATTTTTTCCAAAATTTTTCGATTTTTTTACGATTTTTCCGAATTTTATTCGATTCCTTGGTAGAAATTCAAATATCTAAAATGGCCTATAAACTAGAAAATGGCTATGAGAAATACTCGGTTCCTATCTTACGATGAAACGCGTTTTCTCCCATTATTTGAGCATTTCATGGAATACCCATAACCTCCAAATCATTTCACTAATTTTACTGCATATATTGTACGCTAAATACAGGGAGGTGTACGTAATTCAGTCAGTTTCGATACAATGTATGGAATAAACAAGCGTTTGAAGCTGTAAATACGTGGATTACTAAGATATTTATGATTTACTTAATTTTACAATTTTTCGATCGGTTAAATTAGGCCAATCAAATTAACATTTTTCCGCGCAAAAATTCTAAACAGTAATATTATTGACTTAAAACATTCGGAAGAGTATGTACATAATTAATCCGAGAACGCAAATAGCTGAATTTGTACAGCAAATTCGCTATAAACAATTAAAGTCGGAATTTCGCATTTTTTTGGTTTTTCCTCTGCGTATTGAAAAGTATTGATGGCAGAGAAAAAAGTTTCAAATAAAAGGTGTTTCTTATGAAATTTTGCACAAAAATGTCTGCGGTAGCATATGTCTATCTCTAATAGTTTAGTTGTAAATTGGCAATGAACGCGAATTCTGCCAAAATCGAAAATTTTTTAGAATTATTGAACAAGTTATGTTACGTTTCCTTTATTCTATGACAAGGTAGTACTTAATAAGTACCATAAGCGTGCAAAATCCGAATCCTCTATCTACTATAGTTTTTGTGCAGTAAGGACCGAAAGTTGAAAAAGTTGTTATTTTCAAAGTGCTGGCAAAACGTGAAAAATTATCTCAAATAATTTAAATTGTACGTTCTCTAGAAGAGTTATTATAGAGAAGAGTTATTATTATAAAGAGTTATAAGAGACGTTCAACTTTGTACGTCCTCTAGAAGAGTTATATTTCAATATACTACTTTGCAACAATTTTTTGAAGAAAAGGCCTGTTCTAACCCTTTCTCTCTAATTATCTAAGCTTCTATTAACCGTACAGAGCTTCTGAATAGCACATTTGCTTTGTAATTTTATACTGCACAATTTTTCTCTCTTTTTGTTTTATCCCTACTCCCGTATTTTTCGATTTCTAAGCGAAAAATAAAAAAAATGACTCTATAGCGCCCTTTTTGTTTATGACAAATGCACAGTGTAAAACTAATTTTAGCATGATACGACTATTTAAAGTACGCATCATTTATAACCGAATGGCATAGGTCCCTACATATATTTTTTACCTTGAAGGAAGAAATCTCTATTACTTGGCCCTTCCGAATTTCGAACGGTCAAATCGGCGCCGAGTGCGGCTACCCCCACTCCTCCGGCCACGGCGCCGACGGCTGAAATCTAAGAAACACTTTTTTGCAGCTGCTTATTACTTGTCAAAAAGCTTGCTTAAGAGTAAGATCAATAGTTTTACTGTAAAGTTCAAGTTTTGAACTTCAGGAATTGAACTACAAAATATGGAAAATCACTTTTTGTTATAGTGTTATTGTACATTGAAGAAAAAAACGTATCTCGGTTCCTATTGGTCGTACCAAGTCCATCTGGGGCTTAAAATTTCGATAAAAATCCCACCTTTGCAATGAACTTTGATTTGATTGTACTTAAATATTGTGTACAGCGAATTAATTAATTACGTACTTTATAAATATTTGCTCCCCACGACGCCCCTAATAAAAATTTCGCAGTTTGTAAAGTAGTATATTGAAATATAACTTCTAGAATACGTACAAAAAAGTTAAACTATTTGAGATAATTTTTCACGTTTTGCCAGCACTTTGAAAATAACAACTTTTTCAACTTTCGGTCCTTATTGCACAAAAACTATAGTAGATAGAGAATTCGGATTTTGCACGCTTATGGTACTTATTAAGTACTACCTTGTCATAGAATAAAGGAAACGTAACATAACTTGTTCAATAATTATAAATAATTTTCGATTTTGGCAGAATTCGCGTTCATTGCCAATTTACAACTAAACTATTAGAGATAGACATATGCCACCGCTGACATTTTTGTGCAAAATTTCATAAGAAACAACTTTTATTTGAAACTTTTTTCTCTGCCATCAATACTTTTCAATACGCAGAGGAAAAACCAAAAAAAATGCGAAATTCCGACTTTAATTGTTTATAGCGAATTTGCTGTACAAATTCAGCTGTTTGCAGATTCGGATTAATTATGTACATACTCTTCCGAATGATTTAAGCCAATAAAATTGCTGTTTAGAATTTTTGCAAAAAATTTTAGTTTTCAGCTTAATTTGACTGGCCTCCATATTAAATATTGTTTTCATAGCCATTTACTGGTCATTTTTTATAGGCATATTTGCAAGCTTGAGAATACCTCGTAATATGGTATAATAATATTTTCGTCCATTTTTATTCTAAAAAATGGCTTAGAAAGGTTCGAAAAAGCGTTTCATCGCAAGGCGAAAAATGGTCTCATTTTTGGCCCATTCCCAACAAAACAAGGGTTTTACTAGCTTTTAAATGATATGGATTTCCTCCAGGGTTTTTACGAATTTTCTCCGACTTTTACGAATTGTTTATGATTTTTCTGAATTTTTTACGATTTTTCAGAATTTTCTCCGATTTTTACGAATTGTTTACGATTTTACGAATTTTCTCCGATTTTTACCCATATTTACGATTTTCTAATTTTTTTCGATTTTTACGAATTTTTCCCGAATTTTTCCGAATTTTCCGATTTTTTTCACTGCTCATTTCCGCCGTAAAGCAGATTTTAAATTCTCGCAGGGTTGCCACTACAAAATTAAAAAAAAATGTCATTTTGAATAAGCAGCTTTTTCAACCGGACTCTGAATAAGCAGCTTCTTCAAGCGGACTCTGAATAAGCTGCTTCTTCAACCGGACTCTGAATAAGCAGCTTCTTCAAGCGGACTCTGAATAAGCAGCTTCTTCAAGTGGACTTTCAATAAGCAGCTTCTTCAACTGGACTCTGAATAAGCAGCGTCTTCAAGCGGACTCTGAATAAGCAGCCTTTTAATCTCAGCCGTCGATATATGATCGTAAAAGAGAATTACGTTAAACATGTAGAATGGGAAGAGTTAGACAAATGCACCGTTACCAACGAGGAAATTACATGTTTGAATCAATGGTTTTATTTTAAGGAAGAGGAAGATTGCGAAAGTGATTTATTCTTGAATCCAGCACAGGTCAATTTTAACAAATGCAATATTATTTATAAAAAATTTTGTGAAAGATTACGTACAATTCTTGTATTCAACACAACAAATAATATATATATATATATATATATATATATATATATATATATATGGGTGGTTCTCTGACAGATCGAGCGGTCGATTTTTTGACCCTATCGAAAAAATTTTTTAAAATGTTCCTAAGAGACATATGAGTATCCCTGAATTTTTTCAGATTTTTTGCATCAAGTATCTTCGAGTTACAGAGGGTCAAATTTGATGAAATCATGTTTTTTTGCTTTTTCTGGCTACTTTCATTAATTTGTAGATCCTCAGGGAAGCATTTTTCACTATAGAGATATATAACATTTTTTTCTGCAAATTTTCTAAACTATTAAAAAAAATATTTTTGATGTCGTATATATATGTTTTAAGAAAGTTATAAGTCATTTAAGTCTTAAAATCAAGTTTTAGGAAAGTTCGATCATCCGGATCATAACCAAAAAATTCATGAAGATACCTTATTTCAATTCAAAAAAGTCTGCGAAAGATCCAGAATGTCAGAGGCCTTGGCTTCTCTGTAAAAAATCATTATATCCGTTCATATATGAAAAAAATTTAGTTTTATTGCTATATCGAAGCATTTCACTAACCTTATCATATTTTTAATGATTGAAATTATTATAAAAAAATTTACATAATTGATAAAATTGGTTAAATTCTTCGATATAGCAAAAAAACAAAATTTTTTTCATATATGAACGGTTATAATGATTTTTTACAGAGAAACCAAGGCCTCTGACATTCTGGGTCTTTCGCAGACTTTTTTGTATTTAAATAAGGTATCTTCATGAATTTTTTGGTTATGATCCGGATGATCGAACTTTCATAAAACTTGATTTTAAAGCTTAAATGACTTATAACTTTTTTACAACATATATATACGACATCAAAACTATTTTTTTTAAAGTTTAGAAAATTTGCAGAAAAAAATGTTATATATCTCTATAGTGAAAAATGCTTCCCTGAGGCTCTATAAATTAATGAAAGTAGCCAGAAAAAGCAAAAAAACATGATTTCATCAACTTTGACCCTCTGTAACTCGAAGATACTTGATACAAAAAATCTGAAAAAATTCAGGGATACTCATGTGTCTCTTAGGAACATTTTAAAAATTTTTTTCGATAATGTCAAAAAATCGACCGCTCGATTTGTCAGAGAACCACCCATATATATATATATATATATATATATATATATATATATAACGCCAGCCTGAAAATATTACTTATGCATGTACCAATAATAGACAAGGTAATGAAACCATTCAAAATTCGGGAATAATAAGGATAGAGCCCACTTGTAACATAAAATTTAAAGGGTTGGAAATCAGTGGAAGTTCAAGGGTCTCAAAAGGCTATATAATATGGCCAAGAGCAAACATGCAAATAAGCAAGATAACCGATATTTTTGAAAAAAGAGAAACGCGAAATATGTTCACGGAAATGAGCGAAGAAATAAAAGAAAGTAATTTATGGCACCTCATAAGAGAAGTGCAAATGACTGTCCAAACTGAGAGAATACATGGCATAAATGAAATAGTTCTACGAGCCCTAGTAATTGTTACGATTTTGCTAATAACAGGGACACTCGCCAACATGAAATTACACATCATAGAAGCAACAAATACGTTACAAGAAAAACACTACAGAAAAGAAACAGAAAAACTAAAGGACAATACGGACAACTGAGCATTCTCACCTCCGATTGCTAAAGATACTGCCACATTATTACCATCCATATTTATATATATATGGGTGATTCTCTGTGAGATCGACCGGCCGAAAAATAGATATAGCTATAACTCTGAGAATTTGTTCTGGAGGTTGCCTCTGATTACTCTGCATTTTTTCAGATTTTTTGCATTGATTATCTTAGAGTTACAGGGGGTCAAAGTTGGTAGAAACAGTTTTTTTCTTTTTTCTGATTTTCAAAAATTCATAGCTCCTCAGGGAAGCATTTTTCACTATTGGGACATAGAACATTTATGTCTAGAAATTTTCTCAATTTTTCAAAAAAAAATACTTTTAAAGTCATATCTATAGGTTATAATCATCCTACGAATGGTTTAATGTTTAAAATAAAGTTTTCAAAAGATTCGCTCGCTGGGATTAAAACCCAAAATATGTGAAAAAGTACCTTAAAACAATACAAGAACATGTGCCAAAGCCCAGAATTTCTGAATTTTTTTTACTAGTCCATTCCTGTTTCTACAAATAATTATATATGCCAAAATAGCTGAAAATCAATGAAAATCCCTTGTGGCGTCTATTATTATAATAGGCGTATGGACTCAATTCATCATAAACATTTGTTTAGGCTAAATTCTCTTATAATTTAAGAGAATACAATATTACCTGACTTAAAATGACATTAAAATATTAGATTATTTAATCAAAATAGCTGAAAACGATCAAAATCCCTTTTGGCATCTATTATTACAATAGGTGCATGGACTCAATTCACTATGAACATTTGTTAGGCTAAATTTTCTTATAATTCAAGAAATTACCTGACTTAAAATGAAATAAAGAGAATTTAGCCCAAACAAATGTGTATGATGAATTAAGTCCATACGCCTATTATAATAATAGACGCCACAACAAATTTTCATTGATTTTCAGCTATTTTGGCATATATAATTATTTGTAGAAACAGGAATGGACTAGTAAAAAAAATTCAGAAATTCTGGGCTTTGGGACATGTTTTTGTATTGTTTTAAGGTACTTTTTCACATATTTTGGGTTTCGATCCCAGCGAGCGAACCTTTTGAAAACTTTATTTTAAACATTAAATCATTCGTAGGATGGTTATAACCTATAGATATGACTTTAAAAGTATTTTTTTTGAAAAATTGAGAATATTTCCAGACATAAATGTTCTATGTCCCAATAGTGAAAAATGCTTTCCTGAGGAGCTATGAATTTTTGAAAATCAGAAAAAAGAAAAAAAACTATTTTTACCAACTTTGACCCCCTGTAACTCTAAGATAATCAATGCAAAAAATCTGAAAAAATGCAGAGTAATCAGAGGCAACCTCCAGAACAAATTCTCAGAGTTATAGCTATATCTATTTTTCGGCCGGTCGATCTCACAGAGAATCACCCATATATATATATATATATATATATTTAAAGTACAAAAAGTCATATTTAAGTAGGTGAAGAAATCTTATTTTGCAGATGAATAAATTATTTTCTGTTATTTTCAACGTTTAACTCAGACCTTCCCCATTAATAGAATGAGCAAAATTATGCAATATTAGAAATTTGCAGGTTTATTCATTTCCGTATTAGCTCTTTTTTATTTATTTATTTTAAAAGTTTATACAAAAATATTTCATTTACTTTACAAAAAATCGATTTAACACTAAATATTCGTTAATAAATAAAATTATGGAAGTATTAGTTTTTAAATTTAGCTCTAACGTATTGGGTGGTATGAAGTTACAGAGAAAAGGCTATTCACTTAGATCTCTGCTTTATCCTACAATTTAGAATTCAGGAGTAGTAATACTCGCTTTGAATTTTAATGCATACTTTTATTCTGCATTTGCTCAATACTATTAAATAATTTAATACCTATAGCATTTATTTTTCAAAAGTACAGTGCATAAGTTCAAAGTTTGCGATAAAGATGAGTTCATACTCAAGACATAGAAAACCAGAATCACCAAATAGAAGAAGAAAATTTAGAAAAATAACGAAGAGCGTAGATTTTTCAGAAGAAACAACGAAAACAATTTGCAACATCAAGATCATTACTTCAACAATCATGACGAGCAACACCAATCACTACAGGACCTACGCCTAATGGACTTCCTTCAACATTCATGGCACGGATTCCAAAATCTACTGTGCAAATTTCATCAGGTACTTCAGCACAATTTTCACAGTTAGCAATTCCTGTGTCAAGGTATAGACCAAAATTAAAATCACTATACTTAGAACCTAGTCTAACGTAAAACAGGATTTTTTACATTTCCCGTAAAGCCCACAATCCTGCAGGAATATTGCCTAAGGTTTACATTCACAGATTCTCAGGATTCGGAAATATTACATCAAAGTTGGGAAACCTTTAAAAAAACCGTCTAGTAATATTGCTGCGTACGACAATGTCCATTTTTATATTGCAAGTGTGGCTCAATTTGCCCAGCTATGGCAATCCTGCAACATTGAGGTAACATTCCACTAAGGATTGCTAAGCTCAAAAGAATACTGTCGCAGTATTAATTTATTTTTGATGTGAAACATCTATAGGCGCGCCTCAAGGAGTGAAACCGTAGTTGAAAACAAAAGAAAATTCCAACCAAAAAAATCTCAACATCTAGCAAAACGTTCTAACCTCCCACTCCAACTCCTCATACAGCAAGCTTGTCGCGTGCCGAGTCCTCTCTTCCCGGCTGCGGCTGCTAGTATAGCAGTAAAGCACAGAAAATCAGGAAAATGCATAAGTGCGACAGAGACAGGCTTTCCTTCCCTCAATCTTCTCTCGTCTGCTCGTCTCCCACTCTGTCCGATGCTAACCTTTGAGATTCGGCCGACGACAAAAAAAAAGGTCAGGCCCATCGATACTCAGAGCAAAAAAAAAGAGTCGAACAGAGAGTGAGGAAAGAGAGAAAATTGAGGGAAGATAGTCTGTCTCTGTCGCTCTTATGCATTTGCCTGTGCTTCTCACTCACTCACTCTCACGGGATTTTCTGTGTTTCGTTTCCTCCTAGTCCTTAGGTCCTAACTTAATGTGTGCGTGTATCCCTATTACAAAATCTCAGGTGAGATCTCAGATGATATCTCAGGTGACATCTCACCTGAGGCCTCACGCCAAAATCTTATCTAACTGATTTTTATCGATTTTTCGTTCATTATATATCTAAGGCCTCTCTTAATGAATTGGTGACAATTTTTGAAGAAGTCGAACTTAGAAAATTTAAAAATATTTGAATTTAGAATTTTATCGAATTTCGGACTTAATATACTACAATTTTTTAAAAATTTTCTAATAGTCACTAATTGACTAAGAATAGTCTTAAATATAAAATGAACGAAAAATTAGTTAGATGAGATTTTGGCGTGAGGTCTGAGGTGAGATGTCACCTGAGCTTATGAATAGGGGTGTGTGCGTGCATGCGTGCGTCTCTGCGTTTAGTGCATCGCGAACAGTTTTAACCTGTACACTTCGTGATAATTCAATTATTATCACAAAATTGTTAAGCTACGTAGCGCTGCAATATCAATTACAATATATACATATTAGTTTAAACCCAGATTTTCCGTGAATACAGTTACGTGCGTCTAACTATAAGACCATCAAGTGCGTCAATTCTAATACTTCCTTGAATATTTTTCAAACTTGATCTTTTTTATTGATGTGAAAAAAATTTGTTTTTCATTTTCTTCATTTACGATAAACTTCTTTCAATCATTATTAAATTCGATGTGTCACATCTATCAGCTGTCCCGAGAGAGCTCACTTTTGTATTATAAATTTCTTCCTGCACCCAATCCCTCTAAAATATTGCCGGAACACTATTTTTATGTAAGTCCGCATAGCCTTCAATCCTGCAGGAATATAGCCTGAATGTTGAATTCATGGATTTCTAGGACTTCGAAATATTGCATGACGGTTACGAAACCTAGACAGAATCCTATCACAGTATTTCCACACAGCCTTCAATCCTGCAGGAATATTGCCGGAACGTTGCACTTACCGATTATGAAATTTTCAAGTAATATTATTGCATACGATGATGTCTGTTTTATACTGCGCTAAAAACATGCAAAATCAGAAAAAAGTTAAAAAAAAATTTCCTCGGTCGGGATTTGAACCGAGCACCTTTTATTTACTGGAATCCCTTGTTATCCACTGAGCTATTGTTTCGTTCTTGTCCAATAATTTTGATCCTAAGTTATATTTTGAAGGTCTTTGTTTGTCTTACGTTTTAACCTACACATTATAACTTCAATGACAAGAACGTATCCATAACTTAAAATTTTTTTAAAACTTTTTTTCTGATTTTCCATGTTTTTGGTGCAGTATAAAAATGGACATTGTCGTATGCAGCAATATTGCTTAAAGATTTCATAATCAGTGAATGCAACATTCAGGCAATATTCCTACAGGATTGAAGGATATATGGGAAATATTGTGACAGGATTCCGTCGAGCTTAGGAATCCTTGGTGGAATATTGCCTCAGTGTTGCATCTTTACCATGGCGGGGCAACTTCAGCCCCTTTTGCAATATAAAAAGGGACATTGTCGTATGCAGCAATATTTCTTGAGGGTTTCATTAGATTTCGTAGCCTTCATGCAATATTTTCAAATCTTGCGAGTCCGCGAATGCAACACTCAGGCAATATTCCTGCAGCATTGAAGGCAATTTCTGACTTACAAAGCTTGTGGTGGAAGTACCAAATATGATGAATTGGACGAACAACACCTTGGGAACCATTTGCAATAAAGTTGCTTTCATTGCCTCGAGTAAAAAAAATACAAAAGAATTTAATGCTTACGAAATTAAGACGACGGAAATCCAAATTTAAACCGTAAAAAATGCGTCATTTTCATCGATTTTTAGCTCAGAATGGAAGCAATATTACAAAAAATGACAAGAACACTTTTTTCTTAGAATTTTTTTTCTATTTAAATGTAAAATGTCTATTTTCAAAATTCATATTTTGATTTTTTAAAGGGTTATGCCTAAGTTAAAATTATCTATAAATCGATTTCTTTTATTCACTTTTTTCGTAGCTAATTGTCCAAATAATATTGTGGTGAAAATCGTTTTTCGTGAAAAAATTTTACCTCGAAGATACAGACAAGAAACTAAAAAAATAGTTTATGCAAATATTCGAAAAATCATCGATTTTTGATGTCAGTTCGATTGCACCTCAATTATTAAACATAATTATTTAGCAGCTGTAGTTCACGATTTTTACAAAACATTTTACCTGAAATACAATATAAAAAACCGTTTTGCCAAAAGTTTCTTTCTCAAAAAATTATTAACCTAATAGTACAATCCCCAAAATAACCAATTTTCGTAAAACAGCAATTTTTTGCTTAGTTTGCTTTTCTCAAACGACAAAAAACGACAATCGCAAAGATAATTAAAATTTGAAAAGCATAAAAAAATTGAATCGATAAGTAGCAAAAATTATAGTAAACATGAAAATAATTTTATTATGAATTGGTATTGATAATTTCTATTTTATTTTCAGTATCGAGATACCATTATAGATCTGCATCCTGCACCCAAGTCACTAAATATAATAGAATGCATATGTATTTAAGTATAAAAACAGAATTAAAATACGCTAGCTAGTATCCGTAAGTATTACTGAGTTTATTTCTATGATTTCCATATGCAAACTTTAATTGCACTTTACTCGGCTATTGTCTTTGCATGATTATAAGTTGGTTGCCGCAGGATTTCTCAGCTAATATGAGACCGATCAAAGTGAAATTTCTTAGAGAACTCCAAGAAATCTTTCTTCACTGCTTGAATGGAGCAGAATTGGTTAAGATAAGGCAAACATATGCAACATTCATTATAATTATTAATATTATGAACTTATGTGTTACTAAATATTTAAAATTAATATTTTCCAGAAGAGCCTTTTATTCAAGCTGAGGAGAAACAATTTTAGAAGATATTCCATCTAGTCTGGTCTGGTTTCCTCACCCGGATGCTGAGAATTCTTACGGTAAAGGAAGAAAATACTAAAATTTAATATTTCACACATGTGATTGTTTTCATAGTAAGTATAGATATATAAATTTTAAAAATATGTAAAATTACAATTAATATCTATACTTTAATAAGGAAAAAGATACTTTTGTCTACTATTTATAAATAATTATATTTAGCTTTATAAAACAGTGTCAATACGTTATTTTAATTGATTCATCACGGCGGCCACCTTGAAAATAAATTGTCCCAGTTAATAAGGCAAAAATGGACAAAAAATGTAGATTTTTGAAAAAAATCATTTTCAAAATTTCTTAAATAATAAAAAGGCATGTTCATATTATTTTTAGTGTTTAAATAATCAAATTTTCTTAAAACATAATATTACAAATTAAACTGCTTATAAGATAAATCTATCATTCAGATAAAACTAAATATATTTAGAAACAATGCATTATAACATCAAGTATGTTTAAAATGCTAAAAGTTGTTTAATATACTTAAACTGAAAGCATTGAAAAAGAATGAAACTAAGAGGTATTAGAGGGTTTCGGAAGAAAATAAATCAATGAAAATGACAATTAATAAATAAATAAATAAAGAAAGATAGTCACATGCACGATGGGTTACATTAATGCAAAAAAATGAGTAAAATCAATTTTAATATATTATATGAAGTTTTATACATATTTAATGAAAATTTTTCACTATAAATTTATTCCTTTATTATAATTCAAATTGAAATAATATGTTATCAATGTAAGTAAGCATACATTTGCAATGAAGTCACAATTGGTACCTATAATTATGTGTCTCTTAAAATAAAGGTCATATATGAAACACCGAGGCATCAAGCCGCCAGTCGGATATGCTCTATCTTTTCCTAGCTCATTTACGCAAACATGCATACGTACAATCATTTTTTAATGATCCTTTATTCATCTCCGTTACCAGCTGCTTTGTAAGTAAACTTTGAGCAAAAAGGTCTATAATAACGTCGATATAAGCCATTAAGGGCTTTGAAATACTTAATAAGCATAAGCTTTCCATTTGCTCAGAGCGACATCACACATCTTACAGCAAATCATTCAGCGATTGCAAAATTTATTCGTCAACCCTTGTAACGTTGAAATTTGAAAAGGGCTACGCTAGTCATTGCTGTTGTTGCCCTATGTTGTTCTG
Source organism: Philotrypesis tridentata (assembly GCA_018906965.1). Taxonomy (NCBI): domain Eukaryota; kingdom Metazoa; phylum Arthropoda; class Insecta; order Hymenoptera; family Pteromalidae; genus Philotrypesis; species Philotrypesis tridentata. The sequence goes on along the minus strand of JACCIB010000075.1, from coordinate 354,031 downwards.
CGCATTGTTACATGAAGCGTGTTCGTTTGTGCGTAGGAGAACCCATGTCCACATCATGAGATGCAGGTCTTTTGTGATGTCGTGCAAATTCACTGCTAATAAAAGCTGAAAGTTCCGTTTGACGACCGGCACGTCTTGACATTGGCGAACCTGAAAATATCATATGCAAAAATTAATATTTTTGAAAAATACGTTAACAATAAATCTTTTAACACATCTATTTTAATAATATTTCGAAATGTTTCATAATATGTGAAAATATTTTAATGTACTATCAAAATCAAACACTTCAGGATAATAAAAATAATTATAAATTCATTGGTTGACTAAACTTATAACGCATTTGCGAATGGTTAAATCAGTGAATACGTAAATTAAATAAGCTGGGTATTAACTTAAGGTGATAAAGCACCCCAATAATCTGAAAAGTTTTAGTAATTAAGTAATTAAGCTAAAAATCGATGAATGTCGAATTTCAATAGTAAATTTTATACTAAAATTCGACGTTTTCACCGATTTTTAGCTTGGAAATGAAGCAAAATTAAGAAAAATCATAAGAATACTTTTTGTCTTAAAATTTTGTATGCTATTTAAATATATTTTTTCAGGTAAACGAAAAAATCGAATTTTTTGTTTTTAACGAGACATATTTTGACAATATCAGCAACCACCATCAAGAGCATTGAGCACCAACTCAACATCAAGAAACCATCAGCAACGACAAACAAGTAAAGTGGCCAGCTTTTCAAGAAGTATACCTGATGCACTTCCTTTAACATCTGGAACACTGCAGCAAATAATTGATTCTCCGTCAAGATCCAGACAGAAATTAAAAGGAGAATACAAAGAAGCTGGTACAATCAAGAATACAATATTTGACATTTCCTTACTGTACCCAGAATTACAGAAATTTCTGTCCTGTAAAGCTTGTGGTAGGATGTCAAATTTGATGAAATCGATACTAGAGGTCTCGGCACTACACACTTGTTTACACAATTCTTTCTGTGGAATAATGAATTTATTAACTCCGAATTGTCATAGTAATTTTGATATAATAAATCAAGATTTTAAAACAGTAACTAAAAGTGTAGCTGAGGACTCAATGAGAGCAGCTATGCAGGAAGACTGCTGCAGTGAAACTCAAGAGGATGCCCGTGAGACTGTTTCGGGTGATGGTTCTTGGAGGAAGCGAGGCCACTCTTCCCTTCAAGGTGTATCAGCACTGATACGTCATGCAAATGGAAAAGTGATTGACGTGTCTCCCAAACAATCCCTTTGTAAAGTCTGCGAAAATCATCCTTAAGAGGACACTGCGCAGTACAAAGATTGGTTCGAGGCTCATCAAGATAAGTGTTCAGCCAATCACCAAGGTAAATCTGGAAAGATAGAAGTCGATGGTATTGTTGAAATGTTTCAACGATCTGAGAACAATCCATGGAGTGAAATACAAGAATTACATTGGTGATGGCGATTCAAAAGTTTACAAAGTTCTTTGCGATGCACAAACCATATGAAGAAGACTTCACCATTCAGAAGAAAGAATATGTTGAATATGTGCAGAAGAGGATGGGAACACGACTAAGAAACCTGAAGAAGAGCTTAGCAGGAAAGAAGTTATCTGATGTCGTAGGCATTGGTGGGAAAAACCGTCTAACTGCTCTGAGGATTGATCAGTTGATAAAGTATTATGGCAATGCCATTCGAGGTCATAATGGCTCAGTTGAAAAAATGTCGAATGCCATTTAAGCGACATTTTTTCACAAACAGTGAACTGATCAGGAGCCCAAACGCCACCATTGCCCAGTAGGAACACGAAGTTGGTGCAAATGGTAGGTAGCCAAAGCCAACAACAACTTGAAGAACTTTCACCGCAAAGATTCCATTTCTCTTGCTGGTATGGACGTAATTGAGCCAATTTACAAAGACTTGACGGATCCTGGATTGCTTGAGAGATGCGTTGGAGGCTACACGCAAAATAACAAGAGCTTCAACCAATCTGTTTGGAAGATCATCCCTGTCTACATTGCTATCTCTTCATTCAATGACGGCAAATCCTGAACATCATGAGCAGGCTGGGTACTCAAACCGGATCATCTGCAATCAACTGGGCCAAGAACGTGGATGAAGGAAGACTTTTCATCCAGATGATAATTCTTACAGAGCTGGTGCACATTGAAACCATATCCCTGCATTTCATTTCACTACCCATATATGCTTAAAAGTACATTACACTTCCTATCACACAATAATACACAAAAACTGCATTACTATACTTCTACTGAAACACATAAAATCATACAATTTTTTTCATTTTTTTTTATAAACATGAATCACATGCAAACCATGTGTAAACCGGTCTCTTTCTTCATACATGTAGACTAAAAACACAACAGCAAGCCAGTCAGCTGATGATCATTAGAGTTGTCTACTTTCCAGTATGACCTACTTTTCATTCAGAATCTCACCTCAACAAGTTTCTGTATAACCTTCAAATTGGTGCTCTTGTAGTGTATTTATTTAAAGCAAGAAAACTTCTGGTGAGTACTTTATAATTATTCATGTAATATTCAATATCATTTACTTTATTATTTATTTGTAGTAATTTTAGTACTTTTTTCATGTTATTTATTGTAACGAGAGGTTATATTGTGATATTTGTATGTTGCGCGCTCGTTATGTCGCACGATGCGAATGACAGCAGGTGTCGCTGCTGTGTTGAGGCAAGGGACGCGCGAGGGAAGAATGGAAGAAGGCTCACGTGCCATCGACGCCAGATTCGATTTGATTACGCCGGTACGTGTGTTGAGTTGTATAAACAACATTTTCGAGACCACGTTGGTGCCCAAGATTATTCGTGCTCGCTGTGGAGGGGCCGGATCACTGTCAAAGATATCATTACCATCGAGCAGAAGAAAAAGAAGCATCTTCTTCATGCCGTCCATAAAGGCAAGCGAGCAAGAGAACCCGTAAGCGGTACGGTGACTCGAGAATCTACCGGAGAAGCGACTCACTTCGTGTGTTAAAAATCGAATTTCGTTTGATCGATTTCCTCGGCAAGGTCGCCGAAGACGGGTATTCTCTGCCACAGAATACTCGTCTCTTCCTTGTCCGAGAGCGTGCGTAAATCTCTCCGCTGTTGCGGGTGCAACCGTTGTAGCCGGATACTTTATATATCACTTGTTGAAAATACACGATTCTACGACTCATTCTTTTAGTTTAATCGCGCACTGCTTATTTTCCTGCGTCCTATACTTCGTCCTTTTACTTTCGAACTCCAAGAAAAATTTCAGCACGGAAGGTGTGACGCAGGAGCGCATCGCACATTTATAAACCCAACGGTTGGCGGCACTATTACAAGGATAATGTGGATCATCGAGGAGTTACGCCGGGGTAGCATCTAGCAAGGTAATACTCGGTAACGCGACAACATTCCATGGTCGTCGTGCTAAGGCCAATTCGCCTCATTACAATATACACAAAAAATATTTTTTTCTGTGAAATAAAGTGTATATATGTATGAGAAAAAACTAATTTGTCAAAAAATAATTCTTTTTTCATTATTTTTCATTTTCTGTTGCAGAGAAGCTGTTTGGACCCGGATCTTCATCAAATATTACAGAAATGACTAGTGTACAATTAGATTTCAAGGAAATAAGGACCTGTTGTTAAATTAAAATGGTAAGTATGTTTTATTCGACTAAATGTATAACAAAACTTTAACTGCATTATCTCAGGTTTTGTTTTTTTTTTATGATTTCAGGTCACTTGCAGTAAGGTTTCTCTGCCATGAATGGACCAATCGGGCTCAAATTTTAAAAAAACCTTTAGAGTAGGTTTCTTCACAGAATAAGTTAAGCAGAATTCAGAAAGATAAGTAAAAAGTGGATGTTCAGTATGTAAATATATGTAACATTTTCTATAATTGCTAATATTTTCAACATAATTGTAGCTAATTATTTCAAATTGTTGCTTTTCAGGAACCGCTCCACTTGTTGGGTGGAAAGTGAGTCTCATTAGGAGGATTTTCCATCCTGATTGAAGCTTTTTCAGTACTCGTATCCAGAGATATCATATAGTCTAAGAGATGAGGACCAAAAATACACGTATAAGGCAAAAAAACTCGCGAAATGGCTGATTCTTGCTGAACATGGTCCTCGAGTGACAGAACAGGTGAGTATTTTATGCAAAATCAAGATTGAGAACGGGCAAAAATAACTACCAAAATCGCTTATACTTCTCCCTAGGAAACGCGAAATATTACTTGCCACTTTATTACCTCTTGTAATGCAGACAGACCGTGCAAAGTTACGTAAAATATATAAAAAATTAATTATTTGCGATATGCATGCATATCGCAAAAATAGAAAAATAATTTTATAGCACAGGGTGGCATAAATCCGCACTTAAGTCACGGATAGCCATGGCAGCGGATTTATGCTAGTTTGTGCTATAATATTTTATATAATATCGTACGGTACTAAGAGCATAACCCGTTCTTCACGGCACGACTCTAACCCCACTCGCTACGCTCGTGCGGTTATACACGTCGTGCCGTAAAGTACGCCTTATGCCACTAGTATCGTAATATACTATTAAAGAAATTCTAGTTAAGACAGTGTGGGCGTAACCATTGCTGCAATTTCGGCTTTTCTTGAGTTAAAATTATGAATATGACGATTTTTTTATTCACTTATTTCATAGCTAATAGTCCGTAGAATATGGTGGTGAAAGTCCTTCTTCATAAAAAAAATTTTGCCATAAAAATACAGAAAAAAACGGAAAATAACATTTTTTCAAATTTTCGAAAATCATCGATTTTTGATATTTAAATTTGATTATACCTCAATTATTGAACAGAATTTTTGTAATACCTCTAGTACAAGATTTTTATAGGGGATTTCACCGAAACTACAATATAAATCTGTTTTGCAAAATAGTTCTTGCTCAAAAAGTTGTTAACCTAGTACAAACCACCAAATAACCAATTTTCGCAAAATAACAATTTTTACAATAACAATTCTTAATTTACTTTTCTTAAACAACATAAAACTACAATCTCATAAAATAAAGCAAATTCAAATTTGAAAACTCTAAAAAAATTTGAAATTGCTACCACATAGTTTGCGCTGCACAGCAATGATAAAGAAGATTCAGTTCTGTTTTATCGATACAATAGTTCCCTAGTCTAGGAAACAGCTGTTTGAATATTTGGATCCAGTCTTCAAGTCACCATGTGGTGATACATTTGTCTACTGCTATACTTATAACCTGTTATTAGTGTGGATAGAAAGTTCAAAAACTTCTACAACAAGAATACAGATAACTATTGTAAACTAGTAAATAGTAGTTGTATTTATAAAGATTTAGTTCTTTCTGTTTCTTTTTTGTTCATAGGTAAATATGGATTGATTGGCTTTCATATTGTATTTAAAGAGTTTCATTTGACATGTTGACAAGAACCTTTAAAGAATATATTAATGGTAAGTGGCAAAAATAATTGTAAACATTATAATATTTGGATTATAAATTGGTATTGACAACTTTTATTTTATTTTCAGTATCGAGATACCATTACAGACTAATATTCAGCACCCGGATCACCTAATATACTTTAGCGTATATGTGTTGAAGTACACAAATATAATTAAAATATGCTAGATAGTGTCCGTAAGTAATACTTAGTTTGTTTTTGTGATTTTAATGTGTATATTTTAATTGCATTTTACTCGACTTTAGGATTTTGATGATTCTAAGTCAGTTGCCGCAGGTTTTCTCAGTATCTATTAGACCAATCAAGCTGAAATTTCTTGCAGAACTCCAGGAAACCTTCCTTCACAGACTGCACGGAGCAGAATTGACTAAAGTAAGTTAAAAGTAATGTTACGTATATGATCATATATAATATTCTCTATAATTACTAATATTATCAACTTATATACTATCAAACATTTAAAATTCATATTTTTCAGCAAAGTCTTCCGTTCAAGCTATGAAGAAACATATTCAGAAGATTTTCCATCAAGTTTGACCTTTATTCATCACCCGGATGCTGAGATTTCCTGCAGCAAAGCAAAATAAGTGCTGAAATTTAGTGAATTTTATATGGGATTGTTTATATAGTAAGTATAGATAAATAATTTTTTAAAAATATGTAAAATTACATTTAATATCTATACTTTAACTTGGAGAAAGATTTTTTTTACAACTAATAGATCATTTTTTAGCCTATAAATTGAAAATTGATTTTTTTCAAATTCAACTCAGGCATAACCCCTTAAAGTGGATATTACAAATTTAAAAAAACACAAAATTTCCTTATTATTTCGAATTCAATTTTTATGTAAAATTTAATTGTCAACAATTCTTCTGTTGACAGCTTTAAATTCTTTTATTAGTTTTCAAGTAATTAAGAAACAACTGAAAAGAAAGTATTTTTCAGTGTTTAAATGCTTATAAAAAACTTGTTAACAATATTTTCGACCAGAAGTTTTAATAAAATTAGGTTCTGGCCTTTTCTTCATGTAACTGCATACTCTATTTCGCGTTACTATTTTTGTCACTAATTATTTCTCTATTAATTAACCATCGCTTGCCGCTACTTTACAACCAGATTTCACGGCTTTAATCACAATTCATTGATCTGCTATTGTACATAGCTTGTCACATACGTAAATATTAGAAAAATTCAGTTTGCATGCATACCGCAAATAATTTATTTTTTATAAATTTTGTGTAACTTTGCACGGTCTATCTACATTACAAGAGGTAATAAAAAAAATACAAGCGATTTTGGTAGTTATTTTTGCCCGTTCTCTATCTTGATTTTGCATAAAAAACTTACCTGTTTCATCGTCCACCGCATTTTTCTGGTGGAAATTTCGTGACAAGGGCTTATCATTTTATACTTAACTGCACTCAAGGACCATGTTCACCAAGAATCAGCCATCTCGCGAGTTTTTGTGAAATTATCTGCTCATCTCTCCGTCTAATACGGCAAGTAAGTAAAAATCACCGTTTCATAACTTATTTAATATATAGAATTATTAGTGACATACAAAATTGAAAATATAATTTTTATTAATCTAAATTTTTTATTTTTTTTTCAGAGTTCAACCCAGGCCTGACCCCTTAATGCTCCTTCCTGCTCTAGCGTCACTGGAGGAATGAACTGCTCCAACGTTCAAATAGCGAGTTTCCCTCACCACTATCCCGAGCGTTAGTATAGCTACAAATATAAAAATACATGTGAAATATTATTTTACATGTTTTATTGCTGCAAATAATCGATTTTTGTCATCATACGCATAAATGAATGTTCACTGATACTTGAATTACCGTGTTTAATAGTTTGCGACTAGTGATAAGCTGAGAGCAACCAAATATCGTGCATGCTACTCACGAGACGTAATCTCTTCTATTACTACTGTTCCAATATTAATAAATGATCTCTCTATATTAATAAAATTATCTCGCCGCCATGTCAGAAATTAGCTCTTTTTCAATTGGCGCCCTATCAATGGGAGAATAGTTAGGTAATTTTTACCTAAAAGAGAGACATTTCTCCTATTGAGGGGGCGCCAGAGTGACAATTCTCCTATTGAGGGGCCGCCACTGAGGGGACGCTTGCTAGAGAGCGCCTGGAAGGGGGTGCCATGAAACTGCAATTTTTATCATAATAATTTTTATCCCAGAAATTTAAATTACAACTTTGAATACCCTAATGTCTTGCGTCTACGGAACCGGATAAAACTAAATTCAATTCATTTTCATTGTTACTTAAATTATCTGACCTCTAATAAAGGGATTTATTAAGTTTGCCCTTGACACTCAAATGCAAACCGAATACATATGAACAAATGCTATGATTTCTACCTCACTGCCATATGTACCATTCATTGACATGTACAATTCATAAGTATTTTTATTGAATGGTTCAAAATAGTTCCAGTATTTCCAAACATATTGTACAATTTTGGCTCTAAACAAAAAATAAGAAAAACAACGAATTAGGCAATTGCCATCTCCTAAGATTTCTTTTGTGGTTCAAACATTATATTAAGAGTGAAATTCACTACGCCGACTAATGGTCAAGTCCGAGATGTGTACTTAAATACAATTTAATAGGCTTTCTTATAAGAAAAAATTTTATATTATAATATTGTTAAATTTTGACTATTGTAAATATTAACTATTGTAAATATTGAATTGTACTTAAAAACTTCGGGCTTTGCCAAAACCTAATAAATTTTTTTAATTACTTACTTTTAATAATGATGGTGTATGATAGTCTTTTACAGAGGCATCGTAAAAGAGAGTTATAGGCGGTTATAGGCGAAGGTCAAATTTTTTTATTAAGTAGATATATGTATGCGATGTAGCATTGGAGAATAATTCAACTTATGGTAGTTTTTTAAAATACATTTACACTGCAGATATTAGCCACTTTTAAATCATAATTTGTAATTATAAAATAACGCGACGCAGGACAAACAATGTCAATACAAAAATCTGTTACTAACTTGTTGTTGTTGCGATTGCTATGTACAAGACTATAGCTATAACAAATTTCAAATACGAATAGAAATGTATTGCTTTCCATATTAGTCATTTCTATATTAATTAAAAATTGGGGGGTAGGCGAGCGAAGCGAGCAAGGGGGGTATCCCCCCTAGTGTATATATCTCCCTATATTATATAGTTATTTTCAGTTTGGGAGAAATTCAGGGCCCCGCATGGCCCCACATTGTGCTTTAGGTATAAACAGGGGCTCTCTCCATGTTAAAGTGATGGTTCCGCATGGCCCCGCTTTGGTTCCGCATTGGCCCCATATGCATAAGGGGCCCCGCATGATGCCTTGCATTGGCTGTATTATATAGTTGTTTTGAGCCGCGCTAGAATTTACCCCTCCCCCACCCCCTCATTTATTAGTATTCATTATGAAGAGGGTATTTATGTATGATTATATTTATTTATTATTTATTATATTTCCTATTCTGCTTGTTGATAACTTTGATCATGTATTATAATTAATTACAAATATAATTTTGTTGTATTTTAAACAAAGTAATAGATGAGTATTGGAGGACATTGTTGGAGATGAAAGGTGGAGGCTCAAAGCAGAGATGAGTGGGGAGATGCGCAACGCTGTAGTCGTCGGCGCGGCGATTTTGAAGGCAGTTGAGCCGGCTCTCGAGTTGTGACGTACCATATGGTACGAAACAAAATTCAAAGCAATGTGAAAATCCTTTACTAAAAAAAAGGTGAAAACTCCTCGGAAAACAAGTAGAAAGAGGGGGCAGAAAGCACAGCAGCGAGTATCTTCTCTCCGCGCTGCTCCGAGACGGTTCCGAGATTTTCGTGCACTCGGCCCTCGGTCAGCTACCTGAAATTCCTTCGAGCTAATCCGTTTTATTGCGGTCGTATTGTTGTCATCTTTCAAAAATAAAATTTTTAAATAAACAATTTTAATATATTTAATAATAGTATAATAAAACGGCATTTTTTTTTCAATAACAACGAATTTTGAATGACAAAAATTGGTTAATATTGCGACAAGGCGCCCGTACACTAACATATACGCACACCTTACGCAACGCCGTGCACGCACACAAGCATGCGAGCGCACGGCAACGCGAGGATCGAGGCGGCAGGAGCCGCACACGTAACCGCGAGAGGGGAAAAGAGGGAAAGAGAATAGGAGAAAGAGAGAGAGAGACCGACGAATACGAGTCGGCAATGTAAATAAAGCGGCAAAACCAAAAATTTTTTTTCAAAAAAGACGCGGATTCAATCTGTAATCAATTCATATCCCGAAAACACGGAAAACGTCATATGTCATCATCGCGAACGAAAAGCGAACACGAGATCAGGGATAGCGTAGGTTCCCCACACACCCCCAAAAATAGCATTCGAGTGCGCAAAATCGAAAATCACAATCGTGAAAAAATTAGAAAATTTATAATTTAATTTCAATTCGAGGAATTTTCGTCAGAAAATTCCATCGAGAACGAGCACACTCGAAGCCATAGCGAGCGTAAACACCGCACAGCGGTAAGCGAGCGCAGCGATCTAGTACGACCGCTAATCCTCACAGGAAAACAAAAGCGTCGGCATACACTTTTGCGAGCCTCCAGGATAATTCCGAGAACAGGCGCGTGAGTGAAGGTATGAATGGCAATAATAAACGAACATTGTACGAAGACAATTTTCGATTCAAAATAATACGAGTGTTTACCGTATTATAATATTTGCCAATACAGACATATACATATACTATATAATATATACACATACACAGCACACACAGAGCGACTCCCCGAATACAATGGACGAGACGATACGGAATAAAATCGACGAATTCCTCAAATCAATAAACACGAGCGAATTGAATACGGCACTGAACGCGCTGTTATTGTCTACGGACGGTACAATAACCGACAAATTACATCGGCTACGCCGACGGTTACAAAATAAATACAGCGAGAACTCTTGCAAATCTCGAATTCCAAACGGACAACGAGTACTACGAAGATAACGCACTCCTGGACGCCAGGAACGTGACAAAACGCAAAGAAAACCCGAAACCGAAAAACATACTCACTCCAGAAAACGTGAATAATTTTGTAACCGTAACGACGCCGGAAGGAAATGTACTCAAAATACCGTCTTCGGTAGTGAACGAATACTCGAATCCGGGCAGCGGCAAAAACTTATACGAAGGAAACGCGAGGAATTTCGCGGAAGCAATGTCGACACCGAACGCGAACGATCACGCGAGGGTGAACGGCGGTCAGAGCGCGGAAGCGGCATATTTAAAACAAATCGAGAAATCAGTGCTGATGAATGAGCAATTATCGAAAGCAGTAGCATCGTGGAATTTTAAATTCAGCGGCGGCGGAAAAGGGCTGACAATCGATCAGTTTTTACAACGCATATCCGAGTGCAGCGACAATGCAGCCCTGTCCGAAACCGAATTATTAAGAGCCCTTCCATTGCTACTAAAAGAGCCAGCGTTAAACGCATATAGAGTGAATAAAGATAAGTGGCGCACGTGGGAACAATTCGTCGACGACATCCGAGCGCAGTTTCGATCCGAAAATTACGCAGAGGATTTCGAAGACGAAATCCGTGCGCGCAAGCAAGGGCAGGATGAAACAATGAATAATTATATAAATGCGATGCTCGCTCTTTTCAGTAGATCCCCACAAGATTGGCCGGAAGAAAGGAAAATTAAAAGAATTTACAGTAACATGCGAGGCGAATTTTTCACAATGCTACAGCTGTTCAAAAACGGGAAACTCGATACGTTTATCGAACAAGCGCGCGCAATCGGGAGAGCATACGAGACGGGCTTGAAGGCGAACGAAAGTCGGAAAGCAGCCAATACTGCAACCATCGACGTGACAGAGTACGCGAAAAATAACACAGCGCCAAGCGCGGAAATAAGCGCGGTATCCGTCCCGACGATGGAAGAATTCACGAAAATATTAAATAAAGAATTAGGAAAAATACGTGAATCATTTAGTAAGGCGCTAGCAAACCGCAAGAATCAAGCACCGATTCCTCAACCGAGCGCGAACGCACAGGCGAACGCGTCGAACGCGGGAAATTCCAACGCGGACAGAGGTAGAAGCAACCGGAATCGTGTTAGCCAAAATAATAACAATAACCGCACCGAGATGAACAATCAGACCGAAGAGACCGGTAGTTCCGGAAGCAGTCCGAACAATAACAATAATATTAATCGCGGAGGTTATCGCGGCAGGGGTCGCGGCCGAGGCCGTGGAAATTATAATTCGAACCAAAATCGAAATACCCCTGTACCGACGAACTCCGTCGAAACCGAAGAAGCGGGAAACGAGGAAATGGCAGTGTAACTGAGGCCGATACACTAGCCGATGCTCGCGAGGTCTCGAAAAAATGCGAGGGGACGAACCAGCACGACTCAAAGCGGACCAGCGATAACGCGCGGAATGCCGTGGACGTACCGGACACGGGAAACCCGGGGAAATACGCGCGATATTGGCTGAAACTAAGAATCGACAAAACAGAGCTCACGGCTTTGGTCGATATCGGCGCCGCACGTACGATAATAGGGAAACAAGGGATAGAGATAGCTAAGTGATCCGGCATAACGATCAAACCTTCGACGGTTAAAAAAGCCATAATGGCTAACGGCTCATCAGAGCCTATCGAAGGCGAGATAACAGTGCCAATCGAAATAGCTGGGATACGAAAATCCGCGCAAATTCTCCTCATCCCAGGAATTCCATCAAATTTCATTCTCGGACTCGACCTAATACGCCTGTACGGTATGCAAATTAATGCACAGCGCGATTCGTTTACTTTACCCGATCTACCGAATAAAACGGAGATAGCGTTCGACATGTGGTCAATTTCCTGCGAGGAGAAAACGAACGTCGCGAGCTGCGGTATATCCGAAATCGCGAACAACGAAAGAATACAACTCGAAAATTTATTAAACAAACTATTGCCACATGACGAGAACAAATCGAAAATTTTAAAATCAACCGACCTAATCGAGCACGAAATTCAATTATTACCGGGCACACGCCCGATAAAACAAAGATATCACCCGGTCTCGGACAAAATTCTCAAAATACAAAACGAACAGCTAGACAAGTTAATCGAACAAGGCGTAGTCGAAAAGTCGCATAGCCCGTGGAACAGCCCGATAGTCATGGCGAAGAAAGACGACGGCACACACCGAATGTGCGTAAATATGCAGAAAGTCAATGATGTTTCAAAAAAAGACGCATACCCTCTACCGTACATGGACGTAATTTTGAACAAATTGAAACGCGCGCGATATATTACAACAATCGATCTGAGCAGTGCGTATCATCAAATTAGACTAACGAAAGAATCTAAAGAAATTCCGGCTTTTACGATACCGGGACGCGGCCTTTGGCAGTAAACGCGACTACCCATGGGTTTGAGTGGCTCAGGGGCGACATTTCAGCGCCTTCTTGAGAACTTGATCGGCGATCTAGAACCTTACGCATACAATTATCTAGACGATATAGTGCTCCTAACGGAAACGTTCGACCAGCACCTCACGCTGCTAGAAAAATTAATTAAACGCATTATCGATGCCGGGCTGACTCTCAACCGCACGAAAAGCAAATTTTGTAGAAACGAGGTAAAATTTCTCGGCTTCCTAGTTAACGAGAAAGGGCTAATGATAGACCCAGAAAAAACGCGAGTGATCGAAGATTATCCGCGCCCAAAAACACTGCGACAGCTGCGCAGATTTCTGGGAATGGGCTCATGGTACAGAAAATTTATTCGAAATTATTCTGATATCTCTAAGCCACTCGAAAAACTAAAAACCGAGGGGAAAAAATTCACTTGGGCGGAGGAGCACGAGAAATCATTCCTTGAAATAAAACGCCTAATAAACGGAGCTCCTTTACTACAGAGACCGGATCCATCTGTAAAGTTCATATTGCATTGCGATGCATCGAACACAGTGCTCGGTTCAATGATCACTCAGATCATAGGCGATAAAGAATATGTAATCGCATACGCGAGCCGCGCGCTTCGAAAAGCCGAGCTAAATTATAGCACGACCGAGCGCGAATGTCTCGCGGTGAAATACGCGATCGAAAAATTCCGACCGTACATCAAAGGTGACACGTTCACCGTTGTGACAGACCACTCGGCATTACAGTGGCTGCTCAAGAAAAAAGAGCCGGTCGGAAGATTAGGAAGATGGGCGGAAGAACTTCGATCACACGATTTCGACGTAATACACAAGCGCGGGAAACACAAGGTGGTCCCCGACGCATTGTCGCGCTTATACGAAAATGAAGACGCGGCAGACGAAAATTCGCCGACAATCAGTGCAATCGAAATAAAAAATAAAACGACCGATAAATGGTACAAAAACCGAATTTTCCAAATACTTAAAAACCCAAAACGATTCAAAGATTGGAAAATAAATAACGGGAATATATATCGATTCAAACCTACAAAAGATATCGATGATATTATACCCGACCTCGACGCGTGGAAACTCGTAATTCCTAAAGATAAACGCGAGAGAATCCTCAAGGAAACGCATCTAGAGCCAACCTCAGGACACTCCGGCGTAGAAAAAACATACAAACGCCTTGCTCAGTCCTATTATTGGCAGGGAGCATATAAGGACACAGACCGTTTTGTGCAAAATTGCACAATCTGCCAACAAATTAAAACCGAGCAACGCGCGCAAATAGGATTAATGGGCTCACGCGAAGTCGACCGACCGTGGAAAATAATCGCGGCAGATACAATGGGAGAATTCCCAAAAAGCAAAAACGGGAATCAACACTTACTCGTATTTGAAAATATTATCTGCGCGCAATTCGGCACACCGGAAATTTTCTTGACCGACAACGGCAAAGAATTCGTGAACGATACAATCAAGCAATTTTTGCAAGAAAACTCGATAACGCACGAAAGAACTCCGGCATACCACCCGCTGAGCAATCCAGTCGAGCGCGTGAATCGCGATTTGAAAACGCGTATGACCGCATTTATCCAAGCAAATCACAAAGAATGAGATAAATACATCCCGCAATTTCAATTTACACATAACATAAACACATACACAACTACGGGAAAAATACCCGCATTTTTAATGTTCGGCAGGCAAATATATCCACCGAAAATGTGGCGACGCGAAGTCGAAAGCGCAGCGAATGCGAGCGACACGCAAACCCCCGTAGAAAACACGACTAACGACTCGACAGACGACGAAAAGACAAACACACACACACATAAACACAATACAAGAAAAGAATCAAAAGCAAAAAACAGCAACACAAATATTAACAGCACGAATATCAAAAACGCTGAAAACAACACGACAAATAAAACATGGAACAAAATTGCCGAATGGTCAACGCGAATGAAGAATTTACAACATATACACGACGACGCGTTAAATCAAATCGACAAAGAAAAGACAAAACAAGAAAAACACTACAACATGAATAAAAGAGAAAAAGCATTTAAACCAGGCCAATTAGTCTAGAAAAAGAATCGAACGTTGTCTTCAGCGCAAAAAAATTACAGCGCAAAATTAGCGAAGCCCTATATCGGGCCGTATATAATTTTAAAACGCGCGGGCAACAATGTATACATCATATGCGACACGAACGGGAAAATCGTAGAGAGCGCCGTTCATGCGAACGAACTCAAGAGCGCGGAAATCGAAGAAAAACCGGCAACACCGCCCGAAGAACAAGATGAAGGGCCTAGGCACGCCAAGCAGCCGAGTCAAAACAAAGCCCCCCGCCCCGCCGCCGCTACGCACACAGTCAGTTGACCGCCCGGCTCCGCCACGCGCACATCGACACTTCAAATCACGCACGATGCAGAAACCAAACACGACCGCAGAGGACGAGGAGATGTTCCGAAAATTCCAGCAATGGCTGCAAATCGAGCGCGAAAGTGCAAAAGTGAAACAAGAAAGTGAGAGTGAAGTGCCTAGTGAAGCAAAGAGACGGCCAAAAACCGAAGACAAATACCCACCGTGGACACGCCGCGGAAAGATATACCGCGAACTGAAAGAAAACCAGCGCAAATTCCTGGAGGAACAGCGCGAACGAGAGAATCTCGAACGAGAAGATCGCTATCCACAAGCGCACCGAGAAGCAGCACGCGCGGACGCACTCGCACATATTGAGGAGAGAAGGAGATTTATAGAAGCAGACAGCGCGGCCGTCGCAGCGCGAGAAAGAATAAAATAACGCCAATTACAACGCGAAATAGAGGAAAAAAATCTGGGAGACGCGATCGAGGCGTACAAAGAAGAGGTACGGGAGAACCTAATTAAACGAGAAAGAGAAGCCGCCCGAGCCCGAGCACAAATCGACCTCACGAGGACAATGGACGAGCTAAAACCCCAGTTGCACGCACTAGTGGTAAAAGAGTACGAAGCAATGAAGAAAAAACACTTCGAAGACGAGCAAGCGGTCATCGCGGCGGACAAAGAGCGCGAACGATCAAAAGCGCCCCAGCGCGAAAGCCAGCGGCCGATAGCGCCACAGCGCGATAACCGCCAGTCGAGCAGCAGCAGCACGACGACCGAGAGGAGCACCGCCACAACTACCAGAGCAAAAACAATCTCGAAACGCAACCAACACATGGACGAAACGGGACGACACATCAAGGAGAAAAACGAGAGGGCAAACCAGGGATATAAAGACAGGATGCTGCAGAAGGGCATATACGAGCCGAGAGACGTCCGTCAATTCATCCGCAGGGAAAGGCTCAACAACAGCACGAAGTCCGACGACGAGCTGCAGGATGCATGGCTCATATACCGAGCGAACCGGAGAGAACGCGATCGCCAAGAGTAAACAAGTCAGTATGGGAGATAAATGTAGCACGAACGCGACGATTCCGAGAACCAGCGGGTCACTCGAGAAAAAAAAACACTCGAGCATAACTCGAATACTTATTCTCATAAAGCACAACAAGACGGCCTAACATTCCTTTTTTTTGATCAAAATATTACAATTATAAAAATTTTTTTTCGTTTAAATAAGAGTCGACAAAATTTCTCTTTCTATTAACCATGTATAATAAAAAAAAAGCATTTTATTTTATTTTCTGTACATCATTATAGTAACATAATTACTTCAATTAACACTAGTGCCAAACCTTGAAATGTACAAACAAACCAAATGTATACGGCGAAAAATAAAAATAAAGGCTAGCGCACCAGCGCGATAATTATGTACGCAAAAAAAACCTACATTATAAGATTTTTCTATTATTTACCAATCATTTGCGAAATAACCCCCCCCCCCCCCGGGAAACGCGAATTGAACACAAAGACGAGAGAAAGACAGGTCCGATGACATGTCAAAAACCAAGATTTCTTTTAACATTACTCAAAGAATTATCAATTTTTTCTCAAATAAAATATTACAATTACCCTAATATCATTTACAAACCGACATGCATCATTGGAGGCACACGCGGTTCCGTGGCTCTTTGATACGTAAAGAGCTTCAGCAGGGGGCAGTGCGACAAGGCGCCCGTACACTAACATGTACGCACACCTTACGCAACGCCGTGCACGCACACAAGCATGCGAGCGCACGACAACGCGAGGATCGAGGCGGCAGGAGCCGCACACGTAACCGCGAGAGGGGAAAAGAGGGAAAGAGAATAGGAGAAAGAGAGAGACCGACGAATTCGAGTCGGCAATGTAAATAAAGCGCGAGAGAAAGAGAAGAACAAGAGAGAAACAACAGGAGACGCGACAGCGCGTTAGAAGACGCTGCCGCGTAATTAGGAGTGGGGACTCGGAGAGCTCCGAAAGCGCGAAGAAGCGACCACGCCAGGCAGATTACCCTTTGGCCTTCGACCCGAGAGGACCGCTCTCGATTGCCTCTATAAATCGGCAACGGTCATCAACCGCCTGCTGGGAGGCCCACGCTGCAGCACGGCCCAACCATCGCCCGCCAGCCTCGCCTCCCAGGGAAGTCGCCCAGGGCCTACCAGGGGGACCTCGGCCCGGCCGCCACCAATCGCCGAGCTATCTCCGACTCCAGCCCGACCGCCACCGACGCCGAGACGAGCCCCGGAGGAGACCGACAACGTGGCCACGCAAGCGAGCTCCTCGACGGCGCCGACCAGCATGTAAGTGCCGGCCGAGCGCCCCTGTCTCTCTCTCTCTCTCTCTCATGCGACGTAACGCGGGATTGCGGATCCCAACGCGATCATAGCATAGGGCAGATATCGGGAATAAGAGCGATCCGGAATTGGCCGCGCCGGCCGCGATCCTCGCGGTGCCCAGCGCGACAACCGAGCGCGGTACACTCGCTTACAAGAGCGAGCATTTATTGTATCTACAAAGTACGACAATATATACACGGGTGAGCGCGTCCTGCTCATCCGCACCCATCATAAACCCGCGTGCATTATTTTGCGTACAACCCCCCCTTCCTAGCACCTAACGAATCCGTCGCCCAGCTCGCCAGACAAGCGGAGCAGCCGAGCAAGGGTCCACAGGTCAGGTAAACAATCTTTTGTGGTCGCGCCTCCTCTCCAGCGCGGGCTCGCAGCTAGGAGCAGCCTACGAGAAGCCAGGCAGGAGCCGCGTCACAATATTAACTAACATTATTAAAAAAATATTTTAGATTTTCTTACTATTTCTATTGCTATTATTAACGTAATAATATAACGTTAAATTAAATAATGTTATACATATTGTAGAATACGTGATTTTTTTCAATGTTTTTTTTTTGTTTATCCAAAGAGTGAAAGAAATGCTTAATGCACCTTCACAGGAATTGTGCGAAATTCCCCGTGCGTGGGACTCTCCTGGCGAAAGATAGGCATATTTACTAAAACTTTCACTCTCATAGGACGGCAACATTTTTTACAAATTTTTAAATTAGAGATAACTAATAATAGCTAGCATTGTACAAGTAATATAATTATTTTTACATTTTAGCGGTTTTATATTTATGTTTACTTATAATTAAATACTTATTATTTCTAACAAAAAAAAGAAACATTGAAAAAATCACGTATTTTGTATAATATAATGTTATTTAATTTAACGTTATGTTATTATATAAATACTAACCCGTAAGAAAATCTCTCGGAAAATCTAGAATACTTTTTAATAAAGTTAGTCAAAATTAATCGATTTTTTGCATTCAAAATTCCTTGTTATTAAAAAAAAGCCGTTTTATTATACAGTTATTAAATATATTAAAATTGTTTATTTAAAAATTTTATTTTTGAAAGATGACAACAATACGACCGCAATAAAACGGATTAGCTCGAAGGAGTTTCAGGTAGCTGTCCGAGGGCCGAGTGAACGAAAATCTCGAAACCGTCTCTCGGAGCAGAGCTCGGAAACAAGATACTGTAGCTGCTGTAGACTCGGAGTACAAATACAGTTTGCTACATCTGCTTTCCGAGGAGTTTTCACCTTTTTTTTTAGTAAAGAATTCTCACATTGCTGTGAATTTTGGTTCGCACCATATGGTACGTCACAACGCGACAGCTAGCTCGGTTGCCTTCAAAATCGCCGCGCCGACGCCTACAGCGTTGCGCATCTCCCCACTCATCTCTGCTCAAAGCCATGTGAAGGTGATAGATAGAGGGCTAAATAGAGGTTACAACATAAGAAGGAAATTGTTGAAAGTGAAGAGTTTTTATTGAAGGATGTATGTGCAAGTTGAAGGGATCATGATTGGAGGCAACAGGTGGAGGGTGAAGCCGATAGATGGAGGCTAGAGGCCATAGGGAGATTGGAGGATACAATTAAAAGCGATTTGTGAAGGCTGTACATTATTGGAAGCGATAGGTAGAGGCTCGAGAGCATGGGTGGCCGTGATAGGTCGAGGTTGTACGTGGTAGATGAAAGTCATAGGTATAGGGTAAAGGACAGGAATGGAAGCAATAGGTGGAGTGTGAAAATGCTAAGAACACAGTCGAGGGATAGGAGGAAGGTAAAATCGTTAGGATTAGAAATGATAGTTTAGAGTGTTGGTTATAGGTAGAGGTAATAGGTGGAAGTGAAGAGGTTATGATTGGAAGCGATAGGCTGGAGATAATTTGTGAAGGTGATAGGTAAAACGTAAATCATAGGTGGAGCTTGAAGTTAATAAGTAGATGCAAGAGGTAAAGGGTGGAGGTTCTAGGGGGAAGATGAATGGATAGAAGGAGCACAAAAGCATTATGATTAGAAATGATTACTTGAATACGCGGAGATAAAAGCTGGACGGTGAAGGGATAATGATTGAAGGCGATAAGTGAAGGGTGAAGGGATCATCACTGGAGGCAATAGATGGAGAGTGAAGGGATCGTATTGAAGGCGGTAGGTGGAGGGCAGAAACGATAGGTAAATGGTGGAGACGATCGATGGAGCCTGAGGTATGTGATTGGAGATGATAGGTCGACGGTGAAGTTGATAGGCGCATCATGACTTAACCCATTAACGTCCAAAACAGAGAAATCGTAACTCTGTTTTCAACCGTAAATCTATCACATATTCCGCGGATATATTCAAAGCAAACATACTTTTTCTTAAGTATTTTTTTCTCTTCTTTCCATTTCTGGTATCAGAATTACGAAGTTTTCACTCAAAAATCCAATATGGCGACGTTTACAAAAAAAAATGCAAAATTTCGATACTTTTTCTTTTAAATCCAATGTCTTGTTGTGTTAACGTTGAGGACGGAACTTTATTTTTCAACTATGAGAAGAAAAGAAGCTATAGATAGCGCAGCGGCTTATACACAGCAGCATAGGCGCCGGACGAATATAAACGCCAGTGCAACAGCAGGGAGAGCATCATTCGTCGCTTGTAGCTCTAGCTGCGAGCAAACCCCTCTTGAGGGAATTGCATACCTGCTCCCGGTCGCATGCCTCCTGATGCCTAATGAACATAGCGCTCGGCTAGCGGTCGCACAACGCCATTCCCACTTTTGTATATAACGGATTACATAATCAATCATATCTTTCTTCTGTACCATGATAATATTAATCAGAATCTAAATTTATTTTAATTTGCTTTCTCTTAATGACTTAACAATTCCCCTCCTTACAGGGCGAGGGATCCTTGTCACTCGTGTATCGAGTGCATTGATACCCGTACCCCGCTGGCTGCGTGGAGCCTCTCCTAAGTCAACAAGTGATGAATCAGGCTGAAGCTGACCTCCATCCCTTATCGACGAGCAGCACCCTTCAGGATAACTCCTAGAGGGTAGGAACGGTTACTTTTACAGAGATGGTTTCGACCCCTCTCTCGACTGAACCGCGATCTAAATCTCCCTCTCGAGTCCCGAACTCCCGTGTCATACAAGAGTAATCTTTTTGGCACAGTTCTATATAAATGGGTGATTGTGTGTGTGTGTGTGTGTGTGTGTGTGTGTGTGTGGGTGATTCTCTGTGAGATCGGCCGGCCGAAAAATAGACCTCACTATAACTCTGGGAATTTGTTCTAAAGGTTACCACGAGTTACTCCAAAATTTTTCAGATTTTTTGAATTGATTGTCTTAGAGTTACAGCGGGTCAAAGTTGATAAAATCAGGTTTTTTTTGCATTTTGTGCTGATTTTCAAAAATTCATAGCTCCTCAGGGAAGCATTTATCACTATAGGGACATATAACAATTTTTTCTTAAAATTTTCTAAATTTTTCAAAAAAAAAAAAAAATATTTTTGAAATCATATATATATATATATGTATTACAAGTCATATGTGTAATTTAAACCTTGAAATTCAAAATTTTCAAGGTACGACCCATCGGATCCCAACCCATCAGACTTGCTCTATTTCTTGCTAAAAATAAAGTTATTACTCATATTTTGCTACATTTGGTAAATAATAATCTACTTCCGCCTTTATCATTATAAATTCATCTGAATTAATTATAGTATGTATAGTAGATATATATAATACATAATGAGGTGATATTTCTTAATGTAATAGATAATAATTCCATATGTATAGCAACTAAAATCTGGACTAATAGTTAATTTATAAAATAGTACTTACAGTCATAGACATGTGAGGTGGTTTTAACTTGTTTTCCCGGACCAACTTATTTGAATCACCTGTAACAAACAAAGAATAATTTATTTTAACACAAAGAATTGTGTTCTCTAATTTAAAGTTAATTGAATTAAAAATAATAAAAGTATACATATCTGATATTCAATGAGTCATGCACAGTCTTCAAATACACATGACTTTTGTCCAAGTGGACTTTTACACTTTAAACTTTCTCCAGGCTACAGCGCAGACACTGTTACACACGCGGAGTACGAGTTTCAGGGGGTTTAAGTGCATTTTAAACAATATATTTTATTATAAATTAGCAGTCCCGGCGCGGTTGAGGTTAGCGCAGCTGATAGTAGCAGCAGTAGAGCTAAGACTTCAGGTTATGCACAATAATAGCACGAAAGTGGGTTGGCGGCAGTTATACTCTGTATTAGGAATGATTACGACGGCGGCAATTTTGAAAGCGCGTGCGATTTGAATATATTTAGTTGGTTTTCGGCATAGTTCAATGTATAGTTTCAACCATTATTCCACAATGTAAGAAATAAACAAAATCATCATAATAAATAATACAATCAGCTAAATGCATTTGAATTCCACGCACTTTCAAAATTGTCGCCGTCTAGTTCATACATATAGGCCATAACTGCCGCCAACCCACTTTCGTGCTATTATTGTGCATAACCTGAAGTCTTAGCTCTACTGCTGCTACTATCAGCTGCGCTAACCTCAACCGCGCCGGGACTGCTAATTTATAATAAAATATATTGTTTAAAATGCACTTAAACCCCCTGAAACTTGTACTCCGCGTGTGTAACAGTATCTGAGCTGTAGCCTGGAGAAAGTTTAAAGTGTAAAAGTCCACTTGGACAAAAGTCATGTGTATATGAAGATACTGTGAATGACTCATTGAACATCAGATATGTATACTTTTATTATTTTTAATTCAATTAACTTTAAATTAAAGAACACAATTCTTTGTGTTAAAATAAATTATTCTTTGTTTGTTACAGGTGATTCAAATAAGTTGGTCCGGGAAAACAAGTTAAAACCACCTCACATGTCTATGACTGTAAGTACTATTTTATAAATTAACTATTAGTCCAGATTTTAGTTGCTATACATATAGAATTATTATCTATTACATTAAGAAATATCACCTCATTATGTATTATATATATCTACTATACATACTATAATTAATTCAGATGAATTTATAATGATAAAGGCGGAAGTAGATTATTATTTACCAAATGTAGCAAAATATGAGTAATAACTTTATTTTTAGCAAGAAATAGAGCAAGTCTGATGGGTTGGGATCCGATGGGTCGTACCTTGAAAATTTTGAATTTCAAGATTTAAATTACACATATGACTTGTAATACATATATATATGATTTCAAAAGTATTTTTTTTTTAAATTGAGAAAATTTTAAGAAAAAATTGTTATATGTCCCTATAGTGATAAATGCTTCCCTGAGGAGCTATGAATTTTTGAAAATCAGCACAAAATGCAAAAAAACCTGATTTTATCAACTTTGACCCCCTGTAACTCTAAGACAATCAATTCAAAAAATCTGAAAAATTTTGGAGTAACTCGTGGCAACCTCTAGAATAAATTCCCAGAGTTATAGTGAGGTCTATTTTTCGGCCGGTCGATCTCACAGAGAATCACACACACACACACACACACACACACACACACACACACACACACACACACACACACACACACACACACACACACACACACACACACAATAATATATAACAACATTTTCTAAAAAAGTGTTACATGTTCCTACGTTGAAAAATGCTTTCCCGAGGAGCTATGAATTTTCGAAAATCAGCAAAAAACATGTTATTACCAACTTGGATGATCGATAATCGATGTATCGTAACTCAGATAATCGATGCAAAAAATCTGAAAAAATTCGAAGAGGTGTATTTCATCCAGTAGAAGAGATTTAATATGATTAGAAAAACAATTAAATTTTTTCCTCTCGATTTTACAGAGAGCTACCTCATATATATATATATATATCTAAAAGTATTGTTGTTGTTGTTAAAAAACATATTTGTTCATATTTGTTAAAAAACTGAGAATTTTCTACAAAAGTGATTAATGTATTTTTGTTGAAAAGCGCTTCCCTGAAGAGCTAAAAATAAATGAAAATAAGCAAAAAACGCGAAAAACCAGAATTTCACCATGCCCGACTCTTTGTAATTTGAAGAAATATGCAGGAAAAAATCATAAAAAATTCAGGAAGATGTATCTCTCCGAGTAGAAAATACCGAGGTCAGCTGTTTAAAAACATGGATATCAAGAGGAAAATTGGACGCATTAATGCCTTAGCGCTGTCTAGCAAAAGCACACAGCTCAAAGGTTGAAGTAAACGTACACTGAATAATGACGGTAATAAGCAAACGTTTTAAGTTATTTACTCAGCTGGCATTTTCAAATTGATAAATTACAAAGTATGAAGGTAGAAACTAAAACCTTAATGCTTAAGGGGTTATGACAGGGTTAAAATTATGAAAATATCGATGTTTTTTTATTCACTTTTTTCACAGTTAATAGTCCGTAGAATATGTTGCTGAAAGCCTTTTTTTGCTAAAACAATTTGCCTCGAAGATACAAACTCAAAACTGATAAATATTTTTCTAGCAAATTTTCGAAAAATCGAGAATTTTAAATATTTTAACTAGACTAAACTTGTGGAATGAATTGTTATATGACACTTCTTATAGAATAGTTCATGAGAAATTTGACGAGAAAATACGACATAAAAACCATTTAACCAAGAGTTATTTTCTCAAGAGTTATTAATTAATTTTTGTAAAATATTAACTTTTCTATGTGTGATTTTATGTTATTATTCAACACAATGTGTTAAAGTAAAGGGATTCAACAAATTTGAATTTGCCATCCGAATATGATGCACCTTCTTGCCCGCAGCGTCGGGTTGGGAATGAAGGTTACTATGTGATCGGTATAGTAGAATATAGTAGAATTAGTAAGTCTAACATGGCTTATAACTTTAATGGTGTTGTTAAAGTACAAGAACTTCTACAGAGTACATCAATTATTCAGATAAGTATTGGAAACTATTAGTAGTAATTGTGTCCATAATGAGTTATTTCTTTGTTGGATATTTTTTACTTTTAGGTATACGGGTGCATGCCAGTAAGATAGAATTTTATTTTGACTGTTTGGAGTATTATTTTGCATACTTTTTGAAGTGTATTTAATAATGGTAAGTATTGCATGTAACTGTAATAATTAGTATAACTTGACTATGAATACAGGTAACGATAATTTGTATTTTATTTTCAGCTTCTAAATACTATTATCACACAACATGATGTACGCGTACCACCAAATATACTTTATTGCATGTATATCTGAGTACCAAAAACCAATCAAGGTATGTCAGATAGTTTCTGTAAGTATCGTTGACTTTATTCATATGATTCACATTATAAATTTTATACCTTTTACTCAGATTTAGTTTTTTCATGATTTTTGTTTACTTGACAAAGATTTTCTTTGCAACGGGTGGACCAATTGAACTCAAATTTTAGAGAAACCTTCAGAATAGGTTTTCTCACAAACTATGCGCAGAAGAATTGACAAAGGTAAGTTAAAAGTAAATGTTGCGTATGTTTACATATGTAACATTCACTATAATTACTAATATTTTCAATATATCTATAATTAATTGAATTAATTTTAATTTTGGAAGGTTAATAAGAATGCGTCTCTTCGAGCCAAAATGGTTATATTTATGCCAGACGTTTCGGGGTAATGTACCCCCTCATCAGTGGCTAAGAAATTAGTATTAAAATTTTTTTACAAAAACAAATAGAATATACAATAACTAAAACAAGTTAAATTACCAAAATTCCAAAAAAAGTGAGTCGTGTACTACATCGACGACGCAAGAAAACGCAGACGGCGCTAAAAATTACAATACGCAAAATTTAAAGTAAATTTACTAGAAAAATTTATAATCGTTACAAAAAAATTGATACAATGATCGCTACAAAAAATTTACAACTTACAAAGTGTGGCGCTCGAAAAAACTTTTTACAAAAGGAATAAACGCGACCGGTGCCACTCGGTGGTAATGTGGCACCGGCCAAGGACAGAAGTCAACTAAGATTACAGCTAAAATCGATCCTATATATATGTTGCAATACATCCGTCAAGAAGGATTCTAATACAATTAAATGTGTATAAAATGCAAAAATTAAGCGAATATCGTAGCCACGAAAGCCTCAGAGCTCGCTAAGTGTATCCGGAACACATAACGCAACAGAGGTGACACGAACTGTTATTCATATAGTAGAGCGGAGAGCCCGCGCTGCTCCGCACGCGACGCCCCTACCATAATATCTGACCTCTCCGCAGCATGTTTACACACTCAGGGACATGACCTTTCGGTCCGCGCGCAAGGCAACACTTCGAATATTCTTGGTTCGAAGGTGAATAATATTATGTCTAATTATAATTTTAGCCAGGCGGATATTTTCGAAATAAGAAAAAAATGGCTTGTGAATCTTTCTGATTCACAACTCCCGGATTATGTAGAAAGGGTAATGTCTATGGGTGAAAAATTCAATTTTAATACTGAGTTCCATTTTAAAGAAGCTATTGAGATTTTGAAAAGCTTGGAGAATGTTTATATGTTCAATCGAGGCATAGACGGAGGACTACGTGATGGCGTTATTTCCATTTTAAATTCACAAATTAAAAATAAGACACACACACCTTACCATGAACGCATCATGTTGTACAATATCAAACGCACAAAACAATTTTTAAAGAATAATCCGGATTTATTTTTTACTAGAGCAGATAAGGGCAACGCTACGGTGGCAGTAGATCGCAATGTGTACATCTCAAAGGTCAATGACGCTCTTAACGATGATAGATTTTATAGACGGGTTAAAGTTAACCCCGCCGCAGGGATAAAAAAGCGGATTAAAAAACTTATTGACCTTTGGAGTACTCGGGGCGTCTTGGAGTGTGATGAGGCCTTCAGGATAATCCTGTACGGATTATAGTTTCTGCAGTTAATAGCCCTACTTATTCTCTTGATAAGTGTGTGTCTGTCTTATTAACGAAACATTTTCCTTTACCGTCTTCATACATTAAAAATAGTTCTCAATTAAAGAATGATCTGATTAATATAGATATTTCCGATAAATACTGTTTCGCGTCATTCGATGTACTTTCCCTGTTTTCGAGCTTGCCAAAGGATGCAATTTTATTGTCGATAGAGAAGAGATGGAAATGGCTTTCATGTTTGAATTGCATGTCTAAGGACGAATTTATGGACGGTATAAGAACCCTTCTCGATTGTACATATCTTGTATTTGATGGCAATTTTTATAAGCAGGTTTCTGGCGCCCCGATGGGTTTTTGCTCGAGTCCGGTATTTGCAAATGCAGTTCTTGAGGACCTTGAGGAGCATTGTCTGAGCATTACAAAATCTAGCGTTCGACTTTTTCGCAGATACGTGGATGACTGTTTTTTGATAGTGGACAGAGGGGAGATTGAGGTTGTGTTATCTGTTTTTAATAATTACAACGAATACCTTCAATTCACCTCAGAAATTGAAGTAAACAATAGTATTAACTTTCTTGACATTTCGATTTTTCATGATTCTAGTGGCAAAATATTTACGAATTGGTACCAAAAAAACACAGCTTCCTGCAGATACATTAATTTCTTCTCCCATCATCCAAAAAGTCAAAAAATAGCAATAATATCCAATCTTTTTGATAGGGCAATATTATTGTCGGATCCTCGATTCCACTGCGAGAACGTTGAAAAGGCGAAAAAAATCTTAATGGCTAATGATTATCCTCCTGATTTTATTGAAAAATTTAGCAAAAAGCGGATTGTTCGTAATTTGGGCATCTCAAGGGCCACATTGAGAGGCGCAGACACGAGCAATATTAACTCACACACTTCCAATTGCAACAGTAACAATAATTTACACTCAGGAAAAGGCTACGGGGTGTTCCCTTACTACGAAGGGTTCAATGAAAAATTAAGGTCCGTATTTAAAAATAATGACGTGAGGTTAGTTAATAATGTTACCAATAAGTTTAACAAATTTATAAAACTTGGTAAAGACCCTACTGCGGTAGGTGACACACGGAACGTGGTTTATAAAATCGATTGCTCCGATTGCGAATCAACATATATCGGAGAAACGTATCGGCCTTTAAAAACTAGGCAATACGAACATAAGAGGTATATAGAAAAAAGGGATCTGAATTCCCCTCTTGCGGTACATGCGTTGGAGACGGGTCATAGTTTCGATTTTAACAATATTAAAATAATTGACAGAGAGCAATCTATTTTCCGTAGACGGTTCTCGGAGATGCTCCATATACAGTTTTTCGATGGCACGCTTAATAGGGCTGAGGACACGTGCCACCTCAAAGCCAGTTATAAAAATGTTATTTCCAATCTAAAGGTTAGTCCGAATAAACATTAATTGACGAATGTTGTGATTACGGAGGCTTGGTAGCGAGCAGATTGTACCAGGAGTCTAGGACGCGGAGAGAGGTGGCTCACCGCTTCGCGCCCTCTTCAGTTCAGCCAACACGTGTTCAATGGTGATTGGCTGGCGGGCCGGAGCGGCACATCCCAAGTGGGAGGTCGGAGAGCCGGGTTGCCAGGGCAACGGCCTGGCCATACTGTACTATATAGTGATACAGTTATGGTAGGGGCGTCGCGTGCGGAGCAGCGCGGGCTCTCCGCTCTACTACATGAATAACAGTTCGTGTCACCTCTGTTGCGTTATGTGTTCCGGATACACTTAGCGAGCTCTGAGGCTTTCGTGGCTACGATATTCGCTTAATTTTTGCATTTTATACACATTTAATTGTATTAGAATCCTTCTTGACGGATGTATTGCAACATATATATAGGATCGATTTTAGCTGTAATCTTAGTTGACTTCTGTCCTTGGCCGGTGCCACATTACCACCGAGTGGCACCGGTCGCGTTTATTCCTTTTGTAAAAAGTTTTTTCGAGCGTCACACTTTGTAAGTTGTAAATTTTTTGTAGCGATCATTGTATCAATTTTTTTGTAACGATTATAAATTTTTCTAGTAAATTTACTTTAAATTTTGCGTATTGTAATTTTTAGCGCCGTCTGCGTTTTCTTGCGTCGTCGATGTAGTACACGACTCACTTTTTTTGGAATTTTGGTAATTTAACTTGTTTTAGTTATTGTATATTCTATTTGTTTTTGTAAAAAAATTTTAATACTAATTTCTTAGCCACTGATGAGGGGGTACATTACCCCGAAACGTCTGGCATAAATATAACCATTTTGGCTCGAAGAGACGCATTCTTATTAACCTTCCAATCTACCATCATCGAGCGATAGAGTCAGTTTTAAATAATTTTAATTTTTTTCAGCTGCTGCTCCGCTTAGTCTGAGACCAGACTCATAAGGAAAATTTATCACTTTGGTTCATCAGGATTAATGGTTCAGTTTCAGAAACCTGCAGCATGTAAACAAAATTGATGAAAATTATGATTTTTGGTAGGTAAATACCTTTAATTGTTTTTAAATACTACACTCACTTAATGCATATTTTTAATGCATAAAAGTGATGTATAATACTTACATTTTAAAGGAAAGATATACTTTTTAGAGTGCCTATATATTGTGACGGACAGCCGTCAATACGAGGCTCGCCTGGACACCACCGGAACCGTAAAGTAAAGACAACAGTAATAGCGAGCGTGACAGAGAGGGAAACACGAGCCCAATAGCGCAGTAGTGAAGCCACGAGGCGTACGCGCGCTAGCCGCCGCTATGCTAGCGAGCGCACAAGTGAGGATGAGTGCGAGAGAGAAAGCAAACAAGAGTAATGAGACAGCGCATACAAAGAGCGAAGTAGTAGAGGCCCCTCGGGAGCCGTAGCATGTTATTGGCATGAAGTGGAGGGCTGAGGCTCTGTCCACAGTGAGTGTGCGAACGAAGCGAAAGACGTAATGTAAGAACGGAAAAATGTGTGAAAATCCAGCCAGACAGCGAGTAACAGCCCAACACGTAGATTAAAACGTTTGAATTTTGCGCACGATCGAATTAATTAATAAGAAGGCGCGAGAGAGCGAGCATGACATATACCATGCGAAAATGTGTAAATGCGTGATTGGTCGAGACAGGCGATCGAGGAGAAATATATGAGTGCGAGCGAGATAGAAAGAGACGCCGCGAGCCGAAGAAGAAGCCGGACGCGCAACAGGTTCAGTATTCCATGTGCACTCGAGGCATCTCCAGCACCATAACCCCTCCGTAGTCGTTACGCCACTTGCAAATATAAAGAGTAATGCGAAGTTCTTCTCCGGGCGTTTTGCAGGGCACGAGGCATCTCCAGTACGAGAGGACGGAGCATGCCGATTCAGCCAGGTAACTCAGTATCTTTCACTAAGTTTGCGTTCCCCGCGTTCGCGAGACAGGTGACAGGCAACAATCGCCAGCCCCGTTGTGACCGCCAGACGAGAATCGCGAGATGACCAGCGCATTCAGAATTATTTTTTTTTATTTGAATAAATTCTTTATTGTGAGTAACGAAAAACCAGTGTGCTTATTTCGCATGTGTTCCCCTACCCCTCTTTCGCGATCCATAGCCCGAGGAGAGCAGCTCGGATACCATTGTGCAGCCGGCAGCAACGAGTCTTATCGAACCCGGCGTCCATAAAAATTATATTTAAATACAGTTCGTAAGCAGACAACCCGAGAACAGGGTGAGAATCACGTTTGGAGGAATTGCCACCTACGACAAATAATCCACAACGTCACAATATTTTTTTTTTCAGGTTTAAACACAGACATAACCCTCCTTAAGCCAGCGGAGTGAGAAGCTTAAAACATTTGTGTATTATATTAAACATTTATGCATTAGATTTCCCTGTCGAAATCTGTGTGTTGAAACGACTGACCTCGGGATCTGAAGGGTGGGTGAGTAAAAGCATTTAGCTTCTAATTTTCTCCCTTAAAATGTATTTGATCAGTTAAATAAAGCCTGCCGAGCTAAAAGCTTCAAACATTTGCTTATTAGAATAATCTTTGAAAATACTTTCAATTAATCGATCGATCAGTACACCTTTCGAAAGACAGCTTTTACGAACTTGTGCGTTAAAATTCCTGGTTGAAAAATATGTTTTTAAACCACTGACTGCGAGATCAGAGGGGTAGTATGGTTCATGCATTTAGGTTTTATTTTTCTTTCGTAACACGGTATATTTGATCGGTTAAAACGAAACCTACGTAATGAGAAGCTGAAAACATTTGGGTATTATATTAAATATCGAAAATATGTTTATTTACATGTTTGTACTGTTTTACGTCTAAATAACGACGCTCACAACTATATATTTATTATTAGGAGTGGCGATTGTTTAGAATAAAGGATATTTATGCTTGGTTGTTCAGGTAATATAATTCATTTATTGCGTATTATAAATTTACATGGTATTCTCTCCTTTGGCTACCGTATTCGCAGTCATGGCCTATCGAGTAGGAGAGCGTTCATTTCATTTTGTGTTAAGTAACGTGAGTGTGTATGAACGCGGCGCGAACAGAAAAAGAATGGTACCTTGTGGGCGTGTACGTGCATGTGGATATAGGCTCCGATGGTGTGGCACTGAGTAGACCACCGATGCTCCGTTGATATTTCTAAAAATAAGCGGATTGTTCTACTGCCGCACCAATGCAAGGTGCAGAGTCTCCAGCTTCGGGTCGACGGTCTCTTTCTATTTTTCTTGTTCCCTCAAGTTGTTGGATGGAGTAATGTTGTAATGAGTCGGTCTAGTAGCGGCCATCTTGTATACTGATGCTAATGTAGCGGCTTGGAAGCTTTGTTAGAGAAAGTAGGTTACGGGCAGAGCTTCACCCTTGCTCTTCAAATTTCGATGGTCAACTCTTTTTGTAACTGTCTTTCTGATTTTATTGAAGCTCTCTTCTCTTATTATGGCTTTCGCTTTTGCCTTGCTGCACAAAATCTTTCGCGTGGGTTTGCCTGCTAAAGTTTATGGCTTTCCCATAATGGTGGCTATTTTCGGGTGCAGCTCGTTCCACGTCTATGCCTATTTTTTCAATGGAAATCTGATTAAGATCGCCGTCAATTTATGATGAGCATGTCACCCGGAAGCCTTTTTTTGCGTAGTTGCCCTTGATACATATAATTATTTCAAGTTCTCAGAAAAATAGTCATCGGGTAGATCGGATGACATTTGATCTGCCGTATCGAGACTCCCTATAAGAAAATTCACCTTGAGTTTTTCGCGGTTTATTAGAACTGCATGCCTTTTGCGAGACAGCGTTTAAACAGTTTTTGATTAGATTCCCATCTAGAAATATATGGTTTTAAACGGCTGACCTGGCGGCTGAAGCGTGGGGTAGTTAGGTAAAAGCATTTAGGTTCTAGTTTTCTCCCTTAATACAATGTATATGATTATATAAATTAAGCCTGCGTACTAAGAAGCTTAAAACATTTTTGTAATATATTGAACATTGAAAATACTATTATTGCGTTGCGTTAGATTTCCCTCTTGAAATCCGTGTATTTAAACAAATGACGCAGTTACTGTAAATATTATTGCATTCATCTAAGCTTCAATGCCTCAATCTTAATATAAACAAAAAAATTCACCAACATACATTAACAGTTATATTGTAAATAGTGAATTCTGAGGATTTTTATTCTTATGAAATTTTTATAAACATTTTTGAAAAAAAATCTGTAAATATAAAATTAGAAAATGTTCATATACGATGCCATTTTGTTGAGAAAAAAAAATTTTTGAGCTGAAACCACCGATTTTTTAGAGCATCTATATATTGTGCCTCCATGCCAGTCTACATAACTCTTACATGCATAGAAAAATGTAAAGCGGTCGACAAATCGATTTAAACAAAAAACCTTTGCAAAAGGTGCGTTTTTTTCTCATTATTTTTTATTTTTGTATGATGAAATTAAATGTTCCGAAATTTTAATCAATATCCCTTTTTTACATATGATACAGTGATACGCGAATTCAATAAATGGTGATGATTCAAACTTAAATGTGGAAATTGGCCGTTCTGGGCGTTAATGGCTTAAGGGGATCCGATAGCCACTAATGACCCGTCACTAACGGTACGATCAAGAAGTACTGAGATCGAATAAATATAAGGAATTACACAAATTCAAGAGATACTTGCCCTTCGTCTCGGTATTACCTATCGGCATACACGGTTTGGAATCAAAATATTCAGGTATTGGGGAGAAAAATGCGAACGAACATCAGTTACGTCAGGTTACGGCTACTGATTTTCGTTCGCATTTTTCTCCCCAATACCTGAACATTTTGATTCCAAACCGTGTATGCCGATAGGTAATACCGAGACGAAGGGCACGTATCTCTTGAATTTGCGTAATTCCTTATATTTATTCGATCTCAGCACTTCTTGATCGTACCGTTAGTGACGGGTCATTAGTGGCTATCGGATCCCCTTAAGGGGGCTAGCCTGGGTTAACAGCAAAACGAAGAAAAAACTTTTGTATTTAGGTAATACTAACGAAAACTTTTATCTTAAAGTACACATTTATACCTTCAATTTAAGATATTAGATGTTTCAAAATGTTGGTTCTACGTCTCATAAATCTGTTACCATTGAGACATGTTTTTTACTGAAGTTTTTTTGCAATGTGCACGATCTGAGCTTCTGAATGAACGAATTGACACGTTTGATCTCGCTTTGCTCGTTAAAAGTTACCCTAATACTTTGACGGTGTGATTAATATTTTAAAAAAATTTAATAAATTTATTTGAAAAAAGAAAATAAATATTTTTTATTTTCCACACAGCGGTGGAATAAATGTTTAAAGCTAAAAAAAATACGTGATTTAAGGGTTGATTTTAAACCTTCGTGTGCTCAAAATAGCACATTCATGAAGAAATTTATGGTTTTTCTATTCAATAATCACGCACTTTTATAAAAAATGAATGATTTTGTCACTTTGATAATTTTTCTATTTCATTAATTTTTTCAAATGTCATTTTTATTGAATCAAAAGTTCGTAAAAGTTTCTTGGATAAAATATGACAATGAATTACATATACCATAAAAATAATTAGACATGTGATATATATAATCATTTTTTCCAAGAAGCCCTTGTTGCAAGTTTTACAATACAAAAAACTATATCTATGATTTTTTATGCCTGATCCAAGTCATTAAAAACATAATTTTAAAAAAAATATGGATTGTTTCAATACATTTTATAAAAAAAGTGGCGGAAGGAGCGGGGGGAAGGTGTCACCCGATTTGACGGCCGATTATTTGTCTTAAAGTATATGAAAAAAAACTAGCCAAATTTTTAGTCCTCTAGGTCCCCTATAGTCGTCAGGAAAAATGAGTGAATCTTTGAATATCGCGAAAAAAGGGAATATTTTCAAAAAATTGTACAGGGTTTCGATTTGCATCTTTCTCAATGTTTAAAAAACAATTTTTCTCGTCTTCATGACTACTTTTATGAAAAAATACTAATGACTTGCATATTTTTAAAATAGTTACTCTTTTGAGACCAAAATTAAAAACTACTTTTTTCAATTTTTTGCTTGTTTTGAATCGTCTGTCATTTCGTTAATTTTTAAACTAACGAAACGCGGTACCAATCAAAATGTTTGTTTTGATATGACGTTTCATTTTTTTACCAATGTAACTAGTTTCTTCTATCCAGAGCTATAGATCTTGAAAGCTGTAGTAAAGGGCATATGTTATTAAAAATATAAACTATATTAATAAATAACTAATATTACTTATTTACATTTTAATAAGAAATGCGCTCTTGAGACTTTGAAAAGGTAAAAATCATCGAAATTAATCAAAATTTTGGAGTTTAACATTTTCACCTTCATGTTCACTTTCAGACAAACATTAGTGTGCTTCAGTAACCGAAAAAACACCGAAATTATCAAAAATTTAAAAAAAGTTTGTGCCAAAAAATTCAATCACCGTTCGATGACTTCTTTTTAAGAGAGCACAATTATTTTTTTAAAACGAACTTACGCTTAAATATGTCTTTGTAGTACATACAACATAAAAATTCAAGTCTGACCTCGGTATATCAAAGTGGCGGCTTAGTGCAAAATTGTTATGTCAAATTCATTTGAACTTAGCACAAATGCACGGTTGAATTCAACATCCAAATTTTGCACGTTTGAATTGTAAAGAGTTAATTTGTATCTTATCAGTTTAAATTATATTATATATCACTTATAATACAACTATTTATTAAAAATTTACGAATATCACATCTTACCAGAAAGTGCAATAGCTTCTCGGAACGTGTGCAACTCAGGATCAGGATCACTGCCAGGTGGTGGTGTTGAAGATACTACCATACTTGCAGTTGGCGTCTGTGGAGGTGAACCGCACACCGTCATACGAGGTTTTGGAGAACTTCTGTAAATAAGGAAGTATTACTTTAAACAGTTTACTCAGACAATAAATTTAGTAATAATTTCAAATAATACAATATATATTATAATCTTTTGTCAGTTGATCTGTACAAGACGTAAAATGAATTAAATATTATAAATAGCAACATATTCTTACGTAAAAAGACCTGCTCTTTCCAAATCTGAGGTAAGATCAAATAATTTAGCACCAAAAATTGAGGCTGTGCATTTTATAATTTAATTTTTCATGCAAAATTGAATTTCTGGTTTTCAAAAAAAAAAAAACATTGTAACGGTGCTATAACGGTCGCATATATTTATATGCACGTTATCGTCTCTCCAGGCGTCTGGCAAATGCACACGTACTAATACTTATTTGTTCGAGCGCCCACCAGCGGACACTGTACGAGAGAGAGAGAGAGAGAGAGAGAGAGAGAGAGAGAGAGAGAGAGAGAGAGAGAGAGAGAGAGAGACGTTGCCGGTCCATCGATCACGCGTTGTCAAATATGTCTACGCCGTGTCAAGGACCGAAGCATTCTCCGGTATCACGCGCATCTATATTGCCATATTGCGGTAGCGCCTGACGGAGTCACTCAATCACTCGCATCGGTCCTTACTTAGAATTTTGCAATATCCCGCCTCGAGCAACTTCGTGCGACCTCCTCGTGACAGCCAGGACGACTGCAGCGTTCGAGAGCCTTGACACCAGGGAGGAAGAGAGAAGGAGACCCAAATCCGCTATGAAAATGTCTTACTTTCGCTGGTCAAGATCGTAAGTTCCGATCGACATATTCAGGAATTAGCGAGTAGCAACGCCTCTGCTGGTAGCTATCGGTACTAAGTCCCCCTCTCCCCTCCATTTCTCTCTACCTCTCGTGTTGGGTATAAGTTGTGACGTGGCTCCATAAACGTGGTGAATACACTATCGCGATCGTAACCGCGAATACCACGAAAATTTTTGCAGACGTGAAAACGTACCCCCGTCCGTACACGTAGTGAATGAAACGCGAATATAAAAGCGATGATCGAAATTTTTGTAAACGCGAACGAATGCGATAGTGAAGAAACACTAACATTTTTTTTCTCCCAAGCTACTCCATAATTTCTATACACGTTTGGGCATGTCACACAATGGCACTCATACACGTGGTGAATAAACTATTGCAATTATTTACGCGACTACCGTAAGAACTTTGCACACGTTTGGGCATGTCACAAAACGGCACCCAGAAACGTGGTGAATAGAGACTATCGCAATCGTAATCGCGAAGATTCGAAATAATTTTTACACAAGTTTGGATACATCACAGAATAAAGTCCATAAGCATAGTGAATACACAGAGCCAAAATAAAAGCGAACAGTCATTCTTTTCCTGCAAAATTGCAATACGTCTAAAGGTAACGCGAAAGCAGTAAATATTTTTTCACACGTGTAGGGTATGCCGCATTGCACCAGAATACGCAACAGCTTAAAACCATTAAATTAACAAATTAAAAATATTCAATTTTTCCGTACTCGTTAAGGCGTGTCACGATACACCGGCCCGAACGTAGTAAAAATTAATTATTTCTTACGAATAATTTGAGACAAAATTCAAGTACGAATTTATTCGTTGCAAAAATATTTTTTGATCAAGCACGCATTATAGTGCGAAAACGATTGCCATCAGCAGAAAACGAAATAACGCTCTCGGTGATTAGGGACAGCATAGGTTTTGCGCCCCGTGCGACCCCCGAAATAGCGTTCGAGTGCCAATTTTGAATTGCATTTTTCTATAACATTTCGTGAAAAGCTTAAAGTAAATTCGATTACGGCGAATTTTTCATCCGAAAATTCCATAGCCGCAGAAACGTACTCAAACGCTACAATGCAAACACCGCAGCATCGGCGAGCGAGCGTAGCATCCAATGACCGCTAATCCGGCGAGGAAAACAAAAGCGTCGGCAGACACTTTTGAAATCTTCACGGACAAATTTCGTAAAACGCACGTGCAAGGAGTGAGTGGATATCGAACACACGACTGTAAAAGTAAACAATGTGAAGCGAGGATAAAATTTTGATCGATTTATAACTTCTGACGAAGCAATCAAAATTCCCATACGGCGACGATGCCTCGATTCAAACAGAATCAGAATCAACTATTTCTCGACACAAACACAAACACTCGCACGAACACAATCAGTAATCGCGAAAATAAAAACACTAAGCAACGGACGTGCATTAACAAAAATAATAATTAACAGCACGATGAAGAACACGAGAAATAATTTTAAGAACGGAAACGATAATACAAACAAACATTGAAATGCACCGTACTCCGTCAACATAGTGGAGTCGGAAAGCGTGAGAAAGCGCGATGTAATTTAAACATCAGCTAATGCCCGCAGAATCGTACACACGCAGAGAGATAATCGACGCGACACATAGCGACCCAGCAGAAATATTCGTATTCTGTGGGAGTACCGGAAATGGGGAACTCAGAAATCACGCGTGATATTAGCTGGATTATAAATCGATACAGGAGCTTACAGCTCTAGTCGACACAACGTCGTTCGTAAAAAAAAATCAAATATAGAAAGAACGCGAAGGGTAAACACTACCGCCAAGCATCGATTTACAAAATCGCCATAAGGCGAACGGCTTATTGCAGCCTATCGAACGCGAGGCAATTGGGCTTTTCCGTATGGTGAAGATGGTCCGATCATCGTTACTTTCGAGATTCCTACAAGTTCATGTCTAATTAGTCTTAGTACGTTTAAATCACAATCCGGTTAATTCCTCCGATCTTCTGATAGAAGATAGCATTCGAAGTGCGAGCGATATAATCAATCAAACAAAAAAAATCGTCACCGTGAAATTCGGATGAACTACAACGTAAATTGAATCGAATAACTAATGATCGAATATCGCTTCACGACGAGAATAAAATATAAAAGATTCTGCCAATTTCGAGAAAACGCGACAACCATGAACAAATTACTTGACAAGCCCAGGCAGTCCACGCCATCGCTTAGTCGGGAATCTTCATATGGCTACGTACAACTATCTTTACGATACGTGACGTAGACCATAAACGTTCATTTAGCATATAAAAATGCAAAATAGTAGCGTCTCAGGATAACGGGTCAACAAAAAATATCGCATTGCAAATCGTGTACGCGACAAATCTTAACCACAGGACTTTTCTCGTCCTGGTAAAGTAACTAGCACCGAGCTATATACTTTATGAATTACAAGATTAAATGTCTCCACCAAAGAAAAATCGCAGCTACGCAAATTTTCGGAAATGGACGCGAACGCGAAATCATCGAAATGATAATCGTATCGAGAAACCATTAACAAATAAACAACCGAAAAACCTTCTTGAGGACGTACACGAAACACATGCCGATAAATAATACACTTGCTTAAATGAACCTCTTGTGCCGCAGCCTAGAGCGCCGAAGGCGGACTCATAATCAAAAATCACTCAGTGATCAAAATTAAAAAGCAAGTTGTCGCATATACACTTGCTTAAATGAACCCCTTGTACCGCAGCCTAGAGCGCCGAAGGCGGATTCATAATCGAAAATCACTCAGTGATCAAAATTAAAAAGCAAGTTATCACGTACGCAAGAATTCCGGGAATAACCTAAAATTATAGTATTACCGACGCGAGTACTTCGCGACAATACGTAATCAAAATTCAAAAAAAGAAATAAACGAATAATGGCACACGCAAGCGATGCGTTCAAAAAAGAGTGAAAAACTATAAATAATGATTTTGTTACTATACAAAAGCACGGAAAACACGTTTTTCCCGATGCTGTATCGCGGTTATACTAATAACACGATGGATTAAAGTACAACTAGAATTAGCGCGAATGAAATTAAAATACATGCATTAATTAAAAATCAACCGTAAAAACTCACAGAGTTATACACATACAACATTACATACATACAGAGAACGCGAGGAAAATTTCCAGAAACTGTATCGTATCAGGTACGAAAATTTATCTTCTACTAAAATAAATCTTGAAGCGCACGTTTGCGACAGTATGAATACCGTATGAATGAGCGCGTAAGAATTGCGAACAATCAAAACATTACAAATCAATCATCATAAATTACAAACCGATTATTATACATTACAAACTTCCTTAATTTTTAAAGAAAAACACACACACACACATACACCTACGGGAGAAATACTCGAAATCGACACAGACGACAAAACGACAGACACACAAAACACGAAGCGAATTAAGACCCAAAAAACAGCTAAAATTAGAGAAAACAACTGTCAAAAATGAAAAAACGATGACACAATTCACTAGCGTCAGCAACAGCGTACATTTTAATTAAAAACAATTACATTTAAAGCAATTTTGTAAAACTATACAATCTTTATTTTTTCTCTGCAACATTACTAAATTATTTGAAATTACTTTTTATTTTTTGTCAAAACAGCTTGAAACACAGCACATATTTTTTTGTAACTAAAATGAAACATAGATATAAGCGAACAGAAAAACGCGAAAGAGCAACCCAACTCCTCAAAAAATCGATCTTTTGCGATTGATACTTGCGTAACACCACCCCAATCGACCACCCCCAACCCCCAGCGACGAAAAAGAACGAAAAATGAGAGAGAGAGAGAGAGAGAGAGAGAGATCCGATGGATGTCACATTTTTTTCTGGAAAAGCAAAAATTTTCATTTTTTATTTCATATAATATTATTTTCAAATGACTATTATTATTTATGCATCCTATCGGCGACACACGCGGCTTTGCGTCTCTTTACCACATAAAGAGCTTCAGCAGGGGGCAGTGCGACAGGGCGCTCGTATAGTCGCACATACAAGCGCCCAGCGCAAGGCCATGCGTACACACATACATGGATACACACGGCAAGGCGAGAATCGAGGCGTCAGGAGCCGCACGCGAAACCGCTTAAGGGGAAGGGAAAAGAATTAGGAGAGAGAGAGAGTAGGCATGGATACCTACATCATCGCGCATATAGAGCGCGAAGGAAAGAGAGAGAAACAAAGAGACGCGACAGCGCTAATGAAGACGCAGTCGCGCGAAGAAGAGGAGTGGGGGGTTTTCGGACTCGACGTGTGCCGAAAACTATGTGAGCGCGATAGCGCTCGAGAGATTCCGATCCCGGCCCTTGACCAGAGCACACGCACCTAGACGCGACTGCAACCGACGGTACCAGCGGCTGGGAGGCCCAACGCTGCCACGGGGCTCGACACGTTGCCGCTGCCAGCCTTGCCTCCGAGGATCGTCCCAAGGCCAAGTCCTCCGAGGACGAAGGATCAAGCTACGCTGCCCGACAAGCTACCCAGCCTCGCTCCTGGCCGTCGAGAGACCAGGAGTCCAGCGTCCGCCAGCAGCACCTGTAAATGTCGGCTGCGCGCCTCTCTCTCTCTCTCTCTCTCTCTCTCTCTCTCTCTCTCTCTCTCTCTCCTTTAGTACAGGTTATATGACTCCGAAAAACTTCGGAGAGTTACACCGCAAACAGTTAATTCGTCAAGTTAATTTTTGCTAAGAATAATGTCCGGAATTAGTAAACAATTAATAAACAATTTTTCTTACTTCTAATCTTAAAAGAATTCCAAGAACTTTTACAACTTGTACTTGAAATTTTTAGTTCGTTTTTTAGTGATTTTATATCCGCGAGTATTTTATACGGTAAGTAAGTTTCAAAAATGTTAATTCTCAATAAGTTGTTAACACTAGTCTGTTTAATAAGATACCCACACAATTGTGTATCGACATCGTGCTGATTGCTGTTTTTTTCAGTGTGTACTGAATAAATGTTTGAGAGTCTCTATCGAAGCTTAACATTATAAATTACGTGTTTTACACGTAAGTGCAATTCAAAAATAAGAAGGCAAAAAAAGGAGAAGCAAATCTACTTTTGGTATCGAGTCACAAGTGTAATATACTATTATACTTGATCATATGTAAGTTGATAGTAATATAAGTCACTATAATTTCTTCGGAAAGATAATTTATCTGTAGTACACCGATAACTAACTTGGGCACTGCAGGGATGAGCGGCAGACGGACTAAACGTTTTACAATACGGTTAGCATCGCTAGAGCCACGTACTCACCGGAAATAAAAATAAAATAATAAATATTAATAAAAACAGAGTCGCTGACTGCGTAGCGATTTCAGATAATTTGTCTAGCGCTTTCTATAAATTTTCGATGAGTGGGCGGCGCGGACTGAAAGTTTCATGAGACGGTCAGTGTCGCTGTAGATTCGCCAAAAATAAAACAATAAAAATTGTGACGTGGTGGATTTTCCGTCCTCGGGGAGGCGTGGCATCGCGTGATGACACCTGTTCAGGTTTATCGCGAGCTCGTATCCTGTTATAAAAAGGAGGTAGCGCCATATTGGCTCATGGGAGCCGCCATTTTTCAGTCACTTGAAATAGGCTGCGAGAGAGATCAAAGGCAGTGACTGTTAGTGGGCTCACTTCACTGCTGATCTTGGACAAAAAAGAACACATGTAGCCTGCAAATTAAGATTATTATAAAAAGGTGCAGTAATGCAAGTATAAATAAATTGTTCTCATTTTATTTGCCTCACAAATAATTTATTTATTAAAGAAAACTTTTTTATTTACTAAGGAATACCTTTTTAGGAAATGGTTGAATCATTCAAAGTAGATTGTTGCCAAATAAAGAAAGTATAGAAAAAACTAAGAACATTTAAGTGAAGATCTCAATAGTGCAGATGTGCTGCAGCGTATACCTGCAGCTAAAGCATTTTATTGTAAAAAAGCCAGCT
Organism: Philotrypesis tridentata; assembly: GCA_018906965.1. NCBI lineage: Eukaryota > Metazoa > Arthropoda > Insecta > Hymenoptera > Pteromalidae > Philotrypesis > Philotrypesis tridentata. The sequence goes on along the minus strand of JACCIB010000075.1, from coordinate 312,211 downwards.
TTTAAAGGCAGCTCTTGCAATACTATTGTTTATAATAATTAAGATTATTCTTTTAAGGCGTATAATTTAAAGGTAAAACTCAAAGGTCTAAATAGTGATATAGAAATTTTAATATTTTGTCTAAAGGTGTAATAAGTAAAAAGGTGAAATGGTAATCTTTTAAGGTGTATAATTTTTAAGGCATATAATTTTGAAATTGGAAATACCAAATTGTAAAAAAGCTAGCTCCTAAAGGCAGCTCTTGCACTATTATTATGCATAATAGTTAAGATTATTCTTTTAAGGCGTATAATTAAAAGTTCAAACTCAAAGGTCTAAATAGTGATATAAAATTTGTAATCTTTTTAACACTAAAAAATTTAAAAAATGAATTGAAATATCATAATGAAAAAGTACTGAGGAATAATGTCCGAAGGTGTAATCACTAAAAAGGTGAAATGGTAATATTTAAGGCGTATAATTTTGAAATTTGAAATACCAATTTGAAAAGAATTATTTGTACTGTGGTATAATATATAAAAGTATAAATGTGAGGTGAAATTGTTGACGTAACTACATAATAAAATTTTGAAAAGAATTAATTGTTCTACGGTATGACGTCTAAAGTTGTAAATCTGAGTTGAAATTGTAATTTTAATAAAAATAATAAATATGCATTATTGGTGTACATGTTAATTTGATTTTAATCATCTATTACTTTTCATTAATTGATTAATACATCATTATCAATTTAACTATTACGCATTTTACTTTTTATTCTTCATATAATGCCTCCAAAAAAAAAGAATGAAACAGAGAATAAGGTAATTGAAGCAAAAAAAAATTAAACTTGAAAGGAAAAGATTGGCTAATCATAAGTTTTATGCAAACAAAAAGGAAAAGTTAGAAAGACGTAGTCAACTTAGTGTTACTTCTAATTTATATCTAAACGAAATAATTAATCATGATCATTCTTATCACAGAAAAGACTTTTCTGTTATAAGTAATCTACATATAGATGTTAATCTTGATCATACGTATCATAAGAAAACCTGTCATGATAGTCGAAGCGATGTAAGGACTCCTGTATAATTGCAGGATCTGAACGTCAATAGCCAAAATCAATTGAAAGGTAATTCTTTTAACTATTGCTGTAATCATGGAAATGTTATTTTACAAAATAATGATGATTTTCGAATTGAATTACAACAGCTTTTTAATTTAGAACATTGCACACACACACACACACACAATTCACAATTCACAATTTTTCCAACATATTCGTTGGTATAATAATTTATTTTCATTTGCATCCTTTAATGTTAATATTGTTAATTTTGATAATAGACGCTCTCGTACTTAATGCTTTAAAATACAGGGCCAAATTTATTATCAAAATAGCACAACATTAAATCCTATTAATAATGAAAAACCTTCTTACGGACAACTTTTTGTTCTGGATGCTAATGAAACTATTGAACATCGTATGTCAAATAACAATGAAATTAATCAGGATTTAATAAAATTAATTGAGAATATTATGAGAAAGCATAATGATTTTGCTAAGTCATATGAAATGATGGGTCAAGAACTAATAAAACAAGATCTCGATTCACCTCAAGAGTTACAATTACTTTTTTCATTGAAGCCTGGAACTGACAAACGACGTTATAATTTTCAAAGGACAAACGAAGTTGCTGCTATATTTAATACTACAGCTGATAGAGAAATACCTGATGCTTATGTTGTTATATGTCAAAAAGATAAAAAAGAATTAGAAACAGTTAACATTATGGATCCAAATGTTGAGCCTTGGATATATCCGTTATTTTATCCCAAGGGTTCTCCAGGATGGCATTAAGAATTGTACAAAAAAATGGAGAAGGTAACGTATCAAGGGCTGCTTACATAAAAAGTAAAAAAAAGTAATTGCTATTAGAGATGAATTTAATCCTAAATTAGAGGTCGTCGAATATATCAACAATTTGTAGTTGATTTTTACGTAACAATCGAGAAGGATCGCATAGATTATTGTAAATCGCATCAAGAAGAATTGCGAGTTTCATCATATAAAGGGCTAATGGACTTTTTACAAAATAGAGCCAATGCTTCTGAAAATATGAGAGTAGGAAAAATTGTTATTTTACCATCAACGTCTATAGGATCTCTACGATACATGTTACAGTGCTATCAAGATTCTATGGCTATACAACGAAAGAAAGGAAAATTTGATTTATTTATTATAATGACTTGCAATCCACACTGGAGAGAAATACAAGATAATTTATTAACTGGACAACAAGCATCTGATAGACCTGATATCTGTACAAAGGACCCCGCACAAAATGATAGGAAATGAGGTCCCGGTCGAATCGGCTGCAACTTTGATAAGTTGTAGTTGATAGTCTCCTGAAAAAAAGACTTGCTGGGCACAACTCTCGAAAATGGCTAGATTTTGAGAAAATCATGATTAAGTAAGCCGTTTTTGAGTAGGTTACAATGGTCGGCTTCGAATATAAAAAAATAAATATAGATATAGAACGCACTTTGTATGTACATAAGTATACCTATACCGACAAAAAGAATAGAACATAGTGCGCTGAGCGATTCTTATAAGCGGAGGCTAGATGAAACGCGTCCTATACTGAACTCGAGCATTACGTATCAATGGGACGTCCAAATACGAAGAGAGCCCTCTTATGGAGTGTAGGTGGTGCGCTACATAGCTTTTCAACAGAACTTGCACACCAGGTGCTGGGAAAGCGTCTAGTTAAACAAGGTCGCCGATTATGCACTCCAGGTGGCGCGCCGTACTTTTTCAACCGAACTTGCGCATCAGCTGTCGGGAAGGCGTCTAGTTAAACAGGGTCGCCGATTACGCACTCCAGGTGGTGCGCTTCGTAGTTTTTCAACAGAACTTGCACACCAGCTGTCGGGAAGGCGTCTAGTTAAACAGGGTCGCCGATTATGCACTCCAGGTGGTGCGCTCCGTACTTTTTCAACAGAACTTGTGCACGACGTGCCTGGAAGGCGTCTAGTTAAATAGGGTCGCCGATTACGCACTCCAGGTGGTAAGCTCTGTAGTTTTTCAACAGAATTTGCGCACCAGGTGCCGGGAAGGCGTCTAGTTAAACAGCGTCGACGATTACGCACTCCAGGTGGTGCGCTCCGTAGTTTTTCAACAGAACTTGCGCTCCAGCTGTCGGAAAGGTGTCTAGTTAAACAGGGTCGCCGATTACGCACTCCAGCTAGTGCGCTCCGTACTTTTTCAACAGAACTTGTGCACGACGTGCCTGGAAAGCGTCTAGTTAAATAGGGTCGCCGATTACGCAATCCAGGTGGTGCGATCCATACTTCTTTTGACACAACTTGCGTACCACGTAAAAATACGAAATAAAATGCAAGACTTTCCAGCAGACTACTTATGTTTGTGTGATTGGTCTCGCAGAAAATTCAAGATGAATTGTGAGACTATTCAACAAACTAGTTTTGCCTGTACGATTTGTCTTATGAAAATTCAATAATTAAATACAAGAATTTTGAACAGACTAACTTTGTCCTCGCGATTAGTCTGGTAGAAGAGGCGAGATAAAATGCGACAAAATTAATACAAAAATGTTCTTACCGCCGAATCATTTTAAAATCTGATTTTAGTAGAGCAGTAAGGAAACCGGTATTCCGATTTGCATGCGATCTAAAAAAATGAAATCAACTACGTGTACAACATCAATAACATCAAATGGTACGTCGATATAATTTCCTTACATGCAAAGCAATTCATGATCCCGTCTATTCTGCATCGCCTAACTTAATTGTGAATCAAAAAAAGGATAATTCTAAACGTTATGACATAAAAAACGTAGTATCGTTCCATTTCGTACAGCGCATGAAAATTGGGATGCCGATTTCCTTGCTACTATATTAAAAGCAAGTGTCTAAATCGTTAGCGATCAGAAAACTACAATATTGTTTTATAATCGCATCGCAAGAAAATCGGGATCTCCACTTTCTTGCAATTGGCTTGGCGTGTGAAAAAAAGCATCCATTTCTTAGTGCCACGAAAAAATTCGATTGCTAACTCCCTTTCATTACATTGAACGACAAACAAACTGTCAATTATCTTGAACCACTGGCATATCATGATACCGGTGCCATTGTGTCGTTACAGAATGAAAAATCAGGTCCAGAAGTTCTACACATGCAAAGATATTCGAAGTTCAAATCACAAGAAGATCGGGATCTTGATTTAATAGCTGAGCAACTGTCTTTGGTGACTGTCTTTGGTGAGCCCTTTTGTGAGAATGTCCGCTACCATATCCTCCGAAGCTACGTGCTCCAAAATTAAAACGCCGGACTTCACGACGTCTCGAATGTGGTGATGACGAAGGTCGATGTGTTTCGTTCGAGCGTGGTACACAGGATTGGTTGCAAGTTTCTGGGCTCCTATATTGTCGTTATATAGCTTCATCGTTTGAGCCTCAGAGTCTCCCAGCTCCAGTAGAAAGCGTCTCAGATAAATCGCTTCCTTGGCGGCTTCACTAAGTGCCACGTATTCGGCCTCCGTTGTCGATAACGCTACTGTGCGCTGCTTTCGGGATTCCCATGAAACTGCTCCTCCACTCATCATAAAAACGTAGCCGGTGTAGGAACGTCTATCGTCAATCGACTTAGCAAAATCGGCATCCACAAAGCCTTCAATGGTGTTGTCTCCAATATTATAAACAATTTCCATATCAGCGGTCCCTTTTAGATATCGTAATACTCTCTTAGCCGCCTTCCAATGCGATTGGCCGAAAGAATCGTTGAATTGACCTAAGACGCTCGCCGCGTGAGCGATGTCGGGGCGCGTTGCTACCGCGAGATACATCAGGCAGCCGACGAGTGCGCGATATGGGGGTTTTTCGCCATCGGCGTCGGACCAGACGTCGTCTTTACTTAGATTAGTCCCTAAATCCATTGGAGTTGAGATCGGGTTGCACTCAGTCATCTTGAAACGTTGAAGAACATCCTTGATATAGGTTTCTTGACCAATGGCTATTCTCTCGCGGTCTCTTCGGAAATCCATTCCTAGACATCGCTTTAGGTCTCCTATATCCTTAAGATCGAAAGAGTCTTTCATGCCAGTTGCGAAATTATTTATTTTCTTGGGATTTTGACACATGACTAGAATATCGTCGACGTATACGACGGCGATCATTAAGTCATCCTCTTGTCCACTTATATAAACGCATGGGTCTGCAGTACTCGAGTTCATGCCTAGAGCATGCATTTCTCCATCCAGACGCTCGTGCCATGCTCGACCAGCCTGCTTTAGCCCATAGAGAGCTTTCTTCATCAAGCATACCATGTCTCTGCTCCTTATCATAGCCAACGTGCGCTTCGCCTCCTGGGCGATTTTGGGATTGTAATTCCCGCGCTTTATGATGTGCTGAAGCGAGTCTTCAAATCCCTTTGGCAGCTGCATAAAGACCTTCTCTTCTAAAATTCCGTTTAAATAAGCTGTGGCTACATCGTATTGCCGTATATGCATATTCTTGGACGCGGCGAAGGCTATCGTTGTCCTTATAGATTCCAATCGAGCAACGGGGGCGTAGGTTTCGTGAAAGTCCTTCCCATACTGCTGAGCGTATCCCTTCGCGACGATTCTGGCCTTTTGCCTCTCTAGGATACCGTTCACTCCATACTTATTCCTTAGCACGAAGCGACTTCCAATCGCGTCGGGTGCTTCGGATCTCGGTATGAGCTCCCACGTATTATTTTTAAGTATAGAAGCAACTTCGTCTGCCATTGCGTCCGCCCATCCTTCAGAATCTGGGCTGGATAGCGCCACCGAAAGCGGGATCTCATTCACGAAGGCACATTCATCTGGTCCTTGATTCAGCTTTGCTGCTTGGCTTCGTGTTACAACGGTTCTCACAGGTGGCGGTGGACGAGTCGTATTTCTTTTCTTGGGTTGTGGTAGAGGCGGCGGAGTCGGTGCGGGTATACCATCGGGATCAAAACCATCTTCCTCTCCCTCCGACCAGTCCTCCGCGTCCGCCCAGTCCTCTACATCAGCGGACGCTCCATCGTTGTCCTTTCTCTGGCCGCTCTTTCTCTGCATTGACTTATCGGGGGAGCAGAGCTCGACTTCGACGTATGGCCTTACCTTGGGCTGTGAATCATCTAAAAATAAATTTTTGTAGTCGTTAGTCGATGGAATCAGGGGCTCTTGAAGAAATACCACGTCTCTGGATATCTCCATCTTTCTCAGACTCGGGATCCAGATCTTGTACCCCTTGGTCTCAGGAACGTAGCCTACAAAAATGCCGGGGTTGCTCCGCGGCTTCATCTTGCTCAGGCTCGGAGATCTATCCTTCACGAATACCTTACATCCAAAAGGCTTAAGATCCGAGACGTCAGGAGGCTCTCCGTAGCGCATCTCATACGGAGTCTTCCCTCCTAATTTTCTGGACGGGCAGCGATTATGTATGTAATTAAGCGTCGCAAAATTCCGTACTTGTTGAGTAAGTCGTCAAAGCTACGATTTACATACTCCAATCCGTTATCGGTCTGTAGACACTTGACTTTCTTCCCATGCTGAGTCTCGAACATAGCCCTGTAGTTGTTAAACTTCTCGAGGACTTCGTTTTTGTGCTTCAAAAAATTTATCTCGCACCATCCCGTATGATCGTCTATAAAAGTGCAAAAGAAGCGCGACTTGCCGAGAGATGATTCACGTATCGGTCCACATACGTCGGAGTGTATGAGGTCTCCCGCCTGTGTCTCTCTTGTCGAGGCCTTAGGAAAAGGCCGGCGACACATCTTCCCCTGCAGGCAGACAGCGCAATCGAATACCTTTTGATTCCCCTTGACGAGAATCCCCCGCATGGATTTGTTCTTGGCAGCGCTTTGTAAATACGAAATGTTGAGATGGCCCAAGCAAGCATGCCAGTCCTGAAGCGAGCGCTCGCGAGCCGTGTTGCCCTTGAAAGCCGCTTCAACTGCATCGTTGCGCTGTACTCCGCATTGACTGTCAATATGATAAAGTCCGTTCGATTCGTTTGCTGTGAGAAGCACCTCGCCGTCTTCGTTCACGATGTCCGCGCCGTTACGATGAAAAATTACCTGGTGGCCGCTCTTTGTAATTTTGCTCACGGAAATAAGATTCGTGCGGAGAGACGGCACGTGCAGCGCGTTTTGTAGCTTTATCTGTTTACAACCATCCTCTGTGTTTACAATGGTAGAGATACTTCCGGAGCCTAAAATCTCAGCGCTGGCATCGCTCTCGAGATTTACTCTTCCTTGATCGCTCGCTCCGAGAGTTGTGAATGCGTTTCTCTCATTACACATGTGCGATGTACAGCCGCTGTCCAGGCACCACCTGACACCATGCGCCGAGTCGTCCGCTCGGTATGCTTCGCTTGTCGGTAACTGCTTGAGGTCGCGAAGAAGCGCGCTGCCTCGCGGCGTGTTCATCTCGCGCTTCTCGTCGAGCGTCGAGTCTCGACTTACCGACAGAGTCCCTGCGGCGTAGCAACACAAGTCGTCTCGTTTGCCTTCGGTGCCCTTGGTTGACTTTTCGTGCTGCGGGCAATTCTTGGAACGATGGCCCTTGACGCCGCACTTAAAGCATTTTATTTTTGCGTCCTTCTTCTCGGTATCGATGTCTTGACCTTTTTCACTCGTAGCTTTCTTCTTAAAATTCTGTTTATTCCATGATTTTCTAGCAATCATGGCATTTTCTACAACACTTCCATCACAATTCTTGCGGGCGTCGAATTCTTCTGCGATTTTTATACGTAGTGCTTCGGGAGTTGGAAGCTCATCGCGTGATGAAATAGCACATCGAAAATTTTGGAACGTTTTGGGCAAAGTGCGAAGCATGATGACACTCAATAAATCTTGATTGACTTCAATTTCCATCTCTCCTAGTTTATCGACGATGTCAAAGAAACCGCGCGTGAATTCACGGACGTCGTCTCCATCCTGCATTTTCGAGGAAATAAGCCTGTTCAGTAGTGCGGCTTTTCGCATCGGCCCTTTTGACTGATATATCTCCTCAAGTCTTTGCCAGATTTCCTTCGAGGTTTTACACGCTTTTACCTGCTTGATTTCTGATGGGTTTATAGCTAATATAATGTCAGACTGTGCCTTCAGATCCGCGTTTGTCCATTGTTGTATCTCCTGCTGGGAAGCGGCGATCGCAGGCTGGTCACCAGTTGCGAGCGCGGGTTTTGGCTTTGTGCCGCTAACGTAACACCATGCATCGTTCTTTATAAGAACTGCCCGCATTTGGATCTTCCACGTGTCGTAGTTCTCCTTGTTCAATACCTCGAATCTAACTCCTGTTGTATTCATATTGAAAGGCGACTGAGACACTTCTCACCAAAGTCTACAGTTCGAGCACTTTGTTGCTGGCGTTCACGGAGATATAACCTCACTTTTCACTTTCACGTTCAGTCCTGGGCCCATAACCTGTTGAGCTATGCAGGACGGGTAATGAGTTTGGGTGAGAAACAACACAGCGCGGGTCACTAGTCAAATCATATATTATAAAAAGGAAGATAAACTGAAGTATAATATAGCGTAGCGATCAGCGTCTTGCGCGTCGTACGGTTGACGGTTAAGTGAGGTAGTCGGGGAGACGCGCCGCTTGAAACAGACTGTTGGTGCCTCCGTCCGTGGCGCTGCAGATCCAAAAAGTATAGGGAGGATCGCATCGGTGCACTGGGCATTCCAATAAATAGGAATCCCGATGATTTAGAAGTAAGTTTGCAGAGCAGCATAAGGAATTGTTCTCATCGTACCATTCAATATTACACATGTACCAATAGTAGTAACCGTTTTTTTTGCAACGCACGAAAATTGGGATCCTGATTTTCCTGCAGCTCTACAATCTAATATTTAAATAGTTGGGCGGTTGAAAGATTCACATATTAATATATTTCATGTCGCAAGAAAATCAGAATTCCTATTTTCTTGAAAGTGCCCGAAAAGAAGTATTCCATTGGTTTGACATGTGCAAGAAAAATTGGAGTGCCTACTGGACTTCATTGTATTGATAGAAAAGCACAATCCCGATATTTTTGCGCAGCTAGTAAGTCACCGGTTTCACTGAGTCACTACAAAACGGTTAATGAGTCTTGAAGTTCTACAAGCATTAACAAATTGCGATTCTGTTTCGCATGAAAATCGGGGTCTTGGTGTAGCAGCAACAGATATTAATTGGGAAAATAAACTAACCAAGGAAGACAGTATCCTGATTGAGTTGCGTCTCAAAAAATTGATTGTAAAAATAAGACACATCGAGGTACGCAGTATCCCTATTTATTTGAGTCGCGAAACATTCGGGATACCAATCGAAACCAAAGTTACTGATTCTTTTGCTCAGCCATTGAATCCAGATCTCGATTTTTTATATCTTTGCATGTGTAGAACTTCTGGACCTGATTCTTCATTCTGTAACGACACAATGGTACCGATATCATGAGGTGTCAGCGGTTCAAGATAATTGAGAGTTTGTTTGTCGTCAATGTAATGAAATGGAGTTAGCAATCGAATTTTTTCGTGGCACTAAGAAATGGATGCTTTTTTTCACACGCCAAGCCAATTGCAAGAAAGTGGAGATCCCGATTTTCTTGCGATGCGATTATAAAACAATATTGTAGTTTTCTGATCGCTAACGATTTAGACACTTGCTTTTAATATAGTAGCAAGGAAATCGGCATCCCAATTTTCATGCGCTGTACGAAATGGAACGATACTACGTTTTTTATGTCATAACGTTTAGAATTATCCTTTTTTTGATTCACAATTAAGTTAGGCGATGCAGAATAGACGGGATCATGAATTACTTTGTATGTAAGGAAATTATATCGACGTACCATTTGATGTAATTGATGTTGTAGTTAATTTCATTTTTTTAGATCGCATGCAAGTCGGAATACCGGTTTCCTTACTGCTCTACTAAAATCAGATTTTAAAATGATTCGGCGGTAAGAACATTTTTGTATTAATTTTGTCGCATTTTATCTCGCCTCTTCTACCAGACTAATCGCGAGGACAAAGTAAGTCTGTTCAAAATTCTTGTATTTAATTATTGAATTTTCACAAGACAAATCGTACAGGGAAAACTAGTTTGTTGAATAGTCTCACAATTCATCTTGAATTTTCTGCGAGACCAATCACACAAACATAAGTAGTCTGCTGGAAATTCTTGCATTTTATTTCGTATTTTTACGTGGTACGCAGGTTGTGTCAAAAAAACTGGATCGTACCACCTGGAGTGCGTAATCGGCGACCCTGTTTAACTAGATGCCTTCCCGACAGCTGGTGCGCAAGTTCTGTTGAAAAAGTACGGAGCGCACCACCTGGAGTGCATAATCGGCGACCCTGTTTAACTAGACGCTTTCCCAGCACCTGGTGCGCAAGTTCCGTTGAAAAGCTATGTAGCGCACCACCTACACTCCATAAGCGGGCTCTCTTCGTACTTAGACGCCCCATTGATACGTAATGCTCGAGTTCAGTATAGGACGCGTTTCATCTAGCCTCCGCTTATAAGAATCGCTCAGCGCACTATGTTCTATTCTTTTTGTCGGTATAGGTATACTTATGTACATACAAAGCGCGTTCTATATCTATATTTATTTTTTTATATTCGAAGCCGACCATTGTAACCTACTCAAAAACGGCTTATTTAATCATGATTTTCTCAAAATCTAGCCATTTTCGAGAGTTGTGCCCAGCAAGTCTTTTGTTCAGAAGACTATCAACTACAACTTATCAAAGTTGCAGCCGATTTGACCAGGACCTCATTTCCTATCATTTTGTGCGGGGTTCTTTATATCAGCAGAAATTACTGATTAAGAGCTCAATCCAGATTTACATAATATTGTTATGAAAAATATGATACATGGGCCATGCGGTGACTGGTGTATAGTCGATGGAAAGTGTTTCAAAATGTTTCCTAAAGAATTTCAAGAAGAAACTATAATTAATGAAAATACTTATCCTATTTATCGTCGAAGTAATACTGGAAAAACTTATATGCGTCCTAATAACTATGAAGTAGATAATCGATTTGTTGTTCCTTATTGTTCGGAATTATCTTTAAAATTTAATTGTCATATAAATTTTGAATTTTTTTCGGGTATTAAATCAGTAAAATATTTACGCAAATGTTTGTATAAAGGACATGATGCAGCATCTGTCGTAATTACTATTATTACTACAGATACCTCAGTGATTGAACACGATAAAATAACTCAATTTGTTGATACACTTTACGTAGGTCCGGATGGAGAATATTATCTAAGGCAATGCAAGCAAAAAGTCACTCGGTTGACCGTTTACCATTGCATCTTCCTGATTGTCAAAACATTACTGTTAATGCTGATTCTGATAATATTAATAATTCATTGAACAAAGTATCTATGCTTGTAGATTATTTCCAACTCAATCAAAGAGATCCTGAAGCACGGAATTATTATTTTTCTGATATTCCTGAACATTATGTTTACAAAACAACTAAATGTAATGGTGTTACAGAGATCAAATGGTACAGAAGACAAAGATTGATTAATTGCATTGGACGTATGTACATAGTCAGTTCAAGTCAGACTGAACTATTTCATATGAGAATATTATTATTAAGAATTAAAGGTGCAACAAGCTTTGAAGATTTAAGGGCAATAAACGGTGAAGTGCAAGAAACTTTTACAGCAGCCTGCTTAGCGCATGGATTTGTAGAAACCGATGACGAATGGGCGAATGCAATGACTGAAGCAGCAATATTTATGATGCCATGACAACTTAGAAGCTTATTTGTAAGCATTTTGATTCACTGTAATCCTGTTCATCCACATAGACTTTGCGAAGATTTTAAAGATTCAATGTCAGAAGATTATAGTCGAAATTTCAATAAAAATGAAAGTTATTGTAAAACAATTATCGATATACAATCTATTCTTGTAAAGGAAGGTAAAAATCGTAACAATTTTCCACAACTAAGCCTACACACGCACACACACACACACACGCACACACGCACACGCGCACGTACACGCGCATGCACACATACACACACACACGCACACACACACACACACACACACACACACACACACATATATATATATAAAGAATTCCGTTATATTCATAAAAATTTTTATTATTAATATTATTAATATAAATTATATTTATTTATTTTTTGAAACGTTAAAATTATCTATTATTATTACTTAAAATTACATCTCATTACCATATGATGATAACGAACCCACGCGCTTGCGATACCCTAGTTTAATTCATAATGGACGCCAGAACTCGCGAACTGGGTACTCTGGTACTGCCGGCTGGAAAGCTCCTTGTGCTCGGGGTCGCGGGCTACATTTAAAGGAGGGAAAAATTGCCAAGAAATAATAACACCCACAATTTTTAAAACAAACTTGTCACTAATAAAATTTATTAAAAAAACTGTGAAGGGAGTTCGTCTCTAATGCGGACCGTCTCTAACTCCGGCCATAAACGCGATGACGACGTGATGTGCGAATTCTACCTGTCTATAATTCTTCTTCTCAGTCCGTCCTCTCGTTCTGATGATGTCTCGTTCCCTGTAAAAAGCGCAAGCGAAAAGAGAAAACACGCTGACTTCGGAAATTGCACACGGGGGATTTTGGTCGTTTCTCTCGTTCGCTCTGTTCTCTGCAAAGGTCCAATGGATACTGATTCCCGCTCGACGGCTACACCGGTTCGCGGCGTCTATCTCGCTCTCTCACACACACTTTCCGTTATATCGCTCCCTCGCGCCTATTGCAAAATTACACACTTCTGCATCATATAGCACGTTTACTCTCTCGTGCCCTCTTTTCAATTCTTCTAGACGGGCGCGAAATTCAAAACACTCTTACACGCTTGACTGGCCTTACATACGGTACTTACAAATTTTTACATTGCTTCGCATTTCGGCACGCTTACATTATTCGTTTGCCGCTCGCACGTGCGCTGTGGATCGAGCCGTAGATCTCCTCCTTTTCCCAGTATCACACAGTGCGGCACGTTGCCTCCACTCTCTCTTGTTTGTCTTTAACACGCATTCTCACTCGCTTTCTATTGCCATCCTTCTCGCACTAGTACCACAGTCACTCGTTCGCCAACATGGCGACCGTCGCTGGCGCGCGCTTGCCTCATGGTTAGCATGCTTCGTATCTTCCTCTCTCTCTCTCTCTCGCTCTCGTTGCTACAACGCTGTGCCGTGCTTCCCTCCCTCTTGCTCTCGCCTCGGCTGACGCGCTGCTGCGTGCTGCGTTCCCCTACTCTCTCTCGCCCTCGCCTCTTGCTACTGCTGCTCGGCGGCAGGCTGCTCTCGGCGCCGCGCCGTCTGTCTCCGTCTCTACTCGTGCTGTCAGCTCGTACGTTATCTCTGTAAACGCCACCGAGTATTAGACATCGCCGTCTACCTCGTGTGGTGTCCAAGCGAGCAGCTATTGACGGGATTCCCGTCACAATATTAATAAAAACACTCGGCATCGCAGTTAGACCTAACGACGCAGAAATACGTTTGTATTTCAGCTGTCTTTCGCTTGGCGCATAGTGCAGTTGTCGTGTAGCTTCGAATCTAAGAAGGTGTCTGGGAAGAAAGTGTAAAGTGAAGGTCTAAAGTGATAGTATTACTTAAAATGTAATTGTGCTTTACATTGGTATTACAACGATGTACGATACATAATCATTATAACTTCACAATGTGGTCGTGCTTTAAACAAGGGTGTACTACAACTGACAAGCAAGCGAAGGAAGGCCTTTCCTTTTTTCGCCCTGCAAACATAAGTAATATTATCATTAAAAGATTTCTTATTTTAATGAATTTGTAGTAAGTACCAAAATAATTAGAGACGATTTTAAATTATTTACTTATTGATTTATTTATTTATATGAGGACACTAGACCCTTAACCAATACAAAAAAAGGTAGACCTACTCGTGGCAGCGGCGTACTTTCCATACGAGGGAAAATGCCCGCCGGACGAAGTAGCGGCTCTAGTTAGGGAGTGCGAGAGGAACGGAACCGAGCTGGTGATAGGATGCGATGCAAATGTACACCACACGGTTTGGGGAAGTTCTGACATAAATGAGAGAGGGGAAAGTCTGCTGGAGTTTCTGTGAACACCTTCTGGCTGTGCAGGAGGGCGATAGGAACACGCTACAGGAACGACCCAGGTAATATGGATTTACGAATCTATCAAAAAACCGAGGCTGAAGCACGGTGCCATTGTATGGGCACATAAGTGCGACCAGAAAGGACATGCGGGGCGCTAGACTGAGTCCAAGGGCTGGTGGCGCGAAGAATGGCGAGATCCATGATGTCGACCCCGACAGTTGCCCTGGAACTCCTGCTGGAATCCCACCGCTGGCCAGGGACATAAGGGCTGGCGCTTTCAAGGCATGCGTCAGGCTCTCTGGAGCCAGGTCGAGTGATAGGTTCAGGGATGAAAGGATAATGAAGGAGATCATGAAAGACAGTGATTGGAAGGAGTTCGATAGGATGGTTGAGGAGTTACGGTTCACAAAACCATATAAGGTTATCATACCGGAGAGATCGGAATGGATTGGAGGCATACACGATCTACTGAAGGTGGGGGAGGTGTGGTTTACGGATGGCTCAAAGACGGATCAGGGGGTAGGAGCGAAGTGTGGAGGAAGGGCGGCACCGAGGAATTGGTTTGCAGCCTGGATTCATACGCGACTGTATTCCAGGCAGAAATCAGGGCTATAAGAGAGTGTTCTGACTGGATACGGAATGAGGGAAGCAACCATAGGTTGATTACCATATGCACGGATAATAGGGCGGCGCTCTTGGCATTGGACGCTCCGTATCGATTCAAGAGAGGTGATGGGGTGCAGACAGTCTCTGGAGACGCTGGCAGGGCAAAAGGAGGTAAGGATAGTTTGGGTGCCTGGGCACGCAGGCATCATTGGTAATGAAAACGCAGAACGCCTAGCGGGGAGGGGCTCTCGACTGGTAAGGGCTAAGCTCTGCAGGGTGGCGGTACCTGACTGCGCAGTGCACAGCGCGGTGAAAAGGTGGCTCCAGGAGGAGCTGGGTAGGAAATGGAGGGGGACATCAGGACCCTAGTGCCTTGGGGGAAATGGTCCCAGAAACATTTGGAAGCGGTGCGAGAGTTACATTTGTTGCCATTAGTGATATTGATACAAATCTGCAACTTTCTTAACTATAGGCAAAATACAAAAAAAAGCAGTTACAGCCGTTTTTGTTATAAAAAAAGTTTGCTTTATAAAATTTTTTGACCAAAACTGGTTTTTTATTACTTGAACATCAAAACCTATCGATTCGCATGCGTCCCTAACGGCTTTTTTTCATGCACAAAAATTATCTCTTTTGCTTGGCCTAAAAAAGTGCATCGCAGACATTAGCTCCGTGGTAAGAGCACAGGCCTATGGTTCTCGTGTTCGCGAGTTCGAGCCTTATACAGTCTACTTTTTACTTTCTCAAAGACAAAGTTTTGTAACAGTGCAAATTTCGGAAATTTAAAATTCCGATGAATTTCCACGGTTCACGTGTTTCTCAGCCAGATAAATATGTTTTAAAAAAATATATGTATGTATTATAACGGTCGCATATATGCACGTTATGGCCTCTCGGGGCGTCTATCATTAATACATGAATTGCTAATGCAATTGTTCATTTCAGCGCCCACCAGCGGACACTATTGAGAGAGAGAGAGAGAGAGAGAGAGAGAGAGAGAGAGAGAGAGAGAGAGAGAACGAGCGAGCGATTGATCTTCGATCTGGCCCCGAGAGCCAGTGCGAATCTCCCGGCACCGTCGTGCGGCTGTAAGTAGCAATTTACACTTACTCTCGGTATCCGGGCGATATTGCCTCATCTCTCTTTCTCTTTCTCTCTATCTTTCTCTCTCTGTCTCTTTCTCTCTATCTCTTTCTCGCTATGTTTCTCTCTCTCTCTGTCTCTTTCTCTCTATCATGTGAGCAAGTGTTTGTACAGTAATCACTTAGTCAGTTACCTTTATTTTGCGCAACTTCAGTCCCTGCCGACTCTACGTGTTCCAACGTACGAATCGGCTGAGCTGTACCTTACACACGTCCGATAGTAACTAGAAGTACTAAATAATACACGTGAATCTTACACGGTTGTATACGGCCAAGTACGACGATGTTACAGTATGTATCTATGTATCTATATACGTATGTACGTATGTATGTGCGCAAAATTTGTCCAGACTATATCTCTAGAACGAATCGATAAAACAAACTCAAATTTGGTGTGCACACTGATTGAGTCCCAACTTAGATCCTATCTGAATTTGGAAAGAATCGGCTACTATTTGCCGTATTTTTTAGAATTTATGTGAAATTTTGAACGTTCTTTTTCAAAAAACTACATTTTTCGTCCACGTATACCATAGATATATAAAATCTCATCCCATATTCTGAAAGACCATTAAATTTCCTTTACAAATATGTCTACTTGTTGTAACTTTATCATTACTGTTGGTTTTCACAGTCGGTTGATATTTTCATCTGTAGAAGACGGTAAAATTGACTAAATATTATAAAGATCAGGTCTCTCCGAATCTGAGGTAAGATTAAATAATTTGGCACCAAAAATCAAATATGGCCGCGTAAACATGCTTAAAATTCAAGCATCGGCTGTGCACTATTAATTTTGCCTGCAAAATTGAATTTTGGCTTTTTCGAAAAAGCTTTGTATCGGTGCAAATTATAAAATCGAAAATTATGGTTCAATTCAATGTTTTACGTGTTAGCTTTTTTAACTCAAAACCAATTTCATATATTTTACATTCACAATAATTTACAATAGTAAACAGTTAAAGGAACGCACTTTCATATGTTAGTAACATAATTACTGTGTTTCCGATTTTTTATTCTAATCTCGATTCTCTGATCGAACTCCTTTTCGGTAACACATGCAACACAGAAAGTATGGCGTTGATTTCCCGGCACAAATTTATACCAAAGGTGGTCAACCGTACTATAGAATATAGTACAGGGCATCGATAGGAACTACGCCGGAGTAGCATTTCTGCACAACAAAGGCAAGGCTCGGGGCCACGGCTACTCATCCGTAGTCGCCATGAAAAGCTGATTGCCCTATTACAGTACAAAAGTAACACGTTTTTAATAGTTTTTTGATAGCATTTGATGATTAAGTGCAAAGATTCGTTACTAAACTAAGACTCAATGAAAGATCGATAATGATAATTTTTTTTAATTATTTTAAAGGGGGGGTGCGAGCGTTTTATCGCCGAAGTGTGGGACTCCCGCTTACATTCGGACTACCCACTAAACCCCCATCCCCTCAGCGAAGACCCGTATCAGCTCGCCTGATGATGAGTTTTCACCGAGGAGACCCCAATACAATAATAATAATAATATTATTAATAATGATAAGTGAAATTATTTATAATAAGCTTTTTGACAAAAGGAGAAAAAAATTAAGCTTCAAAGTTTGATAATACATTGATAGGATCAAATATATTTGTATATAGTCCAATATATTTCATGAGTATCCTGCTTTATATTTTAACTCAATGAATAAAAATTAATACAAATTACAAATAATAGAAATAGATTAATAGTCGTACGGTCATGCACATATTTATACATTATATACATTAAACTCGAAATAGATATAAACTCTATTTCATAGATATTTATATCTTAACTAAATGAATAAAACTAGTATTAACTTATAAATAGTAATGATAGCAATAATAATAATAAGAATACTCTAGCCATTTAAACGTTTTTATATTTTTTAACTTTCTACTATTTCATTTTACATTTTTCATCGCGGTTCTTTTGTATTCCATATTGTGTTTTCTAGTTTGTGAATAAAGTTTAACTCTAAATAAATATTTTAATGCCTCTATTTTATGGTCATAACAATTGTCATTATTTTCGTCAAACCAATTTGAATAAAATGTATTTGTGTCAGCCTCTGCGCATTCCACCAGTGCTTCTAAAAGATATTTTTCATACCAAAATCGCTCATAATTTTCTGAAAAAGATTCAAGCTGAATTGAAACTATTTTCATAAAATCTTTTGCAAATCATTAAATGATTGATTTTTTGTGCAATTTCCTCATTCTGTTGATACTCTCTATAAGCAATATAAACTTCATCATTATCTATATCATCTGTTAAGTGTCTCATAAAATTTTTCTCACATTGTTCACACCGAATTTTTTTAACCCTTTTTATAACTACATCATTATCTATATCATCTGTTAAGTGTCTCATAAAATTTTTCTCACATTGTTCACACCGAATTTTTTTAACCCTTTTTATAACTACATTCCCTACATTCAGTAATTTAAAGGCTTTTTGATTGGATGCGCCTTGATCGCACGCAACTAACTGAACAAGTGCCCCAATATCTTCAGCATAACCAAGTGTATTACTAACTATTTGAAGTAACTCCTCGCCTGTTGCTCCTTTACCCGTAAAAAAATAAGCAAAAAATTGTCTCCAAGGAATTTTTACATTAATACCATCTAAACAAAGGACTAAAACTTGTTTGGACACTTCTGGCCTTCTTCATAAAAACCCTAAATCAACTAAACCTTCGATCATATACTTTTTGGAATATTCTTCCCAAGCCTTAGTCGACATTTCATCTAATTTTAAAGCACAAAATCGTTCTAATTCTGGGAATTCCGACAAAGCTTCTTTGATTAAATTTACTAAATTCAATAAAAATCCTGGTTCTATTGAAATTTCAGATACCCAACTTCTAACAGTTAATTCGGCAGGTAAATTTATGCCAGCATTCCGTAATCGAGAATAGCAAGAGGCTGAGTGAAAATAAATCAATTTAGATAAAATGTTTTCATCTTCTGTATAATGGGTATTTTTTTATGAAGCTGTACTTAATCATTGTATGCAAAAGTGAACTACTACATTTATTAATGTCTAAATACGTATCAATCTCCATCTGTTTGTATACTTTGTTATACTTTAACTTTAATCTATTAAATTTCGTACTTATGGTGTATTTTCTTTTCGCAATTGTTTAATTGTAAGTGAATCAACTTCGAGATCTTGATTTAAATCTAAATTCGAAATTTGCGACTGGATGTTATTTGATTGAATATCTGGTTCTTCATTTGAATAATCCATATTATTATCTTCGTCATTAACAGAAAATATTTGCTGTGCAGATGGATACGTTTTGATACTATTTGACTTATTAACATTCTCGTTATGAATTTCATTAATGCTATCAATATTCATGTCATTATAATTCAGACATAACCGATGGCTATCATTCTCAATATCTGTACTTGAAGCTGCAACTGTTGCCTGCGTCTCCAAAGTATTAATCGAAGAAGACTCTTGATTGTGAGTTGGATGAGATATTGTAAGTTGTAAAAAATTTTCTTGAATATTCTATGGTACAGGATAGCCGTTTTGTTGCAATTTATCCGTTAGTAAAATGCTATCTTTTGAAAAGTGATCAGAACACAAACCAAGAAATTTAAGAGTACTCTTTGCTATATTCTTTAAAAGTGCATTCCCCGTAAAGAGAAAAATAAAACATGTAGAAAACGCGTAGAATTTAAATTTATTTTATCATACCAATACACATTATTTTAATATTAAATTGTTAGCAACAGCAACTTCAATTTAGAAATTACATTTGATAAACAAAGTATATTTTTCGTAAGTATATAAAAAACTATATTTTTGGAAAAATTTTCTAGTAGTCATAACAATTGTTTGACTCAAATAAATTTTTTTAGGTCTTTGCGAATAACTTTTTTGTAACCAATTTTATGCAAAAAAGGTAGAGATGAAAGTTGTTTAGAATTTAATTTTGCATAGGACACATGTATAGCCGAACGCAAAATTAAATTTTTTCATCGCTAAATTGTTAAACTATAAGAAACTTTTTCAATTCTTCATATTAATCCAATTTTTTTACAAAAAGACAAAGATTTTTTCATCGTATAAGCTCTCAAAGATGACTTGTAGTTCAAAAAATGTTAAAATCGGTGTCCGATATTGCTATCTGAAAATGGGGTCCGATTGCAAAGTTATTTATCCTAAAACTTGAAAGTCGTCTCCAAATTGGTCATGAAAGGATAAACGGAACCAACTGCGTTTAATCAATAGCTAATGACGTACTTAATAAACGCTAAAAAGGAATGTTCTTAAAATAAATATTTAACAACATTTTCAGTAAAAAAATAGCTTTTATTTTAGCCAATTTTAAAGCTAGAAAAATGCGGTAAAATGTATCTAAAAAAACATGTAAAATCATGAATTTTCATTTAAATTTTGTTATAATCCGATCAATAGGAGCAGAGATACGATTTTTTTTCAATCAACGATTACGCCGAAATTACTAGACGTTTTTAATTAAAATTTGGTACAATGCTTATTAAAATAATACTCTAAATAATAACACCTTTCTCGATAGCTGCAGATGGTTTAGTTCGTCTAAAATGATCGATGAACAATTAGAAATCTACGCGCGTGGTTGCGCGACTCTACGGCCGGGAGGTGCGGTGATAGAGGAACTGCCGCGCGGCGGCTGGCTGGAATTGTACATGTTAGTTGTAATTTAATTATCTCGGCAACCAAAGCTACGAGTGCAATAAAATTAAGCTTTTTTACGAGTCAATTTTTTTAAGAGTTAAATGAATTTATACATCTCTTCCAGCCAATCACAGATTTATTTTTTAGCCACCGTCGATAGAAGCATCATTAACAAAAATTTTTTTTATTTAATCTGTTTTTTCTTAGCTTTAAGGCTATACAAATGAAATTTTCATAGATGCAATGCAAACACTCCAAGTTATACATCTTTTTTAATAAAAAAATTTTCTTCTGTATATACAACCTTTGTATGCATGTATTGCACTACTATTATCTTAAAAATATTTACTATAATCATAAAAATGTTTAGCAGTACAATATATACATATAAAGGTTGTGCATATTGCCCAAAAAGATTTTTTTAAGAAAAATTGTTCAATTGGGGTGTTTGCATTGCTTCTATGAAAATTGAATTAGTCTATAGCGTAAAAGATGAAAAAAAGCATTTTAAATAATACAAAATGTTTTTGCAATAGCAGCTTTGGTCACCGAGATAATCAAACTACAATTAAGGGGATCCGATAGCCACTAATGACCCGTCACTAACGGTACGATCAAGAAGTGCTGAGATCGAATAAATATAAGGAATTACGCAAATTCAAGAGATACTTGCCC
Source organism: Philotrypesis tridentata (assembly GCA_018906965.1). Classification (NCBI taxonomy): domain Eukaryota; kingdom Metazoa; phylum Arthropoda; class Insecta; order Hymenoptera; family Pteromalidae; genus Philotrypesis; species Philotrypesis tridentata. The sequence continues at coordinate 290,978 of JACCIB010000075.1, read as the reverse complement.
TTCGTCTCGGTAGTACCTATCGGTAGTATAACGAAAATCAGTTACGTCAGGTTACGGCTACTGATTTTCGTTCGCATTTTTCTCCCCAATACCTGAACATTTTGATTCCAAACTGTGTATGCCGATAGGTACTACCGAGACGAAGGGCAAGTATCTCTTGAATTTGCGTAATTCCTTATATTTATTCGATCTCAGCACTTCTTTATCGTACCGTTAGTGACGGGTCATTAGTGGCTATCGGATCCCCTCAACATGTACAAATCCAAGCAGCCGCCGCCACGCCCGGCCGGAGAGTCGCGCGGCAGCGCGCGTATTCCTATAGTTGATCATCGATAATTTTAGACGAAGAAAACTATCTGCAATTATCGGCAAAGTTGTTATAATTTAGAGTATTATCACAACAAGTACTGTACCAAATTTCAATTAAAAACATCAAGTAGTTTTGGCGCAATCTTTGATTACAAAAAATCGTATCTCAGCTCTTATTCATCGGATCTTAACAAAATTTTAATGAAAATTCATGATTTTATACGTATTTTTAGATGCATTTTACCGCGTTTTTATAACTTTAAAATTGGCGAAAATAAAAACTATTTGTTGCTAAAAATATTGTTAAATATTAATTTTAAGAAAATTCCTTTTTAGCGTCTATTAAGTACGTCATTATAGCTGACGATTAAGCGCGGTTGGAACTGTTTATCGCTCCATGTGTAACTTGGAAATGAATTTGAAATTTTAGGGTAAATGATTTTGCACCATGATACGATTTTGACACATCGAAATCAGATACCAATTTTTACATTTTTCGTACTAAAATTCATCTTTGAAAGCTTACACGATGAAAAAAATCTTTTTTTTGGAAACTGTGGCAATATAAAAAATTGAAAATAAATTTAATAATCAAGAAAGTTAATTTTGCATTCGGCCACACGTGTGTCTTATGCAAAATGAAATTCTGAACAACTTTCATCTCTAACTTTTTTTGCATAACATTGGTTACAAAAAAGTTATTTGCGAAAAACTAAAAAAATGATTTTCTGAAGTTTATTTTTTGAAGTTTATTAATTGATGTAATAATAACAATGTTCCCGAAATGTGTTTGTGTTTATCAACAAATATTAGCTACATATTTCAATATTACATACCTGAGTATTCTACCCTTAAATCTTTCTGCATCTTGCGGAAAATAATACAAACGATGTTCACTATCTTTTTTATTTGCACAATTAGTATAATAACACTTCCGTTTATCTAATTGATATATTTGTCAGGGCTTTGCAACCCGACATGCATTTAAATCTGACATATTGTTCAAAGCATTGAACAACTACTTTGTCATGATTTACACTTAATTTTGCACAGGTTTAAACTTTTGTACACTTTTGCATTCTTTTTAGCACTTTAAACACTTTATTTTCACATATAATCTTTGAAAACTATGGACGAAACCTCGGACAAAACTACGTGTTTCTGCTACAACAGATTCTTGACAACTGACATTTAAATGCCTCGTAGAATACTCAATGGCAAATATGTGTACGTGTTTCTGCCATGACGGATTCTTGTCAGTTGACATTTAAGTGCCTCGTAGAATACTCGATGACAAATTTTCAGAAGAAATAGAGGATTAAAGGTTGTACATTTTCTTATTCTAGAAATATCTCGAAGCTTAATTGCTTGTTACTAGGTATATCGTAATTTATCATAGCTAAAGGAATTTATAGGTACAGTTGTAAATCCTATAGAATTTTGTTCAGTATAGCTTTTGCATGAAAACATACAATTCGATATATAAAAGAGTGTTATATCGGCTGTATATGTAATTGAATTAAAAAATTCTTTAATTTCAATTTTATTAACAAAAGCAGTAATTAAAGAAGTTTTTTATTGATTTATCAACACCTTTGATGTTTATAAGTTTACATCTCAGCCACTCTTTTAAAGAAGCCGCTTATACCACTAAAAAAGAAATGACACATTTAATTTATTTAAAAAATACAAACTTTAAACGATATACTTACCGAGGTAAATCTGGATCAACTCTGTTAATTATCAGATGAGTGAGAGTGTCTCTTTCATGTGGCTCCAGTATACCATGCTTATCGTATACATTTAAGACAATTTGTCCCTCTATGGTGTCTTCGAGCACAATTTTTAGAGTCTGAAAAAATAAATTTTTTAAAAATTATTATTAATAATTTCATATGTATATATTAGTCATATATTTACCTCTGTGGAGATGTTTTGAGCATTTAATTTAAATGCGTGCTGCACCTTGCTTGTTTTTAAATCTGTAGATCCTAATCTGTTGTATGGCCCTTTTTTATTTTTTTTTATGGATCTGCTCGATGAGTTCACTCTGCACCTGGTGATTTGAAACAATATTTAATCAATTTAATAAATAATATTGCATGAATTTTTACTTACAGTCTTGTTTATAGTCTCTTGATTATAGTCATCCGAGACCTCAGGTTCAGGGGCAGATTTCTTCTTTTTATTTTTCTTTTTCTTCTTTTTAGGTGGTACCTTGAGTTCCATAGGCGTGTCCGATACGTCTTTAGGATTGCCGGTTTCGGAATGTCTTCTCTTATTTAAGCTAATTTTGTTGAACCTTGGGGATAGCTTTTCAACGGTTGTATCCATAGCATCAGAATCATCTAAAGCATACTGAAAAATAAAATGATAATTTTGTATTGACACATGAAAATGTATTAAATAATTTATTTTGATGAAACATTTATCGCATACACTCATAGTGCTTGAAAGAAAATCAATCTCCTCTTGCTCTGTTCCGAAAACTCCAGAGAATGTGAGGCCACTTTCCTGTGCTATACATCTGCACAATTTTTCTATTGTTCGCTCGCTTAAATTAATTTGAGCTATTTTAAAATCAGCAGGTGAAAAATATTTTAGCACATCCCAATGAAGCTTTGAATCTAAACAAATAAAGCTTCTTGCAAACCACTACCTACGCGAATTATTAAGTAATTAAGTTATTACCTGTAAGAGCCTGAGATACTTCTTTTGAAAACCCCCATCTCTCTAACCTCTCTTCCATTGTCCGTTCAATATTCCTTTACGGGTCACTTAAATCTGGCACAACTTATAGAGTTTTATAGGTTAACAAAACATTCACTTCAATACGTCACTTTTTCTTCGATGACACTTTTTACTTTATTTGTTTTTTGCCACTTTGTTGAAACGTCTTTATCGCCGGCGACGTGCGATGATCGGTTACTCCGAATTACGTAGGTTAGGAACGAGCTACAGCCGTTGGCGGCATCCATGCTACTGAAGAACTGGAGCACTGATACAGTATGAATATCACTATAGCTATACTCATAATATAGCTATAATGATACTCATACGGTTATTATCAAAAAACTATTTTTTTTCTGGCACTGATAGCTTTCTGTGCACGTTCCCCTGCCTTAAACGCGTAAATTAAACCTGCGCCTATATCAAACAGATATTCCTCCTGATTGAATCCTCCTGTTGCAGGAGGATTGTCCTCTTGCGATAGGAACCTGCGGTTCCCGAACTGGAATGATGATTTTGCCGCGCAAGATGAAAATCCTCCTGTAGTAGGAGGATTCGACCAGGAGGAATATCTGTTTGATACGGGACTACCAATTTTCTGAGTGTAGGAGCAAGCCATAGGCATTTTCAAGAGCGGGTAGAAAAAACGACTTCGAAGCTCGACTCTTTATGACTCTCCACCTCTCTCGCCTGCATATATTTTTCGCTGCATCTTGAGTTTCTGTTGAGATTTGACTGGCTTCGACTGAGACCGGACGAAAACTCGTCGCACGAAAACCCCCGTCTCTAGCAATCTCTCTACTCATCTCTGGTATTGCGTCTATGTTAAGCACTCACGCATTTTATTTGTATTTTCTGAATACCTCGAGATCCAGTGATTTTCGTTAAATTAGCTGCAGATTTTCAGAGTGATTCTAAAAGATTAAGACCATTTAAAAAATCAAAATATATATTTTGAAAATAAAATTTTGGATTTCTCATCGAAAAAAATTACATTTAAACAGAAAAAAAATTCTAAGCAAAAAAGTGTTCTTGTCATTTGTCGTAATTGCTTCCTTTTCGAGCTAAAAATCGACGAAAATGCCACATTTTTTACGGTTTAAATTTGCTTAGAATTTTTTTCTATTTAAATGCAATTTTCTTCGATGAGAAATCCAAAATTTTGTTTTCAAAATTCATATTTTGATATTTTAAATGGTCTTAATCTTTAGAACCACTCTCAAAGTTTGCAGTTAATTTTGAATTATAAAAAGGTTCTTTGATGAATTTTGTGGTTGTCTGGATCAAAATCTCAGTTTTTCTGATTTTAGAGATTAAATGAATGCAAGAAAATGACACGATATGTACACACACACACACACACACACACACACACATATCTGTGGCTTATAGGAAGAACCACTTAAGTGACATTTTCGTGTTTTCGAGAAAAAGCGAAATCAATATTTGGAGTAATACGTAAGATCGAAATGTCAGAGAAAAGATCTAAGTATTGGTTCATTTGATTAGGTATCTGATACGAATACAACCGTAGTATTACATTTATAAATAGTTTCTTTATCGACGCGCAAACTAAACAAATTACTCGAGTTAAGTGGTTCTGCGGGAACTTTGCAGATAAGTGGTTATGCGGTCACTTTCTTTGAGGGCTCGTAACTAATGCTATTTGCGATTAAAAAAATTCGGACGGGGCATATTTTTAAAGTTTTTCTTATGCCCTTTCCAATGGTGCAACTGAATTTTTCGAAAATTCTTATTAACAATGAGAAAAAACGGTTTAAAGAAAAAAAGCATGGTTTTTCCACAATTTTTTTTGTTAATTTGAGATTTCAAGAACGTTTTCATTTGCAATGTATCTGGAACCCCTATAATAAATGAAATAAATGTCCAAACCTAAAAGATACGTGATTTAGGGGTTGATTTTGAACCTCGGTGTGGTCAAACTGGCGCATATTATAATTGAAAATTTTTTACGAAGACATTTACGAATTTTTTATTCACAAACCACGCACTTTTGAAAAAAATTTTCAAGAATAATAAGTTCTTAGAATCAGCTAAGGAATATGTAAGAATTTTATCAGAGCAATTCCAGTAATTTTTTTGTTTTTGCAAATTGACAATTTTTGAAAAATTTAAAAACATTAAAAAATTTTTTTTAAATTAAAGAAAACCGACGAATATATCGGTGTAGGTAATTAGATATATATTATACAGCTTTAAGGTAGTTCACTTGCTCCATAGGTGCTCAACCTTGGATTAAATTTAGAAACTTGATTTCTAAATTGTTTTATAACATTTTATAATGAAAAATATTTACAACTAATACTGCAAAACATAATACTGTAAATCAAAAATGTCTATAGTTGCAAACATTAAAGAAAGTTGCAAAAATGAGAACCACGGCGACTATATATAGATTTAAGAATAGCATTAGATTTAAACTTTTAAATGCGGTATCTTTTGAAAAAGCACCGCTTGCTATGTTTTAAATAACGGAATCGTAATCTTAGTTGCTTAATGTTTAACATACTAGTTTTTTAAAAATCCAGCAATGAAATTCGCCAAGCAGTTGATGAAAATATCCTTTTCGAAGCGTGCTTCCCATATACTCGTATGTTAAAATCTTAAAGTTTAGATTTTAATAGCTTAAAAACGAGTACCGCTTACTTCCTAAAAAAATACCAATGCATCCGTTGGGATCTCAACTAGAAAGTACTTAAAAATGAAAAACGCTAGCAATAAGTTTCTTTTTCGAGTGAACTACCTTAATGTACTCCACACGGTGTATCTCGTCCAAAAATAAAAAAACGAGTGCACTTAAATGGTTCTGCGGTAACATTCTTACGAGAGACGCAGTTAAGTGATTATGCAATCGGCTGGCATTTAAAATATTTATGCATTTCTGAAATCATACTATTGTACAATGAAAAAGGGTATTAAGAGCACCTCGAATTCGACATAAAAAAATTTTTCGCAAAATGTCACTTAAGTGGTTCTTCCTGCAAGCCACAGATATATGGCATTCTTTGTAAAAAAAACCATCCCCCTCATCTAAAAATTGTTCTAAAATTGGAGCAACCCACAGAACATTCTAATAACCGATTTTCTAGCTGGTTATGTCTAGTTTTCATTCTAGTGGGGCCTTTTTTGAAAAGTCAAAAGGACTGACCTTAAATTTGCCCTTTCTTTACAGAAACTCTTTATTTTTTATAAAAACTTTTTGTTTTGAGGATTTTTCGTCCGCTTAACATTTTCTTGTTTACTCAATATATTTCTAAATCATGTCCTCGATGTCTAAACCTAAAAAGACTGGTGGTTTGATCGTGAAAATTTTTTAAACAAAATGGCAGTTGATTTGGAAATTTGGTTTTTTAAATTAAACAGAATTATTTCTCTCTACCTATTAACTTCAGTAAAAATTTTGAAAGATGTGACGAGTATCGTCACACCGCATGCATATTTTATTCTAATACATATGTTTTTATATATTTGCATGTGAGTTGACTTTTCAGATGTTCCCGCGCACCAGAGCTGTACGAGAGCTGATGGGTTTGTGAGCGCGCCGTCTGGTGAGAGAGCGCGCGTGAGAGAGAAGCTTCTAGCGTCACGTTAGGCTAGGGTTAGATTCGATTCGAGCATCGAGCGCGCGTGTTGTAGAACAGGAGAGCGTCCACTCCGGCTATAGAATTACTTTGTATTGTTGGTGATTACGATAATTGCGATTACGTGTGCGAGTGGAGAGATCTACACCGTTGCGAGAGCCTACTGTTCACCAGCTAGCTGGACCGAAGCGAGACCGCAGTTTAGGCTGATTATTGTGATAGCGTCCTTCGCATTTCTGTAAGTATCAGCTTCTCTCTTTCACTCTCACCAGCGCGTTCAACAATATTAGCTTTCTTTTGACCGTGAGGTTGCGTGCTAACGAAGCACACTTGTACGTTTATTCTGTTATACTTCTTTGATTTGATTAACATAATATATGCAATAGCCTTTTACCGAACGTCACTTGTGTATTTCATTTGCGAGTTTATGGTTTTCCCTGGTCCCCTTTTTCTAAAACCCACGGAGAATTTAAGTAGAGTAAATCTACATTTAACGTGGACAATCCCCGTTACATTGGCGCCCATCAGTGGTTAGATTTAGCTAGAGCAGGGAATAATTTTGTAGGAAAAACTTAGTGCGAAATCGCGAGTGTTCGTTATAGGCGGATAAGCGTGCGGAGATATACATTGCGTGTATAGTGTAGCGAGCGAGCGCGAACGTTGCCGAGTGTTTACATCGCGCGGCTAGACTTGTCGTCCGCGAATGTAAACATTGCGCGCTTCCAGCTACCGAAAATTTTAGCATTGGCTGGAATATTATTTCGGGAAATAAGTTTTATTTTCTCGTCGCGTGATTTATATGCTTGATGTTGGCGATTAATCAGTACGTAATTACTGGATTAATAGTAGTATAGCGAATCGAATCTCAGATTGCGATTATTCTAGGGGAATAATTTTTTTTGAATATTATTGATTGAACAATTAAGTGTAAATAATTGTTTTTCCCTAGTGATATTAAATATTATTTTTATTATTTATATTATTTGATATAATTGCAGTCAAATCGACTGGTTAATTTTTCTGATTTATATATTGTGTGTGATAGCGTGATTTTGGCGTTGCTAACAGCTATATAGCATACGCGCTCAGCTGATTGGATGTGTGCGTGTATCAGTGTATCACCGAGATAGGTTTAGATACAGGTATACTTTGCGGAGCGTATTGCAACGGTGAAGCGTGGACTAACCGGCAGGGTAAATTACTGTTTGAATTTGAAATTTGAAATTGAACTTTATTTCTCGGTGTAGGTTTATTGAATTTAAATTGAGATTAGTGACGAAATATTTTATTTTATTTTGTTTGTTCGTGATACAATTTAAGCGAAATTTTTTTCAATTTAAATTTTAAAGAAAGTAAACTCTTAATTCGAGTACAGCTCGGTAATAAAATTTTGGTTTTTGTTGTAAATTTTATTTTGGAATTTTCTTTCGAATCGGAAAATTTTCTTTTGAATTTTTTTTTTCCTTGTCTGGTCGTAGTGTTGTTAATAAATTACATAAGTGTAATTTGGAATTACACAGATTGTCGAACGAAGGAGGCTGTGACTGAATTAAGAGCGACACGCGAAATAGGTTATTGTTCAATTATTTAAATTTTGGTCATTATTAGTTTATTTCTTTCGTAATTTGTCTCTTGTATATTTTTTTAGTTAGCGAGGTCGCATTCAAAATTTACAATGGCGATGCGAGTAAATATTTTTGCGGAAGCAGATCAAGAAATTGAGAGATGGGCAATATCATTGTCAGAAGATAGACTAAATGATTTATTGCGTAGATTTGAATTGATAACGGACGAAAGTAGGTACAGTAATATGGGTAGGTTAATTAGGCGATTGCGCGGTGATTACACTGCGTATGATTTTGTGAGGACGGATGAACCGAGCGAAATCGCAATGTCGAGAAGAGACGCGACATTTCAGAAGATTATTTTGAGAGAAGAAAATCTGTCTAATGAGACGAAGTTGACGACGTGGGTGAGACTTAGATTGCCAACCGCTGTAGAGTCAGAAGCATCAAATTTAGATGAAACTGATCAGCAAGAAGAAATTTTAGATGATATCTTCCGGATAGAGCGAGACAGTGATTTAGAGTCTAACAGAGGGTCTGTTGATGATGTTGACATTTCTGGAGTGAATCCCATTGTTGCGATGGCAGAGGTGCATAATGAAGTTGAAGAAATAGTGGAACTTCAGCAGCGAAATACTTGCGAAGATAGCGTTGACGCAAGATTGGACATCGCGGGTAACAATAAAGACGACTTTGAAGATAAAGACAGGAAGCAAGATAGTCATCAAGAAGTGATTGCACGTTTGCGAGGAGAGTTAGCTGCACAGCGTGAATCGGCTAGACAATCTGAAGCCAGATGGAATGCGTATGCTGCTGGCATGGAAAAGTCTATGGTGGACCTTACAAGTTATTATTGCAAGTTGACAGAAGAGGTAGAGCAGATTCGAGTTCAATTTCGAGATACGTTTGTTGTACATAGAGAACCGGATGCTCACAGTACTAAGATAAATTCTAACGTGACAAAATTTGTACCCGGTCAAGTAACAAAGATGACTGGAATGGACAGATTACCATCTCAAGTAGAACCCCAAGGTGTGTCTCGGGGGGGAGGATCAGCTGCTTCGACGAGTAAGGCAGTTAATGAATATTTGTCGATGTCGAGACTAACGTATCGTGACGTTGGAAAAATTGCTCGTGAGTGGAAAATCCAGTTTGACGGTGGTAAAGATAGTTGCATTGAAGAATTTATTCAGAGAATGAATGAATGTAGGGCGTCATCGCATTTAGATGATACAGATTCATTGAATGCGTTACTCCATGTTATGACGGACGGAGCGTTAATCTGGTGTCGACAAATGCGTCAAACTTGGAAGACTTGGAAAGATTTTTGCAGTGATGCTAGGCAAAGCTACGGTATGGACCAAGACATTCAGATGAAGTTATTAGCGGAAGCGCAAGCGCGCACACAAGGAAAAAATGAACCAGTACGTGATCACATCATGGCGATGCTAGCGATCATGAGTAGGCTTGATGATCCGCCGGAGGTTGCGGTACAGCTGAAAATGATATATGATAATATGCTGGCAGAAGTTAGAATGCAAGTGCCTCAAAGGAAAGTGAAGAATATAGGAGACCTTATCATGTTGGCCAGGAACGCTGAAAAGCTGATTCATGATAGAAATCACTATAAGCCTCCTCCATCACCTAACAGATGTTTATTGCCGAAACTGGCTTATAAAGAAAAACCTGTTCAGGAGACTTCGGAGAAGACTAAAGGCGGAGTACCTGTTGCGACGATCGCGGATCCTGGTGATATAGGTGAAACTATAAGGGTGGCAGTGCGAAATGCTATTGCTGAGTTGGGGTTACCCTCAGCTTCTACTTCACAAGGGCACCGGGGTAAGAAGTCTATCTCTAAAGGAGCGAAGTCGCAAGCGAAGGCAGCGACTACAGTATCTGACAGTCAATCAGGAAAGATAAGTGCTGTTTCTGAAGAGAAGAAAGATGCTCCTAGGAAGTCGAGAAGTGATCATAATAAAAACCAGGACTCTTGGGGTCCATGTAAACCTTTTGTTAGATGTTATGGGTGCGGATGGCCGCGACATACAACTAAAACTTGTCCGGAGTGCTCGCAGAAGAAGAACTCTGAGGATAAGACGACTGAGAAGAACTCAGAAGACTCGGGAAACGAGAAAGGGAGCAAGTAGTTCAGGCCCATACTTCTCCTATTATTGTGGCGGCCTCCCAAGAAGCAAGTCAGGCTACTGAAGAAGCAGTGATGCCTGTTACAGTATTTGATCCATCCAATGTGGACTGCAGTCGCTGGTGGATGCCAGTGGTCATTGGTGATTTTCATTTACGAGCACTTTGTGACTCGGGAGCTGCGCGTACCGCTTTAGGTCCGATTGGATTACAGATAGCTACAGCGCTGAAACAAGCTATTGTTCCTTATACTGGACCAGGTGCGAAACTCGCTGATGGACAGCTTGTGCCGATTTACGGTTATGTTCGATTGCCGTTCACAGTGTTAGACCAATCGCGAATTTTAAATGTTATGATTTTAAGTGCACTCGATTCCGAATGTATACTCGGAACAGATTTTATGCGAGCATTTAACGCGATTCTTTTACCTAGAGAGAATAGATTACAAATAGAAGGTGTCACCGAATCAGTTCCTCTAGAGATTTCTGCTCTCTCAGAAGGAGTAGCAAGCGCTCTCGCAGCCATCGGTTTGGCCGATGTAACCTCAGAACAGCGAAAACGCCTACAAGAGCTGTTAGACGGTTGGCTTCCAGCTGGGGAAGTACCGTTGGGGTGTACACATCTGATCCAGCACAGTATTGATGTGGGGTCTGCGAGACCAATTAAACAACGTTATTATCCAGTGTCAAAGAAGATTGAGGAAGAAATGCATGCTCAAGTGCTAAAGATGTTGGACGCGGGAATCATACGCCGTTCTAACAGCAGCTGGTCAAGCCCCGTAGTCATGGTCCGCAAATCGGATGGTACCTACCGGTTCTGCGTTGACTATCGGAAGCTTAATGCTGTTACAACCGCGAGCGCGTATCCGTTGCCATACATGGATACCATTTTGAGTAAGCTTCAGAAGGCGAGATATATTTCTACCATTGATCTCAGTGCAGCATACCACCAGATACCAATGAAGGAAGAAGATATTCCTTTGACGGCATTCACAGTATCTGGGTTGGGTTTGTGAGGGCTCCTGGGGGGGAGGAAGCGACTCTCGCAGAGTCTGACGCGTCGGAAACTGAAAATAGGGGTTCACCGGTACTTCATGCGAAACGCGGTCGACCGAAAGGTCCTAGTAAACAGCGAGAACCGCAAGTTGAGTTGTCTCCAAGACGTACGCGATCAAATAGGGCGAATGTTTAGGATAGAGTAGGGTATTAGGTAGAAGAACCCCGGAATTTTGCTGACAACAACCATCGTTTAATCAGGACTATGAGTTACAGCAACAACTCGATGGCCTCGATAGGCTAGAAGGGCGAGTTCGCTAACCTTAGGGTTTACGTTTTTTTTGAATATACTTTTGTAAAAAAGAAAGCTGATAGTGTTTTTATTTATTTAGCCCTTATCAAAAGTTTGATTTGTTTTTTTTCTTGCAATGAAGTTTGGTTTTTTTTGCATGTGTTTGAGTTAAAACGCTTTATTTTAAAATTTTATTTTCTTTTGTTTTTATTTCGCAAAGAAATGCTTTATTATTTTATTATTTTATCATCTCGGTCGTTTTTGCATGCTGGTGAGAGCATTGGAGAGCTGGTACGCTGTAAAAGCTACCCAGCGTCTGGAGGGGGGGCATGTGACGAGTATCGTCACACCGCATGCATATTTTATTCTAATACATATGTTTTTATATATTTGCATGTGAGTTGACTTTTCAGATGTTCCCGCGCACCAGAGCTGTACGAGAGCTGATGGGTTTGTGAGCGCGCCGTCTGGTGAGAGAGCGCGCGTGAGAGAGAAGCTTCTAGCGTCACGTTAGGCTAGGGTTAGATTCGATTCGAGCATCGAGCGCGCGTGTTGTAGAACAGGAGAGCGTCCACTCCGGCTATAGAATTACTTTGTATTGTTGGTGATTACGATAATTGCGATTACGTGTGCGAGTGGAGAGATCTACACCGTTGCGAGAGCCTACTGTTCACCAGCTAGCTGGACCGAAGCGAGACCGCAGTTTAGGCTGATTATTGTGATAGCGTCCTTCGCATTTCTGTAAGTATCAGCTTCTCTCTTTCACTCTCACCAGCGCGTTCAACAATATTAGCTTTCTTTTGACCGTGAGGTTGCGTGCTAACGAAGCACACTTGTACGTTTATTCTGTTATACTTCTTTAATTTGATTAACATAATATATGCAATAGCCTTTTACCGAACGTCACTTGTGTATTTCATTTGCGAGTTTATGGTTTTCCCTGGTCCCCTTTTTCTAAAACCCACGGAGAATTTAAGTAGAGTAAATCTACATTTAACGTGGACAATCCCCGTTACAAAGAATAATAATGTCTTAGCATCAGATGGAATTGTCTCAAATTTTTTCGGGATGATCCAGTGAAATGTTTGATTTTTCAAAAATTCGAAGAATGGTCATGGTTTTCTAGAGAAATTATGATTAATAATGAATAACTTTTCTCTCTATCTTTTCTTGCATAAAATGAGTTACGAAACAGTTATTGGCGAAAAACTGAAAATAAGTGCTTTTTTGAAGTTTACTTTGCAATCATAACAATGTTCCCGATCAGGCCCGAAGTCGAAACTTCAGGATTACTTTCAGTAGGTTACTACTAACATATTTTGACAATAAAATTAAATCTAGAAGAAAGTGGCCAACAAAAATACAGGACTCCCGGACTATATCAGGATAGTTAGCACGCTCTACATCATTTCGTCAGCAGTCATTTTTAGAATAGTTGAAGAAGTTTGTTTCGTCTTAACTCTCTTCCAATATAGTTAAATTATATCACTACTTTTAGAATTGTATCATACGGTTCTGTAATAGTTCAATATTTAGACCGGATTATTATGTCGAATAGTTCGAAAGGATCGATGCATCAATCCTTATATTGATGATGGCGTACCTGATCACAAAGGTTCAATCCGTCAATTAAGAAAAATATCCAAATAATTACTAGAGAGGTAGCCTCGCTTGCCAATTGATGCTATGATTTATAATAGTCAAAAATAATATAATAAACAAATATAATAAACAACATTTTAATATCAAAAGAAAACTATTGAACAACACTAATACATTAAATAAAAAATTTAAGTCAAATAAAACGGAAGAAACTATTACAAAAAAAATAAAACCAAAATTAATTGAATATGATTGTAGTACCAGACATAATATATACGAAACTATTGAATCTAATACAAAGTTGTATTTAAATAAAGTTGAGGAAACAGTTTCTGAAAATACAAAACAAAATATTATTGTATCAGATTTTGGTGAAATGACTTATAAATGCAAATATTGTTCAGCTGTTTATTAAATACAAGAAAAAAAAGTACTTGTTGTCATTATGGAAAAATATGTTTATCACCTTTAAGTAAATATGACATTACTTAAAAAAAATATTATTGTTTGATAAAGATTTTAGAATTTTAATTCGATATTATAAGTCTATTTACATTTGCTTCTTCCAGTGCTAATGTACAGCATATAAAAGAGAAAACTGTTTATAATTTAAAAATACAAGGACAAGTTTGTCATACAGTACCTATTACATTACTACCAAAAGACAATGATACTTCTTGTGATCAGTTTTACATGTATGATGATAATATTGCTGTTGAAAAAAGATTAAAAACTAATCATATATATTAATTAAAAGTCATCTAGAAACTTTAACTATGTTACTTAAACTAATCCTTATGTTAAACATTATAAATTTTTACATGAACTTTCATATATACGAGAACTTCCAGACTATAAATTATACTTTATACAAAAAATGAGAAACATCAACAATGTTATAATAAACCATTAACATCTGAATGTGGTGCTATAATAATTTCAAAAACTGGAATTCCTGATAACTATGATATATGCATTAATCCAGAATGTAACGATAAAGAAATAACTTATATATATATATATTAATAAATTATCTCATCACGTTGCAAGAACCTTTAGCTCGCATAGGTAGTCGAGCACGGAGCTGCTCGATTCCCCACTCTGCCTCTCTCGCTCTCAGCTGCGGGTGCCGCGTACTCGTGTGTGTCACCTCGCTCTCTCTCCCCACGCGCCGTCGGCGCGTCTTGCTAGTACGTTCGGTGGAGAGGGAGCCCCCGCGCAGCCAGCGCATATGTACAGTTGAGGCGGCGCGCACGTTCTCGCATCGCCGAGTTGATTGCGGGGTACCGACAGGGGGGCCTTCTTCCTCGCCGAAACCGAGCGCGTGGGTCGGCATCCGTGTTGGAGACAGTCGCCATTCAGCACCACAGCCAGTAACACCTCTACTGGCCCTATCTAATCCCACTAATAAAAAGTCATGACCGGATGTTTTGAAGCCGCTGAAGACGAATTGTGATTGGTTGATGTTGTGCGCATGCGTCAAGACTCAAGAGACAATATGTTCATGTGTCATGGTTCATGTGTTTCCGGTGAATGCGTTAGTTTGAGGTTAGAGCGCGCGAAGCCCGCTGATGTTGATCTAACATTCTCGCCTAATATAATGGCAAAAAAGATCTGCGTGCAAGCAGAGTGCAGGTACAAGAAATCGAGAAAGATTTGTTTTTATTTTATACACAATAGAATCGACAATGGGTTCATGAGTTCTTCATATATAGATATACCTATGCACAGTTCGATAAGTTCTTTTTAAAAACTGTACTTTAAAAAATAACTTTTAAAAGAGAAATAATTCTTCAAAATTTTCAAAATAAAAATCGAATTTGATTATTTTAAGTATTTCTGAGTACTATTAAATTATGAACAAAGTGCAAGAAAAATTAGAGCGCGCGAAGCGCGCTGCTCTTGGTCTAGTTATTTTTAATCCGCGGTCGCGTGTCTTATTAGTACACGCTATAGTTTACGTAATAATATCTCGCATATTTGTCTCGCGACGTCCAGTCTCGATACAAGAGCATTAATACAAAAGGTGGTAATCATTCACCTCCGATATACGGCATACTAGTACAGGGAAAAACCGGGTATCAGCCTTAGTGCGGAAACCGGTGGGAGATCATCGTGTATACGAAGGTCTCCTCCTATACAGTATACAACCGTATATCCGCCAGTTTTGTGAGAGTTCTAACATTATATATATATATATTATTATTATTTCTTGTAATTTACCTCAATATTTGTAATCATTCAACTATACATTCTCACCCGGGTCGAACCTCACGCGCATTAAACGGCGTCGCCGATGCCGGAATATTAAGCCATCATGACGTCTACAGAGTGTCTAGTCGCGTGCCTTTAGTACACCTTTTCAACTTTCCAAACAATTTCTTTGCAGTATCTATCAACATTTCTATTTACTTGATATTAATTATGAATAAACGAATTAAATTAATTAACAACAAATTTGATTATCGCTCTCATTGGTTTCCTGGCCGCTTTCCGTTCCTGCCACTACGTGGGTCCTTGGCAACAACGAGAATTTACATTAAGACTCAAACATCAATATTTAGTCCAAGTCATTGGCGACATAGCACATGAAGCTTTCTATCTATATTATTTACGTTCAATCATTTCGGATACCATTGCAGCCGATTAAATTCAAGTCCACCGTTGGGAGTGTGGATTTGAATTTCAACGTACAACTAATCGATGCCATCTACTGACAACGTTCTACATATATCTTAAAGTTCAATTTATTTTTGTGCCAACGATAAAAGAACCTCCCAATGGTACCCCTGGTGGGACCCACGGTCTAATAGTGATTCAGGGATGATGTATATGGCCGTTTACCCGTAGATGCGATAATCAACGACTGTAACGTTTACCCTTTTAACTAACCATTGCATATTCACATTATTTTCTCGTTACAAGAACCCTGTACTTTCATCGTCTAATACCTGTATTGTCTTACTTGTATTGTCTTGTTCTTTAAGGGGACCAACCACTTTTGAAGGCTGAAAAATAAAAAGGTTGTTAATTCATTTCAGAATTATTTTAAATAATTCAAGTAAATTTTATATAAAAGAACACTACTTTACCTTTAATTTAAGATTTCAAACGCCTCATTTGGATCCTTAGATCCAGACTTGTGATACTTACAGCGTAGCATGAATTTTTGCATTGTCCGTAGAGTCCAAGAGGAACCAGAGGGTCTAGAGACCTGGGACAAATTTTAAAATGTTTTTCAGGAGTGTCATTTCCGTATGAATGTAGGATTTTTTATTAGAAGGCTTAGAAAATTTTTTATCATGAAAAAACTGAATTTTTTTTTTGCCGGACTAATTTTCACACATTTTTTGGGCTAAAAAATTTTCTAAGCCTTTTAATAAAAAATCCTACATTCATACGGAAATGACACTCCTAAGGAACATTTTAAAATTTGTCCCAGGTCTCTAGACCCTCTGGTTCCTCTGGGACTCTACAGACGATGAGCTAAAATCAGTAAAAATCAAAGTTGTGGTAAATCAGCTTTAAAGATTACGCTTATAATTTATATGATAATTTATCTTACCAATCACTGGCTCTTTTAGATATTTTTTTTCCAGTATTTGACAGTTGTAGGCCATCCTTTTCTGCATTTATATCTTGTAGTTTATCCCAATGTAACCTCCAAGTGTCAGATTCACTGAAAAAACATGATAAATTAATTTCTAAAAATCTATTCAAATCAGCTAGAATAATATAGAGAAGTATACTTATCTTTTTTTCGTAGTCATTTTAAGGCAGATTTTTTGGCACCCTTCGCACACTACCTAGTGTGCACCAGCTGCGTAGGAATCATCCTCCTGCATCTGTCTTGCTCTTCTCCTAAGGCTTCGTGCTTCCTTTGAGCTGGCTTGGACTTGCTGATCCGCTTGAAAAATCCTCTGGTTGTCTGTGGAGTTTGCCCATTCTGCAGCAGCGTGTCCAGGCTCCACATCCAACTCCTTGAGTATCCTAAGCAGTCCAGAATTTCCATCATTAAACATGGTGATTGCACAGTAAACACCAATTTTGAGAACTGACAAGCCACTGAAAGATGTTTTGGGTACTAATCTCCAAACAGAATTGTTAAAACTCTCATTAGAGTTTTGTGTGAATCCTCCAAGACATCTTTCAAGTAGTTCTGGCTTACTCAAATCTTCATAAATTGGTTTTATCACTTCCATAATAAAAGGTGAAAGGCTGTTCTTGTGAGTGAAGCTGGCGATGGTCCCTGCAGCCTTCGACTTCTGCCATTGGCACCAACTGTCAGGTCCTGGCGGGCACAAGTGATGTGATGGTTGGAGGTCCGTTGATTGCATATGATAGAAGGTTGCCCAAATATCATTATGCATTTCCTCTGTTGAATCCGGATGACTTCTGATGGCCTTACCGTAATAGGTTGACAACTTGTCAACCATTTTACCTGTTAATCTTCCTTTGCCACCAATAGATTTGTTATCCGGAAGCTTCTTGCCAGCGTGGGACTTGATCAGGTTTCGAAGGCGAGTACCCATCCTCTTCTGCACGTGTTGGATACATTCTTTCTTCTGCACTAGAAGGTCATCACCATAGGGCTTACACTCACTCACAGCCTTATATACTTTACAATCACCATCTCCAATGTACTGCTGATACTTGATGTTATGTTTTTCTTCTGAGCGTTGAAAAATTTCCAGGATGCCATCAACTTCCATTCTTCCAGCACTTCCTTCATGGTTCGCACTGCACTCGGGCTCATGGTTTTTATACCATTCTTCATACTCTGCAGTATTTTGTCGGTTTTCCCACTTACGGCAGGGTTGGCAAAAGCTATTTTTGATAGCAATATCCAACACCTTACCTGTGTGGTGCCCGACAATACTCGCAAAGCCTTGAAGTGAGGAGAAGCCCTTCTTCCTCCATGAACCGTCACCAGAAACACTTAATCCAGGAGACTCTGTAGCAGCATCTTCTTCTGTAACTGCAGCTGCCATAGATTCCATGGCCACTTTTTCACTGGCATCACATAACTTTTCGTTCACCTTGTCATAAGCTGAACGAACAATTGGCTTGGCGCAGTCCATCAAACCACAGAAGGTTGATAAACCAGCATGACCAAGTCCAATGGCACGGCATGCTAATACTGCTCTTCTATTATTCTCCCATGCATGGTTGTTTACGCCAACCTTTTTACAGGAGTTAATAGAAGACACTTTTTCACACACAGCACAAGTTACTTGAATTTTAAATCCAAATTCTTGAGGTTCGGACTCAAAGATTTGAACTTTGCCATGGCACTCACTACAACACAAAAGCTCCTCAAGCTCAGGAAATAGAATGTTAATGTCAACTATTCTATTTCTGACCTCAGTGGAGCCTTCCGCTGCTGGAATCTGGATTTTTCTTGAAGATGCTGAAGGTCTGGTCTTCGCTGCAGGTTCATCCGAATCAGTATTCCCTAAAAACTTCTTTGGCCTCTTCCTATTTCTTCCCCAAGCGTGTTTCCTATCAGAATGTGCATTCGCTGGCCTGCCTTTTTCATCCTGCTGCATTTTCAATAAAAACACTTCCTCTTGATACTTCCTCTTGAAAATGCTCTTGACACTTGCTCTTGATATTTCCTCTTGACACTTGCTGAATTTTGTTTGTTTGTAAAGCTCAAAAATGGGTTATGTTTACAAAAAGTAAATCATACCTCAGAGCTTTATCAAAACAGAGGATTTTAAAATGTTTGTCGACTGCGCGCGCTATAGTGATTGATTCTAACCTCCACTAACAGGTGTCGCGCCGGGCGCGCGAAATTCGAATTGTGTACTTATAAAGTGCCTTCTTTATAGGTAGAAAAATGTAGGTAGATAAAACTTGAAAAACATGATTAGTGATTTATTATAAATATTTAAAATAATTTCTGAAAAATCAGTGAAATCAGTGAAATCTTTTTTTTTACTTTTTGATTTTTAATTTCGAAAGGAAAAATTTTAAAAATATGCGGCTTTCACGGTCGTTTTCTACGGAAAATTTTCTATCGAAATAAAAATAAAAAAAAACTCGATTTTTTCGAAATTTAAAAGTGGTTGGTCCCCTTAATAGATGGTACGAATTCCGGTCTTGGAACGTATCAAAGCATCCGTTCGTCCGTAGGTGAGCACGATACACTCAAGAGACAGTTAAATCTACACGCGGCCATGATCCTTAAATTAGCGCGCCGTGAGGAGATACAGGATTTCCGCATTCGAGCGTTAGAATTCGAATTAGTACATTTGGGTGATACGTGTAACAATTACACGGAGACGCTCACAGATACTCTATAAAGGAGTTCGCAAAGTTGAAGGAAGGCTTACGTGATCTCCTAAAGGATTTTGCGCACGACCTTTGCGAAAACAGTAAAAGAATACAAGCGTGGGAGGAGTCGCTTGGGGCGCACGGTTTCCGGCTCCTAACCTAACGAGGCAAGACCCTATCTCACATATATAGTGGTTTCGGTAACTGTTAATAGTTACTTGAAGAATGTCCTTCCCACATAAGCGCGGTCGGGGAAACGGTACACTGCCTCGTGACCCTTCCCGTGCCACGCGTCAATACCCGATGAGTCGGGAAACGCGTAATTGTTGCATCGCGTACCTCGGATTCACTGTTGTCACTCAGTAATAGTGATACAAGGTTTGAAGGAACGGATTCTTCATACCACTTTGAAGAGTCAATATATGATTTTATCCGGTGATGATCAGAACATCACCCAAGCTCGTGATACCACGAATATCACTTGTCCAGAGATAACCATCTGGATTGGTGACGTCTCACTCCCTGCACTCGTCGACACAAGGAGTATGATTACATGCGTTTCAGGAGAAACGCACGAGTCTAATGTACATGCATGGAAACAGTATCCCACTCTTCCGCTGGTGGGAATTAAGGCAATGGGTTTCACCGGAGAGAAATCCGTCAGCCTAAGGAAACAGTTCCATGCACCTGTACACGCCGAGTCATTGCGCTCGGAGTTCAATTTTTCAATAGTTCCCAAGATGGTGCGCCAATGCATCATCGGGATAGATTTTATGCAGCACCACGGAGTGATCGCCAACTTACGCGATCAACAGATCACTCTACGTGGCCCAGGTGACGAACACGACACAGTGTGTTATAGGTAAGGCAGCAAGATGGGAGTTTATAATGACTGTCTGGAGTATTATTTGGCATACTTTTTAACATATTGAAGTCTATTTAATAATGGTAAGTATTGCATGTAACTGTAATTTATAAACATTACTTGATTATGAATAGCTAACGATCATTTTTATTTTATTTTCAGCTTCTAAATGCTATTATCATACAGCATGATAGGCGCGTACCACCAAATATACTTAATTGTATGAATATTTGAGTACCAAAAGCAAATCAAGGTATGCCAGACAGTTTCTGTAAGTATAGCTGAGTTCATTTGTATGATTTACATAATAAACTTTAAGGGGTTATGCCTGAGTTGAACCTGTAAAAAAGACATTAATAAGTAATAGGCTGAAAAAAATTATTTATTAATAGTATAAAAAAAATCTTTCTCCTACTTCAAATATAGGTATTAAACATATTTTTAACTATTTTAAAAAAATTATATGTATTGTAAACAATTACATGTATGAATTATTAATTTTCAGCACTTTTTTCCCTTTGCCGCAGGATATCTCAGCATCCAGATGATGAATTGACACCAGACAGGATGTAAAATCTTCTGAATATGTTTCTTCACTGCTTGAGCGGAAGACTTTTCTACAAAAAATAAATTTTAAATATTTAGTAACTCATAAGATGATTATATCAGTAATTATAGTGAATATTACATATATTCACATACGCAACATTGACTTTTACCTTGTATTAGTCAATTCTGCTCCGTTCAAGCAGTGAAGAAACATATTAAGAAGATTTTTCATCCTGTCTGGTGTCAATTGATCATCTGGATACTGAGATATCCTACGGCAAAGGTTCTAAAATCATAAAAATGGCAAAACTGAGAAAAATGCATTTAAAGTTTATCAAGATGCTTATGTATACTTATCGGGTAGTACTTACATGAACTGCTTAGCATATTTTTCTTATATTTTGGCATAAGATACCTACAAGTTAAGGCATATATAAAGACCCGAGTGCTGTATATGTAGATTACCAGTATCGAGAGCTGAAATTGAAATATAAATTTTTGATACGCATTCACAGTCAGTATGTTTCACATGAATATAATTGTTGGTATTGCTTACCCATGACTTTCCAGGATTATTAACAATCACAGTAGACTTAGAGCTCGTTGGAGACTATTTATCACACAGGCATCTTGTACATATGATAATTATAGACCGTACACCTAAAAATCAAGAATATACTCACAAAGAACAAATTCTTTACAAATCATATGTTGTTTATAGTCCAAACACTTATCTAAATTTGAAGACTAGTAGACTCAGAAGCTATCACAACAGCACAACATCCAGCTTACACTAAACTACAGACAGCAGACGAAACAGCTGATGTCTGACCTGGTCTGACAGTCTGAATGCAAACTCGACTAAGTCGGTAAAACAGTGATTTCCTTTTCCATATGCTGTAAAGTGTCTTTTTTCAGGCGGTAATTTAAATTTGAATATTTTTTTACCCCTTTATAAGTTTGATTAAAAAATTACAAGACTAAATTTAAATCCTAAATTTATTTTATTTTGAAAATTCAAAATAAAAATAAAATCTACGATTTTATAAAAATTAGTTATTTACAGTATGTAATGATTCAATAAATAATATATTTTTTTTTTAAATAAAATTGCGTTTTCAAAAGGAGTTTGTAAACACATTTAATTTTACATTTTCTATGAAAAAGCAATTGTTTTAAATAATCAAAAGTGCTATAAGACAAAATATCAATAATACGCAATTTTGAAAAATTGTATTTTTTTAGTATTTTGCCTATAACTTTGTAACGGAATTTTTTCGGACAAAAAGGACTTCAGCAGCGTATTCTACATTAAATTTGCCTTTAAAAAATCAAATAAAAAAAATTTTTGAGTTTTTTGAATTTTAACTCAGGCATAACCCCTTAACTTAAGTGCGTGAAATGAGTCAAAAAATTATGAAACCAAAGAAAAATTAGGGAATCTTTTTATATTACCTGCAACTTATATTAGTAGTCCCAGATATATGTAACAACACTATCAGAATGCAATGGCAATTATGAGAAATAAAGGCCGACCTGATTTATTTATCATAATAACATGTAATCCTAAGTGGAAAGAACCAAAACAAGTTCAAAAAACATTTCCTTCAGGTACTACACCAAATGATATACCAAAGATTTCAATTAGGTTATTTTATGCTAAATTTTTAAGTATTTTAAATGATATTACAAAAAACATGTTTTCGGTAAAGTTATCGCTTATGTTTATACAATAGAATTTCAAAAACGAGGATTACCTCACACACTTTTACTAGTAACTCTTCATCTACAAAACAAAATAATGACACCCCGTGATATTGATAAATATATTTCGGCAGAAATACCATCAAATGATAAAAAATTACAAAAAATAATGTTAAAACATATGTTACATGGACCACATAATAAAAACTGACCATGTTACATTAAAAATAAACAAATTTGTAATAAAAACTTTCCCAAACCATTTCAAAATGACACTAAGTTCCAAAATAATGGATACCCATTATATAAAAGACGAAATAATATCACAGGTAATCACAATTATATTAAAAAACACATAACTCAAAACATTTCTGTAGATAACTTCATGGTTGTAACATATAATTATTTTTTATTACAAAAATATAAGTGTCATATTAATGTTGAATATTGTGCTACAGTAAAAAGTATAATATATATATATATATATATAATTATTTACATAAAGGTAGCGATAGAGCTTTTTATAAACTAAAAAAAATAAATAACGATCAAAATGAGAATTTAACATATGATGAAATAACAGAATACTTAGATGGTCGATATATTAGTTGTATGGAAGCAGCATAGAGATTACAAGAATATCCAGTTACTGGTAGAAATATAAAAGTCGAACGTTTAGCTGTACACACCAAAGAACAACAAAAAAAGCTTTAAATCCTTTGGAATAGGTTTCCTCACTAACTAAGCGGAGCAGAATTTAAAAAAAGATAAGTTCAAAGTGAATGTTACGTATGTTTACATATGTAACATTCACTATAATTACTAATATTGTCAATATATGTGTGATTAATTATATTAATTTTGTGTTTTTCAGGAATCTGCTCCGCTTAGTCTGAGACCAGACTTATGGGGGAGATAAACCACTTGGATTCATGAAGATTGATGGTACGGATCCTGCAAATTCTTGCGGCAAGTAAATAAAAATGATGAAAATCATAATTTTTGGCAAGTAAATACCTTTAATTGTTTTTAAATATTACACTCACTTAATGCATATTTTTTATGTATAAAAGTGATATGTAATACTTATATATCAAAGGAAAAATATAATTTTTAATGTACCTATATATTTTAATTTTTTACAGCACTAATGATTTTTCTTTTTTTTCAGGTTTTAATCCTGTCATAACCCCTCAATGGAAAAGGAACAACATATTATAGTTTTGATTATGCTACACATAAAGGCGTAGATCAAACTGATGAAAACATTCATTTAAATACCACCTCACAAATCAAATTTAAAAATTAATGCAATTATAATGTTAATACGAAATTTAAGTATTAGTGATGGTTTATGTAATGGGACACGTTTAAGAATTACAAAACTTTTTAAATGTAATATTGAAGCCCAAATTCTAACAGGAGATCAAAGTGGTAATAAGGTATATTGCTATATATAAGGTATATATAGCAAGAATAACTTTAAATACAGGAGAATCATCTTCTTTACCTTTTATACTATACAAAAAACAATTTCCATTAGTTTTAGCTTTTTCAATGACTATTAATAAATCTCAAGGACAAAGTTTTGATTTTGTAGGAATTTATATTAGAAAACCCTTGTTTTCACATGGACAATTGTACGTAGCTTTATCTTGATGCAAAAATCCACAAAAGGTTTATGTACAAAATCAATTATCAAACAATGAAGAAATTGAAAATATTGTTTGGAATGAAATATTTTAACATAAATTATTATCAATATATTAATTTATATATTTTTCCAATTAATGTAAAAGTTTTACTTCAATTTATTCGATTATGGAATGGGATCCAAGCAGTAGTTCGTATGTTGAAATTGAAAACAATGAACATTTGCTATATTTAGAAGATATAAATAGACAAACAGATAATTATACAAACACTGAAACTATGTATATAAATTATATACAAACACTTGATGAACAATTACAAACTTATGAAATAAATAATTTAAATAATAAAATTGAAGAATATGAAAAAAATTACAATATTATAATAAAATCATTTGATTCTTTAGCCATAGTTCCAAATAATATTTTATTAAAACTTAAAGATATTATTAAGTATTGAATCGAATAAATAATTATAATCTTTCTTTTTTCAACCATGTACAAATAAATGAAAATTTATATACAAATTACCTTCTAAATATTGCAAATATTTTTTATCAAATATTTAATCTAAAATAATTAGAATTTTCTTTTATTTAATATTTTTGTTTCATAATAAAAATAAATATTCAAACAACATTTTTAAAAATCATTATTTTATTACTATTAAAGAACATTTAAATGTATTTATTATATGTTTATAAACATTTTTAATTACGTTAAGTTCAAACGTATTTCATAATGTCTGTAAAAGTATTAAATTTACGAACAAAATACAAATAGACTTATAAAAATATGTATGAGACTGTTCTAACAATAACACAAATATTTTATAACATACATAAAAAAAATACAAAATCTTAAGTGGACTAGACCTACAGGGGAAACCACTATAAAAAAACGCGCCATTTCTTTTAACCTTAAAGGTGCCCTGGTAAAAAATTGGCGAGTCGGACTAGCCAATACGCTAATAGTTACCGAGTTCTGTTCGCGAATTATAGAGTCAAGAACTCGCGATGAACTGAGCGCAAGCTCGTCTAAAATCGAAAGCACAGATGAGTGTATATCATGTAAACGCATCTGCGCGTGAGCGCGGAACTACGCCTCGTTCTGCTGGCTCGCGACACGCTCGCGATGCCCAAGCATAACCTCCAAATCTGAGAATTTTTTTTTATTTTTACATCAGCCTTCTCAAATCCTTATATAAATATGAACTTGAACCTTGAAAGCTTGAAAATTTGAAACTTGAAGCTTGAACCCAAGACATCTGGATTACTGACCTAACACTCTACTGATTTAGCCATCGTCTAATACATCGGACCGTCTGATAAATCTGATAAATTGGAGGAACCGCCGATTAAATAATAAAAATTATTTCTATTAAGTTAATGGATTATTATTATTTATATTATGATTGCATAATAATACAAATAATAATAATTAATTTTATAGGAATAATCGTCGAACAATTAATTGTTTATTTTAAATTAAATAATTAGCGAGTTTACTGCGAGTAACTCAGCAGTCAGCGTCCCAATTTTAGCAGGGTTTCACGCGAGTTCATTCACGAGTTCGGTTAATTTTCACGAGCTACTCGCTAGTAACTCGTGGTACTTCTTATCAGGGTGGTGTGGAAATAATAGTGTTTAATCTACACTTTACGAAGTCAGCAGTGAAGTTCAACTATTCAAATATAATATTATACAATTCACTAATATCATTTGTACTTACTTTTCCGTTTATTTCTATATTATAAGCAGAATAAAATAACTTATACATACTCTTATAATCGTTGCAAATAATGAGGGGCGTGGGGGGGGGGGGGGGTCGAGGGAAGTTAAAAATCTTAAAAAATAACCAAACTTTTGAAATAATTTTAGGTCTATTTGAGGGGGCGACTGAGCGAGGGCGAGGCGAGGCTAAATTCCGCCTCAGCTCAAAACAACTTGTGACGAGTATCGTCACGCCGCATGCTATTTTATTGAATACATATGTTTTTATATATTTGCATGTGACACTTTTCAGATTTTCCCGCGCACCAGAGCTGTTCAAGGGTTGATGTATTTGCGAACGCGTCGTCTGGTGAGAGAGCACGTAAGAGAGAGAAGCTCGTAGTCTCATGTTAGGCTAGATGGAGATTCGATTCGACTATCGAGCGTGTTAGCCGCATAATCCGAACGGATATTTATCTCGTGCGAAACATATTGGTTGAAAGTAATTGTTGTTGTTTCTGCGGTACGTGCGTGCACAATTCGTGTTGAATAGTATTGGGTTGTATGCGAGGCGAAGCTGCGTTGAGGGAAGCTGTATCTGAGCGAGACCGCATTGTAGTGCTGTGTGCTATATCGGCGAATACCGCGTGCTAAGTACCAGCTTTTCTCTCTCTCTCTCACCAGCGCGTTCGAAATCATCAGCTCTCTATTAACTGTAAGATTGTGTGCGAAGGAAGCACCGTTGTACATAATTTACTATTGAAATTCTTTTATTCTATTGGTATAATATACGCAATAGCATTTTATCAGATTCTACGTGTATATTTACTTTGCGTTCGCTCATTTTCCCTGTTCTCCTTCATTTAAAACCCACGGAGAATTTAAGTAGAGAAATCTACATTTGACGTAGACAAACCCCGTTACAAACTATATAATATAGGAAGAGAGATATATATGTATATATAGTATATATTGGCATTGCTCGCTACTTATTTTTAATTAATTTAGATTTAAAACTATTTTATGTATTCTGAGTATAGTATTGCAAACACTGTAACTGTAATTATATACATATATGCTTTCACAATTATTTCTGTACAGTAAGAAGCACATGCTGTAAATAAAAACGTTACTCGAAAAGAAATTATTTTGAATGAAAATGAACTTTAAAGTTCAATTATAAATTGTATATTATTGTGTTTACACTGAACATATGACTTACTTTCATTAAATTTTTTTACTTCCCGTAGGCCTCAAGAAATCGTTAATGATATTTATACACGTATTAACAATTTGATTTTGTCAGAAGAATCCAGTTCTGATTATGATAAAGGCTTGGACGAAATTGTTAAAATAATAGTTTCTTATGATACTGGGTGGTCTAAACGAGGAGCAGGAAAAAGTTACGACAGTTTAAATGGATATAGTTCAATTATGGGATTTTTTACCAAGATTTAGATTATATTACAAGAAATCATTAATAGTGTGAGTTAGGCGTCAAGTCCAGTGACCTAGAATGCCGGTTAAATTTCAAAAGAAGTGCGAAGGCAATGCAGGCTGATGCTGGAGTGCAATTGATAAATCATTCTAAAATACTTACTGAAGCAGGATGTAATGTGGGAATAGTGATTGGCGATGAGGACAGCTCCATGATGGCTGCCATAAGAAAAGATTCGCCTAATTTTACAGTGCACAAGGTAGCTGATAAGAATCATTTAGTAAAGGTCCGTGTAAAAGATCTTTATAAAGTAAAAGATACTCATCGCCAATTAAATAGAGTTAATGCCATATCTCACATAAACAAACGCTTTACTTATGCAGTTGCGCAAAATAAAGTCGATACTAAAGCTGTAACCAAAGCCATAAATAATAATTCGGGTCACATTTTGGGAAGTCACGAAAACTGTGAATCTTGGTGCGAAGAAAAGGAAAAGCATACAATTCAATTGTCAGATATGGACACGTATGAAGAACTGAAAGTACTTTTTCAAAAATATGCTGCGAATACTCAAAAATTCTCTGTATCTGCTTCAAGTCAGGGAATGAGAGCTTAAATAAATAATTACTCACAAAGCACATAAAAACATATGTTCAAGCAGAAGTGTTTCATGTGATTATAGAGTTGCTTCTAGAATTCTCTTTAAGAATGAAGGTGAAAATACAATCTTATCCGTGCAAAAAAACTTAGAGTTACCTATAAGTGATACTACTATAAAATATGTAAATTATACAGATAGTAAGAGGAAAAGAAGGGCTGAAAATACAACAAAGAAAAGTACAATATTGAGAAGAGTACAATTAAGAAAAGAAAGGCGTGAAGGTGTTACTTACGTAAGTAACTATGGTATTAATGCAAATAATACAGAATCTGTGATCTAAATAATGATATTAATAAGGATGATACTTCTACATTTTATTTTGATTTAGAGACATGCGACCTTAGTAATGATTGTCATATTCTACAGATAGCAGAAACATGCGAAGAAAAATTATTCAGTGTCTATGTAAAAAGAAACCAAGACATATCTAAACAAGTAACAAAAGCTACCGGTTTATCACACAGAAATGGAAACTTGTACCTTTACGAAGAACGTATAGATAATACATTGACTATCTCTGAATCGTTAAAATCATTGAAACAATTTTTTAAGTATTCTAAGAAATAAAAAATGTTTATTAATAACCCACAATACATCATTCGATGCTAATATATTTCTACGAGTATTAATGAAAAACAATTGTATGGATGATTTTGAAAATATTGTAGGATTTTGTGATACTTTAAAAATGTTAAAAAGTTAATTTCCATGATGATTCATTTGACGTATTAATGTTGAATAAACTTATTAAAATTTTAAACTGTAAAGAAGATTTGCTTAAAATTAAAAATGTTAAGACATTATATCAATTTCTAATCTAAATATAAGAAAGTTGTAAACAAAATAAGAATCTGCAATATCTTATTCAATTGAAAGGCGTTCTATCTTTGAGTATGTTGAAAAAACTGGCTGTTAATGATATAACTTATGAACATCTTCTTTCTAAATATAAAAAGGAAGGAGAAAAGGGCATACATAGCTTATTTACCGAAAAAGTAGGTAATAAAGTTAAGATTACCAAGAGCAAGAAAAAATTATCGAGCGTTATTACTTTTTTAAATACGACTTCTTAGTACATAATATTCATTGATGTTGAAAGTTTAAAAAAGTGTGATCATTAATATTTTGAATATTATATTATTTTGCTGAAATTTACTTCATTGCTTATTTATTTACCCTTTTTTAATAGTCATTATTAAATAATTCATTATCATATTTTATATACAACAAAAAATGAGTTTTTGTCTTCTGCATTTGTATCATATCGCGAATATGGTACAGTCTATGCTTGTAGTTCAAGCGCAACGTTGCCAAGTCTGCGAGCGCTTTTACATAAAAATGGGAGAGAGTCGAATTTTTATGTTTCGACCCTCGTATCTAAAAAAAAGACCCGGTTGCCTATATTATTATCATTCATGAAAATTCCTCAGATCTTCTTGAATAACATACTTTAATTTCAATACATAGATAAGTAAAACTCTGTTCACAGTAAAGAAAATATCACGAAAAGAACGTTTTGTCATTAGAACCAATGTTAACTTTAACATTAAATACCTTGGAAATAGACCCCACTTGCTATGTTATAATATTAACAAGTTTTGTCCAGGATAAAAAAAGAACCTATTTTCAAAATAAAATCTTACAAATAGGTAACTTTATTTTCTCGTGGAACGTCCTTAAGCAAATATAATGATAAATTGAAAGATTTACTGTTTAATGACAATGACTTCAGAATTTTAATTAGATGTTATGCCAGTTTGTTTGCAACATTTAGTGTTAATGTTAAGCATATAAATCAAAAAGCTATATATAATTTAAAAATTCAAGGGCAAGTTTTTATCATAAGCCCAAATACTCTAATACCAGAAAATAATAACCCTTCTTGTGGTTAATTTTATACATATGATAATAATATTGCAGTCGAAAAAAAAATTTTAAAAACATGAAAATTTAATTCAAAATCATTTAGAAATTATAACTAACATATTAAATAGTAATCTTACGTTAAAAACTAGCGCGCCACACTCGGCCTTCACAAGGCCTCAGTAGCTTGCCGCCTTGCATCGGTTCGCGATGCAAGGCATGCAAAACGCTTGCGCAAATCTTCGCGTTTTGCATTTAAGGCACGACCGACTGACGCTTGCGCTTCGCGCTCACCCAATCTATTAATGCTCGCATTCTACCGACGCTTACATTTTATATAGATTTGAAAAGCAAACCTGCATAAAATGTATAGTACAATTTGAATAGTATATTATTATATCGTGAAATTAGCGAAATTACGGTTAGCAGATTTATGCCTATTTTTAATGAAAATGCTTAATAAATTGATTCACTGAATAAATTTGGGTTTGATCTGCTGTATCTATAAAAGATGCTTGAAAAAATTGTATTTTTTTTTGAGATCTAAAACTTTTCTATTTAACTTTTGTGTGTAAAATACTTAGAATTTAAGTTATGGCCAAAAGACCGTTTTTCGAAAATCTAAAAAGTGTCGGCATATTTTTTGTATACATGGGATCGAGCCCAAATTTGTATATGTAGATATAGCTTGGGTAGTCGAGGACTCTAGGGTTATGTTTTACCGATAACATGAAACTTTTTCTTAGAATTAGAAATGATTTTAAATATCAATTATCACAGCGTAATTTAAAGCGCAGTATTATGATGTAAATACATTTCTTTCATTTTCCTTCTATTTTTTCCACACCACCCAAAGAGGTAAATAGAGGCGCGTTTTTTTATAGTGGTTTCCCCAATAGGCCTAATCTACTTTTTTTTAATAGTATAATATATTGTATAATATTGTATAATAATGTTATAATAAATAATGAAACATCTTATTTATATTTATGAAGTATGTGTGTATTTTCTTCGCAAGTGTTTAATACTTAAACATACGTATTATAAAAATATATAAGAGTATATCTTAAAACATTAAAGTTCTAATGTTTGATAAATAATATTTGCAATATTTAAAAGATTCTGTATAACGTATCATTTGCTCTTAAATATTAAAAAAAAAGGTGCAGCAGTGGTATGTGCCGGCAGAGAGAGTGTGTGGCACGCACACACGGCAGATGTGAATAACACATATACATACTTAATATAGCGTTCATATGCGTGCAAGTTGCTTCGCTCGATGCATAGTCCAGGAGTCCTAGGATTTTACAAGAAAGTTCGCGCAAGAGTTTATCTTATTGCTGAAATATGTTCTTAACCACTTACTGACAATAGCCCTAAAGTCTCGACTTCGGATCCGATCGGGAACATTCTTATTATTACAAAATAAGTTACCAAGATGCATTTTTTTCCAGTTTTTCTTGATTAACTTGACTTGATTGAACTGATAAAAGTTGATCAGTATTGAATTATCTATAAGATACATATATTCCTAAATTGTTAAATTTAAAAATTTTAAAAATTAAAAAATTTTTGTTTTCAATTTTCACATTACCATGGTTTTTATAAAATATGATCTTTATTTATCGGATTAGCTCTCAAAGATTACTTTTAGTACAGACAACATAAAAATTGAAGCCCTATCTCGATATCTTAAAATGGTGTCTTGTTGCAAAATTATTTAGCCGAAAAGTTCAAATTGATGTCGAATTCGATCCAAGAACGATAATTGAATCCAATTGCGTTTAATCGACAGCTTATGACGTAATTAAGAAAAGATAAAAATAAATTTTCTTAATATTAATATTTAGCAACATTTTTAATAAAAAATTTTTTTTATTTTGGCCAATTTTTGAGTTAAAGAATCGCGGCAAAATGCATTTTAAAGTAAGGCACAAACCATGAACTTTCATATAAATTTTGCTAAGATCGGACCAATAGGAGCCGAAATACAAAAATTTTTTCAACCGACGATTACGCCGAAACTACTTGATATTTCTAGTTGAAATTTGGCACAGTATTTGCGGAAATCATACTCTAAATGATTACATTTTACCCAATAGCTCTACATGCTTTAGTTCGTCTAAAATGACCGACGAAAAGAAAGCCGCGCGGTGGTGAACAGAATTCATACACATTAGTTGCAATTTGATTATCTCGGAAACCAAAGCTACTATTGCAATACATTTTTTTTTCATTTAACGTGTTTTTTCTTAGCTTTAACGTCATAGTTAATTTTCGGAAGAATTGGTAATTTGCGGTGTTTGCATTGTACCTATGATAACTTAATTATGACGTTAAAGCTAAGAAAAAAACACGTTAAATGAAAAAAAAATGTATTGCAATAGTAGCTTTGGTTTCCGAGATAATCAAATTGCAACTAAGGTGTATGAATTCTGTTCGCCGCTGCGCGGCTTCCCCCCCCCCCCCCCCCCCCACCGCGCCGCTCTGCTGGAGTGGCTGCGCGGCCGCGCGCGCTGAATTCATATTTTTGGTCGGTCGTTTTAGACGAACTAAAGCATGTAGATATGATTAAATGACTTAAAACATCTGTTCGAGCCAAATTTACTTTTTTATTCGCCTACGTTTTGATGAGTCGATCGTTGTCCTCCGACGGTGTCGCATCACCACCTGGCGACACCGGTACTTGTGTTTCTGTTATCGTCGGTTATAATTAAACTGTAGACATGCACAATTTTGTGTTAGTATATGTATTGATGCGTGTATAACATCTAATTTTTTAAGCCTTGATAAGGATCTGGAGCAGATCGAAACGTAGGCGAATAAAAAAGTAAATTTGGCTCGAACAGATGTTTTAAGTCATTTAATCATAACTACCAACATCAAGCAATAACATCATCAATACTAAGTAGAGCTATTGAGTAAAATGTAATCATTTAGAGTATGATTTCAGCAAGCACTGTGCCAAATTTCAACTAGAAATATCAAGTAGTTTCGGCATAATCGTCGGTTGAAAACATTTTCGTATCTCAGCTCCTATTAGTCCGATCTTAACAAAACTTATCAAAACTCATGGTTTTTACGACTTCAAAATGCATTTTACCGCGATTCTCTAACTCAAAAATTGGCCAAAATAAAAAAGTTTTTTATTAAAAATGTTGCTAAATATTAATATTAAGAAAACGCCGAAACTACTTGATGTTTTTTGATGAAATTTATCAGAGTGCATGTTGAAGAAATGCTCTAGAAGATCATATCAGTCCGAATAGCTGTAGATGCCTCGTTCGGCTAAAACAATTAATGAAAAGGGCTAAATCAAACTAATATCCAGCACCCGGGTCACCTCATATACTTCAGCGTATATGTGTTTAAGTACAAAAATATAATTAAAATAGGCTAGATAGTACCCCTAAGTATTACTTAGTTTGTTTTTGTGATATCGACGTGTATATTTTAATTGCATTTTACTCAGCTTTAAAATTTCCATTATTCTAAGTCAGTTGCCGCAGGTTCTCTCAAGTTCTATTCAACCAATCAAGCTGAAATTTCTTGGATAACTCCAGGAAACCTTCCTTCACAGACTAAACGGAGCAGAATTGACTAAAGTAAGTTAAAAGTAATGTTACGTACGTGCAAATATAGAATATTCTTTATAATTACTAAGATTATCAACTTATATGTTATTAAATATTTAAAATTATTATTTTTCAGCCAAATCTTCTGTTCAAGCTGTGAATAAACATATTTAGAAGATTTTCCGTCAAGACTGACCTTTATTCATCATCAGGATGCTGAGATTTCCTGCGGTAAAGCAAAAAAGTGCTGAATTTGGTAAACTTTACATGGGATTGTTTATGTAGTAAGTATAGATATATAATTTTTTGAAAACATGTAACATATTAAATATTTATACTTTATCTTGGAAATAGATTTTTTTTCTATGACTAACACAGAATTTTTTTTAGCCAATTAATGGAAAATTTGTTTTTTTCAGATTCAACTCAGGTATAATCCCTTAAATCAAGACGAATAACTAACAAATTTAATAATACCATTAACACAAACAACCAACTGAATCTCAAAAACTCTCACAATATAAAAGACATGTTAACACCACCAATAATTTAATTTATGGGGGGTCATCTTTGCAACTCCTAGTATTAATAATAATAATAACCAAAACAATAAAAAACAAATGCAAGTTAACGTTAAAATGCCAGATGCAAGGAAAACTCCTAAAAGTAAGCAGACATACACCAAACAAAGTACCCCAAGCAAAACCAAAGAAAGAATCTACTTTATTCAGCCAAATGGCGTAAACAAAATACTAAATCCTTATATTCTTCACACTAATCATAAAATTTCCAAGCATAATATTAATAGAATTCTCTGAACTCAAGACAAACACCAATAAAAAGAATACCATGGGTTCATCAACATCAGTATTAATATTCATCAAAACCAACACATCAATATGGATGGTCATCAAATAATTTGAAGTAATCAGAATTCCGCAGGCCATTGACATAGAAGAGCATCGCACGGACTCCAAAAACAGAAAGATTTCACTACAATTCAAGACCAGGAAAGAAACAATTGAAGCTAACCACTTGCAAACAGTACTAATAAAGACAAAAATTTTACAAAGTTTGATAGCAAAATTAAAAATCGAACAAATCAACATCCCAAGACAAAGCTTCATGAATAGGATACAGCCGTCAGTGTCCCCAGAACGCCCCAAGAACACCAACAATTAAATCAGAAGTACATGTCTTAACGAACAGCGACGTTAAAAATACAAGATTATTTTGCCTCCTACCGTGGGAGGGCAAAAACAGGGAAAAAGACGTTCTTTAGACACTTCGCACAATTCGGAGAAATATTATATAACAACACAGTACGAGATAAAAGAAACAGATTATGCTGTGGATACGTACAGTACTTCTACCAGGGGTACGCCGAAAAAGCAAGATACAACAGTGACCCAATTTACAAAGCTACCTACGCAGCATCAAGGAAAAACCCGAGGGACAACAAAAATATTATGTCGATATATTCATGATCAAGTATCAGGACCAAGAGAGCACAAGAAAAGCTCTAGAACTCCTATACGCACATCCACCTGAATCTCAAGAATTAAAATTGGACCAACAGAAAAAGATAGATGACGTCATGGAAATAATCAAAATTAAATCAAAAGAAAAGAAAATGGAAGTAATATTTGTGTGAAACAGGTGTTAACTTGAACAACATCTCCGGGCAATTGGGGAATACAGCATTTCAATACTTCATGACGTGTACGTCGCTAAGGTGGACAGGAATAGCCAACTAACTCGCTCAATGCCAAATCAAACGTTGATCCCAACAAGAAAGGAACATTCAGCCAAGGACGATGATATAAAAGGATTACGATTCTAGATTCGGGTACCAATGACCGTAGATCAGAACACAACGATCCATCATTTTGCGGAATTTGGCCCACAAGACCAGATATATCAGATGCCAGGTTTCGACCCGCAAAGGTATCCGTATAAGAAATTTTTAGCATTTGTCGAATACTTTGATAATGAAGATGCCAACAGAGTCATGGACAATTGCAACGCGTGGTACAAAATATCGCGATGGTGCACCTTCAAAAAACTGAGCCAACAAGAAGGATACTATCGCATATACCAAGATGTCTGCAAACGTCATGTTGACAATCGACAATCTTGTACAATCGAAAATATTGTACAGAGACCTGCAAAAGTATGAGTGTATTATTGAGCTCAATTCATCACATAGCCAACGACTCCGTCAACGAGTTCAACTGGATCATCCTTATCGAGGTCCAAACAATAACTAGCACCGTCAAACACAAGTTCGACAGATGGGAGCATCAGCGCCAACGAACGGGTAGCTGAAGAAGTCAAAAACAAATCAGCAAAAACAAGAAAGAAGCGAAAGGAAACACAATAAGAAAGGCAAAAGAAAGCAAACCACAATTGAACGACAGCACCAGCGCAAGATGAATTGACCAAAGAAGTCATGACATAAATAAATAACGAAATAAGGGAGACAAGAGAAAGAATGGAGAGGAGTTGTATTAAAAACCTGGTCTAACACAAAATAAATTTTCTATTTTTAAATTTTCTTGCAACGTATCAATCATCCACACCAAACAAAACATAATTTTTCTATTTCTATATTGTGATCAAAACAAAACATATAAATACATACTGACCAAATTATAAAATCAACCAAAATTTGATGCAACATCATCGCAACTATAATAACACTAACATAGATTAAAACTAGGAACTACTAACAAATAATTTACACAAATTAACCTCTATTAATTAAATAAAAAAAAACCTCTATTAAGACAAATCAAAGTCGATCACATGGTTTTTCACTTTTCATTTCGCTTACCGGGGCGGTAAGCGTTCTCAACGGGAAAGGTATGTCGTGACGATTTTTTGCGCCTTCAATTCGATTATTAACCATGAGAGTAATAATCTAATCGAAGGTGTGAATAGCCTACATGGACAAAGTATAGCCAGGAAACTCAAGGCTACAAAAGTATCTTGTGTCAAGAATTCCGCGACTACCAGTTACTTCGCTGTTGGAAACGAACGACCGTGCAGTGCCGACACTGCGCTCTCTTGGCTACATTATCCCCAAGACCTATTGCAAGAGAGAAACAGAGAGAGAGAGGGGAGGAAGAAACAGCGGAGGGGAGCACTTCACAATTAAAAGTGGGAAGGCCAAGAGCGTTCCCAAAGTTGCAATTAGTCAAGCGACGCGTCACTCTATAGTGCCCAGGTTCTTTTGTCAGATTTTAATTTCTATGAGTAGTTAAACTTTATTCCATTATTGTGCCATTGGACCATTTATGCCAATAAAACCATCAATTAACGACGTGAACATACCAC
Organism: Philotrypesis tridentata; assembly: GCA_018906965.1. NCBI lineage: Eukaryota > Metazoa > Arthropoda > Insecta > Hymenoptera > Pteromalidae > Philotrypesis > Philotrypesis tridentata. Next base: position 254,104 of record JACCIB010000075.1, on the reverse strand, counting down.
GTGTTGATTTATTAATTGACCGTTGAGAGAACGTAGAAGACCGCTTTCGTTATAACATTGAAACATCCCTGCGGACCGGTTGAAGAATTCAACCAAGTTTTCATATCTATTTGAACCCGCTGCCAGTTTTATATATTCGAATAGAAAGGTAAGATTTTAAAATACATTTACAAATATCCAAGGACTGATACGAGAATTCGAGTGAGCGGGGACGGAAGCCTGGGCAGCCCCGTCGGACACTTTACAGAGTGTTTCGGAGATCGGATTTCTTTTAATTCGTTTGAGTTAACTCCACGGTTGCGCTGAAGCACCACTGGTTAAAGATTTGGTGGACGATTTTCCCACCTAACAAAAATATACCGAATGCAATACGAGATGTGAAATTCTTACTTATAAAAATGCATACAAATATTTAAATTAAATATATCTTTCTATAACAAGTTATTTTTGTTTCGTATTTAACATAACATTTCTTTTATTGAAGCGTCATGCAATGCAAGTAGACAATTAGGAAGACGTAAGGAAAATATGTCCAATTTGCGATGAGTCTTTGGAAGCTTCCTAATTGGTTGCTGTGCTAGAACGATGCATCTCCAAGTTAATTGAAGCAAGTTTGAAGCATAAAAATAAAAAACACGAGGCATTCGACAAGAACAAGATAACTATTCATAAATATTATGTATGCGAGATATTGATATTGATATTGTAAAGCTCGTATATACAAGAAACGGCGATTAAATCAGCGTAAAGAAGGCCGGGAATTCAATTTTTTAGTACACTGCTTTCTGTGCTGGATGCCTTGTAGTAGTAAAAAAAGTTAGCTACGTAATGATATTTCGTTACGTAGCTAACTTTTTTTACTTTATTAAGCATAATATATAATTTAATAGTGTTGCGAAAAATTCGGACCAATCTGAAATTCGAGAACTTATATTGTATCGCTTAGCTGTATTAAAAGAGAATAATGATCATTAGTACGATGACAACAAAGTAATATCATACCTATTGTTTTAATAGTTTAAATCCCTCACGTGCGTATGCGCGTAATGAATCTAAATTGTCTACAGAGTTTCTGAATATTGACTTTTATTATTAAGTATTTAATTGAAAATAGTGACGAGTGTCAAATTTCATTGTAAATTATTTTAGATGAATACACAAATTTGAACAGAGAACTTCGTTTTCTTCATCTTGTTACTATTGAAAATCATTTAGCAGAGTATCTTCGCAATGAAGTCATTTTTTCATTCGACGAAAACTGATACTCTTAGGTTGTAAAAGAGAATTAGGACCAATAGATTGATTAGATAATGTTGGTTGTGCGCCTCGTATTTCGATTACGAAGTTTGTAATTACGACGCGGATCTCAATTATTGTTCTGAGCAAATAAAACACCAGCGATTAATGTGCAATATATTTTTTATGTATGAATAAATATGTTAATTTTTATGTAAACACATTACTTTCAATTACTAGAGTAAAAATTCCCTTAAATTGTAGTACATTCAAGCTATTTCCGAAGCTTTTTAAAATGCTACACCTAAATTTAGCGTGATATTAAGGTAAATTTTCAATAATAAAAGAAGGTAAATTTTCCAAATTTCAGAATTGAAATCCTCGGATTGAAATACCTCAATTAAAAAACAATGTTATAATACGCACAGTACTTCCTGAGAAAATGTATATTCGACCATTTCTTTGACATACCTGCATACATGTTATCGAAAATCTGAAAAATAAATCTTATTGTGCAAAACGTGAACTTTTCAAAACTCTTTCATAAATTGAAATAGACAAAAACTATAACTCTTTTAGAAATTTAAATTGGACCAGTTGTCAAAATCAAAGCGTATGCAAGTTCGGTCATTAAAATATTCACATCGCAATAACAATAAAAATTAATTAAATATAGCTATGAAAGCAATATATATTAAAATCACTTTAACTAACATTGAAAAAAAAGTAAAATTAGACATACCGGTGTGAATGTGGCCTGGGTGGTGGTGGCTTCCCTGCAAGGTACGCTAGTAAATCTTCTCTTCGAATCATGCGTCTCTTTTTTCTTGCCCAGTTCATTATTTCCTTGCTGCGTTTTTGTTTCCCAGCTTCTATTCCCAAATCACTGCATCGTCGAATTCCATTGGTTGATTCTGAAATAGAGTCTTTACTTCAATAATATGCATTCAAATTATATTGTACGAATATCATAGACATTGTCGTAGCCTATACGTACTAAAGGGTCTATGCCTGAGTTAAAATGATGATTATATCGGTTTTTTTATTCACTTTTTTTAATTGAAAAATTTCGTTTACATAAAATGGTGGTTTATGTGAAAATTTTTTGGTACACAATTTTTCTTCTCGAATCCAATGAACATTTTTAAAAATTTTACAAGAACAAATTATCATATATTATTTTTTATAAAATTCTTAAAAAAGTCAATTTTTACTTTGATTTTTTCGAGGAAAAGGTTGGTCTTTTATAGAAAAATTTAAAGAGATGGAAAAATCGATTGAAAAAAAATTTCAGAAAATTGCATTTTTTTATTATTTTCGATTTTTGTGTAGCAAAATTAAATTTTGGAAAATTTTAGTCCTACCATTGAATTCATTAGATGGTGAAGGCTCAATTTTTGGTGTCGAAATCGGTCCTTCTGGGCACAAGTGGATTTTCGAATAGTGTAGAATTTATAAATTTGATAATTTCAAAATGCGATATCTCAGCGAAAAACAAAGATGTTTGAGCAATCTCAACAAAATTTTAAAGAAAAAGACTCGTACTTTCTGATACTTTGCACGGTTTATCATAAAAAAAAAATTGACATTGCTATAAACCTCAAATATGTTAAAAAATGGTGTTTTTTGCACTTTTAGGTTAGAAAATCTCAAAATTCTGACGTGATAGAGTAATTTCGTGGTCAGATTTGAATTTAGCGCATCAAAAGTCTTCAGAAAAGTTGTAACGTGGCAAATTTTGCTATGTTACAAGAGGTTCGGACCGGCGGGGCAGAGCGTCTCAAGTCTGTGTGAATGAAACGTGTGCATGTGTTAATGGCGTTTTTCTTTCATTTATGCATGAGACGGAGAGGTATCCGCGAGCCGAGAAGATAACGGTGATTGGTTTCGAGCTTCGGAGACGTCGAGAAGAAGGGAGAATCCGAGGAGAGAAACTGATCAAGACCGGCGGATCAAGCACACACTAGCTTAATATAGGATGCCTATATCCGTTTGGTTCGACCGTACCGTCTACATGAGGTCGTGTGCACAGGACCAGGGTGATACCATCTCACCCACGATGGTGTTAGGCGCAAAAACTACAGCGTGAACGCGTTCTCTTTTAGCAGGAGTTAATCTAATGAAGGGCTCGACAAGAGTTACTTTGGAAGTTATTAGAGGGCTCAATGGCATTTTGTAACGGTATTATTTAGTTAATGGCGAAATTGAAATGTCATCTATGCGAAGCTGGCTGTTTGTTGTATCTCGAGTATTCAAATCTCGCGGCTATCTGTCGCAACGAATAAATATGCGAAGTTGCTTATGCGCATGCGTAGCGTGCGACAAAACGTGAAGAATCTGAGCAAGCTCCGGCTCGCGGTCGCGGGGCCATCAGCCCGCGGCGCGCGACCAATGAGAGAGCGCGTAGATCGGCGGCACGAAAACCGGAGAGCGTTGAGGCGAGCGCCGAGCGAGCGGGCCGGCACTCTCCTACCCTAGCTGCTCTGGACTGGACGCGCCTTCATCTGCACTACCCCAGGGATTCTCAAAGTTTACTTTTAACCAGTGTTGTCTTTCTTGGAAATCTTGGAGGAAGATCAGGTTCCTGGTTGCCTGTCTTCTAAGGAAATGGTGAGTAGGTTGTATTTCGTTGTCTTGCTTTCGGTTAATCTCACGGTATGCGCAGCTCCACGCGTTATCTCGCATATAAGCTTAGTAGTTAGCTTGTAGAATCAGTGTTTAGTGTTTTGTGATTTCAGATATCTCTGAAGAACGCTCCTTCGAGATAGACATTGTGTTAGGGAAACGAGTGCTTTGTATAGGAAGATTCCGGGCGACGTAAGCTGCCAGATGCAGTCGCGCCAGAGACTCCGACGTAGTTTAGACAGGACGCATCTTGGCTAAGTGTGACGAGCGCGATCTTTGGTTAAGGAACGAACAGCGGTCAGGGAGACCAAGTACAGATGTGCGATTTTACCCTTGAACAAATAGTGAGAATTATGTCGTGAGGACAAATGTGTAAGAGGCCTTGAGAAGCGCGAGAGTAGGCTACCTCGCGAACATTGGCTACCTTCAGGTTGTATACTTGGAGAATTTAGTATTAAGTCTGAACAACGATTTAGTTGATATTTCTTGTAAGTTGCGAGTATCACTATTTTATCGGTTGATTATTATTATTATGTACTTCTGGCGTATTGAAGTATTTGGAGAATATAGTAGTTTGGGCCAATTTCGTAAGTAACTCATTTTCCGAACCACCCTCTATCCATTTTCCATTAATATTGGGGCTGAGTCAGTCGGCAACCCCGTCTCGTTTTCATCGAATTTCGTAAAAAGACTCGCGAGACTCTAACACTCACAAGGAGTGTCTGGCGCCTTCCAGGAATTTACGAGGAGATTCAAGGGAGCGAGGCCGGTAAGTACACGTTTGGTTAAGGACGAAAAATCTAACGTTAAAAAAAATTCCTCCACAAATCCTGTAAAGTCAAATTTTCCTCCACACCAATAAATCAATATAAATAATTATAGCAAATACCATCAATACACGAGCATAATGATAATAAAATTAAATATATAAATATAATTTGTGTGTGAGTGTGCGTCCGTAACTAATTCAGGGCCCCCCAAATTCGCAAATAGGAGAGAAAAAAAATTCTCCCCCAGGAAAAAAATGAAAATATCGAAGATCCACAATCCAACATTAAATATCCGCCACATAAAAAAAAATTATCCGCTATAACAGTCAACCACCATACATAAACCATAATTGCCACCACAAGGAAAGGAACTTAGAAAATTTTCCAACCGACGCTTAGCGTCCAAGATGGCGTCACTAGCCGTTTAACCGCCAAGTTCATAAAATGTCCGCTAAGGGAAAAAATCCAGAATATCCTCTATCACGTCTCCTTTTCCTGCTAAAAATAAAAAATTCCACCACCTAAAAGCCGCACGATGGGCGCCATTTGTAACGTGGAATTTTTTCCCGTCCGCACGGGGATTCCAGTTAGTGTACAAAATATTTAATTCTGCGCGGCCGACTCCTTCCTCCCGGCTTGTGGAACTCTGAAAATGGTGAAAGCGGGAAGTGTGGTGGCAATCAGGTCGTAAATTGTTAACACAAATATATTAGATAATAAATCACGAATATATTCTATTTACTTATTACAACGGATTTATTCAGGCAAACATATTTGAGTGACTCGAAATAAAGCATGGGCACGCGGCCATATTACTAACTCCAAGGCTGCTCGATGATGCTAAAGAAATGGGCCGCGAAAATTCCTCATCGATGATTCTATTTAATAATTGAAAATTAAAGGGAAGTCACCGGCCAGGATCTGAAAACGCGAACTCCCCTATACGCCACAACAGCCTCGATCCTCTATTATACTTGCATTTCCCGCCACGAATCAATGATTACCAAAAATAATTTACAATGAGATATTACCGATTTCCTCTATGAATTCGTTCACCTCAACTCCTCTATTATTTCTTCCTCCACAACTGCAAACTCAGCTCAACCAGAAAAACTCAAGATAATAATTCCTCCAAAACTCCTCCAGGAAAACTCAAACGGTAAATCAAAATGGCTTCCAAGGGAAAAAAACAATAAGCTGCTGAGACCAACTGAATTCACCAGGCACCAGTGACGGAATGGCCGAGGCCGACGCTCCGCTTGAGGAAGGATGCCGTGTTTTTCCACCCGGCCTCCAAAATTACACAATTGGTCCTTTTTCTTAGTATAATCCCCTATTGGTTTATCAGAACTACCACTAATCTATTTCCTTATCTATGAATTTTCCCCAGCGTCTTCTTTTCTAAATCCTAATTATTCATTGGCTTAGAATTCGATTATCGTCCTCTATGTATTTCCTCAATAAGCAAACTCGCGCCCCCTTTATGGATATCGATCAATCAATCAATCATGTCGATATCCATCCGGTGGCTCCACCTATAGATAATCCATAAGCCGCGCGATATTTGAAAATCCTCTATCATCCTCGAGCAAACCATAGAGCTACATATATCGAGTCACCAAAGATTCCTAGGCCATACATTCCTCTATACGTCTCTATGGCGTCCGCGAGTCAACCTAAAGTCAACTCTGAGCGCTCCAAACGCCATCAACTTCGCGCCACTAATCCCTCTCTCTCTCCTGCGCGCGCTGACTCTCTCTCTCTCTCTCTCTCTCTCTCGCTCACGCTCACATACTCGCGCTCTCCCCTCTACACACAGCCGCTTGCATGTAACCGCGTGCGCGCTGCCGCTGTCTCGCTTCCTGCCATGCCCCCTCCCGAGCGCCGACGCGCTGCGCAGGTGCGACTCGAGATCTCACATCCTGCGCTCCGCACGCGGTCGGTCAGAGCCAACTCCTGCGAGCACCACCGAGCGCTGGCTCTGCTCCAGGAGCTATCAACTCGCCGAGAGTGAGTCAGGTGGCCGTGCAACAATGATCACGACGCAGCAATAATTATTGCTACGTCGCAGTATATAAAAATTATATATGGAATGTGTTTGTCATCACGAAAATTTTCGACTGATGATATAAACAGTGGCTTATGTCGCGCTCATTTTTTATAAAGTTTTTAAAACAATGAAATACAACATAATATGCAGAAAAAATGGTGTGCATACACACACACACACACACACACACACACACACACACGTGCGTGCATGCGTGTATTTTTTTTCTGCATATTACGTTAAAATCGTGCGCTCGATTTTTTGACCGTCTCGAAAAATATTTTTAAAATATTGCTTACAATCCTGTGAGTGCCTTGAATCTTTCAGATTTTTTTAAGCCCGTCTCTTCAAATTACAAAGTTGACATTTTAAGCATTTTCTCAATTTTTTACCTAAGTTCATTAATTTGTAGCTCTTTAGGGAAGTAGTTTTCGACAAAAATATATACAACACTTTTCTTAGGAAATTCGCTCAGCTTTTTAATAAATATCTTCAACATCTTTTACACACACACACACACACACACACATACACACACACACACACATACCCATATAGCATTCAATAATGCAGGAATATTGTATCAAGGTTGCGTTCTAAGATTCGCAAAGTTGAACAATATTGTACTGATGTTATTCAACGTTTAAGTAACAGGTAGGGAATATTGCTGTAAACTCGGATTTCCGTTTTTGCATTGTGGACGATAAATTGATAATTGTACTTCTACGAATATTACAAAATTGGTACAATATTGTTACACGGTTGTATCAATATAAATTCTAAATTTGCGTATTTTTTGAGTAATCGTTCCAATATTGAGGCAACATGATACCAACATTGTTAATTTAGATTACACCATAATTTTAGAATATGGTGAATGACACTGTAGTAATATTGCGGCAAGTTAAGAAACCGAAAAACGTTGCCTATATATTATGATTTTATGAAGGTTATGCAATCTTACCACAACATTACTACAATAAAATTAGGGGCAAGATCTTTGCATTGAGCAATTTTCAAATTAGCTGCAAATGTTCTGACAACATTTTGACAGCCTATTACAATATTGCTACCGTATTTGGTCAAGAAAAAATTTTTTCGATGAAAACCGAAAAAAGTTACATATATATTATAATTTTATGAAGGTTACGCAATCTTGCCGCAATATTATTACAATATAATTAGTGACAAGATTTTTGCATTGGCCAATTTTCGAATAAACTGTGAATATTCTGAAAATAATTTGAAACTATAACAATATTGCTGCAGTATTTCGTCAAGAAAAAAATCTTTCAATTATGCAATCTTACTTACAATATTACTTACCACAATATTACTAGAATATATTTTGGGGCAAGATTTTTGGATTAGCTAAATTTTAAATAGTCCATTGATGTTCTGCTTACATTTTGCAATATTACTACAATATTGCAGCGGTGATTCGTCAAGAAAAAAATTTTTTTTTGAAACACGAAAAGCAGTTGCACATATTTTTATGATTCTAAGAACGTTATGCAATCTTATCACAATATTAGTACAATACGTTAGGGACAAGATTTTTAGATCGACAAAATTTTAAATAGTCCATTAATGTTCTGATCATATTTGGCAATATTGCTACAACATTACTGCAAGATTTTTTCAAGAAATAAGTTTTTCTATGAAAACGAAAAAGAAAGCGATGTACTATATTATAATTCTAAGAAGGTTATGCAATCTTAGCGCAATATTGCTACAATATAATCAGTGGCAAGATTTTTGCATCGGCTAAGCTGTGAATGCTCTGAAAACATTTGGACACAATATACAGGCAACTTTTTTCGGTTTTCATCGAAAAACTTTTTTCTTGACGAAATACCGTAGCAATATTGTGATAGGTTTTTAAAATGTTATTATAACATTTGCGGCTTATTTGAAAATTAATGAATGTAAAGATCTTGCCCCTATTTGTATTGTAGTAATATTGTGGTAAGATTGCATATCGTTCTTAGAATCATAATATATAGGGGACGTTTTCGGTTTTCATCGAAAAATTTTTTTTGACAAAATACGGTAGCAATATTGTGATAGGCTTTCAAAATGTTATCAGAACATTTGAGGCTTCTTTGAAAATCGGCCGACGCAATAATCTTGCCCCTAATTATATTTTATTAATATTGCGGCAAGGTTGTAAAACCTCCTGAGCATCTACTATATTGCAGAACGCTAATAAAATGTAAATCGAATAAAAGTTCCACAATATATTCTACGAAGGTTGTGCAAACTTACCTCAATATTACTACAGTGTCATTCACCATATTCTAAAATTATGGTGTAATCTAAATTAACAATGTTGGTATCATATTGCCTCAATATTGGAACGATTACTCAAAAAATACGCAAATTTAGAATTTATATTGATACAACCGTGTAACAATATTGTACCAATATTGTAATATTCGTAGAAGTACAATTATCAATTTATCGTCCACAATGCAAAAACGGAAATCCGAGTTTACAGCAATATTCCCTACCTGTTACTTAAACGTTGAATAACATCAGTACAATATTGTTCAACTTTGCGAATCTTAGAACGCAACCTTGATACAATATTCCTGTATTATTGAATGCTATATGGGTATATTGTACGCGTTTTTGGGTGTTGTGGAAATCGCGTTACTATCGGCCTCGTCCTCGAAGAATCTGCCGTCGATTCCCGGTAAGCGGCAGACGCAGCCTGCGTTCGTCAGAGTCTCGCGACTCTTTTGTGCAAGACTCGTAGAGGAGGAGGAGGAGGATTTATCTCCGATGTACTCGGCTAGCTTGGCCCCGGATTACCGGTGGGAGAGAGGGTGGATCGGATATTGTTGACGCAAATGAGAAGTCAGCCATCTACTAAGTAATACTAATTTATTTCTTTGTTATTCACAACTGGTTTCCATCACAGCTTACCACTTATCAAAGACAGCAAGAAGATAACCGATTCGACAGATATAAGATAATGTAGACCACGACGCAGATAGCCCTATAGACAGCCAGACTCTCGCGCGTCTCGAGGTTGTTTCAATCACTCACACAAAATCCGCTTGATATGCTACTAACAGTCTTGTCCGCTTGGCTTTCTTTCACTACAAGAAATATGATCACACGCAATCACCCTGTTCGTCGCGCGACCGTTTTATCTACGACGGGCCTTAGCGTAGCCCACGGTCCAACGGCTTACGGCGACCTTCGCGCCCTAATAAAACTTTAAAGTCGGAGGAGTCCGCTTAACTCGCCCACCGATCTACACACTATTTTCACACACTCCCGAACTATTATTAATCTAACCGAAATCACCGAGTTCGCGATTAAAATAAAATAATTATTGCTACGTCGTGAATATTGTTGCACGTCAGCTGATTCACTCTCGGCGAGCTGACAGCTCCTGGAGCGGAGCCAGGAGGTGCCTCTGACTGACCGCGGGCGGAGCGCAGGACATGACGTATCAAGTCACACCTGCGCGGCCTGTCAGCGCTTGGGAGAGAGCGCGGCAGGAAGCAAAGCAGTAGCGCGCGCACGCGATCACAGGCATGGGATATGTGTGGAAGAGGGGGCGAGAGAGAGTATAGGCGAGAGAAAGAGGGGACTGGCGAGGCGAGCGGAGACAGAGAGCATCAAGTGTGTGAGAGCGAGAGAGAGGGAATGATTGCTCGGCCGAGAGGATGAATAAGAGAGAGAGAGAACGAGCGTTTGTTCGAGCGCGTGAGTGCGAGAGAGAGAGAGAGAGAGAGAGAGAGAGAGAGAGAGAGACAGAGAGAGAGAGAGATTGGGGAGTACTGTACAGGCGAACTGTACAGTACCAATATCGTGGTTTCTTCCTTATAGGTATAGCGGCATGGCGGCTGCCAACTAGTGGATACTAGTTGGTATTCAAGGTTCGTCTACAGCGATTCAAATATTTAAATACAGGATTTTGAATATCGCGCGCTTGTTTGTTTATCTATAAGAGAGCAACTGGATAGCTATCAATATTGATTGATTGATCAATATCGATAAAGGGGGCGCGGATTTACATATTAATGAATGTTGTAGAGGGCGATAATTGATTTCTCAACCAATGGGAAAATTGGGAATAGAAAAAGAGGGCGCTGGGGAATTCATGGACATGTAATGATTTAGTAGTGGTATTTAAATAGGCCAATTGTGGATTTTGGGGGTTTTCAGGACCAATGGAAATTTGACAGCCAGGATGACGCTTCCGTGAAGAAGGAGGCCGGGTGGGAAAAATCGCGGCTCCTTCCTCGAGCGGAGCGTCGGCCCCGGCCACTCTGTTCCTGGGTCTAGTAGCATCCGCAGCTGTAATTTCTATTGTGATAGAATATTATCCTGGAAGTGAGTTGAAGCTCTCGTGGCGTGCTCCATTTTCCTGGTTGGAATTGTGTTGGCATTTGGTTGGAGCTATTGGATTTTTGGTGGAGAGATTTTGGCGGTGTTCGTTCGTATTTTGGAGGAATAAGTATTGGTGAGGAAATAATATAAATTTCTACATGTGGTTTGTTTTTCCGTGGATTCCGAGTCGGAAAGGAAGTTAGGTAGAGGTGTTTTTATTTCCTTTACAGGTTCGATTCTCGTTTCGCGTTTCAGGTGGGAGACCGCAGTTTGTCCCATTTGAAATTTTTCGTAGTCTCCGTAGAGGAATTTCGCGGCCCTTTTATCTAGCTCACCAAGTCCGAGGAAATAGTGATTTGGAATAATTAAATTCATTTCTATTTTTGTTTGCTACACGAGATTATGTAAAGAGAGTTTCAGAATATATTTCTGATTTGTGTTCCATATAATTATTGTGTGTTTCTTATTTATTCCTGAACCCTGTTCTTACCGATTTCCCGTGCGGTTTATTCCGTTTTCAGGATCCGCTATTTGGGAGAAAGAGGCAGCCGGCATTAAAGCAATTTTTTGTACACTAACGTATATTTTCTCAGCGGGAGGAAAATCCAACGTTACACCTTATAATTATTACTATGAGAAGACAGCAGGTATTATTAGGTACGCTCTGATACTAGGTACGCTAGCGAGACAAAGACACCGACCTCCGGGTTCGCATGGAACTGCGCTTTTAGTCCGCGAGGGAAGCAAAGATAACAACAGAAATGAAACCACTAACCTTTTCCTCAATTCCGTGGAATGAACCTCGAAGTCCTCCTCGTCAGCAGATAGCCACTATTTAATCGAACACACACAAAGAAGCAGTACAGGAGTAAGCGCTGGAACGTCCAAGCTGGAACGGCCGGGGCAGGAGAGTGCCGGCTCGCTCTCGCGTCGCTCGCCTCGGACTCTCGCACTCTCTTGCCGCCTGGCGCGCCCGCTTAATGGTCGATTCGCTTGGGCCGACGGCCCGCGCTCTCGCGCCGCTATAGGCTTGTACGCTTCGCACTTCGACGATCGCTACGCATGCGCACCCGACGCCTCAACTACTCTAACTGCTGGAGCAGACAGCCGCGAAATTCAAACGCTCGTTCGGACAGATAGCCAGACAACACGGAGGCAATTCATTTATTATCGAGACAATAAATAGATCGCAAAGTACGATGTAACTCTCAGAGCTCCCGTCTGTCTCGGCCGTTGATTCTTGAAGCTCTTGTTACATCGGGCGCGCTATGCTGCATTTTACTTCTAACATCCGGTGCAGGTGACCATCCATTGTGCTGGCCCTGCTGTATCAGACTATCACGTAGGAAGACCCCGCCGCACTCGTTATCGGCGTCCGACGACTTGCGATAAGCGGGTGGAATTAAATGCCCTGAATGAAGTTGGATGGCTGTCCTCACGCCGGCCTTGACTTTCTTCTCTCTCTCTCTCTCTCTCTCTCTCTCTCTTTCTCTCTCTCTCTGTCTATTGGACCAAAAGAAGTCCGCTGTCTTTCCCGTCTCTGGCCATCATCTCTCCGCCTCTCACGCTGATCATTCACCGGGAATAAGCAAACGCCATTAATCATTCATACAAGTTCACACGCATTCGACCTCGAGAAGCTCTACCACGACAGCTCCTGGCGCTTGTGATGTGGTAAAATTTTGCCACTTTACTACACACACACACACACACACACACACGCGCGAATTAAAAATAAAGGTATTCTTGATATTTTTCATAATTTTGCAAAAAATCAAAGAAAATGCCGAATATTAAGCATGAAATTTACTATTAAATATTGGCATTTTCTTTAATTTTTTGCTCGGAAAATTATGAAAAATGTGATGAATACTTTTATTAGTCCGGGAGTCAGGGAGTTCAAAACCTTATTAACAGGAAGTTCGTGCAAGAGTTTATTTTATCGCTGAAATATGTTGGTAGCCACTTACTGAAAATAGCCCTAAAGTCTCGACTTCGGACCCGATCGGGAACATTGTTATTATTGCAAATTAAGTTACCAAAATGCATTTTTTTCGGTTTTTCTTGATTAACTTTTTTGTTACACAATTTATGCAAAAACAGGTAGGGGCAAAAGTTGATCAGCATTGAATTTTCTATAAGATACATATATTCCGAAATGCAAAATTAATGTTTTTCCCGGCTAAATTGTTAAATAAAAAAAATTTTTTTTTCAATTTTCACATTGCCATGGTTTTTGTGAAATATGATCTTTATTTATCGGATTAGCCCTCAAAGATGACTTTTAGTACAGACAACGTAAAAATTGAAGCCCGATCTCGATATCTTAAAATGGCGTCTTGTTGCAAAATTATTTAGCCGAAAAGTTCAAATTGATGTCCAATTCGATCCAGGAACGATAATTCAATCAAACTATGTTTAATCGACAGCTTACGACGTAATTAACAAACGGTAAAAATAAATTTTCTTAATATTAATATTTATCAACATTTCTAATAAAAATTTTTTTTTATTTCGGTCAATTTTGGAGTGAGAGAATCGCGGCAAAATGCTTCTTGAAGTACATAAAAAACCATGAATTTTGATATAAATTTTGTTAAGATCGGACCAATAGGAGCCGAGATACAAAAATTTTTTCAACCGACGATTACGCCGAAACTACTTGATATTTCAAGTTGAAATTTGGCACAGTGCTTGCTGAAATTATACTCTAAATGATTACATTTTACCCAATAGCTCTACATGCTTTAGTTCGTCTAAAACGACCGACGAAACATATGAATTCAGCGCGCACGGCCGCGCCGTTGCTCCGGCCGAGCGGCGTGGTGGTGGGGGGGAAGCCGCGCGGCGGCGAACAGAATTCATACACCTTAGTTGCAATTTGATTATCTCGGTAACCAAAGCTACTATTGCAATAAATTTTTTTTTCATTTAACGTGTTTTTTTCTCAGCTTTAACGTCATACTAATTAAGTTATCATAGGCACAACGCAAACACCGCAAATTACCAATTCTTCTGAAAAAGAATCTTTTTTGGCTACATACACAACCTTTAATGGCATATATTACGCTACCCAACCTTTATATGATAAATTTAAATATTTTTATGATTATAGCAGTACAATGCATGCGTACAAAGGTTGTGTATGTAGCCAAAAAAGATTCTTTTTCAAAAGAATTGGTAATTTGCGGTATTTGCATTGTGCCTATAATAACTTAATTAGTATGACGTTAAAGCTGAGAAAAAAACACGTCAAATGAAAAAAAAATTTATTGCAATAGTAGCTTTGGTTACCGAAATAATCAAATTGCAACTAAGGTGTATGAATTCTGTTCGCCGCCGCGCGGCTTCCCCCCCACCGCCGCGCCGCTCGGCCGGAGCAACGGCGCGGCCGCGCGCGATGAATTCATATGTTTCATCGGTCGTTTTAGACGAACTAAAGCATGTAGAACTATTGGGTAAAATGTAATCATTTAGAGTATGATTTCAGCGAGCACTGTGCCAAATTTCAACTTGAAATATCAAGTAGTTTCGGCGTAATCGGCGGTTGAAAAAATTTTTATATCTCGGCTCCTATTTGTCCGATCTTAACAAAATTTATATGAAAATTCATGGTTTTTTATGTACTTAAAGATGCGTTTTGCCGCGATTCTCTCACTCCAAAATTGACCGAAATAAAAAAAATTTTTATTAGAAATGTTGCTAAATATAAATATTAAGAAAATTTATTTTTACCGTTTGTTAATTACGTCGTAAGCTGTCGATTAAACATAGTTTGATTCAATTATCGTTCCTGGATCGAATTGGATATCAATTTGAACTTTTCGGCTAAATAATTTTGCAACAAGACGCCATTTTAAGATATCAAGATCGGGCTTCAATTTTTACGTTGTCTGTACTAAAAGTCATCTTTGAGGGCTAATCCGATAAATAAAGATCATATTTCACAAAAACCATGGCAATGTGAAAATTGAAAAAAAAATTTTTTTTATTTAACAATTTAGCCGGGAAAAACATTAATTTTGCATTTCGGAATATATGTGTCTTATAGAAAATTCAATGCTGATCAACTTTTACCCCTACCTGTTTTTGCATAAATTGAGTAACAAAAAAGTTAATCAAGAAAAACCGAAAAAAAATGCATTTTGGTAACTTAATTTGCAATAATAACAATGTTCCCGATCGGGTCCGAAGTCGAGACTTTAGGGCTATTTTCAGTAAGTGGCTATCAACATATTTCAGCTATAAAATAAACTCTTGCACGAACTTCCTGATAAAATCCTAGGACTCTCGGACTATTATTACGACTTTTAGACGATGAAGCTCATGATTGGCGATAGTAGAAGGGCACCTCAGGGATGCATTTTTCAACATAGGAATATAGAACACACGCAGGAGCAGAGCGTTCCATGTCATTCACGGCTTTTCTTATTCCAGCATCCGGGCATCCACGAAACTTGCAGTACAAAAGTATTTTTGGCCCAGCATTCGCAAGGAATGCGTCCCTTGACAGCTGTCGAAAGTACATCGGCACAACCGAGCAGTCCTTGGAGTCTCCGGAGATGTTTCCGCACGCCATGCTCTTATGTTCTTTGACCGTCACCGATCGATTCACACACTGGCCTACAGTTATAGTCTGCCGGATCAGTAAGCTGAAACCGTCGCCAAAGCTTTCTTCAAGCATTGGGTATGCTTCTGGTGCACCTCTGACCAGGGCGGGCAGTTCGAAGTCAGGCTTTTCACCGCACTCGCAGACATCATTGGAGCCAATAGGGTCCACACGACGCCGTACCACCCTTAATCCACGATATGGTGAAGAGTGTCCATAGGAGACTCAAAGCGGCGTGAATATGCTGCGCTCCGACGCCGTGGCCCTTGATGGTCCACCCACTGTACTGCTCGGGTTACGCACCACGTTCAAAGAGAATCTACAGCCTTCTCCAGTTGAGATGCTCGTCAGTGCAACTCTTCGCATCCCGGGCGACTTTTTTGTCCCAGGCCGCAACCCATTAGCCAATGCTCCAGCGTTTATCACGCAGCTGCGAAATTTAATGGTGAATCTCCGAGCCAAATTCCGAGATCCAGGCATACTTCTCCGAAGCTATTCGTCCAGCTCAATCTCCGGTTCTGCCTCTACGTCTTCAGGAGAGTCGCCACGGTCCGAAAGTCCCTGCAGCCTAACAGAGGTTCGCACGAGGTGCTCGAACGTATCTCCGAACAGATGTTCAGGATTGACGTCAACGTTGTCTCTTAAGCCAGCGTTCGTCAATAAACGTTGTTACTTTGATCCGAAGTCTTAACTTATTTAAACGAGGATCCCTAGGAGCCAGATTTCCCAGTACCCTACCATCACAGATTGATTACCATTTGCTCAGGCAGCAAAGCTGTGCTGCAGGTTCTAGACGCATTTCTTATTGACTCAAAAGAGACAATGAGGTGCAAACGGAAGTTGGGGGCGATAATGTGGTTAGGCTCGTTTAGGTGCCAGGGTACTCTGGTATCATCGGTTATGAAAAAGCGAACCGCTTCGCAGATATGCAACTGAAAAAAATGAAGGAAAGCGCTAAGGCTCAGATAGAGTAAGAGCCTACTGGGTAGCAAACCACCTGAAGAATGCATAATTACTCTAGGTAAAACTGGTAGAAACCAACTAAGGGTGGCCGTAAGATTTTAAAGGGTCATTCGCAGGTAGAAAATCATCTGCACAAAATGGGACTAAGAAACGGCGCGAAATGTAAATGATACGGGTCTAGACATGATAATGGCAATTGAGAAAGGTTAGGTTGAAGTCGTAGCAGTAGGTGTCCCTCGGGAAGAGTTATAGTACATGATGGCGGAACAGAGGGCACAGTGTACACCTAGCAGGACACACACGTAGCATACTTAATTTGTTCCCCAATAACATAAAATACACACCTTTGAACAATGAGGTAACTGTGCCTGCAGCTGTTTGAAACGGTGACCAGAAAGAGGTGCCTTGTGATCGATCTGTAACATAGAACAGATTTAAATTGTATAAAGAATTAATAATAAGATTCACCTTCACTTCTCATAAAAAATTGTATTTTTATTTTGATATTTATTTATTTATTTATTTATTTATTTATTTATTAAGTCTAATGAGAATAACTCATGTACAGAGTTTTATATCTAAAATAGTTTAATCAAAATCGTATTTTCGCATCACTTTGCTCCAAAAACAAAAAAAAAATACTGACCTATCTTGGCGTCATACAAAATTCAAATTATAAGCACGCATAAGAATACGCATAAAACAAAATGTTTCTCAAATATATATATATATATATATATATATATATATATCAAGATTGAAAACTAAAAAAAAAATAGCAAACTAAATTAAGAGCAAGAAAACGAGAATGAGATCAACTCCTCAATTCGTAAATGCTAATACTTAAATTGAACAACCAACAATATCATACAGCAGCGACTTAAACTTATTAATTAACTTGGCGGACCTGAAACGGAAGTGCTTTCCATCATCTTCTTAACCTCGCCACACTCGAATTGAATAAACGTAAAGTCTGACTGTGATGCTCAATCAGCTATCTGTGATTTCTCACTTCGTAGGGTCTTATTCTTTGTTTAAAGAATTTCTTAATCTCAATACATTTTATCTCATCTTCAACAATTTTAAAGACTAATAAAAGCTCTACCAGCCAATGACCTTAATTAATTTTGCTCAGATGAAATTATTTAAAAAACCTTATAAATCTACGTACTACTTTTTAAAGAAACGATTGCTCACGAGTAAAAGGCGTCGAAATCACAGAACAATAGTTTAAGCTCGGAATAACTAGATTGTTAAATAAATGTGTAATCGATTCAATACAAATAAACGTTGCAGCTGTGCGTTCGCTCAATTCAAAGGTTCTCCAAATTCTTAACGTTACAAATAGTAGGTGTCCGTTAAAATTCAAAGAATCGTTTGATATAACCCCTAAGTCTTGAACAGTTTTCACTCCACTTAAAACATCCAAGCCCAAGTAATAATCAAATAAAAACTTTTTGTAAAGGAAAATTATATTACTAAACGTTTCCCCACATTCAATGGCAAATCATTCGCTTAAGACCTATCACAAATTTTATACAGATCTTCCTGCAAACAACAAGAATCAGCTGAATCGCACGCCCGCGTAAATATCTTCAAACTGTCCGCAAAGAGAAGCAGCTTGGAGTTTATTACAACCTCACTTGTATTATTTATGAATACAGCGAATAAGTTGGCCCCAAATGTGAACCCTAAGGCACTCCCGATAAAACGTGCAAAAATTCCAATAGCACTTATCGAAGCTGCACCACGTGAGACTACCGCATAGATATCAGAATTAAGCCATCGAAGAAGACATCGTGTAATCTCCAAATCTAGCGATTTCTGACACAACTCCCAATGTTCACTCTATCAAACGCCGTTAAAAAATCAAAATGGTATCAACCTGAGTAAAAGCATCAAAAGCATCAAATATATAATTTTGATACATTAGGCAGTTTCTAGTCGAAGAGCGTCTCCTCATAAAACTATGCTGTTCAGCCACAACAGTTCAGCCACAACAGCCAGACAGTTTATCAGCCAGAGAAGTTGTTATGTGTTCTATAATTCGTAACATGATGCTTATCACCTATCTTAAATATTAGGAATATATAGGACTGCTTCCAAACTCTTGGAAACATACCAGCCCTTACAAACTCGTTGAATAAGAAAAGCAGTAGACGCACGAGGTGGGCTACACTTTGCCGCAAGAACTCTGAGGTATCACGCTGACTACTTAATATTTTTCGATGAAATTTGGTACAGTACAGTAATTGTTGAAATAATACTCTAAATGATGGCATTCTTCCCGATTGTTATAGACAGCTTAGTTCGTCTAAAATGACCGATGAACTATTGGAAATCTGCCAGTGCGGCCATGCGACTCTGCCGCCGCGGATGGTGGGGAACATGATTCTTACACGTTAGTTGTAATTTGATTATCTCGGTAACTAAGGCTGTTATTGTAATACAATTTTTCTGAAAAAAAATCTTTTTTGGTTATGTACACAACCTTTATAAGCATGAATTGCACTACTATCATCATACAAATATTGATATTCAGCAGAAAAATGTTTGGCAGCGCAATATATGCATGTAAAGGTTGTATAACATAACAAAACAAGATTTTTTCAAAAAATTGGTAATTTGGGATGTTTACATTGCAACTATAAAAACTAAATTAGTATAGTGTTAAAGCTGAGAAAAAAACCAGTTTAATTTAAAAAAATCTATAAAAAAACAGCCTCAGTTACCGAGGTAATCAAATCGCAACCAACGTGTACGAATCCTGCCCGCTACCACCACGCCGCCCGACTGGAAAGCTGCACTCGCAGATTTCCAATTGTTCGTCGGTAATTTTAGACGTCCTAAGCTATCTACAGCAATCGGGAAGAATGCCATCATTTTAAAGTACTATTTCAACAAACACTGTACCAAATTTCATCGTAAAATATTAAGTAGTTACGGCATGATCATCGATTAAAAACATTTTCGTATATCGGCTTCTTTTGGTTGGATCTCTACAAAATGTATATAAAAATTAATGGTTTTTTACGTACTTTAATATACATTTTACCATGTTTTTTGGGAATTGGCGGAAATGAAAACTATTAGTTCTTAAAAATGTTGTTAAATATTAATTTTTAAAAAAGTTCTTTTTAGCGGTTAATAAGTACGTCATAAGCTATCGATTAAAGGCAATTAGATCAAATTATCATTCCATAGACAATTTGGACAATGAACTTGAATTTTTAGGATAAATAATTTTGCAATAAGACTCATCTTTGAGTGCTGTGGCAATATAAAATTAAAACAAATTTTTTTGTGTTCAACAATTTAACGATGAAAAAACTTAATTTTGCAGTCAGGAATGCCTTTGACGAAATTCAATTCTGTATAACTTTCATCTCTGCCTTTTTTTACATAAAATAACTTACAAAAAAGTTATTCACAAAAATCTAAAAAAATTGCATTTTCGAAGTTTAATTTGCAATAATAAAAGTGTTCCCGACGTGGTCCGAAGTTGAAACTTTAAAATCATTTTAAGTAAGATACAAGTAACATATTTCAATCATAAAAATAAACTTGGAAGAAACTTAATGATATTCCACTTTTGAACTCCCTGACGCCCGGACTAAGCTGGAAATCTCCTTCAATGTCAACAATGCATCGAGGACATCATTATCGAGCAATTGAAGATTACTAAATTCCCAAATAAAATGAATAGCTTTCAAGTCATCTAGACTTGAATTACTGTATACCGAGCTGAAATGCTGTGCATAAAGTTCAGAATATCCGAAAAATGACTGGCGTTAGCATCACGCAAGAACACGCTGGACGGAATCGAATCTTTACATGACTTAAGGGGTTATGCCTGAGTTAAACCTGAAAAAAATAAATTATCAGTTAACAGGTCAAAAAAAATGTTGTACAAGTAATATCAAATAAAAACTTTTTCGTGATTAAACTGTACATATTAGTTGTAATTTTCCATGTGTTTAAAAACTTATATATCTTTACTTACTATGTGTGAAGAACCATGTGTGAAGAACTAAATTTCAGTATATTTTATCCTTTGCCGTAAGGTTTCTCATGATCCAGGTGATGAATTCAAACCAAACTGGATGGCAATTCTTCTAAATGTCTTTCTCCTCAGCTTGAACGGAAGGGATTACTGAAAAATAAAAATTTTAAATATTTAGAAACACATAAGTTCATAATATTCATAATTATAGTGAATTATGCATATGTTCACATGCGTAACATTCTTTAAACTTACCTTAGCCAATTACCCTCCGTTCAAGCAGTGAAGAAGGGCTTCCTGGAGTTCTATAAAAAATTTCAGCTTAATCGGTCCCATAGTTGTTGAGAAATCCTGCGGCAACTGACCTAAAATCACAAAAATTCAAAACTTGAGAAAACTGCATTTAAAGTTTATACATGAAACTTATTTCCATTTATCGGGTAGTACTTACAGAAACTGCTTGGCATATTTTTTTGTGTTTTGGCATAAAATATCCCTGTATTAAGGGATATATTAAGACCCGGGTGCCACACATATTGATATACTATTATCAAAAGCTGAAATTGAAATATAAATTTTTATACGCATTTACAGTCAGTATGTTTCATATGAATATAATTGTTGGTATTGCTTACCCATGACTTTCTAGGATTGTTAATAGTTACAGCCAACTTCCACAACATCTAACCTTGCATTGAACACAGAAGTACCTTATCGTTCACATGCCATTGACAGCTTATATACCTAAAAATAAAGAACACACTCACAAAGAACAAGTTCTTCACAAATAATGTGTTATTTAGAGTCCAAAATACTTATCTAAATTTAAACATCACTGACACTCAGAAGTTTTCACTTCAGATCAAAATTCACAACATTAAGCTTGCACTAGACTGCAGATCAAGCAGACGAAAGAGCTGTCTGATAGCAAACTTAACTAGGTTGGTAAAACAGTGATTGGCTTTTCCATATGCTGTATGGTACCATGTTTTTAGGTGGTAATTTATAATGCTGCTTATTATTTTATTAAAAAGATTAAATTAATGAAACAGATAAATTTATTTTATTTTTAACATTCACAATAAAAAAATCTATGCTTTTATCAGAATGAGCTATTTACTATATGCAATAATTCATAAATAAATAATTTGTGTTATTTTTAATAAAACTATCTTTTATCAAAAGGAGTTTGTATGCACATTTAACGTTAAATTTTCTATAAAAATGTAATGGCTTTGAATAAACAAAAGCCCTATAGAATAAAATATGAAAAATACTTAATTTTGACAAATTATATATTTTTAGTATTTTGCCTATAATTTTGTAACGAAATTTTTTCGGGCAAAAGGAGTTTCAACAGTATATTCTACAGTAAATTTGCTATTAAAAAATCAAATAAAAAAAAATTTGATTTTTTTGAATTTTAACTCAGGCATAACCCCTTAACATAAGATCAGAACTATTTTGTCTTTTTAAGACCAGCAAATTATAACTAGGACAAGCTTCATGAGACAACTTAGTGTATTCTTACGTTATAAATCTCACATGGATTCTACGATGGAACCGTACGGATATCTTACGTTTCCTATATGGTTCCCATATGGTATCATGTGGGATTTTGGGACGATTTCCCATGAGGAGCTCATAAGTTGTCACATTCTATGCAAAAGTACAAAATTTCTATATCCCGAAGCTTGGCAATTTCATGCGGGAATTATGTGTTTCTGACATGTTTTCCATATGATAATCCTGTGCTCTCTACATGGTAACCATGGGTTTTCCATATGATAACCCTAGGTTGTCTATATGGTTTCCCAGTTGCAAAGAAAAATTGTATATAATCAATAATTATAATAATCAAAATATTGTTGGTGAGAATATTGCAGTGAAAACATGTAGTAAAATAAAATATAAATAAACAAAAAAAATTGCCCTCAACTGGGTTCCAACCCTGAACTTTGTGATTCAAAGTACGACTTCTTAACCAGTGGGCCATGAACATCTTTTATATGTACAGACGTTTTTTTAATTCTTACACGGTATGGCTACGAACCGTTATAAGAGTTACAAAATATAAAACCGTTATAAGAGTTACAAAAATTTATGGGCTGTAACAAGGTTTTTGGTGTTGGGATGCGTTACATTTATCGGCCTGATTCCCGCGGAATCTCCCGTAGATTCCCGATAGGCGCCAGATGCAGCAGCCCGTGTGCGTCAGTGTCTTGCAGCTCCTTTGTACGAAACTCGAGGGCACGAGGCAGATTTTTAACAAAAATGGGATGAGTTGTTTTCCCAGCTTGCTCAGCCCCGATGCAGGTAGGAGAGAGGGCGGTTCGAAGAAGTTATATTGCAAATGAAGAGGCAATTGTCTTTTGGCGGGATGATTTATTTATTCACTAATACTCACAGACTAGTTCACTACCGACTAGTTTATCACAATGATTCGAAGAAAATCGAAGATAGCCAATAATTACTGAGACAGCTTTCGCAACTAGATAGCTCTAATACTCGCTCGATTCTCATAATTTAAACAAAATTCTAAAAACAGCTCTGAGAAGACAATCTGACCCTCGTGCGTCTCGAGGCTCTGGCAAAACCAACAAACAATACACGAAGTCCACTTGACTTCTCATTCACGCTATACCCACGCTCGGCTTCACATTCTTTCTCTACAAACTATAATCGCGTGCGACCACCCTGTTCGCAACGCGACCGTCTAAACTACGTCGGGACATAGCATCGCCCGCGTCCAACGACTCACGGCGATCTTCGCTCCCAAATAAAATTCATTGTCGAACGAATCCGCTTGACTCGTTGACCACTCTAAGTTGCAATTGCTCTTTCCTAACACTCTTCCAATTCTCGCACGATATCTGTACAAACGGTACTTCTACGTTAGATATCTGTTCTCGCGCACAATAAAAGAACTTATTACCGATCCTAATTAAGAGAAGACAGCTTAGATAGCAGATATAGCCGCACTCACAGATGTAATCACGCTCGCGAGACAAAAAAACCGATCACCGGAATAGCGCGTGGAACAAATGGATCAAATGAGACGAATCATTGAACTTTTCCTTAATTCCTTGGAGTGAACCTCGTCGTTCTCTCGTATCCATAGATAGCCATTAATAAACACTTGCAAATAGCACAAAGAAAAAGTACAAAGAAATCCCTCAGGAGTTGGCGCTAGAACGTCCGAGCTCAAACGGCCCGGGCAGGAGAGTGCCGGCTCACTCTCGCGTTGCTCGATTCGGACTCTAGCCTTATCTAGCCGTCGCTCAGCGCACCCGCCTATTGATTGGTTCGTTTGGGCCGATGGCCCGCGCTCTCGCATCGCAACAGGCTAACGCGCCTCACCCTTAGTCAAAGCATTCAAAGATGAGTTTTTTATTAGAAAATTATTTATTATCAAATTTCAAATTCATTTCCAAATTTTCCACGATAAATTGATCCAACCGTCTTTAATCGACAGCTTCTGACGCACTTTATAAAAGCTAAAAAGAGCTTTTTTAAAAGTTAATTTTCGCCAATTTTAAAGTACGTAAAAAACGTGAATTTTCATATAAATTTTATTCAGACTCGACCAATGGGAGTCATTTATTGCGTATTCATTTCAATTTCATAACATACTAGCCAGAGTGAACCCCGTCTAACTTTGAATTATTATTATTTAAAAAATACTAATTTTGCAAGTATGTTAAATCATTCATAATATGCCGATTTGGTTTGAATATTTAAATACCACTAAAAATATTTATTTTAACTAATATTCTTAATAATATAATAATATACTAATTATTATAATAATATGTGTAAATAGTTTTAATAAAATTAAATAAAAAATCATCAATGTCTCTATAATGAGAAATGATTATAAAGACATTTTCAAAAATTTATAAAAATTGATCATATATTACTTTTATAATTTTTTCTACAAGGAATGTCATAATTTATCTTTTCATTTTAATACGATAAGACCTTGCTCGCTAATTCTTGTTCGGTACATTAATCTTCATTAACTTTTAATCAATAATATAAAGTTATTTAATAGTATTAACTTTATTATTTATTACTTATATGATAATTTAAATTATATAAGTATACATTATGAAGTACGTTAAATCATTAATGAAATGTTCTTTTGTAGAAATCCAATCTAAAATTGTATTCGAGTGAAATTATATAGTTATATACTGAATACTTACTATAAACGCAATCTTAAAGTTTGTAGTGAAACGAATAAATAACCCAATAACCCAATAACGAATAAACAATTCATATGTGTATTTATATATATGTTGTAACGTGGAATTTATAATAACTGGAACGTGAAATTATAAATAACTGGAATTCCCGCCCGCACGGGAATTCCAGTTATTTACAAAGTATTTATTTAACACACGGCTTTCTTCTTTTTCCCTGGCTCGTGGTATCCCTGCAATGGATGGAAAGCGGGAAATGTGGTGGCAATCAGGTGAAAATTGTTGAACACAAATGAATTAGTTAATAAAATACGGTTACATTCTATTTTGTCACTACAATCAATTCTTTCGGCAACAATTTTGAACTCGAAATAAATTCATGGGCACTCGGCCAAATTACTAAATCCAAGGCTGCGGCACCGTGCTAGATAGGAAAAGGGCCACGAAATTTCCTCTACGTTCGCTTCTAAACGAGACAAAGGGAGAACCGCCATCCACTGAAAACGCGCGAAATATTTCCTCTATCGGCCGCGCGCGTATTCCTCGACAAATACAAATCTTCCTCTCTATATATATCCCGTATACTAATTAGTGCTCCAAATTCTCACCAAAAATCCTCTATAACTCCGCAAGACTCCAACAAAAACTTCTCGTCGGCTTTGCGGCTCGAAACTCCTTCCAAAAATACACAACAAGATGGCAACCACAATGAAAATTACTGCTGACAGTACTGCTTCGGAAAAGCTCCAGGCACGGAATGGCCGAGGCCGACGCTCCGATCGAGGAAGGATGCCGCGTTTTCCCACTCGACCTCCTTCTTCACGGAAACGCAAGCCCGGCCTCCAAAGTTACATCATTGGTCCCCTTTCCTAGAAAAATCCCCTATTGGCCATTAATAGACCACCACTAATTTATTCCTCTATCCGTGATTTTCCCCAGCGCCCTCTTTTCCAAATCCAATTTAATCATCGGTTAGAAAATCAATTAACATCCTCTATTATTTCCTTTAATATGCAAATTCGCGCCCCCTTTATGGATATCGATCAATCAATTAATCATGTCGATATCCATCCAGTGGCTCCAGCTATAGATAATCTGTAAGCCGCGCGATATTTGAAAATCCTATCATCCTCGAGTAAACCATAGAGATACATATATCGAGTCCTCGAAGATCCCTAGCCCGTATATTCCTCTATACATCTCTATGACGTCCGCAAGTCAACATAAGGTCAACTCTGAGCGCTCCAAACGCCGTCAACTTCGCGCCACTATATTCATCTCTCTCTCTCTCTCTCTCTCTCTCTCTCTCTCTCTCTCTCTCAAGCACACACTCGATTCCCACTCTCGCCAAATGTCTCTCTCCCGCGCGCGCCGACTCTCTCTCCCTCTCTCTCGCTCACGCTCACACTCGCGCTCTCCCCTCTACACACCGCCGCATGCATGTAACCGCGTGCGCGCGGCCGCCGGCTCGCTTCCTGCCATGCCCCCTCCTGAGCGCCGACGCGCCGCGCAGGTGGGACTCGGGAGCTCACATCCTGCGCTCCGCACGCGGCTGGTCAGAGGCAACTCCTGCGAGCGCCACCGAGCGCTGGCTCCGCTCCACGAGCTGTCAACTCGCCGAGAGTAAGTCAGCTGGCCGTGCAACAATGATCACGACGCAGCAATAATTATTGCTACGTCGCAATGTATATGTAGTGATTCCATGTGAAATGGAAGGGTCAAAAAATAAAAATCACTACAACTCTGGGAATTTGTTCACTACAAATTTAATTTAGAATATCTCACGATTTTTTCAGATTTTTTCCATCAAGTACCTTCGAATTATAAAGGGTCAAAGTTCATGAAATTCGTATTTTTTCCATTTTTTGTCAATTTTTATTAATTCACAGCTCTTCAGCGATGCATTGAGACGAGTGGTCTCGTCTCGTCCCATATTCCATTGGCAACATGAACTTTTTTCATGTTATCCAAGTTAACGGTTTTAATTTTGTGTATGTGCACGAGCTGGAGGCGTCGTCGTGGAGCGTGGGGCCATGCATGCTCGAAAAGCATTGTGACTTCGACGAAGCCAGCAGCCGAGGAATTATGGAGTGTGGGAAATATATTTCTTCGAATTTGCGAATTCTGCTGCGACAGGAAGGCTTCGCCAGAAATTATATTGCGAGCGAGTATGCATGTGCGAGAGAGAGAATGAGTGCGCCGGGATTGGCGGGTGTTTAGATCGAGAGCCGCGGTGGAGGCTGGGCTAACAGAATATATCAGCCACAAGGCCCCTACAAGACAGCAATCGATCGTGCGAGTCTCATAAGCGCCGTGATTGGTCCGCCGCGACGCAAACGCCGTCGAGGCGATCGAGTGGAGGCGAACGCCGCGCGGCGTCACTTTCCGCTTGGAGCCCAAGAATATCGGTCGAGTCCACGTGTGCGCCCATCATCATTACGAGTCTTTTGTGTTAATCTAAGCCGCGATTTGTGTCGACGTGTGGGATCGTGAGTGCACTGACGAGTGCCCTTCGACACCAGAAGCTGAATCCCGGTGAGCCGAGGAGACGAGTAGACGAGGGACTATCGCAACGACCACGCCGAGTGACCTGGGAGAGCGTTAAGTCGAGAGGACGAGAATACGAGAAAGCCGAGGAAGAAGACGAAGCGAAGCTGCGGAAGAAGACGATCGCAGAAGCCGGTGCAAAGTGGGGAGCTAGACTCTGTAAGTGATTACCAGTCCTTGTTCGCGACCGGACCGCCGCGATCTGAAAGAGTCTCGAGTAAATGAGTATATGTATGAAATTGAGTGTACAATAACCATATAGAAACGCGCGAATCTTGCATAGAGCCGAGGCGTCGAGGCCGAGCTCGACGGCCGACCTAGCGTGCGCGCGTATTTCGATATACCTTGCGTGAGCCGGCGCGTCACAGCGGCGACGCGGAGAGCCGAGTGCGCTCGAGCTCGGCGGAGAGTTCAAGCGCGCGAGCGAAGCCGAGACGGGCCGTGCTGAGAACGCGGCCGAGCGAGCGAGTGTGTGAGAGAGCGCGAATATAATCGATGTAGTAGTTTGTGCATTAAGAGAATAAAGAAAGAGTTAAGAGAAAATTGTGTTATTCTTTATTCGCGAAACATTTCTATACGGCACATAGCTACCCGACGTGTGTACAAATTTTAGCGGAATTCCCTTTGAGACTTATGTTCTACAAATAATAGTAACGTTGTCCGGGTAATAGTAAGCTGAACATTCTTCTAATTTCAGCCGCTAAGTACAATGTCACAGCATTTTTCAACAAAAGTGCATAGAATACTTTTTTTAGTAAATTTTGTCTATTTTACAATAAAATAATTTTAAAGTCATAATTTTTTCTTCTATTTAAATATAATTTTCTTCGATGAGAAATACGAAATTTTTTTTTCAAAATTCATATTTGGATTTTTTAATGGTCTTAATTTTTGAGACCCACTCTGAAAGTTTGCAGGTAATTTTGGACTATAAAAAGGTTCTCTTATGAATTTTTTGGTTGTCCAACCTGAATCGAAATCTCAGTTTCACTGATTTTAGAGTTTAAATTGGATATATGGAAATGACAACATATATATTGAAACGGCCGACATGTGATAAAAACAGCGTCAGTAAAATACCGGTAGCATCAAACACAAACTTCAGCAAGACGCTACGCCAAACACAAGCGCTGCCGCCGCGGAAGCAGAAATCACAGCAGCGCCACCTTTTTCCACGCCTAGTGCAAGCGAGCGCCAAGAGAGGGAGCAGCGGCTTACACACAGCAGCATATGCGCCGGACAAGTATAAAAGCCAGCGCAACAGCAAAGAGGTCGTCATTCGCCACTTGTAGCTCTAGCAGTGAGCAAGACTCTCTGGAGGGAATTGCGCACCTGCTCCCTGCCGCATGCTTCCTGATGCCATTATGAGCATAGAGCTCGGATAAAGATTGCATAACGCCACTCCCCCCCTCTTTTTGTACATTCGAGCTACAAGGCTATTTGCATTTATAAAACTATATAATTATAATATATTTTATTCTGATGTTAACTAAAACTCCTTATCATTTATGCATCCCCTCCATTCAGGGCGAGGGATCATTGTCACTCGAGCACCGAGTGCCTTGAAACCCGTACCTCTCCATTTAATGCAATTTAGAATTATTGGACCCTGCGATTTATAATTCTTCAATGAAATTATGATTTTCTCTACCCTATACTGCATTATTCCCGACTGTAATAATAAAAGATTCAACATATAATTCACAATTTTCTAGTATAATTATTAATTATTTAAGGTATAATTCATAATTCACCAATGTAGTAATGAATTACTCAACCCTATTATTCATAATTCATTTGGTGAATTGTGAACTATTTTTGGGATAATTTCACAACTCTGTATGTACATTAATCAAATAACGTAACCTTGAAAATTCTATCCATCTTCCCGAGGCAATGTGTGGAAGATTAGTAATTAAACACCTCTAAACAAACAAACATGCTTCTCTTAGCCCTTGTTGGAAGGGAGGCGTCGGGTTTTGTTTCTCACATAAAAGTAGTCAAATGAAAGCTTGCGACAAAATTAACAAAATTATATCAGGGTCATATTTTTTTACATTGCTTCTATCAACAGATATTGTAAAGTGAAAGTTCGGGCACCTCAATTCTTCTCGAGGGAGAAAACTAAACACTTAATTTAATTGCGGTGACGTAGATTTACATATACGTACTTCCGTTCATGTCTATAGATCATCATGCATCAATGTAGATATCGCAGATGCAGACAATGTTTCACGATGAATAGTCCGGGAGTCCTAGGATTTTTTCAAAAAGTTCGCGCAAGAGTTTATTTTATCAT
This sequence comes from Philotrypesis tridentata, assembly GCA_018906965.1. Classification (NCBI taxonomy): domain Eukaryota; kingdom Metazoa; phylum Arthropoda; class Insecta; order Hymenoptera; family Pteromalidae; genus Philotrypesis; species Philotrypesis tridentata. Next base: position 224,447 of record JACCIB010000075.1, on the reverse strand, counting down.
CGAAATATGTTGGTAGCCACTTACTGAAAATAGTACTAAAGTCTCGACTTCGGACCAGATCGGTAACATTGTTATTATTGCAAAATAAGTTACAAAAATGCAGTTTTTTTAGTTTTTTTTAAATAACTTTTTTATTACTCAGTTTATGCAAAAAAAAGTAGAGATAAAAGTTGATCAGAATTGAATTTTCTATAAGATACATGTGTTCCTAAATGTAATATGAATGCCCTTCTTGGCTAAATTGTGGAATAAAAATAAATTTATTTCCAAATTTCATATTGCAATGGCTTTTACAAAAAATGATATTTATTTATCGGATTAGCCCTCAAAGATGACCTTTAGTACAGACAACGTAAAAATTGAAGCCCGATCTCGATATCTCAAAATGGCATCTTATTGTAAAATTTTTTACCCGAAAAGGTCAAATTGATGTCCAATACGATACAGGAACGATAACTGAATCCAACTGCGTTTAATTGAAGAGCTTATGACGTAATTAACAAACGTTAAAAAGAATTTTTTTTAATATTAATATTTACCACATTTTTCATAAAAAATTTTTTTTATTTCGTCCAATTTTTCCGTTAGAGAATAGCGGCAAAATGCATCTTAAAGTACGTAAAAACCCATGAATGTTCATATAAACTTTGTCCAAAACGGACTAATAGGAGCCGAGATAAAAAACTTTTTTCAACCGACGTTTGCGCCGAAACTACTTGATATTTCTAGTTCAAATTTGGCGCAGTGCTTCTTGAAATCAACTCTAAATGATTACATTTTACCCGATAGCTCTGCATGATTTCGTTCGTCTAAAACGATCGAGGAACAATGCGAGTGCAGTGCGTGCCGCTGCTTCCGCTAGGCGGCGCGGGGATGGTCGGGGGGGGGGGGGGAGCCGCGCGGCAGCGAACAGCATTGGTACACCTTAGTTGCGATTTGATTATCTCCGTAACCAAAGCTGCTATTGCAATAAAATTTGTTTTCATTTAACGTGTTTTTTCCTCAGCTTTAACGTCGTGCTAATTTAATTTTCATAGGTACAACGCAAACACTCTGAATTAGCAGTTTCTGAAAAAAAATCTTTTTTGGTTACATACATATGCATTTATATGCATGCATTGCGCTACCAAAATTTTTTATGATAAATTTAAATATTTTTATGGTGATAGCAAAGCAATACATACATATAAAGGTTGTGTACGGAGATAATCAAATTGCAACTAAGGTGTACCAATGCTGTTCGCCGAAGTGTGGCTTTCACCCTCTCCCGCCCCCTCCCTCCCCCATCAACGCGCCGCCTGGCCGAAGCAGCTGCGCTCGCTGAACTCACATTGTTCCTCGGTCGTTTTAGACGAACTAAACCATGCAGAGCTATTGGGTAAAATGTAGTTATTTAGAATATGATTTCAACAACCACTGTGCCAAATTTCAACTAAGAATATCAGTTAGTTTTGGCGTAATTGTCGGTTGAACAAATTTTTTTATCTCGGCTTCTATTAGAACGCTTTTGACAAAATTTATATGAATTTGAACTTTTCGGGTAATAGTACATTACTATACGTGTGACCTAGGTGGCACTTTAGTTAGATACCATCGCGCCGTGCACTGAAGTTCCGCTTAGGTCACAAGTATCGTATACTATTTCATAGCAATGTGTGACATAAACCCTCCACTGACTGTAAATTTTTAAACTATTACATGAGCATAGTTGGGGGCACCGGACGAGGGGGGAGGGACGGGGGGGGGGGTCGGTGGAGCGGAGCCCCCCCCCCCCCCGCCTTAGAAAATAATAAATTATAATTCATAAAATTATATTTCTCCATGGAAGAGAATTTTTAGCTCACAGTCGCGTTCGCATTGGAATTGAAAAAAGTACGTCTGTGATAGAGACGCGATGAGCTTAAAAATAGACGCCCTCTTGTTGTATACTTTCGCACTACATATTCTCGTATTCGAACTTGGAATATAAACAACAACACGAGAAGGCAGCATAACAAAGTTTGTCCTTTTCGATTTTCATAAATAGTCATAGATAGCTGACAGTGATCCGGTACCACTAAACACAGAGCATAATTTTCATAATAATCGTTAGTTTCGAGTTTTGATTTCAGTATCGGTTTTCCTCTTTTAAAAAAGTGATTATTAAAAAAAAAACAAATCAGTATGTATGAAGTGTCAAATAGTTCACAAAGTGATTATAACAATGAAATTGTTCCTCAATTTATTAGAGAGACTGCACAGAATATTAAGATCAATTCCGTGCCGGACAAATCTAGAAAATTGTACACAGCATCATACAACGCTTTTTAGCTTTTAAGAAATGACGAAAGGAGAACCAAACAAATTCGTTTTGCGAAGATGTTCTTGTCGCATATTTTGCCAATGAAGCAAAAAGCAAATCACCTACAAGTTTGTCGCCTATATACTCCATGTTGAAGATGACCATTAACGCCATGATAATATCAATATTGGAATTTACAAAAGATTATTATCATATTTGAAAAAACTGAATCAAGGGTATCAAGCAAAAAAATCTAAAATATTTACAAAGCAAGATATTTCAAAGTTTCTCAGTGAAGCTCCAAATGAAATTTATTTATGCAAGCAGGTAAATTAAAATTATTTATCTATTGATGTTATTAATTTATTAGAAGAATTAATTTATTAGTAGATTAAGAAAAACTAAAAAGAAATGCAATTTTGTAACTTATTTTACAATAATAACAATGTTTCCGATCTGGTCCGAAGTCGAGACTTTAGGGCTATTTTCAGTAAGTGGCTACCAACATATTTCAACAATAAAATAAACTCTTGCGCGAACATTTTGATATGATGCTTTTGAACTCCCTGACTCCCAGACTAGAAACAGTCTTTATATTTATAATAATTAACATGGATTTTAATTGACAGTTTTCTTTTTAATATATTATAAAAAGCAGTATCATATATAATATTTAACCTAAATATATATTTGAATTAAAACAGTGTCAAATAATTGATAAGTCGATTTTGCACATAATAATTACATAAACACGACTAACCGGAGCTAATTAGATAAGTATTTAGTTTTATTTTGATACATAAATCAATGCCATATAAATAAATTTTTAGAATCTGATTCTTTGTTTAAATTTTTTCCTTTATTTTTCAGATATTTTTTGTCTATTTCCTTTAGGAGATTACACAACCGTCAGTTTATACAAAGAAAGGAATTCCTCTGACAAGCTAGGGAAGTAATAAAAGTATATTTATTCAAGATTTATTATTATTAAGTATAAAAGAGCAAGTGCTTTAGAGTGAGCATAAGTTTTTTATTTTGATTCCATATACTATTATTTTACTTTTCAAGTTATTCATTTACGCGTGGACGATCATTGCATACTACTAACTATAATGTATTGTAAAATTTGATTGAACAAAACTCGAACAGACTTTGTGTTATGCACCGATGCCGAAAGACCAAATCGGCAACGTCGCATAACGCATAAGACATTAGAGAAGTGCACTAAGTATGCGCCTAACTGTCGCCAAGTTGAACAAAGACGAGCGATAGCGGTATTTCTCCTCCAGCCCTCGAAACGCTGACCAAGCGCTTCGCCCTCCCATGCGCCGCCGGACTTCACCCGAAGTTCACCAGTGCAAGAGAGAGCGAAGTAGCTAATGAAGCGAAGAGAGGGATAGGGGAGAGGTAAGAACAATTAGTGCGAGAGAAAGTGACGCGCTCTCTCCCATGCATAATTGCGCACCCTTCGGCAGAGCGTCTTGAGCCACCGAGCGGACTCGACGTGTTTCCTTCAATTTAGTATTTTTCGTGTATTTTCCATTTTTGTTCTCATAGAGGCCCGAGTGGCATTTGTCAATTGTTTTGGTATTTGAATAATTAATCGTTCGAGTAATAGACTATTTATATCGTCATAATTCTCACGGTCTACAATTTTGCATCGTTCCCAAATATACCAACTCCAAGCGTACAATCATTCGTAGACACTGCCGTTGGCATAACGCAAATTACGCTTCCATTTTCTGCACTTTTACAGTTTTTGCACAATTGGACTATCTAGCCCAGCTGATTCACTCTACAAAACCAAGGTAAGAATTTAAATAAATTTACTAATATGCTGTGCGTGCCCTCAACATATATTGTTTAACCTCGTAGTAGTTTTTCCGATTGCGCTGATTTTGAAGCGCGGCTAGGCACGTCTGTGTGCTTCTCGTGTTGAGCGCTCCCCTATCTCTAACATTTCGCGTCGAAGCTTTGTGCGCGAACCTAACACTTTCATTAATACATTATTTATAAGAAATGCCGAAAGAACTCAATTGACAAGAATAATAAATGTATCCATTTAACAATGGGTCAATAAATATATGAACTTTGACAACTTTTATGTAGTGTAATAAAATTTTATGTTTAAGAAGTGTTTCTATCGTAACATTTATTATGGTTACGTATTATAAAATTACAAAATCACAAAAAAAATTACAACAAATTACAATAGCAAGTGTTCATGCTACGTACACCAAAAGATTTCGTACTTAATTATTATGGTAACGTGTTCGGTTAAGTCATTCACAGGAAATCCATCTACAACTTTAAAATGTTTATTCGTTGAATAACTTTTTAAACAATCAGAGACTAAAGCTTCAAAAACTTAATAACTCAAAGCTGGTCCAACGGCTAAACCTGAAAAATGTCATGGAATCCCTGTGACTAACATACTTAATAAAAAATTAGTTCTTTTCAATATCCAGGGAGTACGAAGTACAACCAGGTTCCAGAATATGGATGAGCGTACCTTTTTTTAGGGAAGTATACCTTTTGCTATCTAAAACGTTCCATCTAAAACACATGAGTTGTCAAGCCCATCAGTCGAAAGGATAACATGAGAAATTTGAAGTTGATACCATTGACCCGTTTTGAAATATTAGCATTTAAAAGTATCAAAATTAGAATATTCAAACCTGGTCAACGGTATCAACTTAAAATTTCTCATTGTATTCTTTTAACTGGCCGTCTGACAACTTATGTGTTCTTTTTACCTTTTAGATAGCAGAAAATATACTTCCCTTAAAAAAAGGCACACGCATCCATATTCTGGAAACTGGCTGTACTTCGTACTCCCTGGAAAAGAACTAATTTTTCATGAAGTAAATTAGTCACAGGGATTCCATGAGAACTTTCAAGTAACAAAGATAAAAGTATAATAGGAGTGTACGCTGTATCAAGGCTTTGTGTACTTGATAAGTTAAGAATTATTATAATTATGTTACTTCAAAACCAAAAGTCGAGTGGAAAAATTCGTACAAAGACAAAAATCTAATAGTAGCATACGTTTAATAAAAGCCTTATGTACTTAATAAGATAATATTTATTATAATTTTGTTACTTCAGTCAGTCCAAATTGGAACTGGATTATCATTAAGTCATATCCAAAATCCAAATCGAGCTGTTGATAGTATCTGAAAAGTTAAAATAAAATTTACACAAAGCATCATATTTTTATTGAAGCAAAACGTAATACAATAAATATAAAAAACTTATCTGACAATGTAGGTGGCATTTTTTACGAACAGATAGAACTAAAAACGGCAAACTGCAACGATAGCTCATAAAAAAATTGATCCAATGATATACTTAATTGACGCATAATTAAAAGACCGAACGATTCAATTTGATGGTCTTATAAGGAAAATAAACAAACTTATCAGACGTTACGTAAAAAACAGCTGATAGAAATGGACTAAGTGTGACTCACTTGAAGTGCATGGTGTAAATTAAAATTAAAGAATATCGTACATAACATCCCATTGCGTCCTATCCGATCCAGGAATATCCGGTTACGCCGTTTCTGACCGTTCCCTGTTAGAGGGTTATTATTAAAAATGGTGAGAGGTGATCTATATACATTGAACAGATCATAATAGAATGGATTTATTGCCATACCTGGTTAGATCATTCTAGTGAACATATTGCTGTTGATAAATAAATTCTACGGTAGCAGCTGGAGCGCTTTAAATATGTCCTATTTCAGAAGCTATAAATTTATAATATATTTAATAGATGTTAGCTGTAACTTGCTTGTTCAATGTATTGCATTCCTTTTAAAGTAGTGAAATCTCCCCCCCCCCCCTCTAAAAAACCTTTTTAAGGTAAAAGGTTGGCAAGTATATGGTTGTTTCTTCATTTAAACTAAAGAATAATTTTCAAACTCTCCACAACCCTTATGTAGCCAAAATTCTAAGTATTCTATCATCTAAATTAAAGGTTTTCAAACTCTCCATAGCCCTGCTAATCCTTTGACAAGACTTTTTATGCTTATTGTTATTAAAGTACTAACATGCAAGGTTAAGGGTGAATTTTAGTTGTATTATTTAAGAAATATTTTATTCATAACACAAGGTAACTGCGTCGTGTGCATCCTTGCTACACTCCAACACTCTTCCTCAACGACGCATTTGCAATAATATAAACATATATATCTTCCTATATTATATAGTTGTTTTGAGCGGAGGAGGAATTTACCCTTCCCCCCCCCCACAACTCCCCCATAAAATAACCTAAAATTGTGTTAACAATTTAGTTATTTTTACGGCCCCCCCACACACCACGCCACACCCCCCACTCGTCCCTACATAAACCCCCCTCTCCCTCTATCACCCACAGATATTCTTTTATCATATAATTAATGTATTGTTCTTCTATCTTTAAATATTCATCAATTTCTCCATTTAATTCTTGTAAATTCCACTAACGATTACACAAAAATGTTGGTTAAAACAGCTCACTTTCATTTTCGAGTACAATATATAATTTTTTAACACACCCTTAATTAGAGTGCGTACACTTATCCTCGGTAAACTGAGAAAAAAGTGGTACATTGTAACGATGTCTCGCCTTCGGCTCGGACATAAAAAGCGCTTGTCCCTATAGGGACGAGAGTGGAGTTAGGGATTAAACGCACCACTTTTTTCTCAGTTCGCCTGGGATAAAATACGTTCTTTAAGTCAGGGTGTATTAAAAATATAATTATATTTTGTATTTTAAACAAAGTAATAGATGGATGTTGAGGGTCATTGTTGGAGATGATAGAGGTGGAGGCTCAAGGTCATATGTCAAGGTGATAGATAGGGGCTACGTAGGGGTTAGAACATAGGTGAAGGTAATAGTTGGAAGTGAAGAGTCTTGATTGAAGTCTATAAGTAGAACGTGAAGGGATCGTGAATGGAGGCGACAGGAGGAGGATGTAGGTGATAGAAAAGGTTGGAATCGATAGTTGGAGGGTAAAGACGATATATGGAGGCTGGAGGATTGGAGGTCAAGACTGCAGGTGATAGGTGGATCATGACTTAAAGTAATGGGTGGATGTCGGAGGTCAAGGTTGGAGATGATAGGTGGAAGCTCAAAGTGATAGGTGAAGGTGATAGGTACAGGGTTACACATGGGTTAAAGAATAGGTAGAGGGTGAAGATATGATTGAAAAACTAGAAGCAAGGTGAAATCGTTATGATTTGAAATGATAAGTTAAAGTTATTAGATAAAGGAATAAGTGGAGTCTTGATTGAAAGCGATAAGTGGAGGATGTGACTATAGGTGGAGGTTGCAGACCATAGGGCGATTAAAGGGTACAATTAAAAGTAATATGTGGATGCATATATTTTAAATGTTCGCCGATTATATAATCACTAAACTGCTCCTTTTGTAAAAATATTACCGCAGAACCACGTAAGTGCATTCATTTTTTTATTTTTGTGTTTGATACACCGTATAGAATACATTAAAGCTGTGTATTATATATATCTAATCATCTACACCAATATATTCGTCAGTTTTATTAAATTTAAAAAATTTTTTAATTTTTTAAAATTTTTCAAAAATTGTCAATTTGCAAAAACAAAAAAATTGCTGGGATCGCTCTGATAAAATTCGTATGATTCTAAGAATGTATTACTTTTAATAATTTTTTCCAAAAGTGCGTGGTTACTGAATAAAAACTTCGTAAAAGTCTTCGTAAAAAATTTTCAATTATAATATGTGCCAGTTTGACCACACCTAGGTTCAAAATCAACCCCCAAATCATGTATCTATTAGGTTTGGACATTTACTCCATTGGTTAGAGGAGTTCCAGATACATTGTAAATGAAAACGTTCTTGAAATCTTGAGTAAAAAAATAATTGCGGAAAAACCAAGCTTTATTTCCTTTAAACCGTTTTTTTGTCATAGTTATTAACAATTTTCGAAAATTTCAATTGCACCATTGGAAAGGGCATGTTAAATTATAAAAATATTCCCCGCCCGAATTTTTTTAATTGCAAATCGCATTAGTTATGAGCCCTCAAAGAGAGTAATCGCATAACTACTTATCTGCAAAGTTCCCGCAGAGTAATTGGTTTAGCTTGCGCGTCGAGAAAGAAACTATTTGCAAATTTAATATTACGGTTGTACTCGTATTAGATACCTAACCAAATGAGCGAATACTGAGATTTATTCTCTGACATTTCGATCTTACGTATGTGAAGTTGTACTTTTTCCGTCCTTGGGAAGGCGTAGTACCACGTAATGACACCTGTTCAGGTTTACCGCGAGCTCGTATTTTATTAAATATTTGGACGCCCGAACTCGCGATCTGGTACTCTTATGCTGCCGGCATGAGAACTCCTTACGCTCTAGGTCATGGGGGAGAGGTGCAGGGAGAGAAGTACGCAAAATGAATAAACGCGACTTACTTAAAATAACACTTCGAGATTTATTATCAAAATTAAATAATTTAGTGTCGACTCGCGGACGTGTGCTCGTCCTCGGGCGAGCTCACCGTCTTTACGCGGGCTGGCTCTAGGTTAGGGACTCGTGGCGGGGAGGTATCTTAGGAACGCTCCTACCTGTCTCTACTTCTTTGGCTCCTCGTCCTCGCGTACTGGCGTTGCCTCGTACCCTGTGGAAGCGCCCGCGAAAGAAACTAATTATTTAATCGGAAGATGCACACGGGGGGATAATCCTGGTCACTGGAAGTCGCCTTGGAAAAAGATTCGCTATCTCGCTGGATGTGTCTCGGTTCAGATGGTCCTCGATACTCGACTCGCTGGATACTCTTCGATACTGACTCTATTCGCGCTCGGCAACTACGCCGGTTCGCGGCGTCTATCGCTCGCACTCACGCATTTCCGATGTATCGCTCTCCCGCGCCTATCACACATTTCCACGCTTTCGCACCATATAGCACGTTCGCACGCTTACGCCCTCTTTTACAATACTCCAAAAATGCGCGCGACATTCAAAACCGCGTTTACACGCTTGTCTGGCTCTACTAATCGTATTTACGCATTTTCTCACAGTTTCGTATTTCGGCACGCTTACATTCTTGTTTGCCGCTCGCACGCACGCTGTGGATCGAGCCGTAGCCCTCCACCTTTTCCCAATATCATTCAGCGCATACGCGTTGCCTCCACTCTCTCTCTTGTCTGTCTATACGCATTCATTCGCTCGCTATTTCCATCCTTCTCGCTCTCATGCTAGCATTCGTTCCTCGCCAACATGGCGGCCGCCGCTCGCCGCTTCTTGTCTCTTTTGCTCTCGCTGCTTGGCTGCCGCGCGCTGCTACGCGCTGTATTCCCCCACTCTCTCGCTCTCGCCTCGTACTGTTGCTGCTCGGCGGCAGGCTGCTTTCGGCGCCGCGCTGTCCTCCTGGCTCTAACAGCTGACTGCTCGCTTGCTGTTCTGGAAACACCACCAAGTGTAAGATTATGTTATCTTGACTGGGTGGTGTCCAGGCGAGCAGCCATCAACGGGATCCCCGTCACACGTATTACTCCAAACATTGAAATCGCTTTTTCTCGAAAATACGCAAAAGTCACTTAAGTGGTTCTTCCTGTAAGCCACAGATATATATTCCTATATTATATAGTCGTATGTATGATTTCCTTGGCCGAGCCCCTCCGCGCACTCCGCATACCCCTCCACTTTTAATTCAAGCAACGTTTCAAAATTTGGGTTTATTCGACTAACCAAAAGCCCCTCCACTTTCCCCTCCCTTACGCCTCCAATTATTCCTCCACTATTATATAAAATTTAAAATAGAATACAAAAAAAGTATACAAATTATTTGCAAGCAGATTACAAATTGTGCTAAGTAATAGAAAGTCTTGAACTTAATGATGATAGTGGGAGGTTGGAGGACATGATTGGAGTCGGTAGGTGTAGCTTAGAGTTAATAGCTAGATTATGAAGGCTATGGATAGAGGTAATAGTTAGAAAGTCATGGATGAAGGTGATAGTTTGAGTGCATATTTGGAATTATTCATGAAGCGTGGAGGAGCAGTAGGTGTATCGCGCACGTGATAAGTCGAAGGTTAAGGGATTATGACAGGGTTAAAATTATGAAAATATCGATTTTTATTTTATTCGCTTATTTCACAGTTAATAGTGCGTAGAATATGGTCCTGAAAGTCATTTTTGCTAACAAAATTTGTCTCAAAGATACAGACAAAAAATTGATAAATATGTTTTTAGCAAATTTTTAAAAAATCGTGAATCTTAAATATTTTAATTAGACAAAACTTGTGGAAAGAATTGTTCTACCATGCTTCTTATAGAGTAATTTCATGAGAAATCTTACTGAAAATAAGACATAAAAACCATTTTACAAACAGTTTTTTTCTCAAGTTATTAATCTATTTTCGTAAAATATAAATTTTTCTATGTGTGATTTTATGATATTATTAAACTCAATGTGTTAAAGTAAAGGAATTCAACAAATTTAAATTTGCTATTCGAACATGTTGCGGGAATGAAGATTACTATTGCGACGTAGCAATAAATATTGCTGCGTCATGGAAATTGTTGTTACATCTAACGAGCTCCGTGGGTGAGTTGACAGCTCCTGTAGCGGAGTCAGCGCCGGCAGAGCTCGCGGAAAGTGACTCTGCTCAACCACGTGCAGAGCACGGGATGTGACGTAGCTAATCACACCTGTGCAACCTGCCAGCGTTCCACAGAGCAGCAGGAAGCAGAGAGCGACGAGCGTGAGTGCGAGAGAGGGTGAGACTCTGGAGACAGAGATGAATAGGGAGATTGCTGACTGCAATGCTACGAGTCGTGCCCGTCCAGAGCTACTTATGCGAGCAGCGCATCGCGGTCAACTCACCGAAGCTGACTCGGATATTTCGTTGCGTTAAAGTGGGGAAAACTGCACTGAGAGGGGAAAGGAAAACTCACAACAGGCAAAATTGTTATTATTGCAAAATAAACTTCAGAAAAGCATTTTTTTAGTTTTTCGCAAACGACTTTTATGTATCTTGAAATGCATTTTATACAAAAAAAGATAGAGATAAAAGACGTTCAAAATTGAATTTTCGACAAGACTGGCGTATGGCTGAAAAAATTAACTTTCTTCATCGCTAAATTATTAAACAAAAAAATGTATTTTTCAATTTTTCATACTGCCACAGGTTTTGTAGAAAAAACATGTTTTTCATCAAATAAGCTCTCAATGATGACTTCTAGTACAAACAATATAAAAATCTATGTCCGACCTCGATATCTCAAATTGGCCTTCTGTTGCAATATTATTTACCCTAAAATTTCAAATTCATCTCCAAATTTCCCATGGAACGATAAACGCATCCAACCGCGTTTAATCAACAGCTTGTGACGTACTTAATAAACGATAAAAAGGGGTATTCTTAATATTAATATTTAACAACATTTTCAACAAAAAAATTTCTTTATTTCGATCAATTTTTAAGTTAGAGAATCGCGACCAAACGCATCTGAAAGTACGTAAAAACCATGAACGTTCATATAAATTTTATTAAAATCGGACCAATAGGAGCCGAGATAAAAATGTTTTTCCGACGATTACGCCGAAACTACTTGATATTTTTAGTTGCAATTTGGCGCAGTACTTGTTGTAATAGTACTTGAAATAATGACATTTTACCCGATAAAATAAGATTATGTAGTTCGTCTAAAACGACCTATGAACAATACGAGTTTGGAGCGCGCGGCCATTCGGCTCTCCGGTTGGGCGACACACTGGTGGAGGTAGCGCCGCACGGCGGCCGAGACGATTCGTACACTTTAGTTGTAGTTTGATTATCTCAGTAACAAAAGCTGCTATTGCAATCAAGTTTACTTTCATTTTACGTGTTTTTTAAGCTTTAACGCCATATTATTAAATTGTTATGAAAATAGGTAAAAGCTCACGCTTGCTGAACAAAATTTATGCAAAATTATGTATTATCACTCTGCAGCCGATTACAATAAATTGCTCAAATTAGGAATTAGATGGTCCTCGATACTCGACTCGCTGGATACTCTTCGATACTGACTCTATTCGCGCTCCGCAACTACGCCGGTTCGCGGCGTCTATCGCTCTCTCTCTCTCACTTGCACTCACGCATTTCCGATGTATCGCTCTCTCGCGCCTATCACACATTTCCACGCTTTCGCACCATATAGCACATTCGCATGCTTACGCCCTCTTTTACAATACTCCAAAAATGCGCGCGACATTCAAAACCGCGTTTACACGCTTGTCTGGCTCTACTAATCGTATTTACGCATTTTCGCACAGTTTCGTATTTCGGCACGCTTACATTCTTGTTTGCCGCTCGCACGCACGCTGTGGATTGAGCCGTAGCCCTCCACCTTTTCCCAATATCATTCAGCGCAAGCAGAATTAGATAGCCGGAGAATCTACCTAGAGAAATTGGATTGCGCAAATAGACGTAAAACCGGGATTGAAAATTCTTACAAGCATCAATGGAAAAGCAAAAGCGACTCTTATCATATCTCAACCCAGAAATTCAACAATGTTTGGAAGATTACGTACAGCACAACGCACATTAAGTGTGCTGTGTTATGGTTATTACAAAAATTTTTTAAGACACAAGTTTCAATTTAGTTGACAGAGTAATATTATTGTCTCATAAGAATTTCCACAAAGAAAATTTAACTTTAGTAAAAAAACATGTTAGTCAACAATAATTATCCAGAAGTATTTATAAATAAATGTATGCGTAAACGTATAAGATTACATAGATTTAATAATTTTAATTGTAATAGTAGCCAAAATTGTAGTAAGAATAATGATACTTCATGTAGTAATACTAACAAAAAATTTTGTTGTTACCGTTTCATAAAAAATTCTTTTTTTCAATTAAATCTACATTTAAAAAACTCAATTTCACTGTAGTTCCTATCTTAAATAAAAAATTGAAAAATATAGTCAAATTAGGAAAAGATAAGGTCGATATGATGAATAAAACAAACGTAGTGTATGAATTGCATTGTAATGATTGTGATGCTACTTATGTTGGTCAGACGAAGAGAAACCTTAAGAAATGAATTGATGAACATAAAAAAACTACTCTTGATAAGTCTTTACCTATTCCCTTACATTTAAAAAATAATATGGTACTCATTCATTTGCGTTTACTAATGTAAAAATTCTTGACCGTGAATTTAATAGATATAAACGTTTAGTTTCTGAAAGTTTATTTATTAATCTGAATTGCAATAATATCAATAAACAAGCAGATTTCAATTTCATTAATAAACAATATTTGAAATTAAATAGTTAGTTTGTAAAATAATTATTTCTGCACAATTTATGTTCATTTTTAATTCGTTACTAATTTTTCTAATTTTTCTTGTGGTTTGTTACATATTAGTAAAAATATTTATTTAATTTTGTTGAATAAAAGTTGAATAAAAACAGGCTTGACAAGGTCCCACATTAGAGGACGAAACGTTGCCGAAAAATATTAGATGGTTGTTATTATGGTTGTGATATAGGCTAATTGTCTTTCGCAATAAACAAGGGTTTCCTCCCACTGTTTTAAAATTTGTATATTTTTGGGATAAAATATGGTTAAGTATTAAAATACAAGTAGAATAATGTACAATTTATTTACAAGCAGGTTAAAATTGTGCTAAGTAATAGAAAGTCTTCAACGTAAGTTGAATTTTATTAAATCATTTATTAAATCATTTTTTTAATGTACACTTGCCGACCTGTCGTATTGAGTAAAAAACAAAATACATTTTAATTATACACATATTTTACAATAGAGAACTTATTGTTAGAATAACTTAATAAATGTAACTTGTAATGATAATTTATAAAAACTTAAGTCCAAAATAAATTTGTTTTTACAAGTCTAGTTTAAATATTATTATTACGAAATGTATATTTAAAAGAAAATTTTTTAAATGCATTTTTGATTAAACTTGTTTTATAAAAATTGTTTTTTTTTATAATTTTATAAATAATCTTTAAAAAATAATCCATAATCCATAATTAATCCATAATTGTAAGGTTAATGAAAATTAAGATACATATTTAAAAATTAGACCCCTTCTATCTATATATACATACTCCCGTGTATATAGATATATTCTCATCACACGGGCCTTAGCGGTTAAAGTGCGATGAAGAAAATATTCTCCTATAGTCGTATGCTTCCGAATTTCTCCCGAGCCCCGAGCTGCCTCGAGTGAGTTTTCCATTCCACTCTCATCGCAGAAGACGAAACACATGTGCAGTTTCCTCCACCTTAACGGAACGAAATTTCCGAGTCAGCTTCGGTGAGTTTACAGCGATGCGGCGCTTGCATCAGTGGCTCTGGACGGGCACGGCTCGCAGCATTGCAGTCAGCAATCTCCCTACTCATCTCTGCTGGAGAGTACTGTACAGACGAACTGCACAGTACTGATATAGTGGTTTTTCCTTGTAGGTATAAAGACATGATCTGTCTAATGGAATGACAGGCGCATGATATTGACTGAGCCTAATCAATAAAGGGGACCTCGATTGGTATATTGATAGAGGATATAGAGGGTGATAACTGCTTTGTTAACCAATGATAAAATTGGATTTGAACTTGCGCCATATTCGACCTTCGGCCCAAGGTCTCAGTGGCTTGTCACCTTGCATCGATTCGCGTTTTGCAATTAAGGCACGACCGATGCTCGCCCTTCGCGCTCACCCGATCCCCCTGCGTTCGTGCATGCTTCGCACTCACCCAGTCCTCCTACGGTACTTTTCTAGGGATCGGAGTTTCTGTTGATTCACCGTTAAGTCTTTTAATGGTTAAAATTTTATAAACGTGACGTTATATAATTTCTTGAATTGCTAGAAAACTCTATAAAGTGAAGGCACTCAACAAATTTGAATTCGCCACCAAACATGTTGCGTCCCACACCGTCGGGTCGGGAATGAAGATTACTATATGATCGGTACAGTAGAATTTTATGTGAAGCAGCCAAACAGCTGTTTTTCATCCAAGTTGCAAGACACTATATAGATCATATCAGTGCAATTTGTCTGCTAGCTGCTGTAACAACTACCAGTGTGTATAACCTCATCAATAGTGCTTTTAATAGAAGAGCTTCCAGCTTCTACAGAGTACAGCAATCATTCAGATGAGTATTGAAAACTAATAAGTAATAATAATTTATTCGCAAAGAGCTGTTTCATTGTTTATTTGTTGATTTTAGGTATGCGGGTAGAAAACAGTAAAATAGGACCATTATATTGACTGTATGGAGTGGAATTTCGCATGCTATCTAAGAACTTAAAGTGTATTTAATAATGACAAGTATTGCAAATAACTGTAATCATTAGTTTAATATGACTATGAATTGGTAATTATAATTTTTGTTTTATTTTCAGCTTCTATAATACTATTATCAACCATCATGATGTACGCGCACTATCAAATATACATTATTGCATACATTTTTGAATACCGAAACCAAATCAAGGTATTTCGGATAGTTTCTGTAAGTATCACTGAGTTTATTCATATGATTTACATCATAAACTTCAAATGCCTTTTACTCAGTTTAGTTTTTTCATGATATTTTTCCACTTGCCGCAGGTTTTCTCTTTCATATACATGTTAATTTTTTACAGCACTAAGATTTTTCTTTTTTTTCAGGTTTTAACCCTGTATAACTCCTTAATTTTCCAGAGATAATCAAGACTAACTGAAATTTTTCTTTAACAAATCAACTTTGGGGTTTTCAACATATTGAATCATTCTGAAGGTATAATTATTATAGTAAAAAATTGTATTTTTAAAATATCTACAGCTTTTATGTTGAATGTTTTTATGTACAACGTAAACCTAAAAAGTTTTATTATGTAAAACGAATGGTTTTAATGTTAAAATTCGATTTTAGCTTGTTAATTTAAATTCTAAGCATTTTCGAGTGTTCATGTTAATAGGAAAAAGTTGTATTTTTTTGAGATGTATAACATTTCCGTTTAACTTTTTTGTGCAAAATGCTTAGAATTTGAGTTATAATCAAAAAACCGTTTTTCGAAAATCCAAAAAATGCCCGCATATTTTTTGTATATACGGAATCAAGTCCAATTTTATATTGTCACGATATTAATATAGGGAGAGTTTGTGAAAAAAAATTTGGCTCGATTGGAGTTAATTTCGCAGAGATAATCGAGACCAACTGAAATTTTTCTTCAAAAAAATCAGTTTTTGGGTTTTACAACATATTGAATCATTTTGAATGTAAAATTATTATAGTCAAAAATTGTAGTTTTAAGATATCTATAAAATGTTGAACGTTTTTATGTGCACCGTAAGCCTAAAAAGTTTTATTATGTTAAACGAATTATTTTAATGTCCGCAAATTTTTTGTGTGAATGGAATCAAGTCTAATTTTATACTGTCTCTTTCTTAACATAAGTAGAACTTACAAAAAAAATTTGGATAGATTGGGACTTATCTGACTGAGATAAACTTATTACAACATAATTAATTAAAAATACATGTAAAAATAATCATAAAGAGCTCTCATTTGAACAATTGGCCGGTAATTGTGAAAGTAAAAAAAAACGTTTTTTTTTTTGTACATGGAAGAGTTGTATTCTCATAAATTTTCAGCCCGATTGGTCGAAAATTGGCTGAGTTATCGCAGATTACAATTTTTGCGATGATAAAACTATAAGGCATTCCCTCGTTGCGGTCGTGCCTAAAAAGAGGGCACTCCGAAGTATCACAAATAAAGGAATTAATTAGTGGTTGTCTATTAAAGACCAATAGAGGATTTTGGTAGGATAGAGGACTAATTGGAAAATTCCGCAGCCGGACCGACGCTTCCGTGAAGAAGGCCGGGTGGAAAAACGCGGCATCCTTCCTCGAGCAAAGCGGCGGCCTCAGCTACTCTGTCGTGAGACGCCTTGGAGGGCAGTCCACACTCTGTTCCGGACCTCGTTAAGAGCAACAGATCTTAGTTTGTTGTCAGCTCGTCTATCAGTGGCCATCTTGGATATTGCTTCTCCGCTGGTTAATTTGATAATTATTATTTTATCCTCTTGGATATTAGAAATAACCTCTTGGATATTGGAAGGAGGATATTTATTGGAGGATTGGAGGAATTCTATTTAGTATTTGCATAGAAATAGTTGGCAAGATCTTATTATAAATTTTGATCGTAATTATTTATGTTCGTCAAATAAAAAGGAGTGTATAGGAAGAAGTTGAGATTTGGCTTCAGTTCGTGGTAGTTCTTTCTTTTCACGTTTTCAGAGCACCTAGCAGTTTCCCTTTTGTGTTATCCTTTCGAGATTTAACGTAGAATCTTCGCGGCCCTTTTATTTTGCGGAATTCAACACATACTACTGGAGATAGTTATATGGCCGCTGGCCCATGATATTATTTGAAAGCATCTATTGAATTGTTTGCAAGCATAAAATGTAAAGGGGGTTTTAGAATATAGCCTGGGGTCTATGTTTTCTATATTAATTATTTTATTTCATTTATCGAATCTAATTGCTACCATTTTTCCGTTTCCTCTCACCTACAGTAATCCTTCCTCGAGACGAGGAGTCAGCCGAGCACATAGAAATATTTTGTACAATAACTGGAGTTTCTTGAGCTGGCGGGAAAATCCCACGTTACACTATATGATCGCTATAGCAGAATTTTCTATAAAGCAGCGAAACAGCTGTTTTTCATCCAACCTTCAAGACACAACAAACCTACAACATCAGTGCAGTTTCTCTGCTAGCTGTTATAACAACCATATAGAGACAGTAAGTCTAACAGTGTTTATAACCTCAATGGTGTTGTTAAAGTATAAGAGCTTCTACAGAGTACAGCAATTATTCAGATAAGTATTGGAAACTAATTAGTAATCATTGTGTCCATAATGACCCATATAGCACCCAATGCTCCAGGAATATTGTTGGAAGGTTACTTTGGTAAGTAAAGTAGGATAAATTATGTTGCTGGAAGGTTACGTAACCAACAGGACACAGTCAGGCAACATTGCTGCGAAGTGGAATGTCCGTTTTAATATTACACCGATTCGATCGATATTCCATTCCGACCCGTGAAAAGTAATACTACGGTAATATTGTAGTAAGCTTACTAAACCTTCCCAGAACATTAATATATTAAATTTTTTTTCGGGTTTTTAGGTAAAAAACATCTGAACTTTGTAATATTACAGTAACATTGCAGTAACATTGCGAAATGGTATCACAACATTGTCGGAATATTTAAAAGTTGGCTGATGCGAAACATCTGACCACGAATTACATTCTAGTAATATTGTGATAAGGTTGCATAGTCTTCCAAGAATATTAATATATTCTGGAAATTCTTTTTCGGGTTTCATACAAAAATTTCTTCCATAGGAAATATTCCAGTAATATTGCGAAATGATACCATTTCGCAATGTTACTGCAATGTTACTGTAATATTACAAAGTCCAGATGTTTTTTACCCAAAAACCCGAAAAAAAAATTAATATATTAATGTTCTGGGAAGGTTTAGTAAGATCACTACAATATTACTGTAGTATTACTTTTCACGGGTCGGAATGGAATATCGATCGAATCGGTGTAATATTAAAACGGACATTCCACTTCGCAGCAATGTTGCCTGACTGTGTCCTGCTGGTTACGTAACCTTCCAGCAACATAATTTATCCTACTTTACTTACTAAAGTAACCTTCCAACAACATTCCTGGAGCATTGGGTGCTATATGGGGAGCTATTTCATTGTTGGATTCTTTTTTGCTTTTAGGTATACGAGTGCAAGCCAGCAAGATAGTGTAAGGACCGTATTTACGGAAGGTAAATAGGGACGCGCAGGTACATAAATTATTTTTATTTGCGGAACCTAGCCTCGTCTCGTAAGACTTATGTTCTGTAACTGTTATTTATTTTGTTATTATTTTGTTTCCGTACTATGGTGCGGACACTCTATCTTTAAGGCGGTCACGCTTAAGTATAGCAGGGGCACGCTATTTATTAGTGCGGACCCGCTTACTGAGAAGTGCGGACCCGGCACAGTACCACGCGGATACGTTGAACCGTAGCGCGGACAAGCTGTACAGTATCGCGGACACGATACACTAAAGCGCGGACACGCTGAGTAGTTGCGCGGACACGTTGCACTGTAGCGCGGACACGTTGCACTGTAGCGCGGACACGATGTACCAATGTGCGGACACAATATACAATAGCGCGGACAAGCTGTCCGTTGGGACTAATACTGTTTTGTCCTCCTTATTGTCAGTTGACGGGTATTAGGACAGTCTTGCCCTAGTCTTTCCCTTACCTCACTTACACCTGTCTAGCTTTCCTCGCTCTTTCTTCCTTGTGTGGACTTCTTCTAGGATAACTGGTGTTTCCATAAATAAATACACTCTAGGATGTTATTCTGAATGTTATGTTTTTATACCATTTATTCAAAGTGTTAATTTTGCACAAACTTGTTTTTACAAAGATCTTAAGCACAATTTCGTTGTCTCTAACGCGTAATCTTAATTCACTTAATCTGGAGTTAACGTCTAAAGATTGCTATTATACAAGTTTTCTAGGCTTCTATAACAACAATATATAATCTAACTTAGGTTACACGACTTCTCGTGGCAAATACTTTGGTCCTAACTAAGCTGTGAGTACAAGTCACTCTCGCCAGATTTATTGGCGGTCCTTCCCTAGCTAACTACTTTGGTCGGCAGGCCCTCGTAGCCGAGTCTTCAAATAATGGAGATCTAACTTGTTAATACTCACACTTGCCAGTATCCAGCGAGACTACTCAACTTTCTAGGGTTGAGCCCTCGTAGCCGAATATGAAAGGTGATGTATATGTCAGTTAAATGCTTCCACGCATTTGCTAACCCAGCGAGACTACCCAAACGACTACTCGCGCGTCTACTTGGCAAAAGGCCCGGTGCGGTGCATCTCCGAGGCTTATAAAGCCTCAGGTGCAGCACACTTGATTTCGACAGAACACACGTCGCACGATGTCCTCGACCAGTCATAATTTGCCACCAGAAAACGTATTGCTCGACTCCAGATCAGTAGGTCGCAAGGAGTGCTGACGCGCAAGTCAGCAACTCGCTCGCCGCGCGCTAACGATGTCGCGATCCACTAAGCACATTGCAGCAATCAGCCGCCGCCCAATGCTCACACGTGCATTGCAAAACGGCCGAATACCTCAATACACTATCGACACATGCTAACGTTAATAATAAAATATAGTTAACAATTTAATACAGTACAGTCCATAGACCTGGCACGTTACAGTAGGATTTTTTTTTGACTGTGTGGAGTGTGGAGATTTAATAATAGTAGGTATTGCTTGTAACAGTAATCAATAGTACAATTTAATTATGCATACAGGTAACGACAATTTTTTAGTTTCAGCTTCTAAATACTATTATCACACAGCATGATCTACGCGTACCACCAAATATACTTTATTGCATGTATATTTGAGTACCAAAAGCCAATCAAGGTATGCCAGGTAGTTTCTGTAAATATCGTTGACTTTATTCATATGATTTATATTATAAACTTTAAATGCCTTTTACTCAGATTTAGTTTTTTCATGATTTTTGTGTACTTGCCGCAGCTTTTTGAAGAAACCGTACTATCAATTCTGATGAACCAAATTGAGAAGCCTTCCTCATGAGCCTGGTCACAAACTAAGTGGAGCAGAACTGGCAAAAGTAAGTTAAAAGTGAATGTTACGTATGTTTCCACGTGAAACATTCACTATAATTACTAATATTATCAATATATGTATGATTGAGTGTATTAATTTTTGTGTTTTCAGGAATCTGTTTAACTTAGTTTGTGACCAGACTCATAAGAAAGATTTTTCACTTTAGTTTATCAGGATTGATGATACGGTTGCTGCAGAAAGCTGTGGCAAGTATACAAAAATGATGAAAATCATAATTTTTGGTAAGTAAAAACCTTTAATTGTTATCAAGTATTACACTCACTTAATGCACATTTCTAGTGCATAAAAGTGGTGTATAATACTTATATTTTGAAGGAAAAATAGAGTTTTTGGAACACTTATGAATACATTAATTTTTTACAATACCAATAATTTTTTTCAGGATTTAACGCAGTCATAACCCCTTAATTCATAGCTCTTCAGGAATGCATTTTCAACAAAAGTGCTTAGAATACTTTTTTAGTAAATTTTGTCTATTTTATAAAAAAAATAGTTCCAAAGTCATATATAAATTATCATTTTCTTCCATCCAATTTCAACTCTAAAATCAATCAAACTCAGATTTTGATCCAGAGTTGGACAACCAAAAAATTCATTAAAGAACCTTTTTATAGTTAAAAATTACCTGCAAACTTTTAGAATAGGTTTCAAAGATAATGACCATTTAAAAAATCAAAATATAAATTTTGAAAAAAATTTTTGGATTTCTCATCCAAAAAAATTAGTTTGAACAGAAAAAAAATTCTAAAACAAAAGTGTTTTTGTCATTATCCGTAATGACGCTTCGTTTCCAAGCTAAGAATCGACGCAAATCCAAATTTAAACAGTAAAAAGTGCGGCATTTTCATCGAATGTAGCTTACGAAGGAAGCAATATTACGAAAAATGACAAGAACACTTTTTGTCTTAGAATAAATATAACTTCTATCGATGAGAAATCCAAAAAAATTTTTTTCAAAATTTATATTTTGATTTGTTAAATGGTCTTAATCTTTGAGATCCTTTCTTTTGAAGAATTTTTTGGTTGTCCAACTCTGGATCTCAGTTTCACTGATTTTAGAGTTTAAATTGAATGTAAGAAAATGATAACATATGTATATGATTATTGTAAAATAAAAGTTTTTTTGTAAAAAGATTATTTGTGCACTTTTGTTGAAAAATGCATCCCTGAAGAGCTATAAATGAATGATAATTGGCAGAAAATGGAAAAAATACGAATTTCATGAAGTTTGACCCCTGGTGCATATTTTGACTAAAACCACCCAACTTTGGAGCCGATTTAAGGTACCTTCCACTGCTTCGATGACTTTGAAATTTTGACACAGCATTCTTCAATTCATACCAAAATGATTCCAGAAAGAATTTTGCCAAAACAGTTTTAAAAACAGGGTCAAAAATCAAATTAAAGTTGTGGCTTTCATTTCAAAAAGTCGGTGAAATGTCAAATTTTTTTCCGGAATAAGTTGAGATGATTGTAACAACCCTTGGTCCCTCCCGCACAGGACACAACGCTTGGTGCTACACGTGCTGTTGTTCGCAGCTACATCTTCGGGTACATCCCTATTTTTCTCGTAATATTAGTTGATATAAGAATATTTTGAAGTTATTGACGGTAAATAAATATTATAATAAATATTATAATTACAATTGATTATTAACAAATTAATTATTAAAAAAATTTTATGTTTTAAGAATAAAGCGAAATATTAATGATGACATGAATTACAATAAATATAATTATTATTGTTAACAAATTAATTGTTAAATTTTTGGGACTAGGAGGTAGGGACTACCGTAGTTCGTTGGCAAATTGTATGTAGATTAAAGGAAAAATAATAGATACACGACCATTTTTATCATTTAATCGTTTTCAATAAGAAACTCGAAAAAATAAACTTTTTTCGTTTTTTGCGTTTAACTCAAAAAGTAACAGAGCTACCAGATAAACAACAGACAACTTGTAGAATATTAAATTATGAAAAAAATGAGATGTTGGAAAAGTACATCGGATAATTAGAAGCCGAGAAAGTGAGGAAAAATGGGAAAATTCATCGTTATTTTGAAAATTTGTAAGTCCGCCATTTTTTAAGTTTTAGAGTCAAAAAGTCGGTTAAAGAAAGATTTTTGTAAGTACTTAAACCAGGCAAAAGCTTGGTGCCGCAAGAGGAATACTTTTTGCGTAATTGTAATTTGTTTTTTTTAAGTCGAATTTTCAAAATTCCCTGACGCCTTGAAAAAAGGTATTACATGAATTGTGCAAACGGTTTTGAAAAGTTCACGTTTCACTCTACAAAATCGTCCATACATGTTAATGAGTTAGAATGCTTTTAAATTGAAGAAAAACGCACGTGAACATTGGCAAAAACGGCCAAAATCCACCTAGCGCACGAATGGTATGGGAAAAGCAAAAGGCGAGGGAATAGACAGTAGTTGCGCGCAGCGCACTTGTATATCTATATACTACACACTTCTTCTAGCCTCTTGCTCTTCTAACATGTATGTATGATTTTGTAGAGTGAAACGTAAACTTTTCAAAACCACTTGTACAAGTCATGTAATACCTTTTTCCGCGACGTCATAGAATTTTGAAACTTCGACTAAAAGACAATGTATGCTCTTGTTTTTAGACTTAGAATAAACTTATATATATAATAGCAAAGGCAGTTTATAGAAGAAATCTGATAAAATCCATGGGATCCCGAGACATGCTATACAACAATGTCCAAACATTTTTTGATGGGATTGGTTTAAGGGGTTATGACAGTGTTAAAATTTCGAAAAAATCTATTTTTTTTTATTTGCTTTTTTGTAGCAAATTTAACATAGAATATGCTCCCAAAAGCCGTTTTTCGATACAAAATTTTGTTTAAAAATTATAGGCATAATACTAAAAAAAAAATTCATGATTTTCGAAAATTGCATATTTTTCGATAAATACAATTTTTATGCTTTGAAAGGGTTTTTATTGAAAAAGTACATAAGATTTAATATATACCATCACCTTTTTAAAAGAGGAAAACACATTGGAACGTGCATTCCAATGTACGACGCATTCTGAAAATTTTAAATTTGGCGGTTATCGACGGAGGTGAATGCCTATGCACAGTGAATAGTACTTTAGCCAGAATCCTGTTTTACCATTCTACTTGCAGGTTATTGAAGTTTTTATTTCATAATAAACAGTGACTTTATTTGAGTTTAACTAAATAATATTGAGATCGGTTCTTCAGTTAAGATTTTAGTTGTAACCTAATAATTTTAACTAGAAATTGCTCTAGTATCTTATTTAGTTTAAAATCAAGTTTTTTGCACGTGAAGTGTATTAGTGAAAATTCAAGATTTGTTAAAAACAACAAAATGAGTGGTTTAAGAAATAGAAATCCAGGCTCATCTGCACATGGAAAGCACAGATTTGGAAGAAAGAAGAGGAGGCAACAGAGGATTCAACATCTAGTGCAGAAGCCCCACCAGAGAGAGAAACGCTTCCTTCAACATCTACTACAAGATCTCCAAACAGAATCCCTTCGGAACCATCAACACCAGGTACAGCAGCTACGCAACCAGAAATTGCACAGCCAGAAATTCCTCTTTCGAGATCAAGACAAAAATTAAAATCAAGTTATGTACAAGCTGGTCCCATTCAGTATAGAATATTTGACACTTCGTTACTTTTACCAGGATTACAGAAATTCCTGGCTTGCAAAAATTGTCGCGGGGATATTACTTTCAATAAAGTTAATATCAGAGGCCTTGGTAGTAAGCTATCTATTACTTGCACCAACTGCTATAAAGTTGCATTCACAGACTTGAAATGACAAATTGGCACTAAACAAAATGCCTTTGAAATAAATAAAAGAGTAGTGTTAGGAATGCGAGCTCTTGGTCATGGACACACTGGTTTAAAAACCTTTTGTGGAATCATGAATTTTTTACCACCAGTTGCTCATAGTTATTTTGGAAACATCAATCATGTGAAAATTTCGAGTAAAAAAGTAGCTATTGAGTCTATGAAAGCAGATGTGCAAGAAGGTTGCAGTAGTAGCACAGGTGAGACTCAAGAGAATGGCTGTGACACTGTATCTGGTGACTGATCTTGGAGGAAACAAGGATTTTCTTCCCTTCAAGGAGTATCAGCATTGATCCGCAATGATACCGGCAAAGTGATTGATGTTGCACCGAAGCAATCATTTTGCAAGGCTTGTGATACGCATCAAGAGAAGGACACTGAAGAGTACAGAGAGTGGTTTCAAGCACATCAAGACCAGTGCTCGGCCAATCATCAAGGAAGTTCTGGAAAAATGGAAGTAGATGGCATCGTAGGAATGTTCAGAAGATCAGAGGCAAACCATGGAATCAAGTATAAGAACTACATAGAAGATGGTGACTCGAAAGTATTCAAGGCTCTCTGCGATGCCAAGCCTTATGGAGAAGATTTTGCCATCAAGAAGAAGGAATGTGTTGGCCATGTGCAGAAGAGGATGGGGACAAGATTGAGAAATCTGAAGAAGAGTTTGGCTGGCCAAAAACTATCTGATGGTCTAGGCATTGGTGGGACGAACCGTCTTACAGCTCAAAGAGTCGACCAGCTGACTAAGTATTATGGCAATGCTATCAGAGGCCATCATCGTTCTGTTGAAGAAATGTCCAATGCCATCTGGATGACATTTTACCATAAAGGATCAACAGGCAAGGAGCCAAGACATCACCTTTGCCCGCCAGGACCAGACAGTTGGTGTAAATGGCAAGTAGCCAAAGCCAAGAAGAAACTTAAAACTTTTCACCACCGAGATAGTATTCCTGGGGCCATCATGGACGCAATCAAGCCAATTTACCAGGACTTGACACAAGCTGATTTACTGGAGAGATGCGTTGGAGGCTTCACACAGAACAGCAATGAAAGCTTCAACCAATCCATTTGGAAGCTCGTGCCCAAGGAAAGTTTCAATGGCCTCGCAATCTTGGAGATTGGCATTTACATCGCAGTTGCTTCCTTCAACGATGGAAAAGCAGGAATACTTGAGGCGATGAAGGGCTTTAACGTTAATCCAGGACTTTCTGCAGTAGACTGGGCAAAGAGTGCTGATGAACAGCGTCTTTTGGTCAGATAAGAGAGCACTGGAATCCACTCTAGAAGTTCATAAAGCTAAGAGAAAAAGAAATAATCCAGATGATGATTTCTACTGAGCTGGAGCACACTGATTTCACAAACATTTACACACATACCCTATATAACACTCCTAACCAAACACTGAAACTAGCATCAACACTACAAGCTTCACATTACTTCAACCACACATACACTCACATTGCACAAAATCTGCTGAAAATTTGTGCAGAGAGTAGCTAGCAGCTTTTTTAGTTTTTTTTATGTGCATTTTTTGCACATACACATGAGCATCTAAGTCTAGTTTAGCCTGCTGCTATCTCAACAGTTGATCAGCTCTCTGACCTACTTTTCACAAATCACATCTGGACAAATATCCTTTTATCTTCTAGTGTGCATTCCTTCTGCTCTTTTTACTACATCACTACATGGATGAGCAATGGCATTTGTGAGTATATTTTCATATATATGAATTTTTTTTTAAACAGTTTAAAAATACTTCAACTCAAAGTATGTTGAATAATTTTTTTTTTACATAAATTTTCCATACTTGGATTTTCCATAGTTTGAATTATAGAAACATCTAAAAATGTGTAAATTTAATTTTTTAACCTATTTTCAATTTTTGTTTCAGCAGACATAAGCATCCATGAAGAAGCTTTTTGAAATCGAAATCGAAAGGTCAAAAAATAAACATCGATATATATATATATATATATATATATATATATATACACGACTCTAGGAAATTGTTCAGGACACGTAAAATTTACCATGAATTTTTTGAGATTTTTCACCTCACTTGCCTTAGGGTTATAAAAGGTCAAAATTAATAAAATCCGGATTTTTTGCATTCTCTGTCTATTGAATAATTTGTAGCTCCTCTGAGAAGCATTTTTAAACATAGGAACATACAACACTTTTTTTAGGAAATTTTGTATACTTTACAGAAAAAACACTTTTTATGTCATATAAATGTGTGTGCGTGCGTGCGTGCGTGTGCGCGTGTGTGTGTATATGTGTGTGTGTGGGGGGAGGGGATGCGCATGCGTGCGTATGTTTGTGTATGTGTGCGTATGTGTATGTATGTGTGTGTGGGGGACGTGCGTGCGTGCGTGCGTGAGCGCGCGTGTGTGTATGTGTATGCGTGTGTGTGCGCGTGTGTGTGATGTTTTCTTATTTACGCCCCGAGTTCAAGTACACAAACTATTTCTGTGTACTCGAAACAATACCCAATGGTCAACACACGTGCGGTGTGTCGACATGTAGGTGAGTGCGGGAGGCTGCGGCCGCAGCTTAGCAGGGGCATCGCATACTTGTGTGCATGGTGGGCTCCGTTCAGGATCGTAGCTAGGCGCGTGGGGACGCGACTTAGGACTGCTGCCAGATTATGCTAGGTTAGTACCTTGCAGTATATACATTCTGTTCGTTCAATTTTTCAGTTGGTATATTAAGTATGTGTACACGCTATTGAGTTTCTGTGAGTCTTCTTTCTTATTTATGCCATTTTCTTGCGTGTGGATGTGCATCATTTCTGAGATCAATCTTGTGTTCAGATTCTTTTCCCTGTCTTTAGTACTAAATTTATCAAAATTGAAATAATGATTAAATTTATTGCTGTACTCAGCAATCACACTCTCTTTAGATTTTTTGTGTTCCTCAATACGTGTACACACACTTCCTTTTTGTATGACCAATATACGTAGTGGTGCAATTATTATATTTTAGCTTATAAACTACATTTTTTGTTTCTTAGTTTTGTCTTTCCCTTTTTGATGATGTTACACATATGACTGTGTATTTTTGAGATAGTTACAATTTTGTTTGGCTTCAGTGAATATTGCACATGTTCGTAAAAACCGCTAACATATGATAAACCGACACAATTGCGGTATGTACTATTATTCGCTCTTTGCTTCGGCCGCCTATTTGTTTTTATTGCAGACAATCGTTTTTTTACAAATTTATTGATAAAGTCAGCAGGATAGCCATTTTCGAGCAAGAGTTCTTTAATAATATTTATATTTTCTTTATGAAAACAGTTGTCAGATAATTTTACAGCCCTGTCAACTAGATTGTACACCATGGCGATTTCCTGGCTGTTTGGATGTTCATTTAAAAAATGTAAAAATCTACCTGAGAATGTCAATTTCATGTACCAATCTGTATTTATCTTTCCTGCCTTGTTTATCAATAAAACATCTAAGAAGCTTATGGAGTTTTCTATTTTCATTTAGTGAGTAAATTGTAATCTGTTATTATATGAGTTGAATATTTCTAGTGTTTTCTCTATTTTATTTTTTGGAATACAAGTGATTATGTCATCTACGTAACGAAAAAAGAATATAGGTTTATAAGATAATTTTGAAATGCATTCCGTCTTGAGCTCATCCATAACTATATCAGCAAATAATCCCGAGATCGGAGAGCCCATCGGTGTGCCAAAAAGTTGTTTATAAAATTTACTATTGAACTGGAAATATTTGCTCTCCATAAGCAACTCACAAGCATTTAAAATTTCGTCAAGCGAGATGTCCGATTTTCTTGCTATATGCGCGTACCTTCTTTCAATGCTTCGCATGACTAATGTCTTGTCAATGTTTGTATACAGCGATTTTACGTCTAGGCTAATTATACAGTGGTCTGTTAGAGCGTTTACATTTTTTATTTTTTCTATAAAATCATAGCTATTTTTTATGTATGACTTTGGTTTCTCAATACTTTACCTTGTAATATTTTGTAATACCTTGTAATATTTTGAATAAATTCTTTGACAAAAATACGTTGGTGAGCCTATCGTAGAAATAATAGGTCTCAAAGATTGATCTTTTTTATGTATTTTTGACAGCCCATATGCCCTTGGTAAACAAGAATCTGTCAGCGTAAGAGTTTGCTTTTTGTATTTTTTGCCAAAAAATCCGTTCTCGTGCCATACATTTAGTAAACTTTTTATATTGGATTATAATTTTGTCAACGGATTTTTCTTAATGGTACTGTATGTGTTTCTACCGCCTTGAAGAGTTTCCATTTTATCGTTATAATCTCTCCTATACATTACGACCGTTACATTACCTTTATCCGCAAAGGTAAACATGATGTCTGGGTGGGTCTTAGTGAATCTTTTTGTTTCTGTGAGTTTGTTTTCAAAAGTATTTTCCTCTGTTGTAACATGTCTGGTTTTGTTTCTATGTTGTTTAATTTTATTAATCAAAGTGTTACGAATACTATTGGTTGTATATTTAGGAATATCCTGAAGTGATATTAATGACAGTGGGTTATGAAAAGCCGTTTTTTGCTAAAAAATTTTGCCTCGAAGATATGGACAAAAAACTGATAAATCTGTTTCAAGTAAATTTTTGAAAAATCGTGAATTTTAAATATTTTAATTAGGTCAAACTTGTGGAAAGAATTGTTTTACCACACTTCTTACAGAGCAATTTCATGAGATATCTTACTGATACGAAAATACGACATAAAAACCGTTTTACAAACCGTTTTTTTCTCAATAGTTAATTTATTTCCGTAAAATATAATAAAATCCGTAAAATTAATTTTACGGGTTTTCGGGTAGAAAATTCAACAAATTTGAATTTTACACCCGAACAGGTTGTGCCTCAGAGCGTCCGGTCGAGAATGAAGCTTACTATATGATCGGTATAGTAGAATTTTGTGAGACTTTGAAGCAGCCAAACAGCTGTTTTTCATCCAACCTTCAAGACACTATCTCAGTGCAGTTTGTCTGCTAGCTGCTGTAA
Organism: Philotrypesis tridentata; assembly: GCA_018906965.1. Taxonomy (NCBI): domain Eukaryota; kingdom Metazoa; phylum Arthropoda; class Insecta; order Hymenoptera; family Pteromalidae; genus Philotrypesis; species Philotrypesis tridentata. The sequence continues at coordinate 194,584 of JACCIB010000075.1, read as the reverse complement.
CAATGCTTATAACCTCAGTGGTGTTGTAAAAGTGCAAGAACTTCTGCAGAGTACAACAATTATTCAGATAAGTATTAGAAACTGATTCATAATAATTGTGTTCATAATGAGCTTTTTCTTTGTTGGCTTATTTTCTGCTTTTAAAAATGCATAAAAAAGACCAACCTTTGAAACCTATTATTTCTGCAATAGGCTCGCCAACGTATTTTTTGTTAAAAAATTTATTTAAAATATTACAAGAAAGTATTGAGACTTAACAGAATAACAGAAGAGGAAGAACAGAACACTATAATTAGCCTAGACGTAAAATCGCTGTATACAAACATTGACAACACATTAGTCATGCGAAGCATTGAAAGAAGGTACGCGCAGATAGTAAGACAATAGGACATCTCGCTTGACGAAATTTTAAATGTTTGTGAGTTACTTATGGAGAGCACATATTTCCAATTCAATGGTAAATTTTATAAACAACTTTTTGGCACACCGATGGGATCTCCGATCTCGGGATTATCTGCTGATACAGTTATGGATGAGCTCGAGATGGAATGCATTCCAAAATTATCTTATAAACCTATATTCTTTTTTCGCTACGTAGATGATATAATCACTTTTATTACAAAATCAAAATAGAAAAAAAACTAGAAATATTCATTTCATATAATAACAGATTACAATTTACTCATGAAATGAAAATAGAAAACTCCATAAGTTTTATTGACGAACAATGCAGGAAAGATCAAAACAGATTGGTACAAGAAACCGACATTCTCAGGTAGATTTTTACATTTTTTATCTGAAGATCCGAACAGCCAGAAAATCGCCATGGTGTACAATCTTGTTGACAGGGCTGTAAAATTATCTGACAAATGTTGTCATAAAAAAAACATTAATATTATTAAAGGACTCTTGCTCGAAAATGGCTATCCTGCTGACTTTATCAATAAATTTGTAAAAAAACGACTGTCTGCAGTAAAAACAAATAGGCGACCGAAGCAAAGAGCGAATAATAGTACATACTGCAATTGTGTCGGTTTACCATACGTTAGCGGTTTTTATGAACATGTGCAATATTCACTAAAGCGAAACAAAATTGTAACTATCTCAAAAATACACTATCACATATGTAACATAATCAAAAAAGAGAAAGACAAAACTAAAAAACACCTAGAAAAAAATGTAGTTAACAAGCTGGAATGTAATAATGACACTACTACGTGTGTTGGTCAGACAAAAAGAAGTGTGTGCACGTATTGAGGAACACCAAAAATCTAAAGAGAGTATCATTGCTGAGTACAGCAATAAATTTAATCATCATTTCAATTTTGATAAATTTAGTATTAAAGACAGGGAAAAGAATCTGAACAAAAGAAAATAGCATAAAAAAGAAAGAAGACATGCGGGATGATGAAGGCGCTGAGGGATACCCTATGCTCTCAACTTAAAGTAAAAAAATTCGTCTTATCAAAAATGTTAAACATAACCCTTTAATATAAAATAAATTAATTTACTTACACGTTAAAACTTTTTTCCTAAACAGTAGAATGTTTCTAAAACTCCCTTTTATTATTTATTAATCTATTTTAATACAGCGATGCGTTGAGAGAAATCTGGCAACAGCGAGTGTATTTTCTGGTTGGTAGCTTGGTTCAGTAAATATAGATATACATAACCAGCTGATGCATGCTCCGAAACTCGGAATTCTGCTCAAGTAACCTTAAGGGGAACGTTAAACGTACGACAGATCCGTCGATCCGCTATAAGTTTCTAAGTATAATTGTAACCCATGACTGATTAGATGGCGCTTGTGTGTATAGTCCTACCTGATCGCATTCTATTTCGCCTATTTAAATTTTCGTCTTTCACCCTCCTGCTCTGGTTTTCGAGTACGTGATCGACACTGAGAATTCACTTCTTTTACACCCCCCCCCCCCTCCCTGGTTTTTCAAATTTATTTGTCAAGAAATTTTGTACGATCTTTATAAAAGCTGATGATTCCATCTCTATTCCGAAGTGCGCCATCTCGCGGGCATTAGCGATAGTCTTAAAATAACCTACTGCTTGTACGTCTATCCATTTGCGTGCATCGAGACGAACTTTTCCGACCGATTTTTTTTATAATTAAACAATATATTGTTTTTATAGACCGTTTGTATTAATTTTTTGCAATTTCAGTGTTTATTAAGTAATTGTACGACAGATACATGAATTTTCTACGTTTTTCATCATTTTTACGACAGATATAGCGTAAAAACACATCTGTCGTACGTTTAAGGAGCGCCTAACCATAACCTCCAAAACAGTAGTGGCATATTCATATACACAGTGCATAGTACAAACTACTTACCTTTATTTGAAAGCTAAAAGTAATAATGTCAACGTATCTGTAGAACGGTCGTTTTGTAAAAAAGAAGGTATACGAAGTGAGGTTGCGCCAACGATCGACCGCAACACAGCTCCTGGTGCCGCCAGATGTTAATGCGACACCGTTGGAGATTTCCAATCGACATTTGATTAGTAGTTAATTAGAAATCTCCAACGGTGTCGCATTAACATCTGGCGGCACCGGGAGCTGTGTTGCGGTCGATCATTGTCCGGCTAATTATACTGTGTGCAATTTGTCGGCACATGCAGCGTAGTAATTGTTGTGCTAATTTTAATAAGCTCTGAAGAGGAACCGCAACGGTTCGAAACGTTGGCTTCAGAGTAAAATCAATTATTGGCTCGAAGGGATGCATTTAGTTATTTCCTTAGGCTTAGTTAATTAATTGTTTTTTACAAAACGGTTTGTCTATCAGCGACCGGGCTTTCGGATACTTCATCACAACAGAGTCAGCTTTATTCAACATTATTGCTAAAAAATATTCATATTTACGTTTTAGTCCAGTCGGTAGAGATTTTAGATGGAAATTTTCTGGTAACTCGGATCTGGCTACATAGATGTCTTCTAAATGATGTGTACAATGACCAAAAAGTTTGCTGCCAAGAAATTTTATCAGGAAAAAAAGTTATTAACAATTTAAGTGAAAAAATTCGCCGCCGTCGCGGTTTTTTCCTAATAGCTCCATAGGATGACTTCGTGCGAAAAAATGATTCAGATGAAATTTGTTTGTTATTAAAAAAGCTACAAAATGGCGTTGGTCCGATTACGAAATTTGCAATAACAAAGCCGTGAGGTTGACGAGAAGTTAGAAAACGCTAATTTTTTTAAGTTGCTGTAAAAATGTTGATTATTAACAAAAAGTGACAAAACTTTAGAAAAATATAGTTCACTAAGTGTACAACAATCACGCTAATGCCGAAAATCAGAATCGTAAAACTTTTTGTTTTATAACGTTTTATACCCCCGCCGAGTCTAAAAGTTTAAATATTTGCGAAATTTTTTCGGAACCTTGCTGACACTTGAAATTTGGTATACAATAAGGGTAAATACACAGAAATCAAAAGCATTCTGAAGAATTTCATTATCTTTATTTTTGCGGTTTTAACAACATTTTGAACGTCACCCTAGTTTTATACGTCTTCGATTTTTTCATTTTTCAACATGAAAATATGATAATTCACAAAATCAACTATTCTAGTTAAATTTATAGACCAATTTACCAACAATTTAAAAAAAAAAATTTTAATTTTCGTTGCTTACATCCTGAGATATTTAACATTTTGCGTTTACAAGCCATACTCGTATATTACTTGACATATCAACGTCGAACAAAAACGTTCGTGTAGAGCATGTCATTTAGCTTATAGATGTTATTTTTTAAGTCTCTATGTTGTATATTTCTAATAAAATATGGGCACCGAAGAGTCGAAGTCGCGCTGTAAAATGATGCTTCGACGGCCGCAGCGAGTGGTGGGGGGCCATCGGGAGTGGCGTGCGCCTGCGCGGCGACGCGCGCCCGTACGTTTAAAACGAGACGCTGAGTATTTTTTATATTTCTCAGCTTCTTTTCGACTAAAAGCTTTGTTTAATAGCCTAAATTTACAATATATTGTTATTATCTTTAGATTCATGTATATTATGCATATATATAGATACATATATACTTATATACACACATACGCATTTCTGCACTCTATTAAATTGACATAAATAGAACTGTTACCGCGTAGATGTAAACAACAGTATTAAAGATTTCTAATGTCATGCAGTCAGATTAACAGCCTAAATTTACAATGTATTGTTTTTATCCTTAATAATAAATTCATGTATATATAATTCCGTCTCGAACCGTCAAGCGAGTCGGACGTGTTTGCGAGTGCTCGCATGAATTCGCGAGTATTAATTACACAACAGTAATATCTTGTCTATATCACCTTTCAAATAGTGAAACGAAATCCGGACGCGCCAGCGTCTCGGAGTTCCCTTGCATATTAGTGCATCGCAAGTTTAAGTGCTTCTTTTAGAAGCACTTATTCAACACTCAACACAATGGCATCAACAAAAGTACAATCTACCACAAGTTCTTACTCTCAAGTTGTTAATCAAATGGCATTTCCTACTAGAGAACAAGCAATCGTATTGGATTCAGTGGACGGCATCTCAGTTCAGGAATATGTTAAGCAAATCGGCAAAATTGTAGAACCAACAAGTATTCGATTCGTCTCGCGGATCTCAAACGGCCGCGTGTGTCTCTATCTAGATAGTAAACAAACCGCAGACAAACTTACTGAAACTCCAACGAAAATAAACATTGGCTCAAATATACTCGAAATCAGACCACTAATTTCGAAACTCAAAAGGATTATACTCTCCAACGTATGCCCTATTATTCCTCACGATGTTATAATAAATGAACTAAAGAAAATCAACATTGTGCCACAAGCAACTATTTTATTTATAAGAGCAGGAATGAATGATCCTGGGTACTCCCACATTCTGAGCTTCCGTCGACAAACCTATATTTTACCAGAAAACACCGAAAAGCTACCCGGTTCATTAAAAATTCACTTCGATAAAACAGACTACTGGATCTATCTTTCAACCGACAAAGTTACGTGCTTCATATGCAAAGAAGAGGGACATGTGGCCAAATTTTGTAAAAATGTAGACAACCTTACACAACAATCAACAGAACAAGAAAACAACCCTCCGCAAAATGAAAACTCTGATAATCCAACAAACAACACTCTACCGTCTATGTCGCAACCTACCATAAATGAAAAGCGGCCGGATGAAAACGAGACTTCACATCAATTTCTACGCCCAAGTGCCGCAAATCACAAAAGACAGTTAACAACATCTTTAACTTCAAGTTCAACACAAGATTCGACAGTGCAGTTAAATAGCTCTCCTCCCATTGAAACGCACAAAAATATTACAAAGAAAGCTAGAACCAACGACCTTCAACTGTGCTCGCAGGAGGAGCTCATTGCACAACTTATACCAGCAAAAATGGTTATCGAAGAATCTTCAACCAAGCACAAACTCAGTTTTGAGAAAGTACTTGAATTTCTCCGAGTTACTTATAATAACAAGAATATCCCGAAAACTGCTGAAGAATTCACCGATGACATTCCTGCTCTCCAAGCTCTTCTACTAGATATCTTAAATAATATCAACGACAACAAATTGAAAAACAGGTTAAAAAGAATCATCGCTCGTTTAGATAATCAGCTCGCTGCAGATTCTCAAAGTGACACTGCAAGCACAAAATCTAATGAGTAAACATCTTGTAATAACAACAACATAACAAAATGGATCAAGGAAAAAATAAGCGAAACAATTCCCTAAATATTCTATTCTGGAATGCAAGAAGTATAAGGCAACGCTTCATAGACATTCAAGTCGCACGATACGAATTCGACATCATCATCATAGTGGAAAGCTGGTTAACCTCTTCTGACAAGATGCACATTCCCGGATTCTCAACATACAGGAAGGATCGAGGCGGCTCAAGAGGAGGAGGTACTATTATGTTTATTAAACAAAATCTTGCGTTTATTGAAATTCCAAATATAATCTCTCCCGACCAATCTGTCGAAATTTGCGGAATTCGCGTTAATAATATTACACCAGCATTATAGGCCAAGCGACAAAGCAAAAAAAGGTACGATTTTTGACGGTCAATAAAAGAAGCTGGCGACCTATGCCACTCGATAGCAAATAATGCGTACTTTAAGCACATATGTGTCTCTACAGGTAAATCGAGATTATTTTATGGTTATTAACAAAAAAACATGCAGAAAATGCATGTTTTTTTAGTTTTTCGCTTATAACTTTTAAACTAAGCAAGCAATGAAAACATCACTTTAGACAAAAAATATGCGGTATGAAATTATGAAGAAAAGCCACTATTAAAAATCTCGATAAGTTAAATAGAAGCTGAGATAATGGAAAAGAAAGGGTTAAAGTAGCCATTTTTCAAAAATTCATTACGCAGCCATTTTTTCATTTGAAGGCTCGAAATTTTGGAAATTAGAAGCTATGGCTATGTACTTTATAGGGAAAAAAAATGAATGCTGTGAAACCATTATTGTTGCTGCAATCGCGATGTTAAGTTTTTGTTCACTAACTTGCACACGCTCTCACGTCCCGAATTGTGGTCCTATTTCAATTTTGAAAAGTGTTTTGAAATGGTGACGTTTCGCACAATAAGATGCATTTATCCGTTTTAGGGGAAGCGATACGCGTGAATTATGTATGTATACGCGCTTCCCCTATTCCCCCACTCCTCGCGCGCTCTGCCGCCTCCGGCCGTTTTTGCGTATTTTCGACTTTAGAATAAAAACACCAAATCATCTCCCGGAATGGATGGAATAGATTTCGACATAATACAAAAATTACCGATCAAATATAAATTATTACTGGTAGACATTTTCAATCAAATGAACTCAGATAGCTTGTTTCCTCTCAGTTGGAAAAATGGCTACGTCAATTTTTTAAACAAAAGTGACGGTATCTCAGTAAGGCCTATAACGCTAACCGCATGCCTCAGCAAGTTATACGAAACGCTAGTCAAAAACAGACTTCAATGGTACGTCGATTTCCATAACCTCATTCCCCACAGCCAGCACGGATTTAGGAAGGGAAAATCTTGCATAGACAATTTAGTTCTAGCTGCTTTTTTAGATGTCAAAGGGGCTTTCGACAACGTCAACCCCGATTTACTGCTAAAAAAACTTTCGGAAATAGGATGCTCTCATAAGTTTCTCAAATACATAAAATTCTTGACACATGAACGTTATATTTATATTGAACATACAGGCGAAAAGTACAGGAAAGTGTATAAGGGCGTACCGCAAGGAGGCGTCCTCAGCCCTCTGCTGTACATACTATATGTATCAGACATTGTAAAAAGTCTACAAAAAAGTATCTCAATCGCGCAGTTTGCAGATGACATTGTGTTATATACAAAATTTCGCTCACTCAAAAGAGGTAGAAGACTAATCGAAAGAGCTGTGAATATAGTAGATAAAAATCTCTCTGAAATAGGATTAGAACTCGCTCCTAGTAAATCGATTCTAATACATTTTAATAACAAAAGAATACCCCCAGGTACTGTCGAAATTAAAGTACAAGATCATACAATCAAATCCTCTGAATGTACTCGATTTTTAGGCGTTATCTTCGACTACAAGTTATCCTTCATACCGCAAATTGACAATGTATCGCGGAGGTGCGCTAAGTCCTTAAACATAATAAAATTTTTATGCGGTATGTGGTGGGGCGCTGATCCATCTTCCCTACTCATCTTATATAAAAGCTTGATAAGATCTGTCATCGACTACGGATGCTTTTTGTATTTTCCCCCACAAATTAATCTTGTAAAAAAAATCGAGAAAATACAGAGCACAGCTCTGAAAACTGCATTAGGTTACCGTCGAAGTACACCCAACAATGTAGTCTTAGCAGAGAGTAAAGTCACCACCGTAAAGGAGCGAAGCAAATTCTTGTGCAAATGTCATTTCTCAAAAAATTTATCGAATAAAGAATCCGAGTCATTTAAGAATATTAAAAGCTACCTAAATATCTGTAATAAAAACCCATTAAAAGTGAAGTCTCTTTTATTTGAATGCCTAGAAGAAATACAAGATATAGCTTACAAAATAGAAACGAATAACAAATTCAATATCTACCGCCACGAGTATGACACAATAATCACGCAAATTCCATTCGACACTGTACTAGGCAAACAAATAAAAAATACTCCAAGTCCCAACGAATATTTTAATGAGTTTCTAGATAATAACAAAACAAATGCGTACTGTATTTACACCGATGGTAGCAAAAACCCTAAAAATAATTGTGTAGGCGCAGCTTGCTTTTGCAAGGAACTCAATGTACAAAAAACAAAAAGCTTAGATAAACAAGCTTCTATCTATACAGCGGAAAGTATTGCACTTTGTGATTCTTTTGACATAGCTCTAGAAAATAACAGACACAGCATATTCATTTTTTCTGATTCCCTTAGCGTTCTCCAGGCGCTCAACTCAATTAATGTTAGTATAAACCAAAACAAATATATCTTAGAAATAAAGAAAAAATACAATCAATTCCTGCGAGAAACGCCAAATGAAAGTCGAATCAAATTGTTCTGGATCCCAGCTCATGTGGGAATCGAAGGGAATGAATATGTAGATCAACTTGCGAAAAATGTAACTCTATCAAATTCAATCGATATCGAGACGGTTCCTTTCTCGGACCTAATTGGAGACTTCAAAACATCCGAATATACACAAACTATATCACAACTAAAAGCTCAAAGCCAAACCAAGGGCAAAAATTATTTTATGCATTATTACAAAGAGCAGAGAAAACCATGGTTTTATAATGTAAATTTAAATAGAGAATCAATTGTAAGCGTCAATCGCATCAGATCAAATCATTATAATTTAGCCGCCTCATTAGCTCGCATAGGAATAGTAAACAACGACATCTGTGAATGCAACGAAAGTTCCGAAACAATTAATCACGTTTTGTGGCAATGTAGATTGTTTGATACTCAAAGGAACAAACTCATAAGCGAATTAAAGAAAAGTAAAATATACCTCCCGCAATGCGTAGAATCCCTGCTAGGGAATCCGAACTACAATGTAATAAAGACATTGATTGACTTTCTTAACGATTGTAACCTTAAAATTTAAACTCAACATAGATATATAAATAGCGTTAATGTGTAAAAAACAAAACACAATGTAAATACAAACTATGTAACCCTAATGTACAGCTGTAATAAGCCTTGAAAAGGCTTGAAAAGCTTAAATAAAAAAAAAAAATCATGTATATTACGCATATATACAATATACATACATATATATTATATACACATACTTATTTTTTATATTTTCTTCATTTACTCGTCTATATATAATAGCCTAAATTTATTATTACACATTTCTGTACAGTATTAAATTGACATAACTTGAACTGTTACTGCGTAGGTATAAACAGTAGTATTAAAGAGTTATATACAGTTAGATTTCTGCGATAATAAATTCGGGATAAGTTGAAAACCTTATTACAAACGGAAAAGTCCTAGTTTATAAATTAAACTTCTCCTCTTAATTGTCTAGGTCTTAATTCTTGTGACGTTACCAGAGAGGTGTGGCAAACCAAACAATCCGCAACTAATTTAGAGACCAGGTATTGTATATATGCGTAATATACATGAATTTATTATTAAGGATAAAAACAATACATTGTAAATTTAGGCTGTTAATCTGACTGCATGTCATTAGAAATCTTTAATACTGTTGTTTACATCTACGCAGTAACAGTTCTATTTATGTCAATTTAATACAGTACAGAAATGCGAATGTGTGTATATAAGTATATATGTATCTATATATATGCATAATATACGTGAATCTAAAGGTAATAACAATATATTGTAAATTTAGGCTATTAAATAAAGCTTTTAGTCGAATAGAAGCTGAGAAATATAAAAAATACTCAGCGTCTCGTTTTAAACGTAAGCGCGCGCGTCGCCGCGCATGCGCACGCCACTCCCGATGGCCCCCCACCACTCGCTGCGGCCGTCGAAGCATCATTTTACAGCGCGACTTCGACTCTTCGGTGCCCATATTTTATTAGAAATATACAACATAGAGACTTAAAAAATAACATCTATAAGCTAAATGACATGCTCTACACGAACGTTTTTGTTCGACGTTGATATGTCAAGTAATATACGAGTATGGCTTCTAAACGCAAAATGTTAAATATCTCAGGATGCAAGCAACGAAAATTAAAAATTTTTTGTTTTAAATTGTTGGTAAATTGGTCTATAAATTTAACTAGAATAGTTGATTTTGTGAATTATCATATTTTCATGTTGAAAAATGAAAAAATCGAAGACGTATAAAACTAGGGTGACGTTCAAAATGTTGTTAAAACCGCAAAAATAAAGATAATGAAATTCTTCAGAATGCTTTTGATTTCTGTGTATTTACCCTTATTGTATACCAAATTTCAAGTGTCAGCAAGGTTCCAAAAAAATTTCGCAAATATTTAAACTTTTAGACTCGGCGGGGGTATAAAACGTTATAAAACAAAAAGTTTTACGATTCTGATTTTCGGCATTAGCGTGATTGTTGTACACTTAGTGAACTATATTTTTCTAAAGTTTTGTCACTTTTTGTTAATAATCAACATTTTTACAGCAACTTAAAAAAATTAGCGTTTTCTAACTTCTCGTCAACCTCACGGCTTTGTTATTGCAAATTTCGTAATCGGACCAACGCCATTTTGTAGCTTTTTTAATAACAAACAAATTTCATCTGAATCATTTTTTCGCACGAAGTCATCCTACGGAGCTATTAGGAAAAAACCGCGACGGCGGCGAATTTTTTCACTTAAATTGTTAATAACTTTTTTTCCTGATAAAATTTCTTGGCAGCAAACTTTTTGGTCATTGTACACATCATTTAGAAGACATCTATGTAGCCAGATCCGAGTTACCAGAAAATTTCCATAAACAGGTACTTTTCGATCTCTGCCGACTGGACTAATACGCATTCATTATGGTGACACGAATATGCGTGAAAAATTTTAGCTCATTTGCCCATGCCAAAATCGAGATATTGCACTTCAAAGTTTCAACTTTAACATACAATTCTTGTATACTACAGCTAATAAGCAACGTTTCATTTAATTACGGAAAACGGCTCTTACGATTTAAAAGAAAAATAAACTCATAATATTTGACATTATTTGAAACTGAATAAAAAAAGTTTGGTAACGATTCCCCGTTTAGTTTCTGAATAATTGTAATGCAAAGTTAACTATTTTCACTGATACACCATACAGACATATGATCGACATATGCCATATGCTTAGAACTGTGGCCTTAGTAATTAGTATAAGACATGTGCATAGTGAATTAAATAGCAAAATTAAATTAAATAGAACTTCTTGGAAACATAACTTCGCTTCTTTATAGGCATAATTCAATAAATCCACCATGTTTTTATTCAACTGAGCTCATACCTATTATATTTTATATTTATGGTCAAGTCATTTTACAATAGATCACATACTTATAAAACGCTTAATATTAGGGGAAAGATTATTTTGATAGTACCTTTTTTTCCTAATAACTAATTATTTTTAAAAACGTATCTTAAAAATGATAAAAATGGTTCGAAATTTTGAAGTCTAAACCAGTAATCGACCGTAACTTTTCAATAACGGAAGTAAGAAAGGAAGCATTAAAAGTACTCATATTTATACTCATTACAAAGTATAACTCATAATCTTTAAGAAACTGTTCAAATCAACTCTTTACATTATGTCGATGAATAATAATATGTTAATAATAAAAAATTATCGAGAAAGGGCTCGGTGGTAACGCTAAAGGGGGCACGTTGGTCATACTGAGTAGGGTTTTGGAGAATAGTCGCTGTAAACAACTGAGCAAACTGCCCTAAAAGTAATGGATTGAGGAAGCTGCTCTGATTTTTAGTCGTATTTAAGTATTAAATAACAATAATTAGTATATAATGGTAAGGACCTACAAGAGGAATAATTCCAGTATTTGTTGGACAGATGGACAGTTAGAATTGGCCATACAAAAGGTCGGAGACATACAAACTAAAAAAAGTGCTGCAGCTGAACATAGAATACCTGGTACAACTATGCAACGAAAATTAAAAAATAATTTATCTAGTTCAAGTAGTGTTGGTTTCAAAAGAACATTGAATGATAACCAAGAGAAAGCCTTATATGAGTACAATGTTGACATGGAAGTTAGGTTACAAGGACTTAGACTTACAAAAAAGGAGCTCCGAAAATTAACTTATGGTTTTGCCACTGACCTCCTAATCCTCATAATTTCGATACTAAATCCGGTATTTTTTTTATTACTTTGTTTTCTAAGCAAATCTATTTTCTTTATAATAATAAATGATACTTTATTGAACTATTGTTCTTACAAAGCTATATACAAAATATACATTTCTTTAACTTATTTTTTTACATTTTGCTATTTTGTACATTCGCTTTCATTTTTATACTAATATTTTAACTTATCTCTATGCATGTTTGTGTAAGTGTGTGTATCGTTGAGTGTGTGTATGTGTAAACGTGTCCTAGTATATGTTTTTACTTTGCTTTTTCTACTTTCTTCTCTTATTTTTCTTCATTTTCTTCTTTTCTAGTGTTTTCTTCCATCTTATCCTTTTCTTGTTCTTCTTTTTTCTTCCTTTCATACTCCTCTATTTGCTTTCGCATTTCGCTTTCTATCTTGCTGGCTTCCATCCAAGACTCAATCCGCTTCTTTCTTATAACTTCTCCTTCTATCTTTTTTAAAGCTTTGGTGTCTCTATCCCAACCGTACCACTGATCATCTATCATGATCATTTTGTTTTCTCTTGGCACTGCACACCACCTTCCTTTCTTTTTTTCTTTCCTCTTCTATCTCTTTTGCTTTTCTTAATAGATATACCTTGTTCTCTCTTTCTTCTCTACTTAACCATTCATCTACATAGTAAATTCTTTCTTTTCTGGCCATCAATCTCCACTGCCATAGACGGTCCCTGTCCTCTTCATTTTTAAATGTGATCGCCACTGTATCCTGATTAATACTCTCTTTCTTCCAGGGTGTAGCACCTATTTTTCTTTCAAGCCAGCTTCTCAAAGTTTCTGCTTGCCAATCCTCTCCTTTTTGTATGTATAGGGTCAGCTTTCTTTTCTTTCTTTCCTGCTCTACTTTCTCTTCCTCCTCTTCTTTCTCAATCTCTTTCTGCGATTTTACTTTCTTCTCTAATTCTTTTACTCTCTTTTCTAAATCTTCTACTTTTATTTCCAATGCTTTCTTCTGGTTTTTCTCTTCTTCTTTCTTTCTAGCACTGCTTTCTTCTCTTTCTCTTATTTCTCCCATCATTGCGATGAACCTAACCTCCAGCTCTCTTACTCTTTCAGTTAGATTTTCATTTGTTTTCTTCAGCTTTTCTACTTCTTTTCCACCCATTTTCTTTTCTTTTTTCTTTCACTGTTCTTTTTCTTCTCTCTATTTTCTTTACACTTTTTTCTTTTTTCTTTTTATCTGCAGCTTGCGTCTTGAGCTCTTTCAATTTTTGTTTATCCTCTTTACTTTGTTGCGTTTGCTAATTCTCTTTTGGTGTCCCGCCATGTGCGTGTTCTTAAATCTCCTTCTTTTTGCCCTAAGGTCTGTTCGGTTCTTTTGCTTGCCTCTTCTCCGTTTCATGGTTTGTTCGTATATGTGCACTCACATTCTCACTCTTGAACTCTATTTTCTTCCTGTTTTCTTTTCCATCTTATTTTATGCAGTATCGCTAAATTTTCATTTTTCCCATTGATTATTTCCTCTACTCTTTTATTTGTTTTAGTACTTTCACATTCTTCTATTATATGCTTTAATGTTTCTTTCTCTTTTTTACATAGTCTATATTCTTTTTCTTTTTCTTCCAACCAATATTTGCATGCGCTGCTTTCACTTCCTAGTCTATATCTAGCTTTTATTTCTAGCATGTTTTTCTTTTTTTGTATTCCTCTTCTTAGATATTCTGGCTCTTCTTCGTATATATTTATCACTCTTTTTATTTCTTCTGAGAATCTTGATTTCTGCATTTGTTCTGTCCATTCTTGTCTATCTACGTCTTTTCTGTTATTTCTGCCCAAAGCGTTTTTTCTTTCATCTTTTCCATATATCCTTTAACAGACCATCCTCTTTTTTTTAAAAATTCCTCTCTATTTTTTTCAATTCCGGTTCTTTCATTTTCTCCCATGTTCCTCAAATTTTCTCTTTCCTTTTCTCTCCAGCATTCTCTTAGTATTGATCCTTCTTTTTGCACTCTTAATTTCTCTTCGTATTTTAGAGCTCTTTCTCCTGCTTTTATCGCTATATTTTCTCTTCTTGCCTCTAGCATCAAGCTACTTTTGGGGTGGTCTTTTCTATTTTCAATACCCATTTCAGGTATTTATCTTGTATTCTTTCTATCTCTTTATACTCCTTCCATCCCCATATTTCTGCGCCGTATAAAAGAATCGATTTCACTAATGAATCGAACAACCTCATCCTTAAGTGCCAATTATCTTTAAATAATCTTTCACCTATACTCCAAGTCTTTCCAAGCACTGCATTTGCTTTTGCTCTTATGTACTTTATATGTCCTTCATCTTTATTGTTTTCTTTCACCTTAAATCCCAGATAGTTGAAGGTTTTTACTTGCTCAATTTCTTTTTCATTCCACCTGAAGGTTTCTTTCTTCCTTCTTCCTCCAGCTTTTCTGCAAATCATAATTTTCGTCTTATCTACGTTTAGTTCTAGTCCTTTCTTTTTGATGTATTTCTTAAATCTTTTTATCATCTTTTTCATTTCATCTTCTGTTTCCGCCATCAAGACTACATCATCTGCGTAACTTATACTATATATTTTCCATTTTCCAATTATTAGTCCTCCTTCTTGCCCTTTTCTCATTTCTTTTTCTAGATCCCACATTGCGATATTAAAGATTGTTGAACTTAGAGGGCATCCTTGTCTTACTCCTTTTTCTATTTCAAACTCTTCTAGAATTTTGTCTTTAATCTTTACTTTGCAGTATGTTTCTTCGTATATCTCTTTTACCTTCTTTATCAATTGTTTATTTTCTTATCTTTCATCATTCTCCATATTTCTTCTCTCTTTATTTTATCGAAAGCTGCTTTCATGTCTGCAAAGAGTAATACTGCTTTTCCTTTTTCTTTCTTAATACTTTTTCCTACAGCAGTTTTAAGTGCATATATTGCATCTATTGTTCCTCTTTGTGTTCTAAATCCCATTTGTGTTTCGTCCAATATCTCTTTTTCTTCTATTTCTTTTCTAATCTTCTTTTCTAAGATATCTGCATAAATTCTATATCCTGTATCCATAAGTGTAATCCCTCTATAATTCTTTGTTTCATGTTTATCTCCTCTTTTGTATAATGGCTTTATTATTCCTGTCTTCCATTCTTTTGGAATATCATCATCTTTCCATATTTTTTTCAATATCTCTGTTAGTTTCTCTTCGATTTTCTCTTCTCCATAGATCCATGCTTCATTCGTTATTCCATCTTCTCCTGCTGCTTTTTTCTTCTTTAGCTTTTTTATCGCTTTTTTCACTTCTGATTGCTCTATGCCTATTTCTTCGTTGCAATTTAATTCTTCCGTATTTTTTCCTTTTATTCTATCTTTTGTTATTTTTTTCTTACCTTCTAATAGCTTCTTAAAATGTTCATCCCATTGCTCTTCTGAGATTTTTTCGCTTATGTCTTTAATTTTCTTATTTCTTTTTTTATTTACTATTTCCCAGAAATTTTTGTCTTTTTTCTTTACCTCTATTTCTTTTATCAGCATCTCTCCTGCTTTTTCTTTTTTCTGTTCAATTAGTTTTTTATAGGCTTTTCTTTCTTCTAGGAATTCATCTTTTGTCCTTATTCCTCTTCTCCAATTCCACAATTTTTTACAAACTTCTTTTTTCTTTCTTCTGCATTCTTGATCCCACCAGTCCTCTTCCTTCTTTATTTTTATCTTTTTTTTCTTCATTAACCTTTTTACTTTGTCTTTTAGGTTAGTCCAGCTCTCTATGTTGCCTATTTCTTTTATTCCTTCTTTGTATATTTCTTTCGCTTTTTCTGACCAATCTATTACCTCTTTTGCTTCTTCTTTGTTTTGCTCAATTTCTTTGTTCTCCTCTATTTTTATGATTAATGGGAAGTGATCTGAGATCCACTTTTCCCCAATCGTCATTTGCTTTATTATGTCTCTACCTTCTTCATTTGTTATTCCATAATCTATTACTGAACAGCCATTTCCTCCAGCGTATGTCCATTCACCATCTTCATCACCTTCTATTTCTCCATTTATTATATGGAGTCCTAACTCTTGCAACTCTTCTATCATTCTCTTGCCTTCTTCATTTAGGATATTGTCTTTGGACTTTCTTCTATTTTGATCTTCTTCTTCTATTTCTCTTCCTCCTTTATTAGCGGTTCTTGCGTTGAAGTCCCCTGCTATAATTATTTTTTCTCCTTTGTTTAACTCTATCATTTTTTCAATTTCATTCCAATTTCCTTGGATTTCCTCTCTCATATAGGTGATTGCTATATTCATTTTGTTAAAAAAAGTGCTGCAGCTGAACATAGAATACCTGGTACAACTATGCAACGAAAATTAAAAAATAATTTATCTAGTTCAAGTAGTGTTGGTTTCAAAAGAACATTGAATGATAACCAAGAGAAAGCCTTATATGAGTACAATGTTGACATGGAAGCTAGGTTACAAGGACTTAGACTTACAAAAAAGGAGCTCCGAAAATTAACTTATGGTTTTGCCACTGACCTCCTAATCCTCATAATTTCGATACTAAATCCGGTATTTTTTTTATTACTTTGTTTTCTAAGCAAATCTATTTTCTTTATAAAATATGTAAAAACTATAATTGCTTTATACTAGGGTCAACCAGTAGAATATGGAACGTAGATGAGACTGGGATATATATCTGTTGTTCCAAAATCTGAATCCAGAGTCATTGCTTGAAAAAGAAGGAAACAGTTTGGTGGCAAGATAGGTACAGAGCGGGAAGATAGTAACTGCAGAAATAAACATGCAGAAATAAACTGCGAGTGGTGTGTTTATGTGACCTATGCTTATATTTTCTCAAGTAAGGATAAACAAAGTTTACCTCCAAGGAAAACCAAATGGTTCTTGGGCTGAATGGCACAACATTGGCTGGATCGAAACTGAACTCTTTACAAAGTTTTTCAGAAAATTCATTGAGTTTTCTCATGCTTCTACCAATAATCCAGTTTTTTTGTTATTTGATGGACATAATTCACACGTCAAGAATCTGGAAGTTGCTAAGCTAGAAAAATGATGTAACCATCTTGTGTTAGAATGCAGCCACTTGATGTCTCCTTCATAAAACCTCTGAACAATGCTTATGCAGAAGAAGTAAAAAATTTTCAATGCTGTGGATGTCAATTGCAGATGAAAAATATATTTTCATTATTTGGGAAGACATGGCAGAAAGCAACAAAACCTAAAACCTCTGTGAAATCTTTTAATTTAGTCATGTATATGTGTACATAATAATTTGTATATGTGATTAAATTAAATTAATTACTTAATATTATCAATAAATATTTAATTTTTCATTAATAATTATTCTTATTATTATTATAATAAATAATTTCTTATTAAAAAGTTTAATTTGTATATAATTAAAAACATATATGCCTACGTATCTGAATACCATGACATTCATGCCCCATCCACGTGACCACTATGCCCGCCCACAGTGGGGCAAACTGGGCTGTTTTAAGTACCTTTTCTTTAGATTTTTAATTATTTAGGTATTTATAATATAATTTTTTTCAGTGGGGATTCTTTTAATACATGAGTTTTTGTAAATTATGCTATTTTTAGTTTTACGAAATAATTTGAAATCTCTTTATAAATTAAATCTAAGCTTAGGGTGCCTGCTATGCCCTTCTCTCCCCTACTTATATTGAATTACATATCCCAAAAATAACAATAGTATATTATACACGAGTGAGGCTAAATGGAACATCAGTCTCTAGTTCTTGAAAATTTACATCCAAGCCAAAGGCGAGGGTGGAAAACAAGAGTTATGAACTGACTTTCTTTAGTCCTCAGGGCAATATATGCTTTTTTTCATGCACAGCCTTAAAAAACCAACTGTCTCTTCCCACGCTGGGGATAAAGTTGGCACTTTATGGCTGGGTGTGAAAAAAAACTTTATTTCTTGATTTATGATACTTTTGTGCCATAACTTAACACTTTAATTTTATAGCACTATTGGATTAGTGTACTATTTTGTATAGAAAGAGTAGCATGCATAGCTTAAACGGAGACTGAGTAAACATAGTGAAATCCAAATGTATGATTAAATTTATCGTACATATGCACCTAATTAAGCACAGTATGAAGTTCTGTACTATTTGCCACTTTTAGAGCTATATAATTTGCAATAAGTAGTGCATATGGGTCGTTCTTCCAAAAATGATGTTTTTCATGTCCGCAGTCTAAAAAAGGACTTATACAAAATGTACTTAACAAATGAGGATACATATATAAACATTTCCTTTAAATGTGTATCGTTGGTTGAAGTTAGAGAGTTTAGAGTATTAGAGTTGAGACCGTAACATGTCTCCTAAGAGAGTTACATTAATAATAACACTGCTAGACTTCGAGTATGCAAATAAACACCTGACAAGCCATGGAGTTTTCAAAACAAACATATAATTAAAAAGTTTCTCTAGTTTAGCCCCTTATATATATGATTTTATGCATTCCTGTAGCTGTACAAACTTTAAAACTTAATTTTGCATATTTGAATTTAGCGCCTATTTTCCATCAGTATTACCATCCTTCATCGCGAAACCAATTTTGGCCAATACATTTCAAATTAAGTCAATTTAAGGCATATTTTGCATAGATATTTTCTTCGCATTGTTGTTTTAACAGTTTTTATGCAGCCGTATTTGTTGAAGTAGAAAAAAATTGTCAGTAATATAAAGCAGGCTAGCGCGTGGTAAGTAAATATATATATAACCTAAGTGAGCAAAAAATGTTAAAAGCCATCTTTAAAGAAAAAATTCGCAAGGAAATTTAATTATTTATTAATCGCTCTTTACAGCGTAACATTTAGTGGTCAAATGGTTATGGACCAAACTTAATCACAGCTGTAGTATTTTCCAAATAAACTATGTTTTCTTATACCTTAAATAACAAAAAGCCACCATTGGTTACCTCCAAATTGGTCTTTTTTATGTGGTCCATTTTTTAAGATAAAAACACCACTTTTGGAAGAATGACCCATATGTTCATTTATGCCTTGAAGTCACAGATAAATACATATCCCTTACAAAGGTGTCACCAATACTAATTTATTCTTATAACAACAACTTGGAAAAAGTTAGAAATAAGCAGTGACTTTACTTTTATGGTTCTGGTTTTCCTTAATTTTCTTATAGTTATTTACAAACCGCAACCAAGAAAATGCACTTATATTGGGAAATCCTTACATAAGAACATTGCATTGGATGTGAGCCTTTAAAAACCAATATCCTGTATTACATATCTCTAATATCTTTACAAGAATTTTAAAAATAGGTTCAACATTAGTAATAAAATAACAAACTATACTATTAGGTAAAAACTTTAAACTAATTTAAAATTTTATAATAATTATAATTCTTTATACTTGTCTTTTCTTGTTAAATTTGCTTGTAAATAGAGCAAGTACATAAAGATTTCAGTAACAAATTTTAATAAAACCATGCAGATATACAGACTAGATTTTTTAGCTATAGTTTAAAATTATTTTACTAAATCGAATTTTTTAATTTTAAACTTATATTATAAACCTATTTATTATATTATTACAAATGTTTAACTATATAATTGATATCATTCAAACTAAGATCTTTACAAAATATCATATATATCTATATTGTTATTATTTATTATAACTAAATTAAAGATCTAACATTGAATATCAGGTTAAACAGATTGAGATAGATTTAAGTAGATTCAGAGCTATACTTTCATTACAAAATATCAGATATTAGATAGTGAATAGAAATAAAAAGGCTATACGTAAGAAAGGATATTGTCTAAAAATTAGCATGGCCAACTATTAACTGTCAGTATCATATTACCCAGAAAAAGTATGACAAAAAGCATGTTAAAATTTTTGAGTATAAAACAATTAAAAGCAAGGAAATAACAGTATACCAACCTTTATAGAGTTGAGCAATAGCAGTTGCAGTTGTTTGAAAAGATGACCATATCTGTTGAGAATAAAGTTCCTTTTCAGTTTGCAGCTGGCCTTCATAATCAGGCTCAGCCTCAATTCCTTCAACGCACTGTTGTTCCCAATTTGAATACCAAAGATCCATTATTGAATCTTCATCACTTCTATCTTCACTCATGATTTATCAGTATTTTGAAATTACTTTTTCTTCTTACAAACTTGATAAATCACATATGCACTGATTCATTGAAATGTATACCAATCATACAAGTCATTTCTTTTCTTTGTGTAATTGCTTAGCTCCAAAATTAGAACTATATTCTTTGTATTTCAAACACAGATTTGAGCAAAAAGATGACGTTTTTGTAGATAAAGTGTCCAAACTCCTTTCCTAACGATTTTGAGCTCACCGACTTATCCAATTAAAATGCATTACTAATTAAAGAATCCATACTTGTCAAATTACAGATTGCGCAAACTTCAAACTTAAAATGAAAGTTGGAAAAGAGCAATATTTTGTAATTTCTAAATTTAAGACAATTATGACTAGATCACTATTGATGCTAATCAACTGTCTGATGATTCTACTTTGGCCCTCTGGTTTTATCCCTATACTAATAATGTGTTGAACATCATAAAATTGGCATTTACTCTCTGCTTTAACTATCTACCTTCCAGGAGTATTGCTGACGGCACTTCTAATCTTATTGGCCTTACTATTCTGCAATTAATGCTGAATGTTTTTCTACGTAAATTTACTTAACTCTCAGCTTTGATTGCTCTTTCTCTAAACTATATATATACAACGACTACGCGACTGCGCCACTCCTGAAGTCCTGACTTCTAAATTAAACCTGTTACACGCAGCAAACGACAAGAAACAAAAACAGATACGAAGGAGTAGTATCGCTATGATGGCAAGCTTCTTTCACACTCATTGCGACGGACAAGACGATTATACAGTTTTGCAATATATATCATATATCAATTAATTCTTTTCCGTTATTCTGAAGACTCTGGTATTCTGTTATACCAAGTTCATATTCCGAATTTCTAGAGCCTATCTACAATACAATGCGTTGTTATCTTGTTTTGGCGTTCCGTTTCTTGGGGAACAAGAAAACAGAACGCACTGTAGATATAGACTTTAGGCTCCTAAACGAAAAAAATCGGTTCATTTTGAGTTAATTGCATGAAAATTTTGAATTCTCTAAATTTTTACTTTTTTAACTGAAAATGAACCCATTTTTTTCATTCGAAATTCCCTTTTATTGTTTAAAAATGCTTTTTTATTATAAAGTCGATAAATAAATTGACTCTTTATTTAAAAAAAAATTTATTTTCAAAGTTGACGATCATAAAACCGTAATAAAACAGATGTACTTTCTCGGAGGGTCGGAGGCGCGCGCGGCTGCGGAGGCAGGTATAACCGACAGTAGCACTTGCAGCCTCGCACCGGCTCGCAACGAAAATGGAAAATATTTTAAAGAGTAGAGAAAAGTAGGCACT
This sequence comes from Philotrypesis tridentata, assembly GCA_018906965.1. NCBI lineage: Eukaryota > Metazoa > Arthropoda > Insecta > Hymenoptera > Pteromalidae > Philotrypesis > Philotrypesis tridentata. The sequence continues at coordinate 172,874 of JACCIB010000075.1, read as the reverse complement.
GTCGCGCAAGACTCGCAGATATAATAGCCGCAGAGCCGAAATATGAAGAAGGGGAAACTTCCAGGGGTTCTCATGCTTTTACTTTTTCGATCAGCAACACATGTTTCGACAAATCTGTTCAGAGCATTTGAACGGTACAGAAAGTGGTCGCACCGAATCCTATGGCGTTGCTCATCTCTCTACTAGTCTCTGCTCCTTGGGCGGTATATACAGTAAGTCGTGAGGCTGTCGCATGTGGAATGGCTTGTCGTCGTGTTTTGGACGTCAATATTGACGTAATGAGGAAAATTCGCGAATTCGCGAAAAGTAATTGAGCGCGAAAAAGAAAATTGTTTTGATATATCTTATATATATTGAGTAAAAATTGAAAGGACGTTCTTGTATACTGCATCTACTGCTAAATAGACGATTTAGCTGAGTCTAGCTGAATATTTATAAAAATGAAAACTGCGAAAATGTAAAAAAAGCAAGATAGATTTATTTATTCAAAATAAATATTTTTAAGTACATAATAATGAATATTCACAAATTACTGTATAAAAATTATAATTATTATATAAAAAGATTAATTAACCAAAAGTTACAATTATTTATACAATATCATTAATTTTAATTTTTTGTTAAACACGAATATGAGATTTCAGTTAGTTTGATATTTATGACATTGCTTGAATATATACACATACGTGAGTTTTTATTGTATGAAAATGAAAAAAAAATGATAATTCAATGCAATTATTGCGTGGTTAAACTCCAATTGTATTATGCCTTTTTGAAATTTTGTTTGTTTAAAAATTGTTATGCATCATTGTTTATCCATTTTGTATTTGGTTGCAGAAGTAAAAATTTATTTTTCTCAATCTTTTGAAAAAAAAAATTGTTACTCTAATTGTAGAGACAAACAAATGGTCATAATCGTTAAAAATTATTGATTAAAAGATTACTTTTGTTAACAATTGACTGTATCGTGGAGATTAAAAATTTATTCTAGAGTGAAAAAGAATTAAATTTCATTCTATATGTACATAGTTATAATATGTATGTTTGGCATGCATCTACCTACTATCGGTTCGAATGACGTAGTCACTTGTGTTTCGAACCATATAACTTAGTCAAAAAAAATCGCATTAAAAATCAAAATATGAGGTGTGATGGCAAATTTAATTGTGCGTCGATTCGTATAAGTTTCATTACATAAAGTTAATTAGGCGATGAACAGTAGCGAATAGAAGCAAAAAAAATGCAGATTTTAGGTCACTTTCCAGGAAGGTCAACTTTGCAGGCCTACCATTTGCTCAAAAATCAGGCATATAGCCCAAAGGTTCGAGAACACATACGCCGAAAAATTTTTCAAAAATGTTAATTAGTATTGCTAAAACATTAGCAAATGTAAAGAAAGTGTATCTCGGAGATGAAAAGTCATATCAAGACGAGAGTGGACTCAAAAAATCGGAAAAAATTACAGCTTTTTAGAAATATTAAAATATATTTAGCAAAATTGTAAACTTTCGTGTGAGAGCTGTCGAAAGTTAAGAAATTTTTTTGGGCCAGAGCCGTATGAAAAAAGTGTAAAAATCGTCATAAAATTCTAGATGTGCATTATGAGAAGTAGCCGGCACGGTCCGGAGACAGTTTGGTGGAAAAGTGAAGTACATCGACGACGGAGGACGAGGTATACGTGACAAGTTGGTTTGAGGACTAGGACACAGACAAATCCATTTTTACATTTTTCGCTTATATTCGTGATTTCGCAATTGATTTTAATTTATTTCCTAATTTGTAATAAGATATATGATAACTCAAATCAGAAACTAATATTATTGTTTGTTATTAGAAAATAGCTTACCCCTAGAAAGTAAGAGAGAGAGAGACAGAGTAATACAAGTGTTGTTGTATATATTATTACTTAAAATAATCAGAAAATTACCATTCAAACTGCATTTTAATTGTTGAAAAATGGTTGTTTACATGAAAATAAAAAATGTTCGTATATGTGCATATCTGATAATTTTTAATTTTGTTTGCGCGAAATCTGACCGTCATAAAAAGATTAGCTCGGAGGGTCTCATCTCAGCAGCAGTCAGGTAAGAGAGGTGGGTCTCATTGTCGAGACATCCGGGCTATAAAAACGGTTCCGAAGCTCGCTTTGCAGTTTTCCTCGGCAGACGTTGCAGTCCTCCACCTGGACCATATATGTGTGTGTGTGTGTGTGTGTGCGTGTGTGTGTGTGTGTGTGTGTGTGTGTAGAGAGAGAGAGAGAGAGAAAGAGAGAGAGAGAGAGAGAGATTTTCACAAGTTTTGTATATCTAGTTATTACTTTAGTTTTTAGGAAACTGTAGATTTTTACGCAATATGTAATATGTACTCTGATGAGTTCAACATTGTATAGATAATAATAATAAACATATTTTAATTAATCGTTTTTCTTTAAAGTTAAAAACCATGTTTTTGCTATTTTCTAATAACAAACAATAATATTAGTTTCTGATTTGAGTTATCATATATCTTACTACAAATTAGGAAATAAATTAAAATCAATTGCGAAATCACGAATATAAGCGAAAAATGTAAAAATGGATTTGTCTGTGTCCTAGTCCTCAAACCAACATGTACTTCACTTTTCCTCCAGACTGTCTCCGGACCGCGCCGGCTACTTCTCATAACGCACATCTGGAATTTTATGACGATTTTCACACTTTTTTTCACACGTGAAAGTTTACGATTTTACTAAATATATTTTAATATTTCTAAAAAGCTGTAATTTTTTCCGATTTTTTGAGCCCACTCTCGTCTTGATACGACTTTTCATCTCCGAGATACACTTTTTTACATTTGCTACTTTTAGCAAGACTAATTAACATTTTTGAAAAATTTTTGGGCGTATGTGTTCTCGAACCTTTGGGCTATATGCCTGATTTTTGAGCAAATGGTAGGCCTGCAAAGTTGACCTTCCTGGAAAGTGACCTAAAATCTGCATTTTTTTGCTTCTATTCGCTACTGTTCATCGCCTAATTAACTTTATGTAATGAAACTTATACGAATCGACGCACAATTAAATTTGCCATCACACCTCGTATTTCGATTTTTAATGTGATTTTTTTTGACTAAGTTATACGGTTCGAAACACAAGTGACTACGTCATTCGAACCGATAGTAAGAGAAGCCTGGGCTGTGAATACATTGGAGTATTAGAACATGTATTTGTAAATAATAAAAGGTTTTTAAAAACGTTTGAGTTTTCTTGTTAAATATACTTTTAGAGTTGTATTAAGATAATGAAATAACTAAAACTTATTATTATGCAGTAATTTGTGACTATTCATTATTATGTACTTAAAAATATTTATTTTGAATAAATAAATCTGTCTTGCTTTTTTTACATTTTCGTAGTTTTCATTTTTATAAATATTCAGCTAAATTCAGCTAAATCATCTATTTAGCAGTAGATGCAATATACAAGAACGTTCTTTCAATTTTTACTCAATTTACAAGATCTATCAAAACCATTGTCTTTTCCGCGCTCACTTACTTTTCGCGAATTCGCGAATATTCCACGTTCGGCATTTCTCTAATTCTAGTGCGCTTTCTCTCCTGTATGACAAGCTATTCCACATGCGACAGCCTTGCTATGAGTTATGTCGACTTACTGCATACCGCCCCTGGGGCCGTATCCCAAATGTCAGTATGTGTATGTATGTGAAAGTATGTGGATCTATGTCGTAAGTGGGGTCATTTTAACCGCGTAAGTAACGGTCACGAGAACGGTCGTCAGGAACATTTCTTTTCAGTAGTTGAGGTATACCCCTAGCAAACAGACAGCAACGCTGAACCGTTGTTATTCACCTTGTTGTGAGTCGCCCTCTCAGCTTACCATAGCGGGCCAAATGAGAACTTTTCGCAGTCGTAAAAGTTCTCATTTGACCCGCTATGGTAAGCTGAGAGGGCGACTCACAACAACGTGAATAACAACGGTTCAGCGTTGCTATCTGTTTGCTAGGGTTAATAAACTCTTTCCGAACCCGGTCGCTTTATAATATACTATTGAACATTCAACAAAGATATCTCGAAAACTGTTTGTTGAATGATCTAATATCGTCCTTAATCTTGCTTTAACTTCTGAAACAATTTTATGATTTTAAGCATTATACTTTGATTTTTGATGATGGGATTAATTTGAATTTCAGAAGTCGATTTTGCAACTTTACCTTTTTGAGTTGTTATTCCGAAATTACTGGCCAGTAATGATAGTAATGCTGCCAGTATACCTCTACTACTGAAAAAAAATGTTCACGACGACCGTCTTGATGACCGTCACTAACGCGGTTAAAATGACCGCACTTACGACATTTATCCACATACTTCCATATACTTACGTACACATATTCACAGTTGGGATATGGCCCCTGTAAGTGCCATAGGGTGTGTTCCGAAATTATCTGCCAATAACTTCGAGCATATACACATGGAGGAAGCATACCGTGTTAAAAAGTGTCGCCATCGTAAGCCTCGGAAAGAGAGAGAGAGAGAGAGAGAGAGAGAGAGAGAGAGAGAGAGAAATACTTCGGAGTCCCTTTCCCCCGCTATTTGGCGAGAAAGAGGGGGCTATGCTCCTCCTATATCCGAGTGGCGCGGGCGGTTTAAAACTTCCGAGCATGCTATAAGATATAAATACGCATTTGGATTCATTGCGTCCAAATTTATATATTCAACTGATTATAATTGGAAATACTCCACGGTATACCGACTCTATTTGTAATACTTGCATCTATTTGTATAGCTTTTTGCAAAAAGCACTTAAATCTCTCAAGAAATATAAGAAAACTGTAGTTTGCAAGTTTTCTATAGCAGGCACGGGCGTAGGAAAGTCCAAGTGCATTATACATTTTAAGAAATACTCTTATTTATCAGTAAAAGTAAATTTATGTTTTAGTTATTCAGTTTTTAGAAGATACTGATTTTTTAGTCGATGAATAAATGGATCTAGTTTCATAGGTTTCATATAAATATATCTATTATATCTATATATAATCTATTATTTCTATATATTCATATATAATTTACATATAATCTATGTATTATATCTATATATAGCGATGTATATAGATACAACCGATGGTAACTTAACTAAATATATCTATATACAGCGATGTATATAGATATAGTAGACGGTTACTCAGCTTAGCGAGAAAGGGAGGCACATAACCAATCACATATTTGTGCGGGAAATAGAGGGAGACTCTGAACTATCTCTTTCTCTCTCTTTCGCTCGGCTCACCCGGCGACACTACCACCATCTAACATGCTTCCTCTATGTGTATATGCTTGAAAGTCAATAACACCAGTAAGTACACTCGAGGCTACTTAATTATGTGCAAGTGATAGTCACTGATGACACAAATACGTATTCCGGCGAGGAATACGTACAAGGAGTATAAATGTGAAGGCTGCGGAAAGGTTGGTCATTTGATAAAGGTTTGTAGAGATAAAAGTAAGACCAATACCACGAATTTTGTTGACGATCAAGGCAGTGCGGAAGCCGATATATTAAATTTATTAGAGATAGGTATTGATAGTAATAGCGTTGAAAATGGTAAACGGTTTGTTCGTAACCCGCCGATAGTCGTTAATGTTAAAATTGCTAATAAATTAATTGCAATGGAAGTAGATAGCGGCGCAGGTACATCAATTGTGCCATTTAACGTTTTTGAAAAGCATTTTTATGATTGTAAGTTAAAATCTACGGAAAAAATTTTGAGAACGTATGACAATAATGTTATTGTGCCAATCGGAGAATTGAATATTGACGTTGATTTTAATGGAAAGAGAGCAAATGCTAATATTATTGTAATCAAGGAAAATAGTAGAGCTAGTTTCATGGGCCGATATTTAATGGAAAGGTTAAATATAACCGTACAAGGTATAAATAATTTGTCGTCACAGGAAAATAATTTACCAAGTTTAATTCATGAACACGCGGAATTGTTTGACGGTAAATTAGGACGGTATAATGAACAAAAAATATATTTGAAGCTTAAGCCAGGTGCATATCCTATTTTTAAAAAACTTATAACGATACCATTCGCTTTTAAGAAAAAAGTTGAAAAAGGGTTAGAAGAATATGAAAAAAATGGTATTATAGAAAGAACGAGTACAAGTGAGTGGGGTACTCCTCTTGCTCCAGTATTGAAATCTAACGGGAATATTCGAGTATGCGTGGATTACAAGTTAACAGTAAATCAGTATCTAGAAGACCACAATCATCCGATTCCGAGAATTGAGGAAATTTTTGTGGCATTACAAGGTGGTCAAGAGTTTACTAAGTTAGATGTAGACAGGGCTTATAACCAACTGGAGTTAGACGAGGAAACTAAAAAAATTCTCGCATTTAGTACTCGCATGGAAGTATTTTTAATGAATAAGTTACCTTTTGAGACAAAACCGGCTTGTTCTATTTTTCAACAGATTATGGAAAAAGTTTTACAAGGCATCGATGGGTGCAAGAATTATTGTGATGATATTGTAGTGATCCGCGACTGGTAAGGATAGACAGGAGCATTTAAAAAATCTAGAGATTGTTTTTAAAAGATTGAAAGAAACAGGGTTCAAATTGAATTTAAAAAAATGCGAATTCATGAAACCGCAAATCACATATTGAGGCCACATCATTGACAAAGATGGTTTACATAAAGATCCAAAGAAAGTTGAAGCAATTAAAAATGCGTCAAGACCTCAAAATGTTCAAGAAGTTCAAGCATTCACGGGCATGGTAAATTATTACACTAAATTTGCACCGAATTTGTCAACGATGTTAGGTCCTATATATGATCTTATACAGAAAAGCAAAGCATTTGAGTGGTCGAAGAAATGCGAAATTGCTTTTAAAAATGTTAAGGAAGAAATAATATTAGAAAGGAGTTTGGTACATTTTAATCCTGCGATACCGGTAAAATTAGCATGTGATGCATGTAATGTTGGTATAGGCGTGGTTTTACTACATGTTTATTCTAATGGAGAGAAGAAACCAATCAGTTTCGCATCGCGTAGTCTTACCAAGCCTGAAAAGTATTATTCTGTAATTCATCGTGAAGCCTTAGCTCTCTACTGGGGTATTAAGAAGTTTTATCAATATCTAAAAGGAACAACCTTTATATTGCAGTCGGAGCATAAGCAGTTAATGGCTCTTTTCGGTGAAAATAAAGGGTTGGGATACCGCAAATGGCCGCAGGCCGATTGCAAAGGTGGGCTTTGTACTTAACGGGGTTTCACTATAAGTTACAATATGTCAAGGGGCAAGACAACGGAGGAGCCGATGGATTGTCGAGATTGCCACTGCCATGTAAAGAAATCATTTCCGAAATAGAACCGGATGTTTTTAATTTTTTGATAGAAAATAAGCTACCGGTAGATGCAAAACATATTCATGAAAAAACTCGAACTGATCCGATACTAAGTAAAGTCTTTATGTACGTGCGTGATGGTGCATGGCCTAACGAAATAAAGGAAGAATTTAAGGCTTTTGCTAGTAGGAGATACGAATTGAGTATTGAGCAAGATTTGTTATTATGGGGTTATAGAGTTATAATACTGTAACGAAAGAAAATTTTCCGTTCTGATCTTGCCCTCTACTACATGGCGACTCGACACAGATCATGAGCGTTAGGCACGTGTTATTTGCCAAAGGCTTAAAACTGAACTTGAGTTTTTCCCAAATTCTCGTATCATCTCGCGATGGCATGACAATGCGAGTGGGCGTAGATAACGGGATTAACTAGATTTCATGAGCCACGCGTAGGCATAGTGTTCAAGGATTATGCGTTTATGACAGTCTTTTCTTGGTAACCCCTTCTATGAAAAATCCGTGAAAAACGAGAGACGAACCCCGTATAAATAGGCCAAGTTTTCGCTGGCCTAATCAGTATTCCGCAGAATCGCTACAGTGGTAGCCCGAGTACTCACCGACTCTAACTTCGTACTGCGCCTCAGCATCGAAGAAGAGTACCGCGACCTCGCTATCCGGAAGCGACCGCGAACAACACATCACTCATAGCAGTACTTGAGTATATGCTAGTGATAGTTACATATTCAAAGGGTTCGTCATTGTCCAGGACCAAGCTACGTGTGTAGGAGCCCGAGCCAACGCTGTATAAAATTGTAATTACGAAAAATAAATCGCTTTCAAGGTCAAAGTCCAGCACTTCGATTTATTCCAACCCAGCCACCAAAAGGTAAGCGAGTATACCTCTCCTTTCAAATAGTAAATAAAACACGCGCAGAGCATCTCAAAACTCTGAACCGATTCTCACCCGCCGCGATCGTCAGCCACGCGACCGTCAGTATAATCAATATACACTACGCGCCTCGATCTGTACAAACCGCTCGGTACAGATCGTCCAAAATCTCGCGTCGCTCGAACAAAGTGCTTCGCGAATAGAAATCATATTTTCAAACAATTATTCTCTGCGATTTCCTACTCAGGACGTCACAATACCTACAAAATTTAGACCGGAATTATTACGGGAGCTTCATGCAGCACACATGGGGTCGAGTAAAATGAAATCAATTGCGAGACAGTACATGTGGTGGCCTAATTTAGATAAAGAACTTGAATTGTATTCAAAAAATTGTGATGCTTGTAACAAGTTGGCTTGAAAACCGAACAAAACTGAACTAATAAAAATTCGATCAATGTAAAGAAGTTCTTAAAAGAATACATTTAGATTTCTTAGGTCTTTTTAAAAGGAAATATTACTTAAGTATAGTCGATTCTTATTCAAAATGGTCTGAAACTTATTGTATGAGTAAAATTGATTCCGGAAATACTGTAAATAATCTACGAGATTATTGCGCGAGGTATGGATTACCTAAAAAAATTATATCTGATAACGGGCGACAGCTTGTATCGAGCGAATTTGAAAAATCCTGCATGTGGAGTATTTGGGTACCTAGTAAGAGTGTATCGATGAGATTGTATTGAACTCGATAGGCTTTCATTAGACTCGGTCAATAGCGTGAGTAAAGCAGGCATGGACCTCTAGACTATACATCGTATCTGCATGGACTACATTGTAATCAACGTTAGTAGCGTTTCGCGTAAATGCTTATTCCTTAGCTGATTAACGTAATAAACGAATTCTCGTAGATACGATTCAGAATTAACTCCTTATTATCGGGAATTCCTTCGAGAGCATTTCTCGATGATCAAGAATCCCTCCCAGAACAATGCTCGATGATAGGCTAATTGTTGGAAAGGAAGTCTCAATACTCAAAATTCTTGTACTAGAAGTATTCGAGTACCTAGTAGGAATGTATCACTGAGATCGTATTAAACTCGTCATGCTGAGAGAGAGAGAGAGAGAGAGAGAGAGAGAGAGAGAGAGGGGGGGAGAGAGAGAGATAAAGAGAGAGAAAGAGGGAGAGATTTTAGATTTAGATTTAGATTTATTCCATTAAAAACTAAAGGCTCATGGCCCTTCGTAGTCATTACATAGTTACTGTTGATAATATTATGCGCAAAATAAGGAGCTGCCGCTGCAGCTTTACATGCCTTGACCAAAGGAGTCGCAGGTAAAAACTTTAAAAAGTATAAAAACAACGTAACTAGACTTAAATAACATAAAATAAAATAAAATAAAATAATATAAAATACAACAATTGCAAGAAAAATAACGTAATACATAAATAAATAAATAAATAAATACATGTGACGCAGAATACTCGAGTACTAAATAATTACATAATAAAACTGTTCATACATGATAAGGCTGTACCTAACATAATCGCACTTATAGGCTAACATAGTATAACAAAATCCGCGGTACATCGGGCACATGGTGCATACGCACTATCACAATATAATTAGGACACGCTATAAAATTATAAAATTATAAAATTAACGCGGAGCTGACCGCCGTGCTTAAGATAGTCTGGCGTCGTTCGACGCAATGACACGATGAAGACGCGTTTTAAATGCCGTATAAGGGGTCCGAGATGTATGAAGGGCTCTTGTATCGTGGGGCAGAGCATTCCAGGCACGGGCAGCCGCGATTCTAAAAGAGGACACGTAGCTATCCGTCCTGAAGCGGGGAATGGCTAAATCTAGCTTACTAGCTCTCTTAGAGCCGGGCCCTTCAGCAGATCTAAATTTAAGATTTTTCCGCAGGTATTGCGGGACGCCTGTGCAGAGGACGATAGCAAGCAGTTACAGTGCGAGAAATATTAGGCGGCTGCGGTAAGAAAGGGTGCCGTACTTGCGATACGTAGGAGTGATGCGTTGCCAGTTCCTCACGCCGTCCACGTATCGCATAGCCGCGTTCTTGCAGCGGTCGAGCCTGTCCGCGCGCTCGCCCGTGAGTCCGAGAAGAAGGGCCGAGCAATATTCTAGATAAGGGAATACTAACGCATTAACGAGCATAAGCTTAGTGGCCTGCGGCAGAAAAAAAGGCATTTCTCCTCAGCCGTGCTAGGGCAGAGAAACACTTGGCGGCAGAGACAGTGCACTGCTCATCCATGGTGAGACAGGCGTCGAGGGAGATCCCTAATAATTTGAAGGAGCTACCTGAGGTGATGGTTTGCCCTTCGACCAGGATAGGCGGCCGCGGTACATTAGTAAGACGATTTTCAATGCCACGCAAGCCTAGCCAGATGGCTTTAGTTTTAGTGCCATTAATGCGCAGGCAATTTCTAAGGGCCCACGAAGCAATGTTAGAGAATGTGCGATTTATTTGCGCAGTGATGGAGGGGGCGTCACGTAGGTACCCGTGAGCATAGACGCAGAAATCGTCTGCGTACATGTGATATGCGCAGTCGCCACATACATCGGGCATATCGTTCGCGTAGAGCGAGAAAAGCAGCGGGCCAGGCAGGGATCCTTAGGGGACTCCCGATTCTCGCCTGAGTAGGCCGGATGTCTCGCCGGAGCCGGAGGTGACATATTGGGTGCGGCCCGAAAGGAAGGAATGCACCCAGGCGCAAGCAGTATCGGAAAATCCGAGAGCACTGAGCTTCTCAGCGAGAAGTTGAATATTGACTAGATCAAACGCTTTTGATTGGTCTATTGAAACCAAGAGGGTAATTTTTCCTTCATCAATTGCTTGCCGTATGGCGTCTAAAACGGATATAAGTGCCGTTTGGGTACTATGACCCCTCCGGAAGCCCGATTGCGCACAATTCAAGATATTTCGACTCTCGACGTACTGAGCGATTGGCTCAAGCGCAACCGCCTCAAGTAGCTTCGATGCAGGGGAAAGGATGCTGATTGGTCGCAAGTCATCGGAGCAGGTGGGGTTAGCTGTTTTTGGGATAAGTCTAACTGACGCTACCTTCCAACTCTCCGGAAATACACCGGCCTGGAGCGAGGAGTCGAAAATATTCAAGAGCACAGGCAAGAGAGAAGCTGAGCATTCTTTAAGCATACGAAGCTGGAGTCCGTCCGGGCCAATAACGTTAGAGGGCGCCCAGCTGAGCGCACGTAGAATTTCCTCCCCCGCGATATGTCTGAAATAAAAGCGTTCGTCTGGTGCGATCCTCGCCGTCGGGCTGACAAAGTAGCGTTGACAAAGGCCTGATTTAGCTCGTCTAACGAGACGGTGAGCTGTGCGTTGCGTCTATTGCTACCATGTGCACCCATTTCACCTATTAAACGCCATAGTTCTTTACTATTTCGGCACGTTTTTAGCTTAGAATTATAATAATCCACTGACGCGAACTTGAGCTGAGTCTTAGCCTGCTTGCAAAGCGAGGTATATTTTTCTTTATTTTCGCCGGTTCTGTTACGTCTATAATGACTCCACGCTCTATTGTGAGCTCCTATAAGCGATCGTAGGCCAGGGGTCATCCACGGGGAGCGGACATTTTTAGGCGTAAAAGAGCGTATAGGCGCGTGCTTGTTGTATAGCTGTTGGAGAGAGGGAGAGAGAGAAGGACAGAGAGAGAGAGAGAGAGAGAGAGAGAGAGAGAGAGAGAGAGGAAGAGGGAGAGTGAGAGGGATAGAGAGAGTAAAGCGGTTGCGTGGATGAGAAGAGAGAGAAGAGTACGAAGAGATTTTTCTATGTCCCAAAACTGAGACAGTGGGGTTGTCTGGAAACGAAATTCAGCCGAAGGGCCATTATAAACGATGCATGCGCTCTGCGTCTTCTGCCGCGGCAAGCAAGAGGGAGAGAGAGCGCTGAGAAAAATTTCAAAGTTCGGAAAAACATTGAACTATATCTATACAGGGATGGCGTTATACCCGAATAAATCTATGTATACAAGAGTTCCCCGTGCACAGAACTCTCGTTGACGGATGCATGTATCTGCTATACTTTAAGTGTCCGGAAAATGTATTTCAAATTAAAAAAGGTCACCACATTAGATATATTTCAAAAAAGAGGGCGGTTGTGGGAAAATTGACTTCTGCATATAGTTTTCAATCTTTTTCAAACGAGTTTAAGTGAAATTTGATAAAATTTCATAGACATACGAAGATAATGACATCAAAGGGCCGAATATCTAACGACTGCTGCCTCTTTCCCTATTTTTATATATATCAACCTATTTTTAAACTCTGAAAGGGTTGATATCTGTATTTGAAAAAGGAGGGTTAAAGGACCCCGCAGAAAAACCTGTGATTTTAGGTCTCGGTCAAATTTCATAAAACTATATGAAAATTGTAGGGATTAGTGTCCCGAGCAAAGTTCCGTCGACTCCTGGTAAAAAGGTGCAGCTATTCTGTATTAAATAATGATTAAAATCGCTAATATTTTGGAAGGTTAGATTGCCCGAGCGCGGAACTTCAGATGGTCGTCAGACGCAACAAGTTGTTGTTTAGTTAATCCCTCAATACAAATAAGATATTTTTATTCAACCGCGGGAGTGAATGGCTAGCTCTGAATATCTGTGGATCCTGCAGGCGTGCGCGAAAAGTGGTTGCATTTCATTAAATGGAATGGCAGCGTCAGCTGTGGATCAGCTATATCATTCGCGAGACGCACACGTTCACGAGCTACTGATACCGGATTCCACAGCGCTCAATAGGCATAATCCATACTCGCAACAACTCATGTCGCGTGAAAACGACCAAAAGCATCGTTATAGCTCGGATTTGGCTATCACCATCGACCATCGAGAAATGGTCTCGGAGGGATTAGCGATAATAGGGAGTTAATTTTAAAGCGTATCTATAATAGTTCGTTTATTACGATAATAATCTAAAGATTAAACGTTTACTGGAAACACAATTAACGTTGATTACAATGTAGTCCATGCAGATACGACATCTAGTGTTAGAGGTGCATTCTTGCTTTATTTGCGCTATGTTGATTAAGTCAAGAAAGTGTGACAAGTCCCATACGATCCCATAGATACAGTTCTACTAGGTATTCAAATACTCCTCGTGCAGCATTCTTCGAGTATCGAGACTTCCTCTCCAAGAATTAGCCTATCATTGAGTATCGTTTTGGGAAGGATTCTCGAACATCGATAAATGCTCTCGGAGGGATTCCCGTTAATAGGGAGTTAATTTCGAAGCGCATACATACACACCTACTAGGTACTCGAATACTTCTCGTGCAGGATTTTTCGATGGTCGAGACTTCCTGTCCAAGAATTAGCCTATTATCGAACATCATTCTGTGGGGGATTCCCGATCATCGAAAAATGCTCTTGGAGTTAATTTCGAAGCGTATCTAAGGGATTTCGTTTCTTACGTTAATCAGCGAAATAATAAGCGTTTACTGGAAATGCAATTAATACAGATTACAATGTAGTCCAGGCAGACAGGTCGTCTACCGGCACAGGTCCATTCCTGCTTTACATACGCTATTGACCTAGTCTAAAGAAAGCATGACGAGTTTAATCCTTTTTATTTTATTTTATGTTATTTAAGTCTAGTTATGTTGTTTATATACTTCTTAAAGTTTTTACCTGCGACTCCTTTGGTCGAGGCATGTAAACCTGCAGCGGCAGCTCCTTATTTTGCGCATAATATTATCAACAGTAAATATGTAATGACTACGAAGGGCCATGAGCCTTTAGTCTTTAATGGAATAAATCTAAATCTAAATCTAAAATTTCTCCCTCTCTCTCTCTCTCCCTCTCCCTCTCTCTCTCTCTCTCTCTCTCCCTCTCCCTCTCTCTCCCTCTCCCTCTCTCTCTCTCCCTCTCTCTCTCTCAGCATGACGAGTTTAGTACTATCTCAGTGATAGATTCCTACTAGGTACTCGAATACTTCTCGTGCAAGAATTTTGAGTATTGAGACTTCCTTTCCAACAATTAGCCTATCATCGAGCATTGTTCTGGGAGGGATTCTTGATCATCGAGAAATGCTCTCGAACGGAATTCCCGATAATAAGGAGTTAATTCTGAAAAATATCTACGAGAATTCGTTTATTACGTTAATCAGCTAAGGAATAAGCATTTACGCGAAACGCAACTAACGTTGATTACAATGTAGTCCATGCAGATACGATGTATAGTCTAGAGGTCCATGCCTGCTTTACTCACGCTATTGACCGAGACTAATGAAAGCCTATCGAGTTCAATACAATCTCATCGATACATTCTTAGTAGTACTCAAATACTCTACATACAGGATTTTTCGAGTGTCGAGATTTCCCTTGGAAGAATTAGTCTATCGTCGCGCATGGCCCCGGGAGGGATTCTCGATCATCAAGAAATGCTCTCGGAGGGATTCCCGATAATAAAGAGGTTATTCGGAAGTGTATCTATGAGAATTCGTTTATTACGTTAATCACCTAACGAATAAGGCAATTAACATTGATTACAATGTAGTCCATGCAGACACGACGTGTAGTGGCAGAGGTCCATTTCTGCTTTACTCATATTATTAATTGATGCTAGAGAAAGCACGAAGAGTTCAATACGATCCTATCGATACAGTCAGAGAAATACTCCTCGTGCAGGATTTTCCAGTATCGAAACTTTTTCTCCATAAACTAGCCTATCATGGAGCATCGTTCTGGGAGAGATTCTCGACCATCAAGGCCCATATAGCACCCAATGCTCCAGGAATATTGCTGGAAGGTTACTTTGGTAAGTAAAGTAGAATAAATTATGTTGTTGGAAGGTTACGTAACCAGCAGGACACAGTCAGGCAACATTGCTACGAAGTGGTATATCCGTTTTAATATTACACCGGTTCGATTGATACAGTAATATTATAGTAAGCTCATTAAACCTTCCAAGAACATTAATATATTAAATTTTTTTTCGGTTTTTTAGGTAAAAAACATCGGTACTTTGTAATATTACAGTAACATTGCAGTAACATTGCGAAATGGTACCACAACATTACTGGAATATTTAAAAGTTGGCCGATGTGCAACAGATGACCACTGATTATATTGCAGTAATATTGTGGTAAGGTTGCATAATCTTCCAAGTATATTAATATATTGTGGAAATTCTTTTTCGGGTTTCATACAAAAATTTTTAAGCTCTGACAGGATTGATATCTCGGTCAAATTTCATGAAACTATATGGAAATTGTAGGGATTAGTGTCCCGAGCAAAGTTCCGTCGACTCCTGGTAAAAAGGTGCAGCTATTCTGTATTAAATAATGATTAAAATCGCTAATATTTTGGAAGGTTAGATTGCCCGAGCGCGGAACTTCAGACGGTCGTCAGACGCAACAAGTTATTGTTTACTTAACCCCTGAATACAAATGAAATATTTTTATTCAACCACAGGAGTAAAAGGCTAGCTCTGAATATCTGTGGATTCTGCAAGCGCGCGCGAAATGTGGTTACATTTCATTAAATGGAAAGACGATTCAGCTATGGAGCAGTTATATCATTCGCGACCCGCATATATTCACAAGCTACTGATACCGGATTCCACAGCGCTCAATAGGCACAATCCATACTCGCAACAGCTCATGTCGCGTGAAAACGACCAGAAGCATCGTTAGCTGGGATCTGCTTGTCACCATCGACCATCGAGAAATCTCTCAGAGGGATTTTCGATAATAGGAAGTTAATTTCGAAGCGTATGTACAATAATTCGTTTCTTTTGTTAATCATCGAAAGAATAAGTGTTTACTGGAAACGCAATAAACGTTGAGTACAATGCAGTTCATGCAGCCACGTTGTCTACTGGCACAGGTCCAATTCTGCTTTACTGACGTTATTGATTGAGTCTAAAGGAAGCGTAGAGAGTTCAATACGATCACATCGATACAGTCCGACTAGGTACTTAAATACTCCTCCTGCAGGTTTCTACGAATATCGAGACTTCCTCTCCAAGAATTAGTCTATCATCGAACATCGTTCTGGAAAGTATTCTCGAACATCGTAAAATGCTCTCGGATCAACCAGTTTCGCTGTATCACTAGAAATCGATGAATGAGTCTTGAACTTCTACAAGCATAAAAAAATTCAGATTCTATATCGCAAGTAAATCGGGGTACTGATTTAGCAGCTATGCAAATTGATTGGGAAAAAGATAAAGCAAGGATGGCAGTATCCCGATTTATTTGCATCGCGAAAAATTTGGGATCCGAATCGGAACCAAATATTCCCGATTACTTTGTCAGTCGTTAAATGAAGATCCCAATTTCTTGGTGATTCAGATGCTGAATATCTTTGTCTTTCTTGAGCTGCAGGACCTCATTCATCGTTTTTTGTCTACACAGTGAAATCGGTATCGCGATTTACGAATGAATTTTTTCGTGACACGAAGAAATCGATGCCTTTCTTGCATTCGCGAAACCAATGGTATTCTACTTTTCCTGTAGTTGCAAGAAAGTGGGGATCTTGATTTTCTTGCGATGCGATTATAAAACATTGATAATTTCTGATCGCTAACGATTCAGACAATTGCTTTTAGTATAGTAGCAAGGAAATCGGAATCCCAATTTTCATGCGCTGTACGAAATGGAACAATACTACGTTTCTTTACGTCACAACGATGAGAATTCGACAGTAAGAGTATTTTTATACAAATATTTTTTGCAGTGCATGAAAATTGGGATCCCAATTTCCTTACTGCACTATTAAAAGCAAATGTCTAAATCATTAGGCGGTAAGAGTATTTTTATGTTCTCGCATTTTATCTCACTTTTTCTATCAGACTAATCGTAGAGACAAAGTTATTGAAATTAACTCATGATCGGGATTCCTTCGGAGAGCATTTCCCCAGATAGCACCCAATGCTCCAGGAATATTGCTGGAAGGTTACGTAACCAGCAGGACACAGTCAAGCAACATTGCTGCGAAGTGGAATATCCGTTTTAATATTACACCCATTCGATTGATATTCCATTCCGACCCGTGAAAAGTAATCCTACAGTAATATTGTAGAAAGCTTACTAAACCTTCCCAGAACATTAATATATTAAATTTTTTTTCGGTTTTTTAGGTAAAAAACATCGGTACTTTGAAATATTACAGTAACATTGCAGTAACATTGCGAAATGGTACCACAACATTGCCGGAATATTTCAAAGTTGGCCGATGCGAAACATCTGACCACTGATTACATTGCAGTAATCTTGTGGTAAGGTTGCATAGTCTCCAAGAATATTAATATATTCGGATTTCATACTAAAATTTCTTCCATTGGAAATATTCCAGTAATACTCCAGTAATATTCCGAAAGGGTACCACGACATTGCCGGCATATTTAAAGGTTATTATTATTGCAGTATCCGAGGCAGCAGTCGTTAGATATTCGGCCCTTTGAATGTCATTATCTTCGTATGTCTATGAAATTTGCAACGTTCCATCCAACGAACATTTTTTTTTAGTTCTGGATATTACTTTCAACAGAAATTGCACTCTGGCCTTAATGTCGAATGTATCCAACCTTTCGTAGACATCGGAGGTGCAGAAAATTATTAGGTATGAGGGGCCGAAACTTCGATAAGATGGATCCAGCCATTTTTCTTTGAGCCCCTACGTAATCTGACTGAAAGTACGACATAAAAACCGTTTAACAAACAGTTTTTTTTCTCAAGAGTTATTAGTTTACTTTCGTAAAATATTAACTTTTCTATGTGTGATTTTATGTTATTATTAAACTCAATCTGTTAAAGTAAGGCGTTCAATAAATTCGAAATTGCCACCAGAATATGTTGCGCCTTCTTACCCAGCATCGGGTCAGGAATAAAGGTTACTATGTAATCGGTATAGTAGAATTTTCTGAGAAGCAGTCAAATAGTTAAAGAGTGTTAAATTGCCAAAGCTTCTGCAGAGTACAGCAAATATTCAGATAAGTATTGTAAATAACAAGTATTGATTTATTGATAAAGGAATCTATTGCTTGATAATTGTAATAGATTAAGGGAATAACAGAATGCATCCCTTCGAGCCAATAATTGAATTTATTTGGAAGCCAACGTTTCGAGACCGTTACGGTTCCTCATCAAGGCTATATAAAAACAAAATTATACAAAAAGAATTAAATAAACTTAAACCAATTACAAAAAATGAATTAAATTCGCACAATATACCTTATTTAAAATGATCACAATAATTATTTTGCCGTTTACGACGAAAATCGCAAACGGTATAAATCACTAAACAAAATTATTAAAATTAAGTACAAAATTCATACATAAAAACAAAATTAACAATAAATTTAATTCTCACGCAGGACAATAATCGACCGCAACACAGCTCCCGGTGCCGTCAGATATGTTAATGCGATACCGTTAGAGATTTATAATCAACTACTTTTTCCCGCACGCACGCCGCTCTTTTTAAACAGAATCTACTCACACAGGCGCAAACAATTATCTATAAATAAGTGAGCATGAAACCCAAACGAAGCTCAGTACGCAAATCTACAATAAACGGTAAGCACGCTATCGAAAAATTGGCACAAATCAAAACCGAGCGGTAGGGCCGAGAGCCCGCGCAGCCAATTCCTAGCAACTCGGACTCTCCGTCCTCCCACCGGGATGTGCCGCTCCGCCCCGCCAGCCACCATTCGGTCGATTATTATCCTGCGTGAGAATTAAATTTATTGTTAAATTTGTTTTTATATATGAATTTTGTATATAATTTTAATAATTTCACACTCGAAAATTCTTGACCGAGAATTATTTGTGTACCTAGTACAGGTATATCAGTGTGAGATCGTGTTAAATTCGTCATGATTCCTTTGGATTAATCAATAGCGTGAGCAAAGCAGGAATAGACCTGTGCCAGTACACGACGTGTCTGTATAGACTGTATTGTGCTCAACATTAAGGAGGTTCTGAGCGGAGACGGCTCAGTAGGCAGAGTGTCGGACTCGTGATCCAAAAGTTCTGGGTTCGATCCCGACTCTCGGCTTTTCTGTCATTGGGACACCTCTATGTTTACATACACCTGTATGTATATACTTAAATGTCTTATAACGTGCGACGTAGCAATAATTATTGCTGCGTCGTGATCATTGTTGCACGGCCAGCTGACTTACTCTCGGCGAGTTGACAGCTCCTGGAGCGGAGCCAGCGCTCGGTGGCGCTCGCAGGAGTTGCCTCTGACCGGCCGCGTGCGGAGCGCAGGATGTGAGCTCCCGAGTCCCACCTGCGCGGCGCGTTGGCGCTCGGGAGGGGGCATGGCAGGAAGCGAGCCGGCGGCCGAGCGCACGCGGTTACATGCATGCGGCGTTGTGTAGAGGGGAGAGCGCGAGTGTGAGTGTGAGTGAGAGAGTGGGAGTCGAGTGTGTGTGGGATAGAGAGAGAGATAGTGCGCGCTTGAGAGAGAGAGTGAGAGGGATATAGTGGCGCGAAGTTGACGGCGTTTGGAGCGCTCAGAGTTGACTTTACGTTAACTCGCGGACGTCATAGAGATGTATAGAGGAATATACAGGTTGGGTTAGGAATCTTTGCTGACTCGACATATGTAGTACTATGGTTTACTCGAGGATGATAGAGGATTTTCAAATATCGCGCGGCTTACAGATTATCTATAGGTGGAGCCACTGGATGGATATCGACATGATTGATTGATTGATCGATATCCATAAAGGGGGCGCGAATTTGCATATTAAAGGAAATAGTAGAGGACGTTAATTGATTTTCTAACCAATGATAAAATTGGATTTGGAAAAGAGGGCGCTGGAGGAAACTCACTGATAAAGGAATAGATTGGTGGCAGTTTCGGAAAACCAATAGGGGATTTTTCTAGGAGATAGGACCAATTGTGTAATCTTGGAGGCCGGGCTTATGCTTCCGTGAAGAAGGAGGTCGGGTGGGAAAATGCGGCATCCTTCCTCGACCGGAGCGTTGGCCTCGGCCATTCCGTTCCTGGTGCCTGATTGATTCAGTTGTATTTTAGCAGCAATAGTTTTTTCTCGGTAGTCCAAAAGCCATCTTGGAGTTGACCAGGCGAGCCGATCTATCTAGTTTGGAATTGTGGAGGATTTTTGGAAGTTTGGAGGAAAGTAGAGGGAATTTGTGGGTAGCGGAAATTGTATTGGTAAGAAGTTGAAAATATAAAGATTGAAATTGCTTTAATGAGGGAACATTCAGGACGCTGTGAAACTCGGGTCGCGTGGCATAGTGGATCTTTTCGCGCGTTTTTCAGCGGATGGCGTTTTCCTTTTTCTAGAGTTTTCTTTAATTAAAATCATCCGTAGAGGAAACTTTCGCGGCCCTCTCCTTAGCAATCAACAATCATTCCTGGGAGCTAGTAATTTGGCCGCGAGCCCATGAGTTATGTCGAGTCAATCAAATATGTTTAATGGTCGAATACGTTTGTAAAAAAAACAGAATATATTTGTGTTTGTTAATCTGAATTATTGTTGTTAAATAATTGCTTAAACCTAATTGCCACCACTTTCCCGTTTTCTACCATCTGCAGGAACATCACGAGCTGGAGAAAGGAAGATAGCCGCGCAAATATAAATAATTGTACACTAACTGGAATTCCCGTGCGGGCGGGAAAATTCCACGTTACAAACGTCGAAGCTCCAGTGGTTCGGATTCCACTGTACACAATCTATGGATGTATTGTGTAGCTAAACTGTAGGTCCAGTTTAGGCGTGTACAGTCCATGTCTGCGTCGAGCATACATATACGTATATCTGCTCGGGGCACAGACATGGCTACAACATGCCTAGACTATAGGGAACTCCTCCGACCGGAGCCACAAGGTATACTCTAAAGTTATCACTGCGTGGAATCGGGCGGCGGGGAGGAAGGTACAGCATAACGGGCATCTGCCTCAGTGCTCGGTCATGGCACGTCCCCGAGCAAGGGCCGCCATGACCACCTCCACCACTACCAATCGGGAAACCAAAGGAGGTTCTACCGCTACATAAATAGTCAAAGCGAATATTAGTCTGCTAGATATAGACTTGCGCTTGAATAACGTAGTATTCCTCGTAGATTTGGCAACATCGTACTGTTTCTGCTGAACAAACTGTCGACTCCGTTTTTTTTTGACTCCGATTTTTTCGCCTCCAAATGTGTTGAAAAACAATTAAAATGAGTGAGAAGCAGCTAAATTTTTTTTTGAAAGGAAAAAGGGTGACCGCTAAAGTTTACAAAAAACGGTATCAGCAACAGTTAATTGGGAAAAAGATTCAGAATATTTTCAAAGATAAGTGTAAAGTGCAGGATAAACAAAATGAAGACTCCGTAGCTGCAGTTGAAGGCCGAAGAATAATCCATGTCCAGACACTTGCAGAAGAATTGATTTGTAAAAAGTGTAAATTTATTCTTTCCCTTTTGGACACTACGGAAGAAAAGAAATCTGGTTTGGCATCAACATTTTATGTTCGGTGTCGCAAGTGCAAATATGTATCAAGTGTTTGTTCTGATAAACAACACGAGACAACAAGTCAAAATATGCATTATGACACAAACACTAAAGCAGTCATAGGTTTGTATGATTAAATGGACTACTTATGTGAAATCTAATATGTAGTTTGAATTCAATTGCATTTTCTTTTACAGGTACTTTGAATTCAGGTATGGGCAATACTCATTTGAATGGAATATTGTCTGCACTCAATATTCCTGAATTAAACTCAAAGTCCTTTACAACGCATGAGATTGAAGTAGAAAAAGTTGTCGAGAAAATGGCCCATGATAGTTGTCAGCAAGCAGCAACTGAAGAAAGACGTCTCACCATTGCTAATGTTGAAAAAATTGAACGATTGTTGTGAGTAAGAGCTAATTATATAGTATTAAGAAGTGTGTTGTGTATAATTAGTGCTATATATATATAAACATTAAAATAGTGCAATTTTATAAATACTAGACCAAGAGCAGCGCGCTTTGCGCGCTCTAATTTTTCTTACAGTTTGTTCATAATTTAATAGTACTCAGAAATACTTAAAATAATCAAATTCGATATTTATTTTGAAAATATTGAAGAATTATTTCTCTTTTAAAAGTTATTTTTTAAAGTACAGTTTTTAAAAAGAACTTATCGAACTGTGCATAGGTATATCTAT
Organism: Philotrypesis tridentata; assembly: GCA_018906965.1. Lineage (NCBI taxonomy): Eukaryota > Metazoa > Arthropoda > Insecta > Hymenoptera > Pteromalidae > Philotrypesis > Philotrypesis tridentata. Next base: position 150,488 of record JACCIB010000075.1, on the reverse strand, counting down.
ATATGAAGAACTCATGAACCCATTGTCGATTCTATTGTGTATAAAATAAAAACAAATCTTTCTCGATTTCTTGTACCTGCACTCTGCTTGCACGCAGATCTTTTTTGCCATTATATTAGGCGAGAATGTTAGATCAACATCAGCGGGCTTCGCGCGCTCTAACCTCAAACTAACGCATTCACCGGAAACACATGAACCATGACACATGAACATATTGGCTCTTGAGTCTTGACGCATGCGCACAACATCAACCAATCACAATTCGTCTTCAGCGGCTTCAAAACATCCGGTCATGACTTTTTATTAGTGGGATGATAAGTGATAATTAGTATTTAAGCGAATAATTAAATTATGTTTTATAAATTTATACAAACTTTTGTGACTACTATAATTGTAATTAAGTAATTTTATAATTTAATTTTTACAAACTGATGAATTGGAATTAATTGTGTACCATGATTTATATGTTTTTACAACTTTATTGTACAACAACAAAAAATAAGGAAATAAAATTGGATAATAAATTGAATATAGTAAATAATTATAATTATGCTTATTTCATTCTTTCAGACCTGAACATCTTGATCGGTCTTTCATATTTCCTGACTTACCTACCTTATCCAACAACGTATCAATTAGTTTAGATAATTGTGTACGCATAGCTGCATCACTCGATATGGGATGGTTTACCAGGAGTACTGGTAGATCATACAACAGTATGTCTGGATCAGCATCTTTAATTGGATTATTTTCAAACAAGGACATATCATACGTCACCTTGAATAGGAAGTGCAAGAAGTGTGACAAAGGTTACAATGTGGAAGATCACGATTGTAGAAGGAATTTTTGTGGTACAGCAAAAGCAATGGAGCCTTACACAGCTGTACAACTTACAAAAAATAATAAAATTCTTACTGAGTGTAAAATTGATGTAGGAATTGTTATTGCAGACAATGATAGCAACTCCATAGCTGCTCTAAAAAGTGCTCATGATTTTGAAGTTACTAAACAAGCAGACAAAAATCACACAAAAATGCTTCAGTAATAAAGTACTTTCAAAGATGTTTCAATTACTGTATATCCCAAAATGTTGGATCTAGTTAGAATGTTGCTAAAGCGATCAGAAACATTCCATACCATGCTTTTAACCAGCATGACAATTGTGGATCCTGGTGCTCCTATTCGGTTAATCCAGATGAGTACAGTCATTCGAATATAGGTGATGGACTTACAAATCAAAATTTATTCAGTGCTCTCATCACGTTATTTGATGATCTTGTAGCCAATGCTCACACATTTTCAGCAGGAGCATCGAGTAATCCAAATGAGAGTTTGAATAACATTATTGTCAGCAAAGCACCGAAATCTAGGATGTATGGAATGTCTATTTCTAGTAATGTTCGAGTTGCTTTTGCTATTAATAAAAAAAATGATGGAGAAATTTTTATTTCAAATCTATCTGAAAAGCTGAATGTGTCATCTGGTAAACATACCTATAAATATGGATTGAACAGTGATAAAAAACGTAGAAAGAGATATGAAAAATCTAAAACCAAAGAATTTAAAAAATACGTTTATTTTTAAAGAAGCAGAAAGATGAATTGAAAAAAAGAAAGAATTGATAGAAGGGATGTCTTATGCAAGTGACTCACAACTTTTGAAACCTCTGGACATACCCTTACCTATTGTACATATTGAAGCTGATGAGCCAATTATTGTATTTTTTGATCTGGAAACTGGTAGCTTCCAAAAAACTGCAGATATTTTGCAAATTGCTGCTAAACACGAGGAAATGGAATTCAGCGTTTACATTTCACCTAGTCAAAAAATCAATGAGGAAGCTAGTGCTGTGAATGGACTACGATACATCAATGGATGCTTGCAACTACATCAGAAAACTGTAGTAACGCTAAATTTATTTGAATCTATGTTAGCTTTTTATCAGTTTTTATGAAGTTTGAAGAAAAAGTGTATCCTACCTGCTCATAATTGTACTTTTGACTATCCTCGACTAATGATAGCCAGAAAAAAAGTGTTTATGGTAAACCATTACAAATAAGTTATTCACGGATTTTCAGATACTCTACCACTACTTAGAAAGTGCAGCTTAGAGAAAGCCAGAGGAAAAAACAAACTTGAAAACCTTGCACGGTCTTTAAAAATAAATTGTGATGAAGCACATAATGCTATTGTAGATGTTAGAATATTAAAAGACGTTTTATTGAAACTAAACATTTCTAATGAAACAATCAGAGATTCTTCTTTAAGTTGGAATAAGGTTGAAGAACAGGAGGCATTCAATGATCAATTACCGGCTGAATTAAAAAAGTTAAAAATATTAAATGAATGCACATCACTTTCAATTAGAAGAAAGATTATAGCAGCTGGTATTTCTTATGAAATGATTTTTGATGCGTACAAACAAGATAAGATTGTTGGCTTGTACAATCTTTTAGGGAAGAATGAAGAAGGCTTTATAAGAGTTACCACGAACAAGCATGTAATTACAAAGTTGTGCAATTGTTTAGAGTCTCTAACAAACTAAGATTAAACGTACTATATTTTAGTTATTGTATTACTTGTGGTTTTACCCTATGGCTTTACCATTGACTGACAGATTTTAAGTATTTATCTTAATAAAAGAGGTTAGATTTTAAAAATAATTTTGGGTATACCTGTGAATAATACCTGTGATCATTGATTAAAATAAAAATGATTAAGTTTTAAAATGACTGTATTTTATTTGAAACCAGACCAAGAGCAGCGCGCTTCGCGCGCTCTAATTTTTCTTGCAGTTTCTTCATAATTTAATAGTACTCAGAAATACTTAAAATAATCAAATTCGATTTTTATTTTGAAAATTTTGAAGAATTATTTCTCTTTTAAAAGTTATTTTTTAAAGTACAGTTCTTAAAAAGAACTTATCGAACTGTGCATAGGTATATCTATATATGAAGAACTCATGAACCCATTGTCGATTCTATTGTGTATAAAATAAAAACAAATCTTTCTCGATTTCTTGTACCTGCATTCTGCTTGCACGCAGATCTTTTTTGCCATTATATTAGGCGAGAATGTTAGATCAACATCAGCGGGCTTCGCGCGCTCTAACCTCAAACTAACGCATTCACCGGAAACACATGAACCATGACACATGAACATATTGGCTCTTGAGTCTTGACGCATGCGCACAACATCAACCAATCACAATTCGTCTTCAGCGGCTTCAAAACATCCGGTCATGACTTTTTATTAGTGGGATTAACCTACATGTTGAGGTTATAAAACAAATCATAGCAGACGTACTCTGCGAGTACTCTTACTGACTGACAGAGAGAGAGAAAGAGACAAGAGTGAGAGAGAGACAGAAAGAATGCGACGTTGCCAAAGTTGTAAGTTTCGGTCTACAACGAAAATTCCACACAATTATTTATTTTTAATAACTGTTACAAGCTGTGAATGATACTTTTTAAATCGTCATTATATTCTCAATTTATTTTTCTATTACTATAAATTTTTTCAAAAGAATCTCAATTTTTGTTTATTAAATATCTTGTCATGAACCTCAATTTCCATAAGACTCCACGTGAAAATTAGAAATAATAAATCCTTAATTTCTCAGTTATTAGGCTCTGTAGCTGCATAAAAATTTGGCTATAGCTTTTTAAAGACATTATTAACACGTGTGCCAAGTTTCATTAACTTCTCAATTTTTAAACCATTAGCGGTAGAACCTCCTTAATAGCGTTTCCAGTAAATGTTTATTCTTTTGCTAATTAGCGTAACAAGCGAATAATCGGAGATACGCTTCGAAATAACCTCCTTGTTATCGGGAATCCCTCCGAGAGTATTTCTGGATGATCGAAAATCACTCCGAGAGCATTTCTCGATGATCGAGAAACCCTCCAAGAGCATTTCTCAATGATTGAGAATCCCTTCGAGAACATTTTTCAATGATCGAAAGCAATTCTCGACACTCGAAAATTACTCCACGAGGAATATTTGAATACCTAGTCGGAGTGTATAAATGAGATCGTATTGATCTCGTTATGCTTTCATTAGGATCGTTCAATAGCCTGAGTAAAGCAGGAATGGACCTCCTAGACTAGGCGCCGTATCTGCATAGGCTACATTGTGATCATCGTTAGTTGCGCTTTCCATAAACGCTTATTCCTCAGAAAATTAATGAAATAAATGAATTCTCGTAGATATGCTTCGGAATTAACTCATTATCATCGGCAATGCCTCCGAGAACACTTCTCGATGATCAACAATCCCGTCCAAAACAATGCTCGATTACAGGCTAATTGTTGGAAAGGAATTCTCAATACTCGAAAATTCTTGACCGAGAATTGTTTGTGTACTTAGTACAGGTGTATCAGTGTGAGATCGTGTTAAATTCATCATGCTTCCTTTCGACTTAATCAATAGCGTGAGTAAAGCAGGAATAGACCTGTGCCAGTAGACGACGTGTCTGCATGGACTGCATTGTGCTCAACATTAATAGCGTTTCCAGTAAACATTTATTCTTTCACTGATTAACGTAAGAAACAACTTCTCTACTTCTCTATTATCGGGAATTCCTCCAAGAATCCCCCGCAGACGATGCTCGATACACCTGCAAGTAGCGCTTTAAAAGCGCGTGACGAGTCTTCCGGTCGGTCCTAGCCAGATTTCGAGGAACTTTTCTTTTCTCCTTTATGACGGCTAACGCGAAAATAACAGGGGGTGAATGCAGCTCTCTCTCTCTCTCTCTCTCTCGCTTTCTGCGGTGCTACATAAGTAACCGACGATTAGCGGATTCACGATTGGCGGACAGACTCGTACGCTGACTGCCCTGATCGTTCCAGATCTTCGTGAAGGATGCAATCTCGGTGCAAATTTTGTATTACAATTTAACATTAGAAGAGTTGCTCAACCGCCTGATTCCAAAGTACACGGGAGCACTCGGCTTCACCAACCTGGTACAATTTGAATTGGAGGTCGAACCATGCCGCCCAATTAAGCAAAAATACTACCCGGTTTCTCCTAAGCTCGAAGAAATGATGCATACACAAGTAAAGGCTAAGCTAGCAGCCGACATTCTTGAGCCTTCGGATAGTGACTGGTCTAGTCCAGCCCTAATGGTTAGGAACAGAACAGGCGACGAACGTCGCATGTGCATTGACTTCCGAAAGTTAAATAAATTAACGAAAGTCAGTGCTTATCCTCTTCCGTATATGAATAGGATTCTGAGTAAGCTGCAATCGACTTTCCTTCTTAATTTTGATCTGATGGTAAGCTCAGCGACGCTTACCATCAGATCAAAATTAAGAAGGAAAGTCGACCGTACACGGCCTTCACCGTTCCAGCTATGGGTCTGTACCAATGGAAACGCCTTCCGTTTGGACAGGAGCTCCAGCCTGTTTCCAGAAAATTATTGACTCTCTGATTACTCCTGATTTAGAACCAAACTGTTATAGTTATTTAGATGACATTGTCGTCTGTACGGAAACGTTCGACGACCACTTGAAATTCTTAGAAGTAGTGCTCACTAAGCTCGTGAAAGCTAATCTGACGGTCAACCGCAAAAAGAGTCATTTTTGTCAGGGTGAGGCGAGAAGATCGTCCCCCCCCCTCCCCCGATGATCGATTACCCAACACCGAAGAATCCCACTCAGGTGCGGAGATTCATGGGCATGGCGGTGTGGCATCTCAAGTTCCTTAAGAATTTTGCTGACATTGCCAGACCGCTTTTCGATTTGACGAAGGCGAAGGAGAATTTCGTCTGGGGTGAAGCACAGCAACGTGCGTTTGAACAGATAAAGATACTGATCACATCTACTCCTGTTCTACACCGCCCGGGTTTCTCTCTACCCTTCTGCATACAGTGCGACGCATCGGGCACTGATCTTGGGAGCGTTTTAACTCAGACCATCGACGACAAAGAACGAGTAATAGAATTTGCCAGTCGAACGGTGACGTCCGCTGAACGAAATTACTCGGCTACGGAACGCGAATGTCTCGCAGTGCTCTGGGCAATCCGGAAAGGACCCCGCACGGAACATATGGGTTTGTGGGTCCCTGTGAAATTGAATGAAAGTATGATGTTTTAATAGATTATGACTTCCTGAACAAAAGTCATAATGGGCGCAAAGATGGAAAATGGACAGATTTTGAGAAAAACACGATTAAAGATCGCGATTTTGCTTAAGGTTAGAGAGATCGAATGCTATATATGTAGCTATATAAACAAATAACTATAGGTATCTATATCACGGCTTTCAAATAAAGATACAGAAAGCAATATAATAGAATTACACATATGCACTGCAACCCAGACTGGGATGCAAGTCATCCAGGTCACCAATGACCGAGTCCAGGTAGTAATGGAAACAAGAATTATTAATATGAAAAAAATATTGCGGACGGCCAAGTATACAAATGGAATTCCTTTCGGTACATCGTTACCAGGGTAAAGTCGTATAGACGACCAGAGTTCCCGATGACGATAGTAATTCTTCGTGCTCCGCGACCGCTTGAGGAGACGAGGTGATAAAGATACCCGACGACCGAGTAGAGAGTCTAGAGAAAGGAACAGGGTCGCCGATTACACAGTTTAATTGGTGCGCTCGGTAGCTTTTCAGCTAATCCGAACAACAACTACCGGGAAGGTGTATAGGTAAACAGAGTCGCCGATTATGTACTCCAGGAGTTGTGCTCCGCAGGTTTTCGACAGAAACCGAGTACAAGATACGCACATGATATCTTGGCGAATAGGGTCGCCGATTACGCACTTCAGGAGGTGCGCGCCATAGTTTTTCGTCAAAATGAGTGCACCAGGTGCCCGGAAGGTATCCAGAGGATCACGGTCGCCGATTACGCACTCCAGGTGGTGCGCTCCATAGCTTTTCGGTAGAACGTGTGCACCAGGGACCGGGAAAGTATCTAGGTGAAAAGGATCGCGGCTTACGCACTCTAGGTGGTGCGCTCCGTAGCTTTTCGGCAGAACTTGTGCACCAGGTGCCGAGACGGTATCTGTACGAACTGGTAAACTAAATACGCACTTCAGGTGGTGCGCTCTGTAGCTTTTCGATGCGCACCAGGTAAAATGGCGAGATAAAATGCAAGACTTTCCGACAGACCATTTGTGTCTTTGCAATTAGTTTCGCTGAAAATGCGAGATAAACTTGAACTATTGAACAAGCTAGTTTTGTCTGTACAATTGGCAATGTGAAAATTCCATGACTAAATACGAGAATTTTAAACAGTCTAACACAGTCCTACGATTAATTTGGCAGCAAAGTGAGATAAAATGCGAGAATATATATAACTGTAAGTGCTTTTTTTCAAATTTTATTTGTTTCGATTTTTCTTCGATTAGTGTAGTACAATAAAGTCTATCTGAAAGTGTGCCTGAAGGTGAACATTTCTCCTCGCCCGTGTGGAGTACGGCCTTAGAAAACTGTCTACTTGTATACAGCTTCATATAACCAGTCACCCCTCCCCTTCATTCAGGCCACCCCTCCGATTTTTTTTTTTTGGACTTTTTAGGATACTTGTTTTGACACTTTTTGGGATATTACTGGGTTTTGTTGGGATTACTTTTTGGAATACTTTTGGGGATACTTTTTGAGATATTTTACGGGATACCTTTTGAGACATTTTACGGGATACTTTTTGGGATACTTTTTGGGATACATTTACGAATATTTTTCGGGATACTTTTGGAAATATTTTTTGGGATACTTATTTTGATACTTTTACGAATATTTTTCGGGATACTTTTGGAAATTCTTTTTGGAATACTTTTGGGGATACTTTTTGAGATATTTTACGGGATACTTTTTGAGATATTTTACGGGATACTTTTTGAGATATTTTACGGGATACTTTTTGGGATACTTTTTGGGATACTTTTACGAATATTATTCGGGATACTTTTGGAAATATTTTTTGGGATACTTTTTGGGATACCTTTCAAAATAATTTTTCAGTTACTTATTAAATTCTTTTTGGGATACTTTTTGGAAAATATTAGGGGGATACTTTTTGGGATACTTATTTTGACACTATTTGGGATATTATTGGGGTTGGTTTGGATTACTTTTCGGGATACTATTTGGGATACTTAGTGGGACACTTATCGAGATACTTTTTGCGATACTTTCAGGAATATTTTTTGAAACACATTTGGGGATACATTTTGAATACTGTTTAGAATACTTTCCGCGACAGTTCCTGGGATACTTTTTGGGATATTATTGGTTTAGGTTGAGATTACTTTTTGGAATACTTTTGCGGATACTTTTTGAGATATTTTTCGGAATATTGTGTGGGATACTTATTGAAATACTTTTTGGGATACTTTTTGCGACACATTGTCTTTTGTACTTTGTTTGATACTTGGATAGTTTACCGACATATTGAAAAGTCTCGCACGCACTTTTTTGCGGGACCAATCGCAGAGACAAAACTCATTTGCTGAAGAGTCTTTTATGTAGCATTTTCTGCAAGACGAATTACAGTGATGCACTCGTTTTGCCGAAAAGCTATAGAGCGCATTACATGGAGTGCTTAACGGGCGATCCTATTCACCTAGCCACCTTGCCAGCACCTGGTGCACACGTTTTGCCGAAAAGCTATGGAGTGCACAACCTGAACTGCGTAATCGGCGACCATGATCCTCTGGATACCTTCCGGGCACCTGGTGCGCTCATTTTGACGAAAAACTATGGCGCGCACCTCCTGAAGTGCGTAATCGGCGACCCTATTCGCCAAGATATCATGTGCGTATCTTGTACTCGGGTTCTGTCGAAAACCTGCGGAGCACACCTCCTGGAGTACATAATCGGCGACGCTGTTAACCTATACACCTTCCCGATAGCTGTTGTTCGGATTAGCTGAAAATCTACCGAGTGCACCAATTAAACTGTGTAATCGGCGACCCTGTTCCTCTCTCTAGACTCTCTACTCGGTCGTCGGGTATCTTTCTCACCTCGTCTCCTCAAGCGGTCGCGGAGCACGAAGAATTACTAAGCGGACCACCTGGACTTCGTCATCGGGAACTCTGGTCGTCTATACGACTGGTAGCGATGTACCGAAAGGAATTCCATTTGTATACTTGGCCGTCCGCAATATTTTTTTCATATTAATAATTCTTATTTCCATCATATGTGTAATTCTATTATATTGCTTTCTGTATCTTTATTTGAAAGCCGCGATATAGATACCTATAGTTATTTGTTTTTATAGCTACATATATAGCATTCGATCTCTCTAACCTTAAGCAAAATCGCGATCTTTAATCGTGTTTTTCTCAAAATCTGTCCATTTTCCATCTTTGTGCCCATTATGACTTTTGTTTAGGAAGTCATAATCTATTAAAACATCATACTTTCATTCAATTTCACAGGGACCCACAAACCCATATGTTCCGTGCGGGGTCCTTTAGCCCGTATGTTGAAGGATATCGTTTCCTAGTCATAACTGACCATAGTAGTCTCAGGCGGCCCAATAACTTACGTAACCCTACAGGTAGACTGGCAAGATGGGCACTTGAACTCCAAGAGTACGACTACACTATTGAACATCGAGCAGGATCATCTCACCTATTCCCAGACACTTTGACTCGAATGCACGAAGAAGACGACAAACTGGAAGAAAATCGTCCGACGATATATAATAAGCGTTAATTATATATATATATATATATATAAAATTAACTTAATTTATTTTTTGAAATCTGTTTAAAGACACACACCGTATAACCGCGTCTGCTCGTCACACATGTGCACGAGACAATCTTGCCGTGGCCGTGACATTCTAAGCAATTAGAATAAGTAGAGTTATCTTAAAAAATTGGTCATAAAAAAATTGTCTTAAAAAACACAAGAAATTAATTTTTTTTAATTTTCAAGCATAAATATTTTTTCTAAAGACGTTAATCATAACAAAATTTAACACGATTAGAAAGATATTCCAAAAATCTTTAAATTATGACAAGGTTAGTAGTCGCAAAAAATTTTTATTTAGAAAATTGTAAAAATGTCGTTATTTATGCAATCATAATGGAACTTCTTTCATTTAAATGTGTTCATTCATGCCTTCTATGCAAGCCATCGAACACTAAAAACTAGTGATTCTACGTCTTACAAATTCATTATTATTAAGGCATGTTTTTTACTGAAGTTTTTTTGCGCCGTTCATGATTCTAAGCGTTTGGATAGGCGAAATTCAATGTTTGATACTTCATTTTACTCTTTAAACTGGTACTAAAACTTAAATTTAACACTTTTTCTATCAAAATTTTTTTCCCTTTTTTTTAATCAAGTTTATGTAATTTTTTTAAAACTAATTAATACGAATTTGTAAAAAATTACTTAAACTTGTTTGAAAAAATGAAAAAAAATTTTATTAAAAACCCTACTTAAGTTTTAGAGCAAGTTTTAAGGAGTAAAATGAGATATTAAATATTTAATTTCTTTTACTCAAACGCTTAGAATCGTGCAAGCCACAAAAAAACGTCTGTAAAAAACATATCCTAATATCAGTAGGTTTTTTAGTTGAAAAATAAATATTTTTAAGAGGTCAATAGCTTAAATTGAAGGTCTGAACGAACGCTTTAAAATATAAGAAGTTTCATTATGATTGCATAAATAATGACATTTTTACAACATTCCAAAAAAAAAATTTTTTTTCAACCGTTACCGTGTCATAGCCCCTTAATACATAATAAATGAAATATTAGGAGAAGAAATTAGGTTATCTAGCAAACTCCCCGAAGACACAAGGTATATGTACTGCGTACACTTGCCATGAATAATACTTGATATGAATACAAGATTAATCGCGCCTATGTGGTTATAAATGCAGCAATGACAACGTTTTTACACAGTGAGTTTGATTCCAACTCGTCGATGTACTTACAATTTACGTTCAAAACATCTTTGTTAGTCTGCTCGATTTTGCCTCGATAACAATTTTCTCTCTGTCCGAACTTTCCCCAAAGCATGTTTAAGCATAGCTTGGCTACACCTTCTTCACGCTCGCAGCTCTCGATATATGCGTGTTTCTCCGCATTGGTCACGACATTCGCGGGAAAACCAAGTTCTCTTGTTTAATTTTTAAAAACGTACTTATATGCCCAGTTAATAAACCGTCAGTGTCTTTATTGCGGTTATACTGCATGACCGAATATTGCCAGATAACGCTTGTATTCTTCAATACATAACCGTGTTCCAGTACTCTTTTTTATCTCAAAAGTGACTCACGCACCATTCAAAATTCTACTTTGCTTCCTCCTAAAGCAAGCTTTGTGATAGTAATTTTTACAAGTTTGCTTTAAAACACTTAAAACATGATTCTAAGATGTTTGGAAGTGAAATTGAGCATTTTTAGAAAATGTCCGGATAGATGTATGTATGCATAAACATATGTATACCGCTAAATCTCAGCTTCTACTGATCGGATTTCATTTCAAGTAAGTTTTTTGGATTTGTTTTTCTTCTCCGAAAGCGGCAAAAGAAGCGCTTAGTATATATAGTACTATAAACAAATAAATATAGATTGTAACGCTAGATTTTTCTGTTTATTACAAGCGTGTACTCACCAGCCTCGCTTAGTGAATCTCCCGTAGATTCCCGGTAGGCGCCAGACGCTCCTCGTGAGCGTCAGAGTTTCGCGACTCTTCTCTTCTAGATCCGAAGATACGAGGCGGGGTTGCCGATTAGCTCAGCCCCAAACGCGTATGGAAATGGAGAGAGGGTGGTTCGGGCAGTGAATTACTCGCGGGTTTGGCCAAATGATCGTTTTTATTCAAATAAAACTTATGCTATCAATTCACGCAATCGCTTAACTCTACATCAAGGTAACCAGATAGCCCTTACAATATCTCAGTCTTCGCAAGGTAACCGGGAGATATCCAAATTGCAAGTTAAAACTTCTCGCACCAATTCTACACTTCAAAAGCCGCAAGAACAAATAGATAACCAAAACCGCAAGATATCCTGACTCTCGTGCGTCTCAAGGTATTTCACGCACTCGCTAGGACCCACAGACCGACATTCACACGTAATCCTAAGAATCGCTCTCGTCACACGTAGCCGAGACGCGATCCGTCTAATCTACGTCGGAGACTCTGGCACAACGGCGTCCGACGGCTTACGACGTCCAGAGCCCTCCTATCCACGACACAATTTTTTCCTAACACACGAGATACCTCGTCGACACTTTCTTCGAGATATCTCTTGACAACACTCGCGAACAAAATACTTAAATAAGAGAACCGAAGAAAACCGCTAGGCAACCGTACGCACGCGAGGGATTATCTAATAAAGTAATTCGCGCACGAGAATGCACGAGGAGCTACGCATTTCGCGAGATAGACCAACAGGGGACTGACAGAGATAAACCACTGACCTTATCCTCCATGAAGGCAGGCAACCAGGAAACCCTTCACTTCCTTCAGAGATATCCGGAATTAACACTGGTAAAAGAAAACTGAAGTCCCTCGGGAAAAGCGCAGTTGAAATCGCGCCAGTCCAGAGTAGTCAGGACAGGAGAGTGCCGGCTCGCTCGCTCGCGCTTGCCTCTGTGCTCTCCGAATCCTGGGCCGCCGAAAGCCGCACTTTCTGATTGGCCGCGCGCCGCAACTCGCTAAGACTGTTCCTTCGTCGCGCGCGCCGTGCATGTGCACAGGCATCCTTATAATAGGCTTCTTCGTTGAGCTGGATAACCGCAAGATTTGAGTGCTCGAAAAGACAACAGACAGCCAGTCTAGACTATACGACATACCATATCGCCGCTAATTAATTATTAAAACTGTATTAACGCCGCTATAGAACGCCGTGGAATCCTCAACTAACTCCCGGAATAAATCTTATCAGGCCTTTAACTTGAATTACTCCTGTTGGAAGAGAACGAGTTCGCGCTGCAGTTTTTATCCCAAAACACCAGCACGAGTGACCTGTCATCGCGCGGATCTAGTGCACCTGACCTCACGTAGACAGACCTCGCCCAGCCTAGCACCTGCGAACTCTCGCCTTACGGTCGGACTAGGCCGTCACAGGCATCCTATTCCAAACTGGACTGATTGTTGTTCCACCGGCTTTAATAAGGCTCCTTCCTCGGAGTCTCCTTCCTCCTCGTCGTCTCCGGGGCTCGAGGCTTATCGCCGTTACCCTCTCCGTCTCTCGCGTAAATATAGAAAATATAATCGCCATTAGCCATTCATTCGTAATCATTCACGCTACCTCGAGACGCTCTGCCCCGCCGCTCTGAACCTCGTGTAACATGGCTAATTTGCCACGTTACAAGATATAGCGCGACTTTAGGCGTTGAGAAAAAATTATGCATATCGATGATACGCACTGCAACTCTGACAGTTATCCGGGTAATCTAGGTGGCCGATGACGGAGTCCAGGTAACACTACCCATACCACATTGTGCAGCCGTCTATGCATTTACATAGCGGAGCATTATTTCAAGTCAAATAGAATGATTAAAAATGAAAATAAATGGTACGTCGAATCAAGGTAGCGTACTCCGTCACGTGTTCTTCGAACCGGCATAGTAGCAATGTCATCAGGGTATCCGGTGGCGGAGACCAATATCTGGGTATTTAGGTAAACAGGGTTGACGATTATGCACTCCGGGTAGTGGGCTGCTTAACTTTTCAGCAAAACGGGTGCACCAGGTACCGGCAATGTGTCTACGTGAACGAGATCGCCGATTACGCACTCTAGGTGGTGCGCTCCGTAGCTTTTCGACAAAACGCGTGCACCAGGTACCGGCAATGTGTCTAGGTGAAGAAGGTCGCCGATTACGCACTCTGAGTGGTGCGCTCCGTAGCTTTTCGGCAAAACACGTGCACCAGCTGTCGGGAAGCTATTTAGATCAACAGCAAAGGTGACTACGTATTCCGAATCTTGCGCTCAGTAGTATCTCTTCCTTTTAAGATGGCCGATTTTTCGTATCGGATGATTCGACCCGAGATCTCTTATTGTAACATACTCAACCTGATAATTCTGACTAAAATAAATCCAACCAATGAATAAATATTTAATATTTTCAATAGATAGATGACCTCAAGAACAACTTAGAAGGGCAGATCAAAAATTCTTATTTCCCACACTTTTTCAAGTACGAATTTTGAAAAAATAATTAGTTTTAGGGTACGAAACCATATTAGTGATGCATAAAAATGCGATGAAATAATCTTATGCTTATTAAAAATATTTTACCTTCTAATTTATCATTACCTTCACATCTGCCGATAATAGAAGAATAATAGGAGTATTTTTTAGGAGCATTTTTCGATGATCGTAAAGGACTCTAAGTTAAGAAAGCCTTCGGAAGAATTTCCTTCGAGACGGTCGAAAAGACCTCTTGGTCGAAAAAGCCTCCGAGAGTATCTCTCGACGGTCGAAAAGCCTTTGGGTCGAGAAAGCCCCGAGAGCATTTCTCGACGGTCGAAAAGGCCTCTTGGTCGAAAAAGCCTCCGAAAGTATTTCTCGACGGTCGAAAAGCCTCTGGGTCGAGAAAGCCCCGAGAGCATTTCTCGACGGTTGAAAAGGCCTCTTGGTCGAAAAAGCCTCCGAGAGTATTTCTCGACGGTCGAAAAGCCTCTGGGTCGAGAAAGCCCCGAGAGCATTTCTCAACGGTCGAAGAGGCCTCTTGGTCGAAACATCCTCCAAGAGTATTTCTCGACGATCGGGAAGGCCTCTTGGTCGAGAACGCCTCCAAGAATATTTCTAGACGGTCGAAAAGGCCTCTTGGTCGAGAAAGCCTCCGAGAGTATTTCTCGACGGTCGAAAAGGCCTCTTGGTCAAGAAAGCCCCCGAGAGTATTTCTCGACCGTCGAAAAGGCACTTGGTCGAAAAAGCCCCGAGAGTATTTCTCGACGGTCAAAAAGGCCTCTGGTTCAAGAAAGACTACAAGATTATTTCTCGATGGTCGAAAAGGCATGAGTCGAGAAAAGTTCTTGGAGCCTTTTTAAACCAAGAGGCAATAAAACTGTCGAGAAATACTCTCGGAATTTCCCTCGACCCAGAGGCCTTTTCGACCGTCTAGAAATATTCTTGGAGGCGTTCTCGACCAAGAGGCCTTCTCGATCCTCGAGAAATACTCTCGGAGGCTTTTTCGACCAAGAGGCCTCTTCGACCGTCGAGAAATACTCTCGGAGGCTTTCTCAACCAAGAGGCCTTTTCGACCGTCTAGAAATATTCTTGAAGGCGTTCTCGACCAAAAGGCCATCTCGACCGTAGAGAAATACTCTCGGTGGCTTTTTCGACCAAGCGGCATTGTCGACCGTCGAGAAATAATCTTATAGTCTTTCTTGAACCAGAGGCCTTCTTGACCGTCGAGAAATACTCTCGGAGGCTTTTTCGACCAAGTGCCTTTTCGACCGTCGAGAAATACTCTCGGGGGCTTTTTCAACCAAGAGGCCTCTTCGACCGTTGATTAATACTCTCGGTGGCTTTCTCGGCACCTGGTGCATGCGCTTTGTTGGGGAACTACGGAGCGCACCACCTAGAGTGCGCAATCGGCGACCCTGTTCACCCAGATGCATTGCCGGTACGTGGTGCATGCGCTTTTGCAAAAAGCCCCGGAGCGCACCACCTGGAGTGTGTAATCGGTGACCCTGTTCACCTAGACTCATCGCCGGTACCTAGTGTACGCGCTTTGTCGGAGAACTGCAGAGCGCACCACCTAGAGTGCGCAATCGGCGACCCTGTTTTCCTAGACTTATCGCCGGTACCTGGTGCACGCACTTTTTCAAAAAGCCACGGAGGACAGTACCCGGAGTGTGTAATCGGCGACCTTGTTCACCCAGATACTTTCCCGGTACCTGGTGCATGCGCTTTTCCAAAAAGCCCCGGAGCGCACCATCTAGAGTGCGTAATCGGCGAGCCTGTTCACCAGACACTTTGCCGTATCTAGTGCACTCATTTTGCTAAAAAGCTACGGAGCGCACTACCCCGAGTGCGTAATCGGCGACCCTGTTCACCGAGATACCGCTGACCCCCCTGGTGACGTAGCTACTATGCCGATTCAAAGAATACGTGACAGTGTGTACCACCTTGATTCGACGTACCATCTATTTTCATTTTTAATCATTCTATTTGTCTAGAGATAATGCTGCGCTATATAAATGCATAGGCGGTAGTGCAACCTGAACTCCGTTATCGGGCAGCTGGATGACCTGCATAACTTTCAGAGTTGCAGTGCGTATGATCGATATGCTTAATTTTTTCTAAACCCGTAAAGTCGCGCTATATCTATATGTATTTGTTTATAGTGCTATATATCTACGAAGCGCGCCATAACCAACGTAAAAATCCAATCTTTAATGATTTTTTCCTCGAAAACGGTAGCTCTCCGCCAGTTGCGCCCAGGGAGGCGTTTGTTCAGGAGATCATAATCTATAATATATCAAATTTTCAGCCAATTTGACAGGGAACCAATTTCCATTTAAAATGTGTGGGGTCCTTTACAAAATGAAGAAAATGTATAATCTCATTCTTTCGTGTTAATTTTTAATACATATTTCAGATAATAATAATTGCAATAAATACAAAAAAATGCTCCAGGTCGGAATCGAACCGAGCATTCATCTAGGCCACTTACCTAACGACACCTTTAGGATGTTATCAAATGATCAAATGTTTCATGCTCCAGGGGATAAGTTGTTCATTTATTTTTAATTTGGTTTAGAACGTATTTAGAACATATAAGTGATTAGGTTGTACATAAATATTGTATTTATGTTTCATATAAGAACAATTGAACTTAACCTAATACATATATAATAATCAAGTCATCTTTATGAGAGTTTCTGGGAAGCTTGTAATAACAGTTTAAATGGAGATATTTTCAACCCTATGATGTAATCCTTTAGTACCCTTATGGGTAACAATCCCCAAAATTAAATTCAATCTTACGGGAAAGCGTAGTGAAATCTTCCGGATTGTTGCTGTAAATCGCAGAACTCGAATCTTCTTTTAGTGTTTTCAGGAAGCTAAATAAAGGATACGATCAAGCCTCCAGTGCAAGCTATGCCGAAGCTTGAAAAAATATTTCAAATAACGTCTGCAACTGTTACTTTGGAATATTGTATGAAAGCTTGTAGAAAGATTATCGAAAAATTACATGGTAAGGTTTAAACTCTCCTAAAGTTTACCGGAAGCTGCTCTAGAGATTACTTGAAAGATTCCTGTGAATCTTTTGAAAATGTTTCAAGAAATAAAACTGCAGCCGATTCCGTAAGCTTCTTTATATTGGAAAATGCTTCCAGAAGACGATCGAAAAAGACTAAAAAAAGATTCGAGCTTTACAATTCAAAGAAACCTTACTGATTTTTTGACCACGCTTTAAAATTTAATGTTATCTTTTAGGAAAATTGCCTGTAAGGTTACCGGAAGATTTCATTGTAACGTTGAAAACGTTTTAATTTGAATTATTACGTGCAAGGTAACCAGAAGTTTTACGCAAATTCGCGAAAAGCTTCCTATATGTTTACTTAAAAGATTTAGGAAAATCTTACAAGATGCTTTCGTAAATGATTCCTGTTTGAATTGTTCTTCAAGCTTACGGAATGCTTACGTAGTTAGTACTGATGTCGCCACTAGGTAGCAACCAGTTTTTCCATACCTGTGAGTGGTAAGAATCGATAGCGATTAGTATATAAGATCGCTCAAGTTACTGTATACTAATTGATTGTAAATTGCGTGCGGCGTAATATGCGTTTATAGCGATAATGCGTTTAATTATAAGATTTGGTAGGGCGAGTATAATTATTATGTTTATTTCATAAAATTAAAATTTCAATGTAAATGTTAATATTCCACATAGCACGGAAGGTTGTTGAAATCTGAGAATGTGCACTACAAATTGTTGTCGGAAAGGTTTCAGACGACATTACAGTATTCTTTTCTGGAAAACCTTTGGAATATTTTCAAAAAGTGTATGGAAAGTTTATTGAAATCATGCAGAAAACTTTCCGTAACTTTTCATTTAGGTTTTCAAAAAGAATCTTGTTACCTCTCAGATAATATTACAGTATTCTTTTTGGCAATCTTAATAGAAGCTTTTGAAAACCTTAATAAAGTTGCGGAAAGATTTCTACATGATTTCAATAAACATTCCATACGCTTTTTGAAAAGATTTCAAAGGTTTTCCAGAAAAGAATACTGTAATGTCGTCTGGAATCTTTCCGACAACAATTTGTAGTGGACATTCTCAGCTTTCAAAAAGATGGCATTTAAGCTTCTATTTAAAATCCTCAACACAATACAACTACGTTATCTGAGAGGTAACAAGATGCTTTTTGAAAACCTTAATAAAAAGTTATGGAACGATTTCTGCATGATTCCAATAAACTTTCCATATACTTTTTGGAAAGATTGCAAAGGTTTTTCCTAAAAGAATACTGTAATATGAAATCTACTGTTATAGATACTGTTATATGTTGCTATACTGTTATATGAAATCTTTCCAACAACAATTTGAAGCGGACATTCTCAGCTTTCGAGAAGATAGCACTTAAGGTTCTATTAAGAGTCCTATACTTTCAGGAAATCTTCCTCAAAGATTTCAACAACCTTCCGCGTGCTATGTGGGAGAGTGCGTAATCGACGACGTCGTTCATGTAGACAAATTGCCGGTACCTGGTGCGCAAGTTCTGTTGAAAAACTACGAAGCGCACCACCTGGAGTGCGTAATCGGCCACCCTGTTTACCTAGACCCCTTACCGGTCCCTGGTGCACAAGTTCTATTGATAAGCTATGTAGCGCACCACCTATAGACTCCATCATCGGGCTCTCTTCGTACTTAGACGCCCCATTGACACATAGTGCTCGAGTTTAGTCTAGGATGCGTTGCATCTAGTATCCGCTTATAATAATCGCTCAGCGCACTAAGTTCTATTCTTCTTGGCAGTATAGGTATATTTATGTACAATGCGCGTTCTACTTATATCTATAGTTCTTTGTTTATGTTCATAGGCGACCATTCTAACCTACTCAAAAACGTCGTATTTAATAATGATTTTCTCAAAATCTAGTAATTTTCCCGAGTTGTGCCCAGCAAGACTTTTGTTCAGGAGACCAGCAACTTTAACTTATCAAAGTTGCAGCCGATTTGACCGGTACCTCATTTCGTATCATTTTGTGCGGGGTCCTTTATTGATAAAGTCAACAGGATAGTCATTTCCGAGCAAGTTTTTCTTAATAAAACATTGGTCAGTTAATTTTACTCTGTCAACTAGATTAAAAAGAGAGAAAGAATATAAAAATCTATCTGAGAATGTCGGTTTCGTATATCAATCTGTTTTTATCTTTTCTGCCTTGTTTATCAATAAAACGTCTAAGAAGCTTATGGTGTTGTCTATTTCCATTTCGTGAGTAAATTGTAATCTGCTATTATATGAATTGAATATTTTTAGTGTTTTTTCTACTTTGTTTTTTGGAATACAGGTAATTATGTCATCTACGTAACGACAAAAGAATATAGGTTTATACGATAATTACGAAATGCAATCCGTCTCAAGATCATCCATAACTATATCAGTAAATAATCCCGAGATCGGAGAGCCCAAAAAGTTGTTTATAAAATTTGCCATTAAATTGTAAATATGTACTCTTCATAAGCAAATCACAAGCATTTAAAATTTCATCAAGCGGGATGTCCGAGTTTCTTGCTATCTGCGCGTACCTTCTTGCGATGCTTCGTATAACTAATGTCTTGTCAATGTTGTGATTTAACGTCTAGGCTACAGTGGTATTTTGGAACGTTTACATTTTTAATTTTTTTTATGAAATCATACCTATTTTTTATATATGCCTTTGGTTTATCGACACTACCTTGTAATATTTTAAATAAATTCTTTGACAAAATACACATTGGCAAGACTATGATCTTGCTCACATGACGCCTCGAGCTGTTCTGCCGAGATTTTCGAAAACGCCGAATCTCTACATCCCAGGACTGGTTTTTTCTTCCATGGGTTTCTTTCACAACTTCACTAGGAGCATCAACATATTCGACTGATTGCAGTTAGTTAAGGGTGGAGTTTGCTGTAGGAGCAGGGATGTTTGGAAACGCCTTTTAATATTATTACCAACTAGGAGGGTACTCCCCCATGCTCGCTTCGCTCGCGAACTCACCAATTTTTAATTGATTAATGTGGAAAGGAATAAATTTCTTTTCGTATTCGAAATTTGTTACAGCTTTGGCCTAGTACATAGCAACCGCATCAACATAGTAACAGATTTTTGTATTTACATTGTTTGTCGCGCGTCGCGTTAATATTATAATTACAAATTATGATTTAAAAGTAGCTAATGTCTGCAGTGTAACTACCATAAATTGAACGCCTTATTTACCCAGCAGTATGCATGAAGGGGAGCGGGATGCGTAGGATGGCGTTGGTATCTGGGGTGATACAACACTGCTTGCTTCGTTTGTACGTAGGTTTATTCGGTCTTTACTAGTCTGTGCCTGCCAGTGGTGTGCGTATAGCACTCGGGCTCTCAGCGTGGACTGTCGCGCAGGGGAGTGTTCTGTGGAGGGAAGCGGGGCGGGCTCGACCTTCGAGCATATATACCTAGAGGAAGCATGGTGTCAGTGTCGCCGGGCGAGTCGACCGAAAGAGAGAGAAAGAGATAGTTCGGAGGCCCCCTCCATTTCCCGCACAAACATGTGATTGGTTATGTGCCTCCCTTCTTCTCTAAGCTGAGTAACCGTCGACTATATCTATATACATCGCTGTATATAGATATATTTAGTTAAGTAACCGTCGGCTGTATCTATATACATCGCTGTATATAGATATATTTATATGAAACCTATGAAACTAGACCCATTTATTCATCGACTAAAAAATCAGTATCTTCTAAAAACTGAACTAAAAGATAAATTTACTTTTACTGATAAATAAAAGTATTTCTTAAAGTGTATAATGCACTTGGACTTTCCTACGCCCGTGCCTGCTATAGAAAACTTGCAAACTACAGTTTTCTTATATTTTTTGAGAGATTTAAGTGCTTTTTGCAAAAAGCTATACAAATAGATGCAAGTATTACAAATAGAGTCGGTATACCGTGGAGTGTTTCGTATTACAATCAGTTGAATATATAAATTTGGACGCAATGGATCCAAATGCGTATATATATCTTATAGCATGCTCGGAAGTTTTAAACCGCCCGCGCCACTCGGACATAGGAGGAGCATAGTCCCCTCTTCCTCGCCAAATAACGGGGGAAGGGGACTCCCAAGTATTTCTCTCTCTCTCTCTCTCTCTCTCTCTCTCTCTCTCTCTCTCTCTCTCTCTCTCTTAATCTAGCTAGGATCGCTGATTGGGCTATAAACAACGGCCTCTCTATCAATGCCGCCAAGACTCGGGCCTGCTGGTTTGGGTCGCGAGGCTTTATAAATCAGCTTTCCTCCTTATTTTTGCCACCAATACTTCTGGGCGGCACCCCCGTAGAGGCGAGTGACAATATTAAATTGCTTGGTGTCACCCTTGACAGCACGTTATCCTGGCGTGAGCAAACAATTGTAACTGCGAAAAAATGCTTCGCGGGGCTCGCTCGTCTCCGTAAGTGTGGGCACGCCCTGCCTAGAAATACGAGGCTTATGCTGGTCAAGTCGCTTATCTTCCCCTATTTCGATTATTGTGCATCGCTTTTCCTTGACTTAACCTCGGAGCGAAATACTACGCTTGGAAGATGCAAAAACGCTGCCATTCGTTATGTCACAGGACTAAAGAAATCCGAGCATGTTACGCCATCCTACATCGAGCTCAAAATATTGCCAGTCCGGGAGAGGAGAATTTATGCTTGTATCGTGTTTTTGGTCGGTGTCCTCGCGACGAAGTCTCCCCCCTATCTGAGCTGCGATTTCTCGTTTCGGCCAGCCGACGGCACGGGGTCCAAGCGAGCTTCTGCACTAGATCTAGTAATTGGTCCCGCGCGCACTTGCTGTTTCCGATCATCTTTCAGGATAGGCGCGGCTGTACTGTGGAATGAGCTTCCGGACACTGTGCGCTCTAAATATAGGCAGGCGAATTTTAAATCGGTCTTATTTATGTATTTGCTCGACAAGTTTGCGAACGAGCGGAGATAGAGTGTTTTTTTTGTCACTTTTTTTTTTGTCACTCATCGAATTACGTTTTTAAGAAGAGTTTTGTTTACGGCGTACCTGCGATTGTAATCTATAGTTTTATTTATTGTTACTTATTTATTTATTTACTATATTTTTAACCTTTGATGTTACCTCGTATGCGTCTCATACTTCGAGTACAATTGTATTGCCCCTTTGGGCCGATTTGTACGTCCTTTGTATTTCTTTTTTGTAATGTGCGATGGCTCTATAGGACCTCTGAGTCCTTTGTCAAAATAAATATATAATCAATCAATCAATCAATCTCTCTCTCTCTCTCTCTCTCTCTCTCTCTCTCTCTCTCTCTCTCTATCTCTCTCTCTCTCTCTTTCCGAGGCTTACGATGGCGACACTTTTTAACACGGTATGCTTCCTCAATCCTCTATGTGTATATGCTCGAAGGGCTCGACGCTCGAGCAGCGAGCTGCTCTCTGTCTCTCTCATTCTCTCTTACCGAGAGGTGCTGCTACCGTGCGGGCAGGGTCCCCACATGCATACGCAATCACGTGATCGCGTACGCGACTAAAGCGCGAGATTTAAATAAGTCGTCAAAATTAAAATAAGTCAAGGCATTTCTGTCGGTGGTCACCCAACGTTACGAAATAGATATAGAATTATAGATTTAGATATAGTACATTAAGCAGAGCAGTTACATTATAAGGACGGGGAAGCACTCGTAGCCTAATGAAGCCTAACGACGGGGAAGCACTCGAAGCCTAATGACGGACGCCTTGCAACCGCCATCGTAAAACATTGTAAAATCAAGGCGAGCGCAAGCTGGTCGAGGGTTAATGACGGAAAAACCCGATGAATCTATTGGGGTATAAGAGCGTCTGCTCGGCGCCGAAAACTCATTAGCTAGATATAGTCCAATCAAATTAGGTTTTAAATACTCAAACCCTGACGAGCAGCTGCATTTTTGATATTTTGTAAATCGGGGTCGGAAAAACCTATTTTCAAATTTTTAGCTTTCTAGGATTCGTAATAATCGAGGAAACGGAATTTGAAATCTTTTTTTGTTTATTTCTCGAAAGCGACTCAACGTAGAGAAAAACGGTTTGCGCCAAATGAAAGAGCGTACAATTTTACGTCCAGAATGATTTTTTATTCACTTCCGATAAGGGCCGCATGCTATAGATATACAGCAGCGAGTTTGCTGCAAGTTTGTCAACACTCGAGTGATAATACTTGCATGAAATCTAAATTTAAAACTGATAAGCAGGAATGAGAATTGATATTTTGTTAATTTTGAAAATATCTTGATTTGTATTATTACTCATACAGATTTACTTGAAATTTTTCAAAAATCTTTCCAGAAAGGATGGTGCAACAGACTTTATTTAAAAAAAAAGTTAAAATGGCGGGTTGGATTGGGTTAAAAATTTTAAATCAAATCAAATCAAATTTTAACTTAAAATCAAATGAAAATTTCGGTTTTCGTTGAAAAAATTAAAAGAAATGTAAAATTTTTTTTTATTACTGAGAAAAGTTTTTTAACACTCGAATTTTTTTACACAAAAAATCTATTAGGTCCGTCACGTAGATTATTGAAATAATCGATACGAATTTTTTCTTTTTACAATAAAAAAATTATTAACAACAACACAGCGTATTCAAACATCATGTGACGTCACAACATAGACATGCTAATGCACAGTTACATGCATGTTAGCATGCACCACATTCTGCTGGTTCGCCTGCAGATTATTTTCGTAAGGGCAACACCACCCCCTCACCGGAGACTGGGCTCAGCAGCTTCTTCACCGTGGAGTTCGTGCTCGGAAATTTTCCTTAAAGTTTTGTCCAGCTGCTGTGTATTAGGAAGTTTTAGTAAAATATACATAAGTCCAGTAGAAGGTAATTCTACGGACTTGTAAACCTACAATGAAAGTATGGTTTTTCTTTCTCCGCAGAGATTTCTGTCGCGATTGAGAGAGCATTTCTATACTCTTTTGAATTACCCGCGTGTTTATACAACAGCTCGTTCGAAAGACGAAAAGAGATCGTGCCAAACGCGCGATGTCACAGACCTTACCCCCGCGGCGTTAAAAGTGTCAAAGCTGGTCAAAGTGACCCTTTGAGCATATCTCGAAGAAGTGACCGGACATGTGACATGCGCAGAACAAGGCGGCAGTCGCAAAAATTGAAAAGTCAGGTGTACTTACGACACTTACGTACACATAAATTCTAAAACGAAATCGAAACAAAAAAAAAAGAAAAATATAGTTTTGGGTTTTAGTCTGATAATAATAGATTACAGACATAATGAAAATTTCTGTTTTAAAACAATTTTCAAAACAAATATTTTTTACGTAGACCCGGAAAATAAAGAATATCCCAAATCGCATGTGGCAAAGATTGCGATCTGAGCTTTCTTCCATTCTGGCCTTGGTGCATCCGCTATTTTATGTACTCCAACGTGATTGATAAGTAAAATCAGCTTGTCTTTAAGTAAAATGGCTTGTTAAAATAGTGTATTACGCGCCTAGGGAGAAAAAAAAGTAGGACAGTCCATATCTTGTTTGAATTGTGAATAGTGACCGCGAGTCGAAGGCGAGGGTGGCAAACAAGATATTATGAGCTTTTCGAATTTACTCCTGCAGAGCGTATACTATTTTCCCTCACACTAGCGCCGAAATTATACACTTCTCTCCGACCCAGGAGAGAATGTGGTAACTTTCGCCACAGTGTGAGGAAAAATCGAAATTCGGACCTGTAATTGGACAGTTAAAAAAATATTAATTTGGAATAAACAAGCTTATTGAAACCATACTTCCTAAGTATCATTGAAATCCTTATAATGTCTCAGCTAATCAAAAATTCCAAAACTAAACTCATTTTCTCTTTAAAATAAATAAGTACTACAGGGCATTTAGAACACTGAAATTTCCTGTAGAGAAATCGTCTGAACCTTCCCCCCTAACAGTTATTAGTATTACCCATAAGCCATAAGTATGATGTAATTTCTTAATTATACAAACAATTTTTTAAATCTGAACAAATAATATAGTTATAGATACTTCAAGACTATCAAACCTGATCAAACAACAGAGTTAAAATAAGCATTGAATGATTCTCACAGAGTTTATTTTACATAGTAAAATGTTTATTGTTTTACTTGTATGATACGCCAGAATGTATATGATTTTCCATACATTATATACATAAGTACTTAAGCAAGTTTCACTTGCATGATAGGCCAGAATGTATGTGATTTTCCATGTATCATATTCACAAGTTACATACTTATAATTTAATGTTTCTAAAAGACGTATTATTACAATTAATCAATCTTTGTTTAATGCCTTTATAGAGAAGCTCATAAAATATTCTTTAAATCTATTTTTTCTATGAACGAATCGATCTATTTTTACTGTAATCAACTATTACTTCACTTTTTTGGTCCAATGAGTGTCTATAGAAGCTACAAACCAAATCAACAGATATATCTTATTATAAGTTAACTCATCTGTACATAGTGAATATAAAATACTTAACTTTTGCAAAGTAATGAGTCAACTACGTATTTATCATATAGTATAAGATATTGTTTAGAATCTAGTTAAGAATTTATTTAACCGTAAGATTTTGCAAAATGCACATTTCTTAATTTGAGATGTTCTACAGACCTAGAAATTGTATCTATCTTATTGACACACACACACACACACTCATATCAAAATTCAGTACACATCAATCACGCTTAAAATGTTAATTATTAGGATGCATACAGAAGTACAGTCGCATACTACCAATTCGAATCAGATAATTTTTTTATTTTAATAAACGGTTTGTTCTAGTATTTTAAAAGTACAAAACATATATTCTATGAACTAGAGTAATGACATTTACAGAAAAAAACTTTTACACTCATGTACAATATTCAAAAATATGTTTCTTACCGTTTTTGTCCTATCTTTACAGCATAAGCTTGTATTTTTGATTGATTTAAATCATAAAAAAAAAGAATTTTCGTTTACTTTAATTATCATTAGAGGACATTCATGAAATCAACATCTTTGTTATAACACAGTTTAAATAATAAAAATACCAATTAAAAATGTAAATTGAAATTTCTTATACTAATCACTTTGAGCGCTTAGGGCCTCAGGCTCGTTCGTATTATCGTTTCCATTTGTCGCTTCCATAGCTTTTGATTTAGCTGCAGCTTTGCCTTTTTTAGCTGGTGCCTTACCCTTGCCTTTCTTTGGCGCTGGCTTTATGTCAGCACTCTCTTCTGGCGTCACTTCTTTTACGCCGTTCTCTACCGATCGGCTTACTCCATTTTCTCTTGTTGTCTCTTCATCAGCTTCTTCTTTATCAGCATCTGATGCTCCAGCATCACTTTCAGCGTCCTTCTTACCCCTACCTTTTTTAGAGGCAGCTAAAATAAAATAATACAATTAGTTAGAATTACAGTTCAACATTATTTATATCAATTTATCCAGTAAAACAAAATTGGTAAAAAGCTATGTTTTATTACCTTCCGCTTTGGCACCTCGAATTTTTCCCTTTTTAATTACAGGTTTTTCTTCAACTGAAAATATACAAAATGACTGTAGCAATATGCGTTCAAATAAAGTTTTGATAAGCAATGTTTCAATAGTACTCACCTTCATCGTTTTCTAATGTTTCGGCTTTTTTTACAGGGACCTTTCCCCTTCCCTTTTTCGCTGGCTTTTCCTGAATCTCTTTTTCTTCCTCGTCTGGTTCAGTCTCAGTAGCTTTTTTGACACCTTTTTTCCCCATGATCTTTTTTTCAGCAGTTTCTACTTTTTCTTTTTTGGAGGAAGCTTTTTGCCTTGGTGCAGTCTTTGTTGGTGCAGTTTCTTGTTCTGGTTTAGATTTGTTTTTTGCTGCCCTTGGGTGCCTTACTTCCCTGGTTACTGCTTCCTCTGCGAGCTCCTTTTTCTTCTTCTTTGCTGCAGATACACCATTGTTTTCTGTGACTGCTGCAGGCTCGGCTGACTCTGCCCTTTTGGTTGTTTTTCTTGGTGCCATTTCTGAAATAAAAATAAATTTCCAGATGAACAATTTGTAAATTAAGTTGTAAATAATTCAAATTATTAACGACAAAAAAATTCAAACAGCACAGACCACTTTGTTCAAGCAATAAATAAAGAAACAAAAAAGCCTTGGAAGCAAATAGCTCGAATCATAAAATTGGCTCGAAAAGTCTTGAACAAAAGCAGAACAAAGACAAGTCATTGCAACTGCTAGAAGAAGAAGAAAAGGAAACCAGCTGTGTACAAGTAGTACTTAAATGAAGGCTTTATGCTGACAAAACGTGAAGAAAGAAAAAAAATGAAGGCTTTTCAGAAAATAGAGGGACACGAGAAGAGAGTCGCAGACATGCTCGAAAACGATGCGTAGCGCGCACTTGGCGCGCGCCACTCGCTTTTGCATTCCGCGAAAAGGCAGTAATAACGCACGTTTTCTTGACTGTTCTGCTCGTTCTGAATTTCTGATTGCTAGTCTCCTTCGTCCTCGGCGTATCTTACTTTTCTCTGCAGCTTTCGAGAATCCGGCGTGCCACTTGCAAGCTCAAAATTCGTGGTACCGGCGAATAGATACAGAACGACTCGCTGCTCCCGCCTTTTTCCATGCGCGCTCGCCGATGCTGTTTTATTGCGGTATAGGTAGGTACTTATACATTACATGAAGCACGCACGCAGAGATCCGATAGAAAAAAAAAAGAAGCTGAGAACGCGATTGCCGGCGCGTAAACGGTAGAACGGCATAAGTACTGGACAAGGCGACAGTCGGCTACTCGGCTGGGTAACGGGGACAAGTGTATTTTTTAAAATGCCGGCAAAGTCGACTTTTGCCCAAGCACTTACCTCGTTGCTGAAGGCTGCTGCTGTGCCGCAGATCGCGATCGCGACTTTACGAGAGAGACTGGAAGTTGGAAGAGCGCGGCGAGTCGGCCAAAAGTCGAAAGGGAGAAAATGATTTGTTGGAAAGACGAGAACGAGAAGGCACTGGTCCTCGATCACTCTGCTGAAGACGATGCTGTGCGCTTTTGTTTTCTCTCGAAGTTGCCCTCACTGCCGTATCCGCCCTCGAGTACTTAAGTACTTACTTACTTTGAACAAAGCAAACTCTAGCTGCGATGCTGAATTGCTGATCGTCAATGCTTCCTTCGTCCTACAGGCAGTTGAGGCAGTAGGCACCACAGACAGCGAAGAGCGAAAAGCGAACTAGGTCCTAGGCACCTCACCTCGGCAATGGCAAAGTCTGTGGTATATGGCGGTAGTGCGGCGGAGGCTCTCCTTCTCTTCCCCTTCCCCCTACTTTCATCGCCAATGTCTGCGCGCGCCAGCCGCCGCAGCACGCTCACGACGACGACTCTCACGAGTCACGAGGTAGGGTATACGCGTTTTCATCGGCAAGGGCCAATGGGAGATGAGATCGGAGCGGGCGCACGACAGAAACGAGACGCTGTCATTGGCTGTAAAAGAAAAGCCGGCAAAGCTCCGCGCGCGCACAAAAGACGAGAACGACTACACTTATTATACCTATAACTTTCTATAACTTATATCATCCCTTATATTTATCCCTTATAAGAAGAGAGATGGACCCGAGGGCAGCGCCATATTGCTATCTAAATCCATGTATAAGAGAACAGCTGTTGCGTATCAAAAAAGTCCGAAGAGGTCTGTTCCGCTGTTCTATTTTTCTCGCGCGAAGACGACGTCTTAAGTAATGAGAGTCTTGCGTCATTACAGACTGTGCGAACATACTGAGTAATTAATTTGAAACCTGAATAATTTTTATAATTCAACTCAAGAAAGACAAGTATTTAACAGAGCAGAGAATCGAGAAATTAAAGAACAGAGACAAATTAATTTATAGTATTAATTAATTTATAATATTTTAAAGAATTTGTGAGAATTTTTTTTTTCTTCAGTTAAATTTTAGATACTGCTATAGCAGTGAATAATTGAATTATCAAAATACTTAAAGAGAGAATAAAAGAGAATACAAGTAAAGAAAAAAAATTTTAGTTTTATTTTAATCGAATTTTTGAAAAATAAATAAAGAGTTAATACAAAGCTAAGAGAGAATAAAAGAGAATACAGAGAAAAGAAAAAAAAATTTAGTTTTATTTTAATCGAATTTTTGAAAAATAAATAAAGAGTTAATACAAAGTTTTTAGTGATATAAGAATTGTAGAGATCAAAGGCAGTGTCACTGTGTGAACTGTGTCAGAGGAAAGTGGGTTCACTTCACTGCTTTTCCGCAAAAAGAATCGAGAAATTAAAGAACAGAGAGACAAATTAATTTAAATAATATTTAAGATATTTATTGAGAGGAAATATTTTTCTTAAAGTTGTGTAATTGAATAATATAGAGATTGTTAATGGCTATTATCTTTCCTACAGACGAAAAAAAAGCCTTACGCGAGCTTGTTTAAAGTTGAATTATTGAGTAGAATAAAGATTTTTTAAAGCATTTCAAAGAATATGTTTTTAAGTAAAATTTGTATCAATTTGAAACCTGAATAATTTTTATAATTCAATAACTCAAGAAAG
This sequence comes from Philotrypesis tridentata, assembly GCA_018906965.1. Lineage (NCBI taxonomy): Eukaryota > Metazoa > Arthropoda > Insecta > Hymenoptera > Pteromalidae > Philotrypesis > Philotrypesis tridentata. The sequence goes on along the minus strand of JACCIB010000075.1, from coordinate 120,813 downwards.
ACAAGTATTTAACAGAGCAGAGAATTGAGATATTAAAGAACAGAGACAAATTAATTTATAATATTAATTAATTTATAATATTTTAAAGAATTTGTGAGAATTTTAGTTTCTTCAGTTAAATTTTAGATACTGTTATAGCTGTGAATAATTTAGTTATCAAAATACTTAAAGAGAGAATAAAAACACAGCGAAAGTAAACAAACAAACAATAAACAAAAAAACAAACTAAATCCCAAACAATCATAAACAAACAAACTAAATCCCAAACCACCTCCGGGGGGCAATGATCATATGCAACTTTCAAATATTCCAACTCGAAAGTGCAATTGGTCGTGCGTATTAAGGAGATTCTACCGCTAATGGTTTAAAAATTGAGAAGTTAATGAAACTTGGCACACGTGTTAATAATGTCTTTAAAAAGCTATAGCCAAATTTTTATGCAGCTACAGAGCCTAATAACTGAGAAATTAAGGATTTATTATTTCTAATTTTCACGTGGAGTCTTATTTGGAAATTGAGGTTCATGACAAGATATTTAATAAACAAAAATTGAGATTCTTTTGAAAAAATTTATAGTAATAGAAAAATAAATTGAGAATATAATGACGATTTAAAAAGTATCATTCACAGCTTGTAACAGTTATCAAAAATAAATAATTGTGTGCAATTTTCGTTGTAGACCGAAACTTACAACTTTGGCAACGTCGCATTCGTTCTGTCTCTCTCTCTCTCTCTCTCTCTCTCTCTCTCTCACTCTTGTCTCCTTTCTCTCTCTCTGTCAGTCAGTAAGAGCAACGTAAGAGTACTCACAGAGTACGTCTGCTATGGTTTGTTTTATAACCTCAACATGTAGGTTAATTTCAAATAAAATACAGTCATTTTAAAACTTAATCATTTTTATTTTAATCAATGATCACAGGTATTATTCACAGGTATACCCAAAATTATTTTTAAAATCTAACCTCTTTTATTAAGATAAATACTTAAGATCTATCAGTCAATGGTAAAGCCATAGGGTAAAGCCACAATTAATACAATAACTAAAACATAGTACGTTTAATCTTAGTTTGTTAGAGACTCTAAAAAATTGCACAACTTTGTAATTACATGCTTGTTGGTGGTAACTCTTATAAAGCCTTCTTCATTCTTCCCTAAAAGATTGTACAAGCCAACAATCTTATCTTGTTTGTACGCATCAAAAATCATTTCATAAGAAATACCAGCTGCTATAATCTTTCTTCTAATTGAAAGTGATGTGCATTCATTTAATATTTTTAACTTTTTTAATTCAGCCGGTAATTGATCATTGAATGCCTCCTGTTCTTCAACCTTATTCCAACTTAAAGAAGAATCTCTGATTGTTTCATTAGAAATGTTTAGTTTCAATAAAACGTCTTTTAATATTCTAACATCTACAATAGCATTATGTGCTTCATCACAATTTATTTTTAAAGACCGTGCAAGGTTTTCAAGTTTGTTTTTTCCTCTGGCTTTCTCTAAGCTGCACTTTCTAAGTAGTGGTAGAGTATCTGAAAATCCGTGAATAACTTATTTGTAATGGTTTACCATAAACACTTTTTTTCTGGCTATCATTAGTCGAGGATAGTCAAAAGTACAATTATGAGCAGGTAGGATACACTTTTTCTTCAAACTACATAAAAACTGATAAAAAGCTAACATAGATTCAAATAAATTTAGCGTTACTACAGTTTTCTGATGTAGTTGCAAGCATCCATTGATGTATCGTAGTCCATTCACAGCACTAGCTTCCTCATTGATTTTTTGACTAGGTGAAATGTAAACGCTGAATTCCATTTCCTCGTGTTTAGCAGCAATTTGCAAAATATCTGCAGTTTTTTGGAAGCTACCAGTTTCCAGATCAAAAAATACAATAATTGGCTCATCAGCTTCAATATGTACAATAGGTAAGGGTATGTCCAGAGGTTTCAAAAGTTGTGAGTCACTTGCATAAGACATCCCTTCTATCAATTCTTTCTTTTTTTCAATTCATCTTTCTGCTTCTTTAAAAATAAACGTATTTTTTAAATTCTTTGGTTTTAGATTTTTCATATCTCTTTCTACGTTTTTTATCACTGTTCAATCCATATTTATAGGTATGTTTACCAGATGACACATTCAGCTTTTCAGATAGATTTGAAATAAAAATTTCTCCATCATTTTTTTTATTAATAGCAAAAGCAACTCGAACATTACTAGAAATAGACATTCCATACATCCTAGATTTCGGTGCTTTGCTGACAATAATGTTATTCAAACTCTCATTTGGATTACTCGATGCTCCTGCTGAAAATGTGTGAGCATTGGCTGCAAGATCATCAAATAACGTGATGAGAGCACTGAATAAATTTTGATTTGTAAGTCCATCACCTATATTCGAATGACTGTACTCATCTGGATTAACCGAATAGGAGCACCAGGATCCACAATTGTCATGCTGGTTAAAAGCATGGTATGGAATGTTTCTGATCGCTTCAGCAACATTCTAACTAGATCCAACATTTTGGGATATACAGTAATTGAAACATCTTTGAAAGTACTTTATTACTGAAGCATTTTTGTGTGATTTTTGTCTGCTTGTTTAGTAACTTCAAAATCATGAGCACTTTTTAGAGCAGCTATGGAGTTGCTATCATTGTCTGCAATAACAATTCCTACATCAATTTTACACTCAGTAAGAATTTTATTATTTTTTGTAAGTTGTACAGCTGTGTAAGGCTCCATTGCTTTTGCTGTACCACAAAAATTCCTTCTACAATCGTGATCTTCCACATTGTAACCTTTGTCACACTTCTTGCACTTCCTATTCAAGGTGACGTATGATATGTCCTTGTTTGAAAATAATCCAATTAAAGATGCTGATCCAGACATACTATTGTATGATCTACCAGTACTCCTGGTAAACCATCCCATATCGAGTGATGCAGCTATGCGTACACAATTATCTAAACTAATTGATACGTTGTTGGATAAGGTAGGTAAGTCAGGAAATATGAAAGACTGATCAAGATGTTCAGGTCTGAAAGAATGAAATCTTACATTATATTAAAGTGAGCGATGCCTGTTTTCATTTAAATGGTGGAAAAACCCCATTACTGGTAATAATTAATTTTTTTTTTTAATTTTGATGTGAAACATCTATAGGCGCGCCTTGAAGAGTGAAACCGTAGTTGAAAACAAAAGAAAATTCCGACCAAAAAAATTCCAACATCTGGCAAAATGTTCTAACCCCCCATTAAGAAAATGCATAAGTGCGACAGAGATAGGCTTTCCCTCCCCCAATTTTCTCTCGACTCCGACTCTGTCGGATGCTAACCTTCGAGATTCGGCGGACGACAGAAAAAAAAGGTCAGGCCCATCGATAGTCAGGGCAAAAAAAAAAGAGTCAACCAGAGAGCGAGAAACGAGAGAAAATTGAGGGACGGAAAGTCTGTCTCTGTCGCTTATGTATTTCCTATGCGCGAGTGTGTGCATGCGTGCGTGCGTCACGTCTAGTGCCGCGCGAACAGTTTTAACCCATACACGAGTAGCAATTTACCCCACGGATTTGAAAGAATTCAATTATTATCGTAAAATTTTTAAGCTTCATAGCGCTGCAATATCAATTACTGTACATATTAGTTTAAGCCCAGATTTTCCTAAGCGCATACGTTACCCGCGTCTAACTATAAAACGATCAAGTGCGTCAAATATTCTAATACTTCCTTGAATATTGTTTAGACTTTTATTTTTTATTGTTCTAATTTTTATTTTTATTCATTTTCTTCATTTACGATAAACTTCTTTCAATCATTATCAAATTCGATGTTTCACATCTGTCTGCTGTCTCGAGACAGCTCACTTTTTTATATACTGAATTCATTCAATGTATAATCTGTGTAAGTGTGTAGTAATAATATTGTGTTAATAATTATTTAATGTTCCTTGTATATACTGAATACATTTGAATCTACTTATAATCTGTGTAAATGTGTAGTGATATTACTGTGTTAATACATATTACATTGATATTATTGATTGATATCATTGATACATTCATTAGATTGTGTTAATACTTTTTTCCTGAAAATGGCAATTTAAATATTTTAATTTAAATATACATATGTAGAATGTGTATCTATGAATTAATTGAATAAAGTCAAATTTCACCTTATCAATTATTAACTGTAGAAACGATTCATATTAGTGGAAATCAGTTTAATGATTCATTTTCAATGGACAAACGAAGTTGCGCTTGTTTGAAGATCTGCCATAGCTGACCTCAACATATCATTGTGAGAATTTTTTTTTCTTCAGTGAAATTTTAAATAATGTAAAAGCTGTGAATAATTGAATTATCAAAATACTTAAAGAGAGAATAAAAGAGAATACAGAGTAAAGAAAAAAAATTTTAGTTTTATTTTAATCGAATTTTTGAAAAATAAATAAAGAGTTAATACAAAGTTTTTAGTGATATAAGAACTGTAGAGTGATTATTGCGTCGTCGAGCATATGCGCAGTGCTTCTATACTTGCAACGTCTGATACAATAAAATTTCTTAAATTATCAGTTTTATTTAATAACCATCAATTTAATAAAAATATATTTAATATATTTAATTTGTACAAAATAATTATTTAAAGAATAATATTAATAAATTAATATACATTAACCTACTACACATAATACATTTAAAGTTCATATACCACAAAACCAACGCGCGCAAATGATCCCCTAGTCCCTTATAAGAAGAGAGATGGACCCGTGGGCAGCGCCATTGGCCTATCTAAATCCATGTCAAAAAAAGTCCGAAGAGGTCTGTTCCGTTGTTCTATTTTTCTCGCGCGAAGACGACGTCTTAAGTAGTGAGAGTCTTACGTCATTAAAGACTGTGCGAACATACTGAGTAATTAATTTGAAACCTGAATAATTTTTATAATTCAACTCAAGAAAGACAAGTATTTAACAGAGCAGAGAATCGAGAAATTAAAGAACAGACACAAATTAATTTATAGTATTAATTAATTTATAATATTTTAAAGAATTTGTGAGAATGTTTTTTTCTTCAGTTAAATTTTAGATACTGTTATAGCTGTGAATAATTGAATTATCAAAATACTTAAAGAGAGAATAAAAGAGAATACAGAGTAAAGTTAGTTTTATTTTAATCGAATTTTATAAAAATAAATAAAGAGTTCATACAAATAAGTTTTGAGTGATATAAGAACTGTAGAGTGATTATTGTGTCTTCGAGCATGTGCGCGAATATGTTTTTAAGTAGAATTTGTATTAATTTGAAACCTGTATAATTTTCATAATTCATCTCAAGAAAGTCAAGTATTTAAAAGTGTAGAGAATCAAGAAATTAAAGAACAGAGACAAATTAATTAATAGTATTAATTAATTTATAATATTTTAAAGAATTTGTGAGAATGTTTTTTTCTTCAGTGAAATTTTAAATAATGTAAAAGCTGTGAATAATTGAATTATCAAAATACTTAAAGAGAGAATAAAAGAGAATACAGAGTAAAGAAAAAAAATTTTAGTTTTATTTTAATCGAATTTTTGAAAAATAAATAAAGAGTTAATACAAAGTTTTTAGTGATATAAGAACTGTAGAGTGATTATTGCGTCGTCGAGCATATGCGCAGTGCTTCTATACTTGCAACGTCTGATACAATAAAATTTCTTAAATTATCAGTTTTATTTAATAACCATCAATTTAATAAAAATATATTTAATATATTTAATTTGTACAAAATAATTATTTAAAGAATAATATTAATAAATTAATATACATTAACCTACTACACATAATACATTTAAAGTTCATATACCACAAAACCAACGCGCGCAAATGATCCCCTAGTCCCTTATAAGAAGAGAGATGGACCCGTGGGCAGCGCCATTGGCCTATCTAAATCCATGTCAAAAAAAGTCCGAAGAGGTCTGTTCCGTTGTTCTATTTTTCTCGCGCGAAGACGACGTCTTAAGTAGTGAGAGTCTTACGTCATTAAAGACTGTGCGAACATACTGAGTAATTAATTTGAAACCTGAATAATTTTTATAATTCAACTCAAGAAAGACAAGTATTTAACAGAGCAGAGAATCGAGAAATTAAAGAACAGACACAAATTAATTTATAGTATTAATTAATTTATAATATTTTAAAGAATTTGTGAGAATGTTTTTTTCTTCAGTTAAATTTTAGATACTGTTATAGCTGTGAATAATTGAATTATCAAAATACTTAAAGAGAGAATAAAAGAGAATACAGAGTAAAGTTAGTTTTATTTTAATCGAATTTTATAAAAATAAATAAAGAGTTCATACAAATAAGTTTTGAGTGATATAAGAACTGTAGAGTGATTATTGTGTCTTCGAGCATGTGCGCGAATATGTTTTTAAGTAGAATTTGTATTAATTTGAAACCTGTATAATTTTCATAATTCATCTCAAGAAAGTCAAGTATTTAAAAGTGTAGAGAATCAAGAAATTAAAGAACAGAGACAAATTAATTCATAGTATTAATTAATTTATAATATTTTAAAGAATTTGTGAGAATGTTTTTTTCTTTAGTTAAATTTTAGATAATATTAAAGCTGTGAATAATTGAATTATCAAAATACTTAAAGAGAGAATAAAAGAGAATACAGAGTAAAGAAAAAAAATTTTAGTTTTATTTTAATCGAATTTTTGAAAAATAAATAAAGAGTTAATACAAAGTTTTTAGTGATATAAGAACTGTAGAGTGATTATTGCGTCGTCGAGCATATGCGCAGTGCTTCTATACTTGCAACGTCTGATACAATAAAATTTCTTAAATTATCAGTTTTATTTAATAACCATCAATTTAATAAAAATATATTTAATATATTTAATTTGTACAAAATAATTATTTAAAGAATAATATTAATAAATTAATATACATTAACCTACTACACATAATACATTTAAAGTTCATATACCACAAAACCAACGCGCGCAAATGATCCCCTAGTCCCTTATAAGAAGAGAGATGGACCCGTGGGCAGCGCCATTGGCCTATCTAAATCCATGTCAAAAAAAGTCCGAAGAGGTCTGTTCCGTTGTTCTATTTTTCTCGCGCGAAGACGACGTCTTAAGTAGTGAGAGTCTTACGTCATTAAAGACTGTGCGAACATACTGAGTAATTAATTTGAAACCTGAATAATTTTTATAATTCAACTCAAGAAAGACAAGTATTTAACAGAGCAGAGAATCGAGAAATTAAAGAACAGACACAAATTAATTTATAGTATTAATTAATTTATAATATTTTAAAGAATTTGTGAGAATGTTTTTTTCTTCAGTTAAATTTTAGATACTGTTATAGCTGTGAATAATTGAATTATCAAAATACTTAAAGAGAGAATAAAAGAGAATACAGAGTAAAGTTAGTTTTATTTTAATCGAATTTTATAAAAATAAATAAAGCGTTCATACAAATAAGTTTTGAGTGATATAAGAACTGTAGAGTGATTATTGTGTCTTCGAGCATGTGCGCGAATATGTTTTTAAGTAGAATTTGTATTAATTTGAAACCTGTATAATTTTCATAATTCATCTCAAGAAAGTCAAGTATTTAAAAGTGTAGAGAATCAAGAAATTAAAGAACAGAGACAAATTAATTAATAGTATTAATTAATTTATAATATTTTAAAGAATTTGTGAGAATGTTTTTTTCTTTAGTTAAATTTTAGATAATATTAAAGCTGTGAATAATTGAATGATCAAAATATTTAAAGAGAGAATAAAAGAGAATACAGGGTAAAGAAAAAAAATTTTAGTTTTATTTTAATCAATTTTTTGAAAAATAAATAAAGAGTTAATACAAAGCTAAGAGAGAATAAAAGAGAATACAGAGTAAAGTTAGTTTTATTTTAATCGAATTTTATAAAAATAAATAAAGAGTTAATACAAAGTCTTGAGTGATATAAGAACTGTAGAGTGATTATTGTGTCTTCGAGCATATGCGCGAATATGTTTTTAAGTAGAATTTGTATTAATTTGAAACCTGAATAATTTTCATAATTCATCTCAAGAAAGACAAGTATTTAAAAGTGTAGAGAATCAAGAAATTAAAGAACAGAGACAAATTAATTAATTAATAGTATTAATTAATTTATAATATTTTAATGAATTTGTGAGAATGTTTTTTTCTTTAGTTAAATTTTAGATAATATTAAAGCTGTGAATAATTGAATGATCAAAATACTTAAAGAGAGAATAAAAGAGAATACAGGGTAAAGAAAAAAATTTTAGTTTTATTTTAATCGAACTTTTGAAAAATAAATAAAGAGTTAATATAAAGTTTTGAGTGATATAAGAACTGTAGAGTGATTATTGTGTCTTCGAGCATATGCGCAGTACTTCTATATTTGCAACTTCTGATACAGTAAAATTTCTTAAATTATCAGTTTTATTTACTAATCATCAATTTAATAAAAATATATTTAATATATTTAATTTGTAGAAAATAATTATTTAAAGCATAATATTAATAAATTAATATACATTAACCTACTACACATAATACATTTAAAGTTCATATACCACAAATCCAACGCGCGCGTAAACGCGTTCCCCTAGTACTTTTATTAAAGCTTTTCCATGTATTACTTGAAACTTTTAAGACTTCTGTAGTATCTAAAGAAATACAATTAGCACTCGGAGATTCTTTAATATCAACGTGAACTAGCAATTTTTTAATTGTTCCGATGAACTGATAACATGTTGGATTATTGTTATCGCCTCCCTTTCGACGTACGTAAAAAATGTTTCCAAGTGATCTTGACTTAATTTATAGGCCAGTAAGTAAAAGTTATTAGGCTTAAAATATTTGTTGTACACGTTAATAATATTTTCAAGTGAACAAATTATTCCTATGAACCCGGTTTTTTACGTGATTCTATAACAAGTGATCCATCAAAATACTTTAAGCTACATATAAAATTAGTAATAACATTTATTTGTTCACAAATATTTTTAATATTGTTTTCAGATATGCCTGTTTTATACTCATCTTTGTCGTACAGTTATGTATTTTCCTATGCTTCTTACTCGCTCTCACGCGTTTTCCTATATTTCGTTTCCTCCTAGTCCTTAGTACTTAATGCGTGTGTGTGTGCATGCGTGCGTGCGTCACGTTTAGTACCGCGCGAACAGTTTTAACCCATACACGAGTAGCGATTTACGCCACGGATTTGAAAGAATTCAATTATTATCGTAAAATTTTTAAGCTACATAGCGATGCAATATCAATGCGTCTAACTATAAAACGATCAAGTGCGTCAAATATTCTAATACTTCCTTGAATATTGTTCAGACTTTTATTTTTTATTATTCTAATTTTTATTTTTATTCATTTTCTTCATTTACGATAAATTTCAATCATTATCAAATTCGATGTTTCACATCTGTCAGCTGTCCCGAGACAGCTCACTTTTTTTTAATTTTCATTTCATCCATGACTACGTTACAGAAAATAGGTTTACTGTCATTTTCTTTTTTCATGACTATTACTTTTCTTTTAATGGATCACAGTGGATGTTTTTGTACCATTTAGTTATTGATACTGTGTGAGGTAAACAATCCATAAACATGTTCCGTACATAATTATAAGCCTTTGGCGAATAAAAATGCAAAGTTACAGCAAATGATCACAGAGAATCAGGATACGGTGTTGTTCGATTTTTTGGATTTTTTATGCGTCTGAAAAGCTCATTAACTTGTGAAGGTATCGAATCCTGTAATATGATAAAAAAAGATTATAGAATATTTATTTTAATATCTCTATGTTTATCTAAAAAAAATGTAAATATGTAAAAAAAATTTAAATATGTAAAAAAATTATAAATATGTTAAAAAATTGTAAATGTGTAAAAAAACCTGTAAATATGTAAAAAAAATCTTTGATACTTCAATCAGTAAAAATAAACATTTCTGTGGGCAGAATTCATATACCATTAAACCGCATGATTAAATTAGTGTAAAAATTTAAAAACTCAATAGATCATAAGAAAGTATTTTTCCAAACAAAATAAAAAAAGCATGTAGGAAAATGAAAATAAAATAAAAATAAAAGGATCAGATGCATGGATATTAATTTTTAAATAAATACTCATTTTTCTATTTTAATTATTATAAATTGTATTATATTTTTCATTCGAAGTATGCATTCTTTATTCTCTAATTATACATGGTATGTCAGTTTCATTTAACAATTTATAATATGCATGAAATCGGTAATATGCGTAATTTATTTGTACATAGTCATTCACACAATAAAAAAAGTGTAATATTATAATTGTACATTGTAAAGTAATAGCTATAATGCTTATGTTACAAATAGCTTCATAGAATTACGATCAGTATACTAATTTTCTTAATTTCTATAACAAAAGTGTATAAAAATGTATATGTATAGTAAATATATCCCTAAAAAATAAAAAATTTTTATTTGTACAGAGTTCATTCCTTTAAAAAATGTGTACAAGATGTCGTATGTGTAAATATCTAAAGTTTACATGATTGTGTTATAAACAGTATCGTGTCGCAGTTACTGTAATATTAATTACAAAGCTTTGCATAATAAGAACTGCAGACTAACATTTTATAAACAAAGCTTCATAATATAACCAACGTATGATTTATATACTACTGAGTTCCACTTACTTTGAGAATCTCCGATACCTTTTCAGATATTAAATTTCTATTTTTGACTAGAGAAATTAATGATTTACCGTTTAATGCTCTTTTTTTGGCACGGTATAACTTCATTGATTGATTTCTTCGTTTTTTTTATACTTCTCAAATATTTATTACTCAATTATACACGCTTTTGGATAAATGCAGGATAATTAACATTGAATAATTATTACCTCACCAAAATCATCAATATTCTGGCAAGTTTATTTTATATTAATGATTTAATATTTTTAACTTCACGGATTACTATATGATTGTAACTTTTCTTGTTGAGGACCCTTGGGAGTATGTATCTGTGGCTTACAGGAAGAACCACTTATAGTCCGGGAGTCCTGGCATTTTGTCGTGCACTTTCTTCAAAAGATTTTTTGACAGTCAAAATTTGTTTGTGGTAACCTACTGAAAGTAACCCTAAATTCTCGACTTCGGACCTGATCGGGAACATTGTTATTATTGCAAAATAAACTTCAAAAAAGCACTTTTTTTTAGTTTTCCGCGAATAACGTTTTTGTAACGCATTTTATGCAAAAAAAGGTAGAGAGGAAAGTTGTTTAGAATTGAATTTCCAATCAGACACATGTATTTCCGAATGCAAAATTAACTTTTTTCATCGCTAAATTGTTAAACAAAAAAAACTTTTTCCAAATTTTCACATTGCCACAGTTTTTTCAATAAAAAGATCTTTTTCGTCGGATAAGCTCTCAATGATGACTTTTAGTACAAACAATCTAAAAATCGTTGCCCGATCCGTATATCTCAAAATGGCGTTCTATTGCAAAATTATTTACCCGAAAATTAAATAATGTATTTTAAAGTAAAATGCATTTTAAAGTACTTAAAAAACCATGAATTTTCGTAAAAAATTCGTCAAGATCCGACCAATAGGAGCCGAGATACGAAATTTTTTTCAACCGACGATTACACCGAAACTATTTAATATTTTTTAATGAATTTTCACACAATAATTGTTAAAATGATGCTCTAGATGATAGAATTTTTCTTGATAGTTGTAATGGACTTAATTCTTGTAAAAGGACCGATGAACGTATGCGAGATCAGCGCGCGCAGCCGCGCGACTGCTCCGGCCGGGCGGCGCGGTGGTGGGGGGACCGCCGCTGCGGCTTTCGTGAACCTTAGATGCAAATTGATTTTCTCGGCAACCAAAGGTCCTACGGTAATGCTTTTTTTTTATTTTATGTGTTTTTTCCTCAACTTTCACGTCGTGTGAATGAAATTTACATGAGTGCAATGCAAATACCCGAAAATCACGTTTTTTAGATGTAAATTTAATTTCTCGGCAACCAAAACTCCTACTTCAATGCTTTTTTTTTTAATTTTATGTGTTTTTGCCTCAACTTTCACGTCATGTTAATTAAATTTTCATAAGTGCCATACAAACACAAGAAAATTTCATGTTTTCTGTTATATGCAGTACTACATAATGTATTCATATTTTGTATATATAAGTGTGTATATTAATTTTAAAAGCTCAGTACAAGGATAGTGTTTGCTTACGATTTCTGCATTAAACGAAATTAAGGAATTAATGTCGATAAAATGTTTTTCAACTATAAGTTATCGCTTCGTGTTATGTAAAACTTTTTAAACTAGCATTGAATTTAATCGATTTTCATAGGATAACATACTTATTTCTATATATATTTACGCATGTGTAACGTTTTTAAAATCATATGTGTATACGAGCGCGCGGCACACACACATACACACATATACGCGCTTATTCATGGCGTCAAGTGGAGAAAATCGTTTAAAAAGGCAGCCAAAGTTCCTACGTTAATGCTTTTTTTTTAATTTTATGTGTTTTTGCCTCAACTTTCACGTCATGTTAATTAAATTTTCATAAGTGCCATTCAAACACAAGAAAATTTCATATTTTCTGTTATATGCAATACTACATAATGTATTCATATTTTGTATATATGTGTGTGTATCCCACTAATAAAAAGTCATGACCGGATGTTTTGAAGCCGCTGAAGACGAATTGTGATTGGTTGATGTTGTGCGCATGCGTCAAGACTCAAGAGCCAATATGTTCATGTGTCATGGTTCATGTGTTTCCGGTGAATGCGTTAGTTTGAGGTTAGAGCGCGCGAAGCCCGCTGATGTTGATCTAACATTCTCGCCTAATACAATAACAAAAAAGATCTGCGTGCAAGCAGAGTGCAGGTACAAGAAATCGAGAAAGATTTGTTTTTATTTTATACACAATAGAATCGACAATGGGTTCATGAGTTCTTCATATGTAGATATACCTATGCACAGTTCGATAAGTTCTTTTTAAAAACTGTACTTTAAAAAATAAGTTTTAAAAGAGAAATAATTCTTCAAAATTTTCAAAATAAAAATCGAATTTGATTATTTTAAGTATTTCTGAGTACTATTAAATTATGAACAAACTGCAAGAAAAATTAGAGCGCGCGAAGCGCGCTGCTCTTGGTCTAGTATTAATTTAAAAGCTCAATACAAGGATAGTGTTTGCTTACGATTTCAGCATTAAACGGAATTAAAGAATTAATGTCCATAAAATATAATTGTATACGACTTTCTGGAGCTGCATTGAATTTAATCGATTTACATGAGATTTATTGACGTAAAAGTTGAGAAAAAAAAACTTTAAATTAAAAAAAAGCATTACCGCAGTAGGACCTTTGGTATACTTTTTAAACCATTTTCTCCCCTTTACGCTATGAAAAAACGCGCATGCATGTGTAAGATCCTACGTGTATATACATTATACACGTAGGATCTTACAAAAAAATCATATTCGCTGTTGAAACAGATGAAAAGTTATTTTATACATGTACAAACATTTATATACATAAGTATAATCTCATGTAAATCGATTAAATTCAATGCAGCTCCAGAAAGTCGTATACAATTATATTTTATGGACATTAATTCTTTAATTCCGTTTAATGCTGAAATCGTAACCAAACACTATCCTTGTATTGAGCTTTTGAATTAATATACACACACATATATACAAAATATGAATACATTATATAGTATTGCATACAACAGAAAATATGAAATTTTCTTGTGTTTGTATGGCACTTATAAAAATTTAATTAACATGACGTGAAAGTTGAGGCAAAAACACATAAAATTAAAAAAAAAGCATTAACGTAGGACCTTTGGCTGCCTTTTTAAACGATTTTCTCCACTTGACGCCATGAATAAGCGCGTATATGTGTGTATGTGTGTGTGCCGCGCGCTCGTATACACATACGATTTTAAAAACGTTACACATGCGTAAATATATATATAGAAATAAGTATGTTATCCTATGAAAATCGATTAAATTCAATGCTAGTTTAAAAAGTTTTACATAACACGAAGCGATAACTTATAGTTGAAAAACATTTTATCGACATTAATTCCTTAATTTCGTTTAATGCAGAAATCGTAAGCAAACACTATCCTTGTACTGAGCTTTTAAAATTAATATACACACTTATATATACGAAATATGAATACATAATGTAGTACTGCATATAACAGAAAACATGAAATTTTCTTGTGTTTGTATGGCACTTATAAAAATTTAATTAACATGACGTGAAAGTTGAGGCAAAAACACATAAAATTAAAAAAAAAAAGCATTGACGTAGGACTTTTGGTTGCCGAGAAATTAAATTTACATCTAAAAAACGTAATTTTCGGGTATTTGCATTGCACTCATGTAAATTTCATTCACACGACGTGAAAGTTGAGGAAAAAACACATAAAATAAAAAAAAAGCATTACCGTAGGACCTTTGGTTGCCGAGAAAATCAATTTGCATCTAAGGTTCACGAAAGCCGCAGCGGCGGTCCCCCCACCACCGCGCCGCCCGGCCGGAGCAGTCGCGCGGCTGCGCGCGCTGATCTCGCATCCGTTCATCGGTCCTTTTACAAGAATTAAGTCCATTACAACTATCAAGAAAAATTCTATCATCTAGAGCATCATTTTAACAATTATTGTGTGAAAATTCATTAAAAAATATTAAATAGTTTCGGTGTAATCGTCGGTTGAAAAAAATTTCGTATCTCGGCTCCTATTGGTCGGATCTTGACGAATTTTTTACGAAAATTCATGGTTTTTTAAGTACTTTAAAATGCATTTTACTTTAAAATACATTATTTAATTTTCGGGTAAATAATTTTGCAATAGGACGCCATTTTGAGATATACGGATCGGGCAACGATTTTTAGATTGTTTGTACTAAAAGTCATCATTGAGAGCTTATCCGACGAAAAAGATCTTTTTATTGAAAAAACTGTGGCAATGTGAAAATTTGGAAAAAGTTTTTTTTTGTTTAACAATTTAGCGATGAAAAAAGTTAATTTTGCATTCGGAAATACATGTGTCTGATTGGAAATTCAATTCTAAACAACTTTCCTCTCTACCTTTTTTTGCATAAAATGCGTTACAAAAACGTTATTCGCGGAAAACTAAAAAAAAGTGCTTTTTTGAAGTTTATTTTGCAATAATAACAATGTTCCCTATCAGGTCCGAAGTCGAGAATTTAGGGTTACTTTCAGTAGGTTACAACAAACAAATTTTGACTGTCAAAAAATCTTTTGAAGAAAGTGCACGATATCCCACTATTGAACTCCCTGACCCCCTGACTATTAAGTGACTTTTTCGTGTTTTCGAGAAAAAGCGATTTCAATGTTTGGAGTAATAAGTAAGATCGAAATGTCAAAGCAAAGATCTAAGATTGGCTCAATTCATAAGGTATCTAATACGAATACAACCATGGTATTACATTTGTAAATAGTTTCTTACTCAACGCGCAAGCTAAACAAATTACTCGAGTTAAGTGGTTCTGCGGGAACTTTGCAGATGTGTGGTTATGCAGTCACTCTCTTTCAGGGCTCGTAACTAATGCAATTTGCGATTAAAAACATTCGGACGGAGCATATTTTTAAAGTTTAACTCATGCCCTTTCTAATGGTGTAATTAAAATTTTCGAAAATTGTTATTAACAATGAGAAAAAACGGTTTAATGGAAAAAAAGCATGATTTTTCCTCAATTTTTTTTTAATCCAAGATTTCAAGAACGTTTTCATTTGCAATGTATCTGGAATCCCTCTAACTAATGGAATAAATATCCAAACCTAAATGACACGTGATTTGGGGGGTTGCCTCTGTGTGGTCAAACTGGCGCATATTATAATTGAAAATTTTTTACGAAGACTTTTACGAATTTTTTATTCAGAAACCACACACTTTTGGAAAAAATTTTCAAGAGTAACAAGTTTCTTAGAATCAAATAAGGAATATGTACGAATTTTATCAGAGCGATTCCAGTTATTTTTTTGTTTTTGCAAATTGACAATTTTTGAAAAATTTAAAAACATTAAAAAAATTTTTTTTAATTTAAAAAAACCGACGAATATATCGGTATAGGTAATTAGATATATATTATACAGCTTTAATGTACAATCAGTTGGCATATAAAATATTTATGCATTTCGGAAATCCTGCTACTATACAATGAAAAAGGGTACTAGAGCACCTCAAATTCGACATAAAAAATTTTTTTACAAAATGTCACTTAAGTGGTTCTTCCTGCAAACCACAGGTATATAGATTACTAAACGACGAACCTCTACAATTAAACCATTGCACGGATGAAGCTGAAACAATTATTTTATATTGTTGCGTATACCCTTTTTACATCTGAAAATTAACCTCAGCTTTGGATGATAAATTATTTTTCAGTCACGGAACTCATGGAGGATCATAAGCTTGCTTCCATATAGAAAGGGTATATCAAACAATATAAAATAATTTTTTCAACTTCATCAGTGCAGCAGTTTAGCCAGAAGTTGTCCGTAAGAAGGTTTTTCATTATTAATAGGATTCAATGTTGTGTTAATTTGATAATAAATTTGGCCCTGTATTTTAAAGCAGTAAGGACCAGAGCGTCTACTATCAAAATTAACAATATTAGCATTTAAAGATGCAAAGGAAAATAAATTATTATACCAACGAATATGTTGGAAAAATTGTGAAGATAGGCAATGTTCTAAATTAAAAAGCTATTGTAATTCAATTCGAAAATCATCATTATTTTGTAAAATAATATTTCCATGATTACAGCAATCGTTAAAAGAATTACCTTTCAATTGATTTTGGCTATTGACATTCAAATCCTGCAATTGTACAGGAGTCCTTATCGCTTTGACTAGCATGACAGGTTTTCTTATGATACGTATGATCAAGATTAACATTAATATGTAGATTTCTTGTAACAGGAAATTCTTTGTGTGATAAGAATGATCATGATTAATTATTTCGTTTAGATATAAATTAGAAGTAACACTAAGTTGACTACGCCTTTCTAACTTTTCCTTTTTGTTTGCATAAAACTTATGATTAGCCAATCTTTTCCTTTCAAGTTTAATTTCTTTTGCTTCAATTACCTTATTCTCTGTTTCATTCTTTTTTTCGGAGGCATTATATGAAGAATAAAAAGTAAAATGCGTAATAGTTAAATTGATAATGATGTATTAATAAATTAATGAAAAATAATAGATGATTAAAATCAAATTAACATGTACACCAATAATGCATATTTATTGTTTTTATTAAAATTACAATTTCAACTCAGATTTACAACTTTAGACATCATACCGTAGAACAATTAATTATTTTCAAAATTTTATTATGTAGTTACGTCAACAATTTCACCTCAGATTTATACTTTTAGACATTATACCACAATACAAATAATTCTATTCAAATTGGTATTTCAAATTTCAAAATTATACGCCTTAAAAGATTACCATTTCACCTTTTTATTTATTACACCTTTAGACATTATACCTCAGTACTGTTTCATTATGATATTTCAATTCATTTTTTAAGTTTTTATTGTTAAAAAGATTATAAATTCTATATCACTATTTAGACCTTTGAGTTTGACCTTTAAATTATACTCCTTAAAAAAATAATCTTAACTAATAATAATATTGCAAGAGATGCCTTTAAGAGCTAGCTTTTTTACAATTTGGTATTTCAAATTTCAAAATTATATGCCTTAAAAATTATACACCTTAAAAGATTACCATTTCACCTTTTTATTTATTATACCTTTAGACAAAAGATTACAAATTCTATATAACTATTTAGACCTTTGAGTTTTACCTTTAAATTATACGCCTTAAAAGAATAATCTTAATTTTATAAGCCTTAAAAGAATAATCTTAATTATTATGAATAATAATATTTCAAGAGCTGCCTTTAAAGGCTGGCTTTTTTACAATAAAATGCTTTTAGCTGCGGTTATATGCTGCAGCACATCTGCACTTTTGAGATCTTCACTTAAATGTTCTTAGCTTTTGCTATACTTTCTTTATTTGGTAACAATCTGCATTGAATGGTTCAACCATTTCCTAAAAAAGTATTCCTTAGTAAATAAAAAAGTATTCTTTAGTAAATAAATTATTTGTGAGGCAAATAAAATGAGAACAATTTATTTATACTTACATTATTGTACTTTTTTTTAATAATCTTAATTTGCAGGCTACGCTGCAGCACATCTGCACATAATATGTATATGTTGACAAGTGTTCTTTTTTGTCCAAGATCAGCAGTGAAGTGAGTCCACTAACACTCACTGCCTGAGCCCACTAACAGTCACTGCCTTTGATCTCTCTCGCAGCCTATTTCAAGTGACTGAAAAATGGCGACTCCCATCAGCCAATATGGCGCTACCTCCTTTTTATAATAGGAATATATTAGGGATACGATCCTTACCTACTATACCGGCATTCAATACAGGCTGAAGTGCAAGGCCTGTGACGCAGGGAAAATTCCGTAGAGAAAACCTGCGTCAGTACAGCGGATTCGTATGGTTGGGTTCGGTTCATCTCCAAGTGAATCAGGACGGAAATTCACTACGAAAAATTTTACCTCTGAACTCACCGGGATTCGAACCCTCGACCCCTTGAGCCTCGTTGTATCAGTCGGCTAATCAAGAGCTTTAGCCAACTGAGCCACCGAGGCTCCAAGATAACTGATAGTGATATTTTATCATTTGAGGTACTTATAGGAGAACATAGTTTATTCGCGGCATAAGCTTCAACTGTTATTAAAATGTTTCGCATAAGATTAAATATTATTTTATTAATGATGTTCCAAATTTCGGTTTGCGCGTCGATTTTCCCTCTCTGTGGATCGGCGCACGATTTCCATTACCACTATTCTTTCACGTTACTGAGTCGTCTCGGGAGGGAATCGAGCCGCCGCCGCTTTTTCGAGTATAAGAAGGGCTGCCGGAGCCGTGAAAAGCCACTTCTTCTTCTCTCACCTCTCAAGGTAACACTCCTTTGAAAAGAAGTCAACCCTGCCTTTTAGTATAGTTGACGACTACCTAATAGTAGTGTACAACTTGGGAGAATTCCTCCTTTCCTTTTTTTAAACTCCCATGCAGAGTGGCACCATAACAGGACGCACTCAGGGAACATTATCGTTCCCGTTGCATCAATTCCTTCCTTTTACCTTTTACTTTTTAAGGCAGACAGGCAAACATCCGATTGATGTTCAGCTGTCTATGCGTTTACGTGCCTTTATCCTTGTACCTGGGACCATTTGGTTCATAGCCCGCGGATTTTAGTTTAAATCGCTACTCGCGATTTTCACAATTTTGTATCACCGCGAGGGTACCGATTTCAAGTCTCCGGAAAGACTTCGTAAAAAATTTCATATATCCGGCAATTAGATTTGCAACCTTTCGTCACTACTTAATGTTTTCACACATCTGTATTTGAAACCTAAATAAACATAAACTTTAACTGTATTACAAGTGTTACTTAGTTTGATTTGCGATTGAATCCTAGGGAGTACCTTGAGTCCTACCTTTATTTTTGATGTGAAACATCTATAGGCGCGCCTTGAGGAGTGAAACCGTAGTTGAAAACAAAAGAAAATTCCAACCAAAAAAATCCCAACATCTGGCAAAACGTTCTAACCCCCCACTCCGCCTCCGCATACAGCAAGCTTGTCGCGTGCCGAGTCCTCTCTTCCCGGCTGTGGCTGCTAGTAGTATAGCACAGTATAGCAGTAAAGCATAGGAAATTAAGAAAATGCATAAGTGCGACAGAGACAGGCTTTCCCTCCCCCAATTTTCTCTCGACTCCGACTCTGTTGGATGCTAACCTTCGAGATTCGGCGGACGACAGAAAAAAAGATCAGGCCCATCGATAGTCAGGGCAAAAAAAATAGTCGACCAGAGAGCGAGGAACGAGAGAAAATTGAGGGACGGAAAGTCTGCCTCTGTCGCTCTTATGTATTTTCCTATGCTTCTTACTCGCTCTCACGGGTTTTCCTATATTTCGTTTCCTCCTAGTCCTTAGTACTTAATGCGTGTGTGTGTGCATGCGTGCGTGCGTCACGTTTAGTACCGCGCGAACAGTTTTAACCCATACACGAGTAGCGATTTATGCCACGGATTTGAAAGAATTCAATTATTATCGTAAAATTTTTAAGCTACATAGCGATGCAATATCAATTACTGTACATATTGGTTTAAACCCAGATTTTCCTAAGCGCATACGTTACCCGCGTCTAACTATAAAACGATCAAGTGCGTCAAATATTCTAATACTTCCTTGAATATTGTTCAGACTTTTATTTTTTATTGTTCTAATTTTTATTTTTATTCATTTTCTTCATTTACGATAAATTTCTTTCAATCATTATCAAATTCGATGTTTCACATCTGTCAGCTGTCCCGAGACAGCTCACTTTTTTTTTAAGTATTCCAGCATCGGGGAAACTGGCTCTGGCTTTTTTTTTATCTCCTGCATTTGGCTCATATGCACCATTACTTTAATTATCTCAAGTACACACTAATGCATGATAGTCAATTTTCGCTTATTATTGCATGCGCTTTGCTTATTTAAAATTAAACTCTGCAATTTAATATTACGCCACCCAGCCCTGCAACTAGCATCAATCAGCTGACCATCGTCTACACTACGGCCGAGCAGTCGAGCAACGTCACCCGGAGCAGTTGAGCACCGTTGCCCTTCCCCACCATTTGAGAACCCTTGCACTGGCGCCCGAACAGGGACTCAAGGCATTTAAATACTCCTTGTTTACATTTGCCGCGTACCTGAGTACACTTGTAATACAGGCGTAATGTTTGCGCGTTCATTCATAGATAGTTACGCGAGACTTTAATTATTTCGCGAACCACAACTCATTGTCAGTATCCTACTAACCACGCATTCTACTACACATAATATTCGTGGCCACGCCAGTGAATCTATACACTAATATCTAACTAATGGAAAACTATCCCAAATTGATGAATTATGTCAAAAGCTAATAAACTGGGACACAGACTTAACTAATAACCTCAACGAGCGTGGCAAGAAAGTGCAACAACACGACAAAAATATAGAACATCTAACACAGTCAGTATCTAACCTCGAATCCGCCCATCGAACTGATTGGGAGGAACGACGTCAGTTAATTGCAAACATCGCGACACAACAAGATAGAATTAACCATGTAGTATCTAACCAGCATGAACTAACACGTCTCTTAGAGAAGAATAAAAATGAACTTTTGCATTTTGTTGAACAGCGTACTTCTCGTGGCGGGCAGGGTGATGGTCGAAATAATCACCTCAAACTCGAACTACCCACATTCAGTGCATCCTCTTGGGAGAACCCAGTAAAATTCTTAACAAAGTTTTTAAATTATATTGAAGCCACTGGCGCCTCTGAATATACTTTCAAATACTTGGCTGATCAAGCATTCCGCGCACCAGCTAGTGATTGGTGGGAATTAGTTAGGAATCAAACTGAGGACCTCGAGCATTTCCGCAGTCGTTTTTTGCTACGCTTCTGGAATGCTGAGGTCCAGCGGAAAATTCACAGAGAACTAGAATTCGGCCATTACACTACAAGTACCATGCTTTCGCGTAGTGAGTACATCATACAATTGTATAATAATTCCTTAAACTTAGATGATCCACCTGCTGAAGCTCTCACAGTAGACTCATTTTCACGACATTTTGACGAACATGTACGTAGTACTGTTCACTCTCGCAATATTCGTACCATTGACGGATTGATCTCCTTTCTGGACTCAACTGATCAAGTGGGTCCTTTAAATTCAGAACTCCAACAACATTCTCAAAAGAGGGTTAACCGTCAAGATTTCGCATATCCACATCGTTATCATGGATACGTTCGAGTAGACAACGCACTGACTCCTTCTTCCTCTAATCGTGCGCATCCTGCTTCACCCAAAGAAGGAGTAAACAATTCTACTCCACCCGATAGAACTAGACCATTTAAAACACGTGACCAGAATAAAAATATTCACACTATTTCTGAGACTCCGGTTCTTGTAGATTCTGCCTCCGAATCTGATTCAACACCGGAAAACTAAATCGAGTTGTGCCGACAGCCTCGGATCGACATTCATCGGTCGACACAACTAAGTTGTTTCAAATCCCATCTGGACTAATTCAAGCTCCCACTCGTGATGATTTAATCTCTGATCATTCATCTGACGAGGAAATAACCCGTAAATTTATCTCTTGTCCAGAAGTTGAAATCCTCATTGGACAAATACCTGTCCGAGCACTCGTCGACACCGGCAGTCGTATTACTTGCGTCTCTGCACAGGTGTTTGAGAAGTTTGCTTGTGAATGGAAACATTTCCCAATTCTCCCAGTAGTCGGTATTCAAGCTGTCGGCTTTACCGGCAAAAAATCTGTGACCTTGAAGAAACAAATTCACGCGACCGTGCAACTTGGAAGTATTAAAACGGACATAAACTTTTTAATTGTTCCGCAACTCGTACGTAACTGCATTCTAGGAGTCAATTTTCAAGACGAATTCGGTTGTCTGATCGACTTCACCCGTCGCGCAATGGTAATACACGATCCCCTAACACCCACGAGGGATGAATTATCTTTTGTCATCGCTTCCCCCAAGAGCAATGATCGTGATACTCTTGTTCAATTCTGTAATAGTATCTCGTGTAAAGACCGTTTCGATTTTCCCTATTGTAGCACAGCTACCATACATCATAAAATCCAACTCACTGATGATGAAATCAAGCTTAAGTTAGATAAAGTCGAGGCATTAAATAACTCACAGAAATCAGAACTCTCAAAATTAATTAAGGAATTTCGACACATTTTCCGGAAAGAACCTGGCGGTTTTCGGTCGTTTACTTATAAACTCCACATAAACTTGAGCACTTTATGTGGAGTAATGGATTTTCCTACTCCAATTGTTCATAGTAATTTTGACAAAATTAATCAGGACTTGAAAGAAGCAAGCCAAAGTATAGCAAAGGAGTCGATGAAAGCAGCTATGCAGAAAGATTGTAGTGGAGAAAATCAAGAGGATGATCGACAAACTATATCAGGCGATGGTAGTTGGAGGAAACGAGGACATTCTTTCCTTCTAGGCGTTTCAACATTAATACGCCATGCCAACGGAAAGGTGATTGATGTTGCTCCAAAGCAATCTAGCTTGCGAAAAACACCCAGAAGAGGATACAACTCAGTACAAGGAATGGTATGAAGCTCACCAAGAAAAATGTTCTGCTAATCACGAAGGAAGCTCCGGCAAGATGGAAGTCGATGGCATAGTAGAAATGTTCAAGAGATCCGAGTCCATCAATGGTGTAAAGTACAGAAATTATGTTGGAGACGGAGATTTCAGAGTCTTCAAAGCACTTTCTGACGCCAAACCTTATGAAGATTTTACCATCACAAAAAAGAGTGTGTAGGACACGTTCAGAAGAGGATGGGCTCGAGACTCAGAAATCTGAAGAAAAGCTTAGCCGGAAAAAAACTATCTGATGGCTTGGGCATTGGTGGAAGAAACCGTCTAACTGCTCAAGGGATTGATCAGTTGACGAAGTACTATGGCAATGCTATCCGAGGCCATAGTAATTCTGTAGATGAAATGCCGAATGCTATTTGGGCAACATTTCATCACATGAAAATCCTACTCACCACCTTTATCCACAGGGATCAAGATCTTGGAGCAAGTGACAGAAAGCCAAGGCAAACAACAACTTGAAGAACTTCCACCATCGAGATATCATTCCTGCTGCCATCATGAATGCAATTGAACCAATTTATCAGGACTTGACGAAGCGAGACTTGCTTGGGAGATGCATTGGAGGCTTCACGCAAAACAGTAATGAAAGTTTTAACCAATCTGTTTGGAAGCTCATCCCCAAGCATAGTTTCAGTGGTCTGACAGTCCTTGAAATTGGTGTCTACTTTGCAGTCACTTGCTTCAATGAAGGCAAAGCAGGAATGCTTCAAGTTATGAAGAAATTTAGTGTCAAACCAGGATCCTCTGCAGTAAACTGGGCCAAGACTCAGGATAAAGAGCGGCTTCTCTTGTCAGACAGAAGAGAATTGGTGTCCATACTAGAGGCACGTCGAGCCAGAAGGAAGAGATGTCATAAGGATGACGACTCTTACAAAGCTAGAGCTTTGTAAACATTACACAAAAATACTCACACCATACACAACCTCACAATTAAACATTAAACATAATTCATAACACAAATACTGAAAACATTTTTACAATTTTTTTTTCTTTTTTTTAATTTTTTGTTTCATTTTCTTTTAATTTTAAAATCAAACAATTTTCAATTTGAAACAAAAAAACACATACACAGCATCAGCTTTGTAAGCAGTCTGTAGCTGGAATGGATATAGGTCAGAGAGAGAGAGAGAGAGAGAGAGAGAGAGAGAGAGAGAGAGAGAGAGAGAGAGAGAGAGAGAGAGAGAGAGAGAGAGAGAGCTAAATGTTATGTTTACATACATAACATTTACTTTAAACTTATCTTTGCCAATTTGGCTCCGCTTAAGCAGTACAGAAGGGTTTCCTGGAGCTGTATAAAAAATTTCAGCTTGATTGGACTTATGGTTCCTGAGAAATCCTGCGGCAACTGACCTAAAATCATAAAAATTCAAAACTTGAGAAAACAGCATTTAAAGTTTATATAACAAATTGATATATGTTTATCGGATAGTACTTACATGAACTGTTTGGCATATTTTTTTTATGTTTGGGCATAAAATACCCATATATTATGGGATATATTGGGACCCGGGTCCTGCACATTTTGATATACGAGTATGAAAAGCTGAAATTGAAATATAAGTTAACGATACATATTCACAGTAAATATATTAAACTTAAATATAAATATTGCCACTGCTTACCCATTATTTGACAGGTTGGTTAACAACTGCAGTACACTTTGAGAACATCTAACACACAGGCATCTTCTTGTACACATGAAATTTAGCCCCTATATCTAAAAATAAAGAACACCCTCACAAAGAACAGGTTCTTAAAAAATAATATTTTGTTTATAGTCCAAAATACTTATCTAAATTTAAACACTTGTGAGACTCAGAAGTAATCACTACAGCATAACATTCAGCTTGCACTAAACTACAGACAGCAGACGAAACAGCTGTCTGATAGAAAACTCGTGTGGTCGGTAAAACAGTGACTTACTTTTTCATATGCTGTATGTGCAAGGTGCCATGTTTTCAGGCGGTAATTTAAATTTGTACATATGTTTTTTTACTGCTTTATAAATTTGATTAAGATATTACAAGACAAAATTTAAATTCTAAATTTATTTTATTTTAAACATTGAAAATAAAAAAATCCATGATATAAAAAAATTAGCTATATTGTACTGTATGTAATATCAATAAATAATTTGTTGTTTTTTTTTAATAAAATTGCATATTTCAAAAGGAGTTTATAAACACAATTTATATTAAATTTTCTATAAAAACACAATTGTTTTGAATAATCAAAAGCGTTATAAAACAAAATATCAATAATACGCAATTTTAACAAATTGTTTGATTTTAGTATTTTGCCTATAACTTTGTAAATAATTTTTTTCGGGCAAAAAGGGTTTCTGCAATATATTCTACAGTAAATTTGACGTAAAAAAATTAAATAAAAAAAATTTGATTTTTTTGAATTTTAACTCAGGCATAACCCCTTAATATGTACACTTTAAGTAGGAAAAAGAATTTTTTAAATATTACTTATAAATAATTTTTTTTTGCCTATTAACTAATAATTTGTTTTTTTCAGGTTTAACTCAGGCATAACCCCTTAAGCCAGTTTGGGCCTTCCCACCACGAACTAGACTGGATGAGGCCTTGAACGTGGATGCCTCTCGTGGCGAGGTCCGCCGGGTTCTCGTTGGTCGGCACGTAGCGCCAATGGACTGCTGGCACCAGGTCCTGGATGTGGGCTACGTAGTCGTCGACGAAGCTCATCCCGGTGGGGCTGTCGGATGAGAGCCAGTGAAGGACTACTTGCGAGTCGCCCCACACGAAACAGTTGGACATGGGGATGTCCAGGTTTGTGACGACGTGTCGGAGGAGTCTGGCAGCCAGGAGGGCAGCCCTAAGCTCGAGCCTCGGGATAGTCATCCTCGCTGTTGGCTTATCCGGAGGGTCAGGCTTCGGATAGGTGAGAGCTTAGACTTTGCCCAGAGCAGGGTGACAGTGCTCTGGCCTCCGCTCGAGTCGGCAGTTCGGCAATATAGGGCCGTCGCCATTGCTCGGCGGCTGGCGTCGGCGAAGGCGTGCAGTTCTACTCTGTGCGGGTCGCTTGCGTGAGTCCACCGGGGGATGGTCAACTGGTCGGTGGCTCTGATGGTGTCTTGGAAACCTCTCCAGTGACGAGCCCATGGCGGAGGCACCTCTTCATCCCAGTCAATCGTAGCGCACCAGAGAGCGACCACCAAAACCAGAGCAAGCCAACCTGCTGGGTCGAACTTACGTGCCAGCTCGGAGAGTGCAGCCCTCTTGGTGATGGGGCCGTCCTCGTGGAGCCTTTGACCGATGAAGTTGAAGCGGTCTCGAGATGGGTCCCATACGATGCCTAGCTCATTGACAGGGCCGTCGATCGAGAATTGCAGCCAGGTCGGTCGTATCATCCGGAGCAATGCCCTCGAGCAAGTCCGGGGATTGGAGACCCATTTCTTCAATAGTAGGTGACCGTCTGGAGGGCATAATGTTCAGCCGGGGTCTCGGCGTTTG
Organism: Philotrypesis tridentata; assembly: GCA_018906965.1. NCBI lineage: Eukaryota > Metazoa > Arthropoda > Insecta > Hymenoptera > Pteromalidae > Philotrypesis > Philotrypesis tridentata. The sequence continues at coordinate 93,998 of JACCIB010000075.1, read as the reverse complement.
GGCTCCAGAGAATTCTCTGCAGCTGGACGTGTTCCGGGAGGATCATGATTTGTCTGAACATCATCTTCACGTCGGCGCAGAAGACGATTAGATGCATCCTCCATCTGGTGACGACGATTGCCAGGTCATTTTGCAGCTTCGGACCGGCGTGCATCGCGTCGTTCAGACTGTAGCCGCTGCTGGTAGGGCGGGACGCATTGAATACAACGCGAAGTTTGTCCTTGATGTTTCCTCTCTGCCAGATGCCGTGGTGACATATGTAGCAAGCTGGCGTGTTGGGGCTTTTAAGCTCGGTGCTGTCCAGTCGGCGCATGTGGCCGAGTCGCATGTATTCGTCCATGAACGAAACGTATTCGGCGGCGAGCTTAGGGCCTCGCCGCATGCGTCGATGCATGGCCTCCTGTGCGATGCGGGCTTGGCTCAGGCTCTCGCCGAGGATGGACGCTCCGTCTGCCTTGAGAGGGAGGGGAACGATCTATCGGCCATCGGGATCCCTGCGGTGTCTTTCGTTGAAAAGGCGCTCGCACTCAATGTCCGCCCTTGACTTTCTGTCCGTCCGGGGGACGTCCTCCAGTGACCAAAATCGTTGGACGAGGCTTATCCTCTTTTGGCTCGCGCCTCTCCGCGCATGCGGTGGTGATGCCTGTCGCGGTTTGGGGGGCGTTGGCAACGCCGGTGAAGGTCCACCCGAATATAGTAGGCTGGGCGATGATACCTTCGCTCTGCATGGCCCCTGGAAGCAGCCTTGGGTACACGTTTGCCCTGAGGATTGCGTCCACCCCCTTTGGGAGGTTGAACTCAGGATCGGGCCGATTCACCCCGTCGCGGAGTCGTATGGCTTATGCGGAAACTGGCTGGGCTGGAGTCACGATGCCAATGCGCTGTAGTCCGTAGACCTCCAATCTAAGTGAACGTTCTTGTGTTGCGTCATATAGGTGAATCCACATTCGGACGTGGGCTGAGACCGTGGATGAGCCGGAGACCCCCGCGACTTCGATATTCACTCGCTCGAACTTGTCACCCAGTCGTCGAGCAATGTCCAATTTCACCAAGGTGACCTCCGAGCAGGGGTCGAGCAGTGCCCTGGCCCTGAGCTTGGGCCGCCGATCGTCTCCCACAATGACGATGGCCGTCGGGAAGACTGCTAGTCAAAACTGGTCGTGGTCTGCAGCGTCAGCCCACTGCGATAGCTGGTCCTCGGCGGTCGGATCGGTGGTGGTGGCGGCTGTAAAAAAGGGTCCGCGTGCCTGCTTGGGTGGCAGGCGTGCGTTGAAGGGCGGTCCTGGACGCTTAACCGCACTTTCGTGTATCATGGTGTGGTGCTTTCCACCGCATGTTCGATAGGAAGATGTCGATGGGCACACTCGGACCGAGTGATTGCCCCTGAGGCAGTTGAAGCAGAGTCCTTTGTCCACGACGAGCCGTCTGCGCTCTTGGTCGCTGAGAGCCTTAAACTTTTCGCAGATTCCCACGTAATGTTCTTCACCGCAAGCTGCGCATGGCCAGATGATGGTCGAGGCAGCCGTCGTGGTGGAGTTCGAACCGGCATCGACCGTGGTGGCGAAACTTCTCAGTGTGCGAGGGTTCGCTTGGCTGCGAGAGACTCCTCCCGGAGGTGCTGGGCGGATGAACTCCAGCGACTTTAGCGTGAGGCAGCGTTGGCGAAGGAAATTGGAGAGAAGTGAGTATGATGGAAAGAACTCAATTTGCATTTGATGGAGCTTCCCAGTCTCGTCCTCTCAGCTGCGCCAGGTGGATGGGTCCATGCTCTTGCTCGCAATGGTGACGAACCAATCGTCCCATTCGGTCCGACCCATGGTCTGGAGCTGGCTTCGATGCCTTTCCATCTCGTCGAGGAGCCCCTGGAGCCCGGGGGATGACTCCTTCAGCGATTGGATTTGCAGGATGGCCATGAGATGCTCCAGCATTAGTACGCGCCTTTGGTCGTATCGGTCTTCCAGTGCTGCCCAGGCGGGAGCAAAGCTGGACCCAGTAATCGGGAAGTTGTCCAGAGCCGATCGTGCTTCGCCATGCACGCTGGTCTTCAGAAAGAAGAACCGTTGGACGTCGCTGAGGGTAGGGTCGTTGTGTACGAGAGCGCGGAACAGGTCCCTGAAGGACTCCTAGGCCTTTCGCCGAGGCGTAGATGTTCTGCACCTCCGAGTACTTGTTGCCTCGGCAGTAGTCGGTATCCTGGATGGCGGCGTCTGCAGTAGCGTCACGTGATTCTGCAGGAAGTCCGTCGAGCATCTCGAGGTGGCTGGCAGCTAGGCCCCCGGTCCATTGCGTCAGCGACCGATCCAGGATCTGCTGGGCTCACTGCTTGAGGACGGTGGTGAGGGCTTGCTGCGAAGCTAGTCGTGCTGCTCTTACGAACATAAAATTAAAATTTTCCGAGAGCTGCTCATGTGACAGAGCGAAGCTGTTTCCCCTGGCCACGTGCAGTCAGCTGCTTATGTGACAGAGCAAAGCCGTCCGGACCGCACGCAGCTTGGCTGCTTATGTGACAGAGCGTAGCCGTTTGAAGCCGTTTCCCTGGGCCACCTGCGGTCCAGGGGAACGGCTATAACCTTATAACAGAGCAAGGCCGTCCGAACCGCACGTAGCTTCACGGGCAGAGAAGGAGAGAGAGAAAAGTGACGAGAGAGAGCAAAGGTATGTCGGCTGCGCGAGCGAGGGCTGAGGAGACTCGCCGCTCGGAGTGCCGGGCGTCCCCGGTCTAATGAGAGAGCGAGGGCACGAGGGGGTGGGCGAGGGAGACGAAGTCAGAAAGTGAGTTAGAGAGGGGGGAAGAGAGAGAGAGAGAGAGAAAGAGAGTGAGAGAGGGGGAGAGAGATCGGCTGAAGTTCAGCCGCTCGAAGCTCTCAGCATCGTCAGGACCGCGCGCACGCTTGACGTCGGTGGCCCATACGAGGGAGGAGAGAGAGATAGAGAGAGCGTGCGAGAGAGGCTGAAGTGAGAGAGAGAGAGAGGGAGGGTGGATGATAGAGAGAGAGAGAGAGAGCACGAGAGCGGGTGGGGCGCGCATGCGAGAGCGGCTGAAGTGGCCGCTCGAGACGCTCAGCATCGTCGGGCCCGCGCGCGCGCTGAGGACTGAGGACAAGTGTGGGGTGGGGTGAGCGTCCACTTATCCGCCATTTCTTCCGATTGGAAACGGTAGAATTGTTCCGGTGGGAAGAACGGGCGCTTTTCCGCCATGTTTTATCTCGGCGTGGGTCCGTTGCGGCCTTCCCCGCGAATACCGCCGCGTGCCAATGCTCGAACTATCCCGGCGGTGCGCTTTTTTGAAGTTGCGTGCGCATGGGTGTGCTTTCCCCTACCGGTCATCCGTCGTGTCAATCCGAACGCGCAATTTTTCACACCACTAATATTCAGCACTGATATTTGCTCCATTTTGTCTTTCTCTGTTTGACGTCTGGTTGATGCTTCACTGCTTGGAATCCGGCTCGATTGGACCAATGTTGAAGTTGGGGGTTGAAATGAGGGAGCTTCAGTTTGGGAAACTGTATTAATTCGGATGGCTCCGACCCCCCCCCCCCCAAAAAAATATTATTTAAATTGATTTGTCTCCCTGTTTATTAATTTCTGGATTCTTTGCTCTTTTGGTAAATCAACGATTCACAGTTTTTACATTTCTCAAATATTTTAGTAATGCAAATTCCTTAAAACATTATTTGAGTAGGATTTCATTCCTCTGGAAAAACTATTTAGAGTCTTTCTACCACTCAATAATTCAACTTTAAACAAAATATTTATGCTTTATCACTATTTCCTGCTCTGACAGTTCACGCCTTAGTAGTCCGGGAGTCAGGGAGTTCAAAAGCATATTACCAGGAAGTTCGTGCAAGAGTTTATTTTATCGCTGAAATATGTTGGTTGCCACTTACTGAAAATAGCCCTAAAGTCTCGACTTCGGACCCGATCGGGAACATTGTTATTATTGCAAAATAAGTTACCAAAATGCATTTTTTTCAGTTTTTCTTTATTAACTTTTTTGTTACTCAATGACAGGTAGAGGCAAAAGTTCATCAACATTGAATTTTCTATAAGATACATATATTCCGAAATGCAAAATTAATGTTTTTCCCGACTAAATTGTTAAATAAAAATAATTTTTTTCAATTTTCACATTGCCATGGTTTTTGTAAAAATGATCCTTATTTATCGGATATGATCTTTATTTATCGGATTAGCCCTCAAAGATGACTTTTAGTACAGACAACGTAAAAATTGAAGCCCGATCACGATATCTTAAAATGGCGTCTTGTTGCAAAATTATTTAGCCGAAAAGTTCAAATTGACGTCCAATTCGATCCCGGAACGATAATTGAATCAAGCTATGTTTAATCTACAGTTTACAACTTAATTAACAAACGGTAAAAATAAATTTTCTTAATATTAATATTTAGCAACATTTCTAATAAAAAATTTTTTTTATTTCGGTCAATTTTGGAGTTAGAGGATCGGGGAAAAATGCATCTTCAAGTACACAAAAAATCATAAATTTTCATATAAATTTTGTTAAGATCGGACCAATAGGAGCCGAGATACAAAAATGTCTTCATGATATTTCTAGTTGAAATTTGGCACAGAGCTTGCTGAAATCATACTCTAAATGATTACATTTTACCCTATAGCTCTACATGCTTTAGTTTGTCTAAAATGACCGACGAAAAATGCGAATTCAGCGCGCGCGGCCGCGCGGCTGCTTCAGCCGAGCGGCGCGGTGGTAGGGGGAGCGCCGCTCGGCGCTTAGATGCAAATTTATTTTTACGGCAACCAAAGGTCCTACGGTAATGCTTTTTCTTTAATTTACATGTTTTTTTCTCAGGAATTACGTCATGTAAACGAAATTATCGTAGGTACAATACAAACACCTGAAATTTACATTTTTTCCCAAAAAAATTTTTTTTTGCTGTACGCGCTATCCTTTGTAACGGATGCATAGGCACGTTACCTCCTCTCCGGGAGTACACCAAGAATTGTTAATACAAATATTCTTGTTTCAGATCGCCAGCGGACACGAGTATGCGAGAGAGACAGAGAGAGAGAGAGAGCGCCTAGTTAGGCAGTAATTCAGAGAGAGCGCGCGTAGTTCCCCCCTCCCTTCGGTATCACACACCGACTATTCAGTATTGCGCTAACCGTCGAACGGTGGGCCACGCGAACCCCGAGCTTAGAGCCTTCCTGATTTTGGGACATCCCCGACGCTTCTGGCCTTCCGACCGGACCTTCGCCCCATTGCGTGCGACCTCCACACGACCGGCCAGGACGACTGCAGCGTCCGAGAGCTCCAGCGGCGACTTCCCGGCATCTGCGCTATTGTAAGTACCGCTCTCTCTGGCTCTCGATATTCGGGCGAGTGTGCCCTTTCTCTCTCTCTCCCTCGCTCCGTGTGCGGCGACGCGCAGCTCGTGCGATCGAGCACTTGTTATTTCAAGTTCAGTATATCTTTAGTTCTCATTCCTTAATCACGAGTACATTTATTTCGCGAACCTTCTTCCCGCCGCCTCCGCGATCCCTTCGAGGAACTAGAGCCGGCCGAGCCTGACAACGAGATAGTAAAATAAACGCGGAGAGTCTTCTCCACGGTTGCAACGACCGATCGTCCGAGAACATCGACCGGACCGTTACAAATGGCGCCCTAACGTTATTATGGCTATATTAATTAAGTGATACTCGTGAAATATTTCACTCGGAAACGCGTACGCCTCGCAATACTCATTTTTTTTTCTTACTCTTATTGTTCTCGTTGTTATACGAATAAACGGTCGAGAAAATAATTCTAACATTAATTCTCGAACGAGCTACCATATATGAATTCTTCGAAGTCGAACGAAAGTATCGACGAGCGTCGTACAAGCGTGAGCGTGTTTGTTTACGTTCCTTCGCCGAGCCGAAAACTCGAGACACGCGCCGCTGCTATACACAAGATCAGAGTAAGCGTACGACACTCGATAGACGCGCCGCGCGTATATACAGTATACCAGTGCGTACAGCAACACGTAGCCTTCGAGTATCGTTACTCGAATTTTACTTGTGCAAATTTCGCCCGACGCGATCAGGTAGCCCGTCTATAGGCAAGCGAGAGCCGAGCGGCCGACGGCATAGACACTGCTGCGGCGTATACCCATTGTTTACATCGCGCGCCCCGAGTTGTAGCTCGACGCTATAGTGTCGCCCGCCCAGGCAGGTATACGGTTGCCCGCCGGTAAGCGAGAGAGACAGCATATTGTATACGTCCGGCTAATTACTACAATTGTACGATTCTCACGTCGTATGTCGTATTCGATTTCTTAGAATTGCCGACTGACTCTCTCAATTTACTGTAGCCGAATATTATTCGATTGCGTTATTATTTAACAATATTAGTAAAATATTTTTTTTCAATATTATTCAGCAATATTATTTACTTAGGTTAATTTATTTTATTTGTTTGGATTGATATTTATTTTTGTGAACTCAATTATAGTTTTTACTATCCTCGCGTACTCGTTTTTTTTCATGTGAACGATATTTCTCGAGCGAATAATTTTGAATTACAAAACTAAATTTTATTTTGTGGTAGTGTTTTTTTCTCATTGCTTAATAATTTATTGGTGGATAACTCTAATAATTTCTCGGGTGCTTAGTCAAATTTTCAATAATTTTCTTACCAAAATTAAAAAGTTTTTTTTATTCTTCTAATTTCAATTTAGTAAATTACGAATGAGCTTTTATTCGACTGTAGACATGTCGCTTTCTGAGTCACTAACAAATAGTCAGATGATTAGCAATCGCTTGTTGGAATTTTTGGAGAAATTGAACGCAAATGAAGTATCGTTCGCGTTGTCGAAAATCGGACTAATAGATAGCGGTATTGTTGAAGATAATAAATCGCGTTTGTATAAATGCCTCATGGGCGAATATACCGCGGAAGATTTTGTACCTACGCCGATTTCTGTAAACGCAAATCTAGAGCGAAAACTACACACGTCTGCGCGCGATAGGTATATTTCAGCATTGCCCGCCGAAATCAGTAAATTCCTGCAAAAAGACGAAGACTCAGCATTAGTACATATGTTAGAAGTTAGACGTGTCCCAGTAAATGTACCATCAACCAGTTTCAATGAAATTATTAACGCGTCGACAAGTAATTATGAACAGCCGAATAAAACGACTTCGTGTGAAAATTGTGGTAATAATTCACTATTCGAAAGAGATAACCGAGACTCGGACGACCTAAGCCAACACAGCTCACAAGATTCCGAGCATAAACTGTTACAGGAAATGAACAAAAATAAAGTTACAAATCCGGACGAATTGAATAATAAATTCGTCTTATCAACGAAAGGCTGTGTGTATGGAGTACCAACCGAAATTGCGGACGATCTCAGTTATTATAAATCAGTAATAAAAGCACAAGAGAAATCATTTAAGCGTACGTTAGAGTTACACGAACAAACGCTTAAACAAACTTTAGACATTCACGAGTCGACGCTTGAGGCAAAATTGGAAAGAATACACGTACTCGAAGCGACGGTACAGAAGCATGAGGATACGATAAATAAGACGGGTGATTTTGCAGAAGGCCTTATTGCTGAAATCGACCGCTTAGAGAAATTGCTCGCGGTAGAGCAGAAATCACAACAAACGTCGAATGCGCACCCGACAAATGCAAATCGACACGTAAATTTTAATGATACGTACTCGAAAAATTATTTTAATCCAGATTCCGTGCCTCTACAAAACTCGTGCATTCCACCAATAGAAAGGAGGGCTCAGTCTACGCCGTTTCAGAGAGCATCAACGCCGGCGTATAACGATTCTATTCATTTTAGACCATGGAGATATACTGACCCGACGACAAGCAATAATACACAAAATACACGGCCGATGAATACGGAAGCCCGACCAAGTGCAGGGCCGACACAAACAAATCATCGGACGACGTCCGAGTGGCAATCTACACCAGGTACACATAACTCCTACCAGGACCGTAGATGTGTCTGGGAAGGGGGGGGGGGTCAGCCGATTCCTTTTGATCGCCGGATTCCAGAGAAGGTCTTAGACATAGGAGACAAAATTAGAAGGTGGAAAGCCAAATTCGCTGGCAATCCAAAAGAGGATATAGAGGATTTTATCAGAGATGTTGAAGATGCACTTAGACTAGCTCGTCCACGTCTGTCAGACGAGGACTTATTAGATGGACTCTCTCAACTATTATCAGGCGGAGCACTGAAATGGGCTCGCATCGAACGTCACAAATGGAATACTTGGGACGATTTTTGCAAGGACGCCAGACTCACGTATGGCTTAACGGACGAAGCTCGATCGAGCTTACTGTTAGAAGCGAGCAGACGAACGCAAGGCCCCAGTGAGAGCATAAGTGACTACTACGTCAGCATGGTCACGCTGTTCGACCGTATGAGTGAAGATACCTCCTTGAAACAAAAACTCGATATTCTATATCTAAACATGACTCCTTCATTAAGATATATCTTTGGCAGAAATGAGGTAAATACTTTAGATGAATTTCGCCACAAAGCCCTCGCGGCTGAACGACGAACCACTATGGGTACCAACCCAGTGCCACCCCCGTGCTCAGACCAGGCGAGTACCGATAAGGCTAAGGGCAAAAGTCAGCCGAAGGTCGCAGCGATCAGCTCTCCAGATCCAAATGAACCACCTCCTTGGTTCTCTTCGGTTTCAAGTAACTGGGATAAGAGGCTATCTGACTTAGAAGTAGTAATGAATAAGAAAAAACAAAAGAAGCCTCCTCCTCCCGATAAGAAGAAAAGCTCCGAGGAAGGTAAAGCGGAACAAACGAAAACGACTGATAATAAGCAGCCTAGCGACGACAGCACTCGAAAGAAAGACGAAAAGAAGAAAGATCTCGTCTGTTATGGCTGCCAAAAGCCAGGCTACACAAAGTATACTTGCCCTGACTGTAAGGGAAAAGCCAAAGGGGAAAAGTAGAGGAGGTCCCTACTGACCCCATAACGCCTCGGACCTCAGAGAGTACGACACCAGTACCGATTGTCGCCGCGCGTTGCGCCGCGACCAGTAGCAACGGTATACTGTCAGATCAGCGATGGTGGCTGCAAGTAAACGTTGGTGAGTTCCGGATCAGGGCCCTTTATGATCCCGGAGCGACACAAACTTGCATCGGCACGCTATCTATACAGTTGGCCACAGCATGCAACGCTACTGTAAAACCTTGTGATGGAATTGTCGCGTGTATGGCAGACGGCAGCACATCCATGGTTACCGGAACTGACGACCTTCCTTTCACGATTGGCGGACAATCTCGTACGCTGACTGCCTTGATCGTACCTGATCTTCGTGAAGGATGTAATCTCGGCGCAGATTTTGTGTTGAAATTTGACGCGAGACTGAATCCACGCGATCGAACTTTGACAGTCGAAAATTCGACAGAAGTTATTCGCGCGGACGGAGCGGAGGAGAATGAGACCGGTCAACCGAGCCTGGCATCCATAGGGCTGCAAGAATTGACCTATGCCCAACAGGTGGCATTGGACGAGTTGCTCGACCGTCTCATCCCTAAGTACACGGGACCTCTCGGCTTCACTAACTTAGTAGAATTCGATCTGGAAGTTGAGACATGTCGGCCGATTAAGCAAAAATACTATCCAGTATCGAAGATCCTCGAGGAGATGATGCATACGCAAGTCAAAGCAAAATTAGAAGCTGACATCCTCGAGCCATCTGATAGCGAATGGTCCAGCCCAGCGCTAATGGTGCGAAAAGGGAAAAACGGAGATCGTCGTTTGTGCATCGACTTTCGAAAACTGAATAAACTAACGAAAGTCAGCGCTTATCCCCTTCCGCACATGAATACCATCTTAAGTAAGCTCCAACGCGCTCGCTATATTTCCACCATCGATCTCAGCGATGCTTATCACCAAATCAAAATTAATAAGAGGAGTCGTCCGTATACGGCCTTTATCGTACCAGGTATGGGCCTATTTCAGTGGAAGCGTGTCCCGTTCGGGCTAGCAGGTGCCCCAGGTGCATTTCAAAAACTGATTAATTCGATCATTAAGCCTGACCTGGAACCTCACTGCTACAGCTACTTAGATGACATCATTATTTGTACCGATACATTCGAGGATCATCTGAAATACCTCGAATTAGTTCTAAAGAAGTTGGTAGAAGCTAATCTAACGATTAATCGACAGAAGAGTCACTTTTGTCAAAGTGAAGCTCGGTATTTGGGAGTCCTGGTTAACAGAGACGGATTTCGCCCGGATCCCGAAAAGATTAAACCGATCATAGATTACCCTAAACCAAAGAATCCAACCCAAGTACGAAGATTCATGGGAATGGCAGGGTGGTATTTAAGATTCTTAAGAAATTACGCAGATATTGCCCGACCACTCTTCGATCTAACTAAGGCCAAGGCGAAGGAGAATTTTTCTTGGGACGAGACGCATCAAAGATCGTTCGAACAGATAAAGTTACTGATCACATCTGCACCTGTTCTATACCGTCCCGATTTCTCACAACCCTTTTGTATTCAGTGCGACGCATCCGGCAATGGCCTTGGAAGTGTACTCACTCAAACGATGGATAACCAAGAGCGGGTTATAGAATTTGCCAGCCGAACCTTGACGGCAGCTGAACGTAATTATTCGGCCCCGGAACGCGAGTGTCTCGCGGTACTCTGGGCAATCAGGAAATTCCGCCCGTATGTTGAAGGTTACCATTTCAACGTTATTACCGACCATAGCAGTCTCAAGTGGCTCAGCAATCTGCGCAACCCTACGGGCAGATTAGCGCGATGGGCGCTCGAACTGCAAGAATACGACTATGTTATTGAACATCGAGCAGGTTCGTCTCACCTAGTTCCAGACGCACTATCTAGAATATACGAAGACGATGACGACTTAGTTGAAAATCGTCCAACTCTGGCGAGTGTTAACCCAGAGAACGATACAACTGACGACTGGTATCTAAACCGACGCCACGAGGTGGCCACCAAGCCACTCGAAAATCCGAATTGGAAGCTCGTCGGCAGTAAGTTGTACTCGTATCGGCCGAATGCGTTTATCGACGAAATTCTAGAAGACGATAACGCGTGGAAACTAGTTGTTCCGAAAGAGCAACGTGAGCAAGTTTTAATTGAATGTCACGATCAACCAACGGCAGGCCACTTCGGTCGCAAGAAAACTCAGCAGCGAGTAGCCCTGTCGTATTATTGGCCATCGTTGAATAAAGACGTAAAGAACTACGTTCGCACATGCTTTACCTGCCAACAATGTAAGCCGGAACAGCGTAAGCCGCCCGGTCAAATGGGAAATCGCAATTTTTCCCGACCGTGGGAGACGGTAGCAGGCGACGTGATGGGCCCTCTACCGAAATCGACTCATGGATTCGAATACCTTTTAGTATTCCAAGACATGTTTACCCGATGGGTCGAATGTATTCCTATACGTAAGGCAAATGCTCAGACTATTATAAAACATCTGAACGATCAAGTATTCCTACGATTTGGCACCCCGAAGGTATTCTTCTCGGATAATGGTACCGAGTTTCGAAATAAAGCAATGGATAAATTCTTACGAGATAGAGGTGTACACCATACGTACGCGCCTCCGTACCATCCTCAGCCGAATACGGTCGAGCGAGCCAATCGTACGATTAAAACTTTGATACGTGAATACCTTGACGGATATCACAAAAACTGGGACGAACACATTTCGGAGTTCGCCTTCAGTATGAACACCGCGGTCCAGGAATCTCTAGATGCATCACCAGCCATGCTGAACTTCGGCCGACAGCCTAATCCACCACTATCTCTACTTCGTCAAGAAGAGTTGGTAGCTACGACGGAAGAAGCAAAGCAGACTATGGTAGATTGGAAGAGTAGAATGGAAGATTTAGAAGACTTACGAGAACTAGCTAATGAACGCGCTAAGGCAGCGCAGCAGCGACAAGCGAAGTATTTCAATGATCGCCACCGAGACATACGATACTCAGTCGACGATTTAGTATTAAAGAAGAATAGAGTACTGTCGTCTGCAGCCGAAGGCGTCGCAGCGAAACTTGTGCCACCTTATATCGGCCCCTTCAAAATCAGCCGCATATTAAGTCCGAATATCTATGAACTTATTGACTTAGATGGTAAGGTACTGGGTCTAACGGACGTAAGCGATCTTAAGGCTTACCAAGAGAGAACGGCCGTCGATTCACCAGTGGACGAAGAAGACGACCGAGCCACGCCCGAGGACGAAAAAGACGCTGCATCAGAAGATGTGCGAGAAGAAGACGAAGAAACCGCGCCGAGGAACTCGAGTATTCCGCGCGAATGCGATAGTCCGCCGACAGACGTATCCCCCACGCAATCCGCGAGCGTAAGTGAAAGTAAACCCAAACGAGGACGACCGAAAGGCGCGAAAAACAAAGCTCGTACGGCACCGGTAGACCTTTCTCCAAGGCGAACGCGCGCACAAAAGGCGGTAGCATAGGGTTTCGGCAGATACGCATCCTCTCCACTTCTTATCATCTTTGTGTGTTCTTTTATTCCTAAACCCATTACTAACCCATTGTGTTGTCTCTCCCCTCGACCCCACAGATCAAACAACATGAAGAGAGCAGCGAGTTTGGACGCCCTATCGGACGACCTTTTACGTCAGCTGAGACTGGCAGACATGAGTAGAGCCGTGCCCAATCCAGCACAGGTTTCTCCGTCGGCCGTAATCACGTCCGCCGAGTCCAACGAGACAATCTACCTCGACCTGGCGAAATCGGACCAGGCTGAGACGACGCCAGCAACCACGTCCGATCGGCCGACCGCCCCAGTAGTGGAAGCAATGACGCCGGACGAGATAGAAGATAGGAAGAAAAGGCTCATGGACGAACTCAAGGCGCTCGAAGACGTCCAATTCAAGGCGGCCATGGACAAAAGGGCGACCGCCAAGGTTAAGGCCGGACGAATCCGCAATGAGCTGATGGCTGCATTGGAAGAGACCTTGGAAATCGGCAACGAAATTCGCAAAACGTTCGGAGGGCGAGCAGACTTGCCGGACGATACCAAGTTGGCAGAGACCCTTAAGTATCTGCAAGGGACAAAGCCGTCAGGGCGTCTGTTACCGACCAAGTCGGCGAACGAATCCGTTCATCCGACTCCCAAGTCAGTCAATCGGCCAGGAGGTTCGGCCGAAATACAAGCGGACGACAAAGGCAAAGCCCGCTCCTCTGGCTCCAGCCGTGAATCGACAGTACAGTCGATCGAGGACCTTAATGCGGAGTTCAAGCGGTCCGCAGAACTCAAGTGTCGGGCAAAGCTCGAACACGCGAGGACGACCGGGCAATATTATACAGAACCCGGCCTTCGGTGCCCGATCTGTGGCCAACGAGGCATTAGGAAGATGGAGGAGTGCACCAACTTCTCGGTGCATGGTACGGACCTCACGTACTGCACCAAGTACAAAAAGTGATGGACGACCTTGGTCTTCGGCCGACAACTCCCCCACTCCTCATCCCCACAGTTACCTTACGGTTCAAACCCTCCTCTCCTTTGCAATCATATAATTTAGTGCAAAATTCTGCCGATTTTTTTTACTTTCTAAGGCACTGACGCCCGATTTTTTTTTGTTGGTATCACAAATTATTTCTTATTATTTGACCGTGTTGGCCATCGGCCGATAATATTGTAAAGAGAGAGAGATGGGAGATACCCCTTAATTAATAAATAAATTTATATTTTTATATTGCAAATCATTGCGTATTATTCATTAAATTTTTTTTATTACAACTCTTGATAAAATTTTTTTTTGTTCTTTATCTTGTAGCCCTACAATTCGTACGGTGTAGTATAATCCCTTATCGCCCAGATAGTCGAAGTAAGCGAGAGCTGGTACGCCGGGATGGGTACTCAGCGTCTGGAGGGGGGTGTTGTAACGGATGCATAGGCACGTTACCTCCTCTCCGGGCGTACACCAAGAATTGTTAATACAAATATTCTTGTTTCAGATCGCCAGCGGACACGAGTATGCGAGAGAGACAGAGAGAGAGAGAGCGCCTAGTTAGGCAGTAATTCAGAGAGAGCGCGCGTAGTTCCCCCCTCCCTTCGGTATCACACACCGACTATTCAGTATTGCGCTAACCGTCGAACGGTGGGCCACGCGAACCCCGAGCTTAGAGCCTTCCTGATTTTGGGACATCCCCGACGCTTCTGGCCTTCCGACCGGACCTTCGCCCCATTGCGTGCGACCTCCACACGACCGGCCAGGACGACTGCAGCGTCCGAGAGCTCCAGCGGCGACTTCCCGGCATCTGCGCTATTGTAAGTACCGCTCTCTCTGGCTCTCGATATTCGGGCGAGTGTGCCCTTTCTCTCTCTCTCCCTCGCTCCGTGTGCGGCGACGCGCAGCTCGTGCGATCGAGCACTTGTTATTTCAAGTTCAATATATCTTTAGTTCTCATTCCTTAATCACGAGTACATTTATTTCGCGAACCTTCTTCCCGCCGCCTCCGCGATCCCTTCGAGGAACTAGAGCCGGCCGAGCCTGACAACGAGATAGTAAAATAAACGCGGAGAGTCTTCTCCACGGTTGCAACGACCGATCGTCCGAGAACATTGACCGGACCGTTACACCTTATATACATATATCGCGCTATTAAATATATTTATGATTACGTACATATTTATACAATATTGCAAGGCTCAGTACAAGGATAGTTTTTGCTTGTAATATCGGTATTACACTACATTCAGTGATTAATCTCGATAAACTCTATTTCTTTCAATTTGAAGTTATCGCTTCGAGTTTTATGATTTAATGAATATATATAAATATATAAATCGGGTATTTTGAATGCATCCCTATAATAAACTACCCTTCGCTAGCGCATTCAAAATTCCACTTTTGGCATTCAATATTCCATATTTAAAAATAACCCTATACTACCCCTACTTTCGGCGCATTCAAAATACCCGATTTATGTATTTATATGTATGTATTTGAATATATGTGTATGTACTATGCTACATGTTCATGATTATATAAATGTGTATATACACATCAGTATGCGTATGTATGCGTATAGATATATAAAGGACATGCAATACGCGTGTTTTATAATTTGTGTGTGTATGTGTGTGTGTGTGAGTGAGTGATATATGTATATATATGTGTATGTATGTATATATGTGTGTGTAGATTTTCTGCTTGGGTTGTTTTGTTTTAACAAAATCATGTTTGCATGTGTATACGTGCATACATACGTACTATGAATAATAAAATGATTTTTATCGTATCTTTAGATAATAGTAAGTAAACTTTTTTACATGTACTTTATGAATATAACATTTTATTTACATGATCCGTATTAATTTAATTGTTTGTGAGTCTTAATTGTATATTAATATCCACGAAAAATGTGTATGTAAAAGCATTGAATAACGTGCGGGAAATTTAAAAAATGTTGAACACGTGCAAGTTTTATAACTATGTATTTTAATTAATTCTGAAAAATAACTTACAGGTACATTTTATTTTTTTGAATAATTTTGATATATTAATTTGATTTATGCTTTTTCGCTGGAGGAGGGCTTAAGCTTTCGTCATTGTCTATACAGACAAAATTAACGTCTTCATTATCATCGTCCTCTAATAATTCTTCGCTTTCCTTATTTTCAACCTCATTTATTATTGGTAGATTTTTTAATATGTCATCGACTTCTTCTTCAGAATCTTCATTACTAACATCTATTTCAACTATATTAGCGCAATTCTTGCCTTCACAATTTTTACACATAATTGTACAAAAAATTCTTAATTTTTTACAACCACATTGATTAGTATTGCATCCTTGTAAACAACTGCAAGAAACCATTTTTAAGTACTTGTCTGGTACCGTTTCTGCAATCGTAGTTATTGGAAGTAAGCCATTTTTCGTTTCTTTCCAGCCCCAATCTACTGCCTTCTTTGATGTATCCATTTCCCATTGTCGCAATTGATAGTATACTCTTAAACAATGAAAAGCAGTTGCTTCATTTGTGGGAGGAAGCATGGATAAATTAAACTTTTTGTGCATAGGTAGCCTTTTAAACATTTTAAATCTCCATACGTTTAAAGATTCTTCAATATCTTTATATGGTTGCCCATAAAGTAATTTATCTAGTTGAGTACCAGCTTTAACAATATCTGTTGCATCAGCGTTTTGCTCGTTAAAATATCGTATTTCATTTAATAATTTTAAATTGCGTTGCACTGTATTTACAACTTTAGTTTTTCCTTGATTAAAAAAAGCGGATGTTGTGTCACAACCCGAAATTGCGTGAAAAAAAGCAACATAATCTTTTAATTCTGCATAGTTAAAACTATTACTAGTATACACTTTCGTGATTGTTTTTCCCATACCAGGTTTTAAAAAGTAAATATTTTTTTTATCCCTTGCCAATTGGGATAAAATTACTAATAAATCTACATCTTCTCCGATAATAACAACGGATTCATAACTAAACGAATAATGTATAGCAGTCTGAATAATTAAGGCATCGGCATCTTCAACTGCTTGTTTATAAAGAATTTCAGTTTCCTTTAAATATTGACATAGTAAATCAATGATTCTTTTTTTATTTTTTTCATTTGATAAAAACTTTGATTACGGTATGACTTTCATATTTCCTTCTAAATTTATTTCTGGTGCATTACATTTTTGTAAACGCCGTAATCGTTCTGAATTTTTAGTGCTGATAGCATAGTTCTTATCGGGATAACCATCAAAAACAATGATACATTGACGGTTTTTATTAATAGTACGATCTTTTATATATGTGATATATTGTTGACAAATATTATTGTAGGTTGTATTTGCATCCCACACTACTCTATGCAAAAGAAATCCACCATCCATAACAGTCATTGCATTATTGAATTTCGGAATCTCGTTTAAGCTAGTAAATAAATCATAAAATTTAGATTTGGTGGTTTTCCTCATACCATTTTCATTAAATAAAGTGACAGGAAATGGAGCTAATTCACAATCAAATAATTCTGTAAGTCTGTATCAGTCTTACTTAATAAACAAATTCGTTGAAACAAAATTGTAGAATCTATTTTAATATCATTTTCCGATCTTTTTGGTACATTTGAATTAGGCAAAATTTTTACCCGATTTTTGCGTGCAAATTTAACATTTTGCATGTTCATTCCAATCATATGGCTTTCAAAGATGTACACCCTACTTCGAAAGCTTGATAACAATTAATTGTATCATCTCCAATAAGACCTGAACTTATACATATAATATTATTATTTTGCACGAAAGGATCATGAGCAATTAACCAATCGTAAAACTTGAGTGCATCGGCATTATCTCTTTCATTTCGCGCATCACTCGCGTCAACGTGTTGCTCACTATTACTGTTTAATGTTAATTTGCAGAAATCGAGCATGTTTATATTAACATCTAATAAATTTGGCATACACATAATCCATTTTGTTAAAACTGAGTCTGTAACAGCTCTTCTCTGTGCATTGCTTTCATTAAAGTCTGTTCAATCGTCATATCGCTCCATATTCCACAACGAAATTTATCAGATCTTCTTATTGTAAAATAACCATCATTGACAAATTTATTGTACTCCACAGTAGGCATAGTACTTCTAAGTTTCAGCATATCTTGAACATACATATACGCTGACTTTGCGTATAAAAAATGTCCGCTAGCATGAAAAAAGGGAAACATTTTCTGCATCACTTCGATATGTTGCTGAAAATTACCCGTTCTTTCAGCTTCTATAAATTCTTTTACGAGCGTAATCATATGAAAATATTGAATCCATAATTTAGCAGTCGGACCATTCTCAGATAAATTATTTAATGAAACGTTGAACTTCTCTGCAATTACTTTCATTTCTTCATTCTGCAAATTTTCGGGACTACCATCACTACTAATACCTAGTATAGTTTATTTTAATACTTCTTTTTCTGTATTACTCAATATTATTTTCGATAGAATAATTTTCTCTACGGCAAAATGTGCTAAAAAATATGCTCTTATGGAACGAGCATATTCGTGACCTTCAAGCATTCTTTTTACTGTTTTTGGTGCAAATGCTTCACAAAAAAGCTCGTTCAATCCACTATTATCCATTATAAAACCGACTGCTCCTAAAAAGGACATTAGTAAGTGGAATCCTCCAAGTCTAACAATAACATTTTTCAAATCAGAATCTTCAGGTAATGAGGCAATAATGTCTCTGGCTTTCCAATATAGCGGTTGATCAAATAAAGCTATTTTTTGATGTAATGATATACTTTGTTGAGCAGCTGAATGAAGAACAGTATAAATTGTATCGTAATTACTAGGAGAAGCATTCACAAAAGGTAAAAACAATATTTGAGATTTGTGACCTGCTGCATCGTATTTCATGTTCTCCCGAAAACTATTCCAAATTAATGTTTCCGAATTCTCATTTTTTTCAAAGCCCGTAAAAACTCTAGAGAAGATATTTTTGGATCATAAGTAATACAGTTGTACAGAAATAAATCTTCAATAATAACATCTAAAAGTCCCTTCGATCGATCTTTGTGAAAAGGCTTTAATTTTATACAATTTATTTGTCCGATTGATTCGGAAGAAATTTGCTGCTTGATTCGGGGAATTTTATCTTCTGATGAAATTAAAGTTGCAGGTGTTACACACATTATGCCTCCCATTGCATGGAACGTTTGAAGCCCATCCTTAGTATTAACGTTGTGATCTGCATTGTCAAACACGAATTGGCAGTAATATTGAATCAAATCGGGCTTACCATCATATATAGTACTCGAAACTTGAAATTGCATGCATTCTTCATACGTTGCACAAAATCCCATTGATGATAACAACCTTACAATATCTTTAGAATCTGTTTTACTATGTAAGAAGACAGCAAGACCGATTTGTAAAGATGACAGAAATGATCGCGGTCTGGTTGCCGTAATAATTGCGTGCGCTATAGCCGTTCATTTTATCGACCATTTCTCCGTTTTCTTTTTATTTTGTAAAATAATCTTATTTAACAGCAATTTTAATGTTTCTGGTATATCTTTTTCAGCAAAATCTGTGAATTTGTGAGGAATAGGATAACTATCAAGCTCGTACTGTTTCCCGCGAATATCTTCCAAAATAATATCAGCCGCTGCATTAACTATACGTTCTCTCTCTGTGTTTGAATCTTCACTACGATTTTTATACCAAAAATCGGAAATAATATTACCTCCAATACTCTTGAAGGTTAGAATGTAATTGTTTTTAATTTTATCTCCTATAATAATATCATCTCCCAAACGCTTTTTCAGTTTACTTTTTAAAAATCTATCCGTAGGCAACTCTTCTTCATACGTACTTAAAATAATCTTCAAAGAGAATTGACATTCATCTTTATGACTGTTCAAATAATTAATGATGTGTTCTACCGCGGGTATAGTTTTAACTTGACGAGGGGTTAAATCACGTTTACTATAAAATGCAACGAAGCATGAATTATGGTACTTCAGCTCAATACTACGATAATTAATACTTGAAATCAAATTAATTACATCAATTCCTTTCTTATCATCTCTTGCTTGGGCAATTTCAATTATTTTGTCAAAAGTTTTTTGAAATGATATTTTATAAACATTTTCTCTTCGACTCTCCGCTTTTCTTTTTTCTTTCTTTGTAAAATCATCCGATGCATCACGTCGGCAAAAAATGCAGTATTTAGCGAAGTCAAATGAATCTGCAGATCGTGTAGTAGTTGATGCGAGCGATGTAGTTGCGCTGGATATTTTAGCAGCGGCCGTAATATTATATGCATGAGTATATGATTTATAACAACTTTCATGGATATAAGATACCTTTGCTTTACTTATTTTAAGCATTAAATTATTATCTCTTCTTTGAATGCTTGAATCTTGTAATGTTTCAAGTATTCTGTTCGATATTGCAATATATTTCTCAGAAGATAATGCAGTGTTACAGATAAAACACAATTTTGTATTTGGGTCCATTTTTAGACAGTGAAATGCCTGAAAAAGATATACACAAAATCATGTTAATACGTATATTGCATCATATACATAATGTTTAATTTAATGCATATTGCTTTAAAATTTCATGTTTTCTTTCATTAAGTTTATTTCATTAAGCAATCTAGTAACATGAGAATAGACTCGGCTAATATATATTTTTGTTATACTCTATATGAAAAGTTGCTATTATTTATACCAAATTCAATATACTGCATAGAGTTTATAAGAAGCATAAGAAAAATATTTATCTAAGAATATCTATCTAAGAATACTCTTAAAATATAAAAATAAACGTAAAGACATTAAAGTATTGTTAGATTGATTTATTTATATCAAAAATTGAAAAGAAGTATAAAATCAAAATATTGTTTCGTAGTGTATATAACAAAGTAAAAAACTATTTTAAATGATACTTACTTGAAAATATGTCGGATATTTATGGTTTTGAAATTCACTGATCACAGTTACATGTACACTTACTTAAACAATACTTCGTTATTACAAGAAATACTTTACTTATATTCCTCAGCTCTTTCGGTTTACACGTTTCGAAAGTTAAAACTAAACTGTTTTGCCACTCTCGTCATCCTGCTGCTTATATACTAGAGCCTAGCTTTATTCATAGAAATAATTTAATGATCTGACTAATATTTATCACAGTTTATCATACTTGCATTATGCAAAAATTTTAATCAAAATTTAGAATAAAAGGCAGTGCAAAAAACAGGGTCAATGAAGTTTCTTTTAATTTACGATTATACCAACATTGTATGTAGAAAACAACTCATAAAACCGTTCACCGATTCAGCTTATGCATATTATAGACTTCATGGAATGTTATATTTTTAGTTATATTACGCGCGTATTGCATATTCTTTATATATCTATACGCATACATACGCACACTGATGTGTGTATACACATTAACATAATCATGAACATGTAGCACAGTACATACATATATATTCATAGTTGCGATAGCCTTTATTTATATAGATTAAATCATAAAACTCGAAGCGATAACTTCAAATTGAAAGAAATAGAGTTTATCGAGATTAATCGCTGAATGTAGTGTAATACCGATATTACAAGCAAAAATTATTCTTGTACTGAGCCTTGCAATATTGAATAAATAAATATGTACGTAATCATAAATATATTTAATAGCGCGATATATGTATATAAGAATAGCGCGTACAGCAAAAAAAGATTTTTTTGGGGAATAAATGTAAATTTCAGGTGTTTGTATTGTACCTACGATAATTTCGTTTACATGACGTAATTGCTGAGAAAAAAACACGTAAATTAAAAAAAAAGGATTACCGTAGGACCTTTGGTTGCCGTAAAAATAAATCTGCATCTAAGCGCCGAGCGGCGCTCCCCCCACCACCGCGCCGCTCGGCCGAAGCAGCCGCTGGATTGGCATTTTTCGTCGGTCGTTTTAGACAAACTAAAGCATGTAGAGCTATCGGGTAAAATGTAATCATTTAGAGTATGATTTCAGCAAGCTCTTTGCCAAATTTCAACTAAAAATATCAAGTAGTTTCGGCGTAATCGTCGGTTGAAAAAATTTTTGTATCTCGGCTCCTATTGGTCCGATCTTAACAAAATATGAAAATTCATGGTTTTTTATGTACTTCAAGATGCATTTTTCCCCGATTCTCTAACTCCAAAATTGACCGAAATAAAAAAAATTTTTTATTAGAAATGTTGCTAAATATTAATATTAAGAAAATTTATTTTTACCGTTTGTTAATTAAGTTGTGAGCTGTCGATTAAACATAGTTTGATTCAATTATCGTTCCTGGATCGAATTGGACATCAATTTGAACTTTTCGGCTAAATAATTTTGCAACAAGACTCCATTTTAAGATATCGTGATCGGGCTTCAATTTTTACGTTGTCTGTACTAAAAGTCATCTTTGAGGGCTAATCCGATAAATAAAGATCATATTTTACAAAAATCATGACAATGTGAAAATTGAAAAAAAATTTTTTTTATTTAACAATTTAGCCGGGAAAAACATTAATTTTGCATTTCGGAATATATGTATCTTATAGAAAATTCAATGTTGATCAACTTTTGCTTCTACCTGTTTTTGCGTAAATTGAGTAACAAAAAAGTTAATAAAGAAAAACTGAAAAAAATGCATTTTGGTAACTTATTTTGCAATAATAACAATGTTCCCGATCGGGTCGGAAGTCGAGACTTTAGGGCTATTTTCAGTAAGTGACTACCAACATATTTCAGCGATAAAATAAACTCTTGCACGAACTTCCAGGTAAAATCCTAGGACTCCTGGACTATAGAGCATAGTTCACGCAGTGACACCGAATGCCTTTGATCTTTCTCCCAGCCTATTTCAAGTGACTAAAAACGACTAGAGGATCATTAGCGCGCGTAAACACGCGCGTCGCTTATGTATATATGTTATGTATTATGTATATATGTTAGGCGTAACCTACTGAAAGTAACCTTAAGTTTTCAACTTCTGACTTGATCGGGAACATTGTTATTATTGCAAAATAAACTTCAAAAAAACATTATTTTTCATATTTTCGCGAATAATTCTTTTGCTACTCATTTTATGCAAAAAAAGGTTGGGGTAAAAGTTCTTCAGAATTGAATTTTCAATAAGAAACATATGTTCCCGAATCCGAAATTAACTTTTTTCATCGTTAAATTATTAAACAAAAAAATTTTTTTTTCATTTCTTGATATTGTCACAGTCTTTCCAAAAAAAGATTATTGACATCAGATAAGCTCTCAAATATGACATTTAGTATGTACAACGTAATAATCGGTGTCCGATCTCGATATTTTAAAATGGCGTCTCATTGGAAAATTATTTACCCTAAAATTTCAAATTCATTTCAAAATTGCCCATGGAACGATAACCGGATCCAACCTAAAAAGAACTTTTTAAAAAAATTGTATTTAACAATATTTTTTAAAATAAATAGTTTTTATTTTCGCAAATTTTAAAGTTTGAGAAACGCGGTAATATGCATCTTATAGTACGTAAAAAAAAAGAATTTGATATAAATTTTGTCAAGATCGGACCATTAGAAACCGAGACACGAATTTTTTTTCAATCGATGATTATGCCGAAACTACTCGATATTTTTTGTTGAAATTCAGCACAGTTCTTGTTTAAATGATACTTTAAAATGATGATAGTTTACCCGACAGCTCTAGATGCCTTAGTTCGTTTAAAACGGCTGTTATAGGTTTAACGCGACTCTCCGGCCGTGCGGCCCAGTGGTGAGAGGACCGCCACGCGGCGGCAGACAGGATTCGTACACTTTAGTTGTTAATCGATTATCTCGGCAACTAAAGCTGCTATTGAAATATATTTTGTTTTGATTTAACTTGTTTTTTTCTCAGCCTTAACGCCACATAAACTAAATTGTCATCAGTGCAATGCGATCCGAAATTGTCATGTTTTTAAAAATAAATCCTTTTTCTGCTATATAAACAACTTTTACACGCATATATCATGCACATACAAGCGAGAAAGTAATTATTTGTTCAATATATGCATATGAAAGTTGCGCAAATGTTGTGTATTTAGCAGAAAAAGGATTTTTTTTTTAAAATCATGACAATTTCGGGTGTTCGAATTGCACTGATGACAATTTAGTTTACGTGGCGTTAAAACTGACAAAAAACACGTTAAATCAAAACAAAATTTATTTCAATAGCAGCTTTAGTTGCCGAGATAATCGATTAATAACTAAAGTATACGAATCCTGTCCGCTGCCGCGCAGCGGTCCCCCTACCACCGCGCCGCAAGGTCGGAGAGTCGCGCGTCCGCGCGCGCTGAATTCGCGTTGTTCGTCCGCCGTTTTAAATGAATGAAGGCTTCTAGAGCTATCGGGTAAAATGTCATCATTTAAAGTATCATTTAAACAAGCACGTTTCGGCATAATCATCGATTGAAAAAAAGTTCGTAACAATTTAACGATGAAAAAAGTTAATTTCGTATTCGGGAACATATGTATCTTATTGGAAATTCAATTCTAACGAACTTTTGCCCCTACCTTTTTTTGCATAAAATGAGTAGCAAAAGAATTATTCGCGAAAAACTGAAAAATAATGCTTTTTTGAAGTTTATTTTGCAATAATAACAATGTTCCCGATCAGGTTATATATATATATCGCTGTATATAGATATATTTATTAAAGTAACCGTCGGCTGTATCTATATACATCGCTGTATAGTGTATAAATAGTCCGGGAATCCTGTAATTTTGTATCCATTCCATAACCTACTGAAAGTAACCCTAAGTTTTCAACTTCGGACCTGATCGGGAACATTGTTATTATTGCAAAATAAACTTCAAAAAAGCATTATTTTTCAGTTTTTCGCGAATAATTCTTTTGCTACTCATTTTATGCAAAAAAAGGTAGGGGCAAAAGTTCTTTAGAATTGAATTTCCAATAAGATACATATGTTCCCGAATACGAAATTAACTTTTTTCATCGTTAAATTGTTACGAACTTTTTTTCAATCGATGATTATATATATATATATATATATATATATATATATATATATATATATATAGTCAACGGTTACTCAGATTAGAGAGGAAAGGAGGCACATAGCCAATCACATGTTTGTGCGGGAAATGGAGGGGGACTCTGAACTATCTCTTTCTCTCTCTTTCGCTCGGTTAAAATAACAATTTTTCCAATTCTCAAATTTTCAGATCCATTTGCTGTTTTTTCCAAGTAGTCAATTAGTCCTTTGTATGATGAAACGCGTAATTGTAGTTGATGCAACTTACAATAATCGATACGATCTTTTTAGATTTTAACATAAGAATCAACAACAAATTGCTGAAATAAACGACCACCTCTAATAAAAGGGTTAAAACCATTTGCTAGTGTAGCAATCTTACTTTTCATATAAGCTGCTCTTGATATTCTGATTTTACCATCTTTCTTAAGCATATTTGGATACCATCTTCGAGTGCCCTTTGGATAAAACAAAGGATAAACCCAAGATTCGACATTTGGATCCAGAGTACTTACTGTTTGTAATTGTTTTGTATCTTTATGTCTTATAACAACATAAGCATTAGGAATTTCTCCATCAGCTGTAGTTGAAAATATTGCAGCGACTTCATTCGTTCTCTGAAAATTGTAACATCGCTTATCAGTTCCAGGCTTAAAAGAAAAAGTTAAATTTAATTTATGAGGTAAATTAACATCTTGTTTCTTTAGTTCATCACGCATCATTTCATATGATTTAGCAAATTCATTATGATTTGTCATCATATTCTCAAGTCATTGTATTAATCTTTGATATATTTCATTATTTTGTGCTAAACGGTGGTCAATAGCTTCATTAGCACTATAATAAAAAGTTGACCATAAGAAGGTCTTTCACAATTAGTAGGTTTCAGTGTTGTATTAATTTTGTAATAAATTTGATCTTGTATTTTGAAACAATAAGGCCCTGGACGTCTTCTATTTGCATCCCTTTCACCGTGAAAATGTTTTGCACTACAGTAAATACAAAGAATATTCATTTTACCAAGATAGTTTTCTTGAACTACTTCTGAATTAAGAATTTGTTCATTTTCATGATTAGGAATATTCATTTCACCAAGATAGTTTTCTTCAACTATTTCTGAATTAAGAATTTGTTCGTTTTCATGAATTGTTAATTCATTATGAATATTTTGACAATAATTGTGATCGAGATTAATAGATACCTTATTATCAAGAATATTCATTTCACCAAGATAGTTGTCTTTTACTATAATGTTTTGTCGTATATTATTATATTTAGTTCCATGGTTAACTCTATGTGTGTCCATTTGACAGATTTCTGAGCTATGAATCTGTTCATGCGTATCTATTTGTAATACTTCTGCGCTACAAATTTGTTCATTTTCATGAATTATTATATTATGAATATTTTTACAATAACTCTGATCAAGATTACTAAATATCCGATGATCATAATTGTTTGATACATTATTAAGTATATTTTGTACTTCTAATTTTTGTTCATTTTTTTTGTAGCGATAAACACGCATATAATGCATAGATTTATCAAGTCTTCGCTATGTACCTTCTATTTCATCTCCGTCTCTTTCAATTTTTCTTTTTAATGACATTATAACTTTGGTATAAACATTATTTATTTTTAAAAAGTAATTTGTAGGAATAATAGAAGAAACGCAATAAAATTATACAAATTATTCAATATATTTGTAGAAATATAATATATATATAAAATTTGTTTGTAAACTATTACAATTAAAACTTATTTTACTTATGTAATGCATCGTTGGTTCAATAGCAAAATTTATTCAAAATTCAATACATATTTCATTTCACTTTTTATTTTTTATACTTTCAATGTTTTATATCAACCTTTGATTCAATTTTTTTTTCTACCTTTGATTGTTCAATTTTTATTATCAATTTTGTATTTTGACCTTTAACTTTTGACCTTTTTCCTTAAATATAAAAAATTAATGAGTAAAACAAATAAAATGTATTAATATTTGAATTATATATTAAGCTATCCTTACAAAATAAGTAACACTATCCTTTTTAATATTACTGCACTGTGAATCCCTAAAGCAGCTATTATATATAATAATACTCCTCTACGGACATGGATGGTCCTTCATATCTTCAGAAATATTATGAATTAATAAGTTGCGACATAGCAATAATTATTGCTGCGTCGTGAACATTATTGCACGGCCAGCTGACTCACTCTCGGCGAGTTGACAGCTTCTGGAGTGGAGCCAGCGCTCGGTGGCGCTCGCAGGAGTTGCCTCTGACCGACCGCGTGCGGAGCGCAGGGTGTGAGATCTTGAGTCACACCTGCGCAGCGTGTCGGCGCTCGGGAGGGGGAATGCCAGGAAGCGAGACGGCGGCAGTGCACACGCGGTTACATGCATGCAGCAGCAGCTGTGTGTAGAGGGGAGAGCGCGAGTATATGAGCGTGAGCGAGAGAGAGAGAGAGAGAGAGAGAGAGAGAGAGAGAGAGAGAGAGAGTCGGCACGCGCGGGAGAGAGAAATATGGCGAGAGTGGGGGTCCAGCGTGTGCGAGATAGAGAGAGAGAGAGAGAGAGAGAGCGCGCGCGCTTGAGTGAGAAAGAGATGGATATATCGGCGCGAAGTTGATGCCGTTTGGAATGTCCAGTGAGAGTTTGGGAACGCGTGACTGTATCGCGTCGTACTATGGTTAACGTTATGTTGACTTCAGTAAGTCATAACGGAGTATAGGGGCTAGGAATCTTTGGTGATTCGATATAAGTAGCTCTATGGTTTACTCGATGATGATAGAGGATTTTCGAATATCGTGCGCCTTATGGATTATCTATAGGTGGAGCCACCGGATGGATATTGGCATGATTGATTGATTGATCGATACCCATAAAGGGGGCGCGAATTTGTATATTGAGGAAATACATAGAGGATGATAATCGAGTTCTAAGCCAATGAATAATTAGGATTTGGAAAAGAGGGCGCTGGGAAAAACTCATAGATAAGGAAATAGATTAATTGCAGTTCTGATAAACCAATAGGGGATTATTCTAAGAAAAAGGACCAATTGTGTAATTTTGGAGGCCGGGTCTGCTTTTCCGTGAAGGAGACCGGGTGGGAAAACGCGGCATCCTTCCTCGATCGGAGCGTCGGCCTCGGCCATTCCGTCACTGGTGCTTGCCGCAGATAGCTGTTTTTCAGCAGTTGATTGCTTTTCTCTTTGGGGACGCCATTTTGGTCTGGTATTCGAGTTTTCTTGGAGGAGTTTTTGGAAAGAGTCCATTGCCTTTGGTTATTCTTTTCGACTGGAGTTCACGGTTGTGGAGGAAAGAATAGTAGAGGAATTGAGTCAATCATATTCATAGAGAAAATTGGTAATATTTTATTCTAAATATTTCTGATGATCATTGATTTATGGCGGAGAAGCATTGAATTTAAATGGCGGATTTTTGATTTAGGACGTAGAGGAAACTTTTGTTCTAATAAATAGAATCAATCGTGGAGGGAAGTTTCGCGATCCCGTTTTCAGCTACCACTGGAGTTCTGGATTTAGTAATATGGCCGTGGGCCCATGTTTTATTTAAACTCAATATTAATTGTTGCATCATTAATCGTGTAATTTAATATGAGAATATATTTGTGTTTATTTAATTCTAACTATCAGCGTTTTATATTTGTTTAACTCGAATTGCCACCACTGTCCCGCTTTTCACCATTACAGAATTCCACTAGCCGAGAAGGAGTCAGCCGCGCAACTCAGAAATATTTTGTACACTAACTGGAGTCCTCATGCGGGCGAGAAAATTCCACGTTACAAAGTACAATAAAATGTATGAATGTCTCATAGTATAAATTATATACTATTAAAATAACCTTACAAAAGAAGTAACACTCTTCTCCAAATTTGCTTGAAGAAAGCTATATACCTTGTTAGCATATAAGTAAATAAGATTTTATAATTCTCGTCTCTTTTTAGCATAAAAATATAAACAATGTTCTGACAATGCAGTAACAGGCCACTGTGTTGTTGAATTACTAAAGCAACAGTTTCCATTTGGAGTTACTGTTCTGTGGTTTCCATTGTAATTACAATTACTTAAATTTATAACAGTAGCAGTGTACGTTGTGTATATAGGGGCTCGGCCCGCCGACAGCTGGCAGCACTGAGCAGCGAGTAGAGGAGCGAGAGCCCTGAGCGTAGCGAAGCGCGTCAGTCCACCGCTGAGAGCACACCAGAGCAGTCGCCTGGAGAGAGGCTCGACCAAGCAGGGAAGAAACGATACGCCAACACCACACATAGCGTCTTTATTCCCCACGCGACCTCCCGCAACCGTCACCCCCTACATTGGTGACGTGACGAACACGCAGCAGCAACGAGGAGGAAGGTCATCTCCACGAGGCCCTGACGGCACCAGCAACAAGTGCCACCGATCCAGGAACAGCGGCGCACATACCTTGAGCGCACGCAGCGGTCGACTTGTGCGTACAGGCACGCCGGCAGGGACATCGGCAAGGCAGTACATCGCCTCGACGTCCAGCAGCACGGCGACGAGTACCATCAACAGAGCATCGCCAACGCCGCAGCACCCCCGGTAGCCCAGTGCACCACCATAAAAAGAAAATTCAAGAGGTAATTTTCTGTATTCCTTGGGTGCACACGCCGGGTGCAAATCCAAATTTCGGCCCACGCGCGGCCATTTCGCATTCCAAGAAGAAGGCTTTGTTGTCGCGTCTTCGCGCGTCTTTCGCGACCTTCCCCGAACCCGCATTGCGTCTTGTAAACAACACGCAGGTGAAGGGAGGTACACAATCACAAGTCTCTCTCTCTCTCTCTCTCTCTCTCTCTCTCTCTCCCTCTCTCTCTCTCCCTCTCTCTCTCTCCCTCTCTCTCTCTCCCTCTCTCTCTCTCCATCTCTCTTTCTCTCTATCTCTCGCTCTCTCTCACGCTTTCTGTGGTGCTACATAAGTAACCGACGATTATTAATAGATACTGCCGATGCCGCTGCTGCGCTGAGTCGCGAGATGCACGAGAGCGGCCCGTGTCGACTCTTGGCTTTGAGATCTGTGTGTGTGTATGTGTATAGGAACGTCGAAGAGGTCCAGAGAGCTAGAGCTGAACCGAGAAAAGGTGTCCAGTTGCGTGCGGATAGATTCCGCGCGACGATTATCTCGAACGCGTTAGAACTAATAAATCGGACTATTGACTATTTTCGCGCTCGCCTGCAGGATCCACAGATATTCTTCGCGGTTAAATAAAGAAATATTTCATTTGTATTGAGGGGTTACGTAAACAACAACTTGTTGCGCGTTTCGACCGTCTGAAGTTCCGCGTTCGTGCAACCTAACCCTCCAAAATATTAGCGACTTTAATCATTATTTAATACAAAACGGCTCCACTTTTCGATCAGGAGCCAACGGAACTTTGTTTGGGATACCAATCCCTACAATTTCCATGTAGTCTCATCAAATTTGACCGGGACCTAAAATCACGAGTTTTTCTGCGGGGTCCTTTAAGAAGAAATCGCTCGACTGAAAGACTTATTGTCTAAAGAAAAACAAATCTCACGACAGCCGAATACACAATCGACTAACTCCAATCGTCATGTCAACTTTAACGACACATACTCAAAGAGGTATTTTACGTCAGAAACCGTGCCCTTCCAAAACTCCTGCGAACCGTCATTACCACATAGGGCTCTATCAACGCCGTTTCAACGTTCGTCAACACCGGCGTGTAATTACTCGAATTATTTTCGACCAATTAACTTGATAGCTGGCCCTACGTCGTACAACAGAAACACGCAACACACACCACCGTATGCTTCTAAATGGGCGAACGCGTCTACGCCAGTAATGTAAACAGACGCACGCATTGTCGGTATTGAAATAGCATTATGATGTGAATCGGTATTGAAATAGCATTATGATGCAGTTGGTTTCCGCGAACCACTTTTAGAAATATCGCGCATAGGTCCAGCTCGCGTGGCTACGTAGCCACACAATCGCACCTTGCGCGCACACGCAAAAAGCAAACACTAATTTCACCCGACTTTCTCCACATTGGCCAACTCCAAGGATCACTAACCTCAACCCCGCACCACAGACAATACGAGCGGGGCCCAGCCTTCGCCAGGGAACCGGATCACACGGTCCCTTAGCTTGATAGCTGCACAGGAGGTGTGACCGACTCGGGAAAAGTCACGAAGCTGCGACGTGCGAGTCTCGCGCTACCGGGACTTTCGAGCAAGCCACTGCAGCACCAGCTAGGGTTACTACTGCAGCCCTCTAGCTCGTTAGCTGTAAACGGTGTAGTATAGTGCCCTACTGGCCGCCACAGCCTACTCGCTCAGTCCGGAGCGCTTGCGGCTCCTAACCCATCAAACCCTTCTCAAAACAATTCAAACCAGTAGGTTTTTCGGTTTGTAACAATAAATTCTCGCAACCCGCACGCTTCGAGCGGCACGCACCGTCCAATCTTACCCGGTGTAGTTACGCACGGCCCACCAGCTTGTTAGCTGAAATGGGGGTGCACACGGACGAAACAGGGAACGACTAGGGCAGCCACGCCAGCTCGACGCAGGCAGCGTCTAAGTCTACTTCGGATTAGTTTGACCAGCCGCACCTTTGGTCGCGGTGCGTTCTATGAACGACGTAAACGTCGAAGCTCGTGCTCAGATCCGGTAGAATTTTTTCCCGACCACCGCACCCTCATCCCAATCAACGCCACAAAGAACTATCCGAACCCAATACAAACGACGAGACTGACAACATGACGTTGCCGGCACTCACCGAGATCTACGAATAACCAAGAGCAAAGCACCACCGAGGAGGTCAACAGAAATACTGTCGACGACGCAAAACTGCAGAAGGTAAAAGCAGCCATCGAAGCCTTTAAGCTACCCACGCTCTTCACTGAGAGACAGCTTAGTTCAGTACAAGGCGACGATGCACAGCTGCAGGAGGTCCTCAAGGATCCAGAGCATCCACAGAAGCTCCGCAAGCTCACCTGGGGCCCGGATCACTCCGCATACTACTGCGGCATCAGAGACGAGGTCATCAGTCTCAGGTCAGAAGTCTTCAATAACTTTCACACCTTGTCTCACCCAGGAGTCAAGGTCACAACCAAGCTGATCGCACAGCAATACGTTCGGCCAAACATGAGCAGGGACATCGCAGCACGGTGAAAATCTGCTTCTCCTGTCACCGAATAAAAATCTCGAAGCACAACAAGCTCTCACCCAAACAGTTCACCACTACCCTAACAGTTCACAAGGACAGGAGATTCGACCACATCCACATGGATATAGTTGGTCCTTTTCCCAGCTGTATGGGCTACACTCATGTGCTTACAATCATTGATCGCTACACCAGATGGCCAGAAGCTATCCCGATGGAGGACACAACAGCAGAGTCGGTCGCCCGAGCATTTTTTGACAACTGAGTCAGCCGTCACAGAGCGCCAGCAACCATAACAACGGATCAGGGGAGACAGTTTGAGTCAAAACTATTTACAGAGATTCTACAAATTCTTGGCATTAACAGAGATCGAACCTCGCCCTATCATCCAGCAACTAACAACATTGTGGAAGCGCCGCCAGCAGCCACACCATCGCCAAGCACCACTAACGAAGAAAATACTACAGAGTAGCACGACTTAGGTGAAGTACTGCACATCTTCGACGACTCACCACCTGACGATGACGTGACGCAACCACCTTCGTTACCTTCAGTAGCTGTGGCTCCTCAACCCTTAGGGGTCGGGGCAGCCCCAGACGCAACGGCAACACACTCCCACAATCCTCCCAAACCCAGCATCATCACCCACCAAGCTACCGTCTATCCCCAACCCAAGACTAAATGCACCAAGCACGTTCCCAACATCTTCTGCATTTAAGTAATCATATTTTGCACAGCGTAATTCAAAAATACAAAAAATACTCAAATAACTCAAAACCAAATGTAAAAACAAGTCTAAACAAAATGTAATACTCTAGCGGCAACCACTGCCATACCAAAATTGTTAAACATTCAAATTTTATGGAGTCAGATGCAGCGGGTTAGTATCGTAGATAACATTTTTATATTAACTAGATGTAAGCATTTTTTTATTCAAAGTTTATGGAGTCAGACACGGGTAGTCATAGGACAAATTCTTTTCTACAAATAATTATATATGCCAAAATAGCTAAAAAGTAATGAAAATCCCTTGTGGCATCTATTATTATAATAGGCGTATGGACTCAATTGTAATAATAGATGCCAAAAGGGATTTTGATCGTTTTCAGCTATTTTGATTAAATAATCTAATATTTTAATGTCATTTTAAGTTAGGTAATATTGTAATTTCTTAAATTATAAGAGAATGTAGCCTAAACAAATGTTTATGATGAATTGAGTCCATACGCCTATTATAATAATAGACGCCACAAGGGATTTTCATTACTTTTCAGCTATTTTGGCATATATAATTATTTGTAGAAACAGGAATGGACTAGTAAAAAAAAATTCAGAAATTCTGGGCTTTGGCACATGTTTTTGTATTGTTTGAAGGTACTTTTTCACACATTTCAGATTTCGATCCCAGCGAGCGAACCTTTTGAAAACTTGATTTTAAACATTAAATCATTCGTAGGATGCTTATAACCTATAGATATGACTTTAAGAGTATTTTTTTGAAAAATTGAGAAAATTTCAAGACGTAAATGTTCTATGTCCCAATAGTGAAAAATGCTTCCCTGAGGAGCTATGGATTTTTGAAAATCAGCAAAAAATGAAAAAAAACTGTTTTTACCAACTTTGACCCCCTGTAACTCTAAGATAATCAATGCAAAAAATCTAAAAAAATTCAGAGTAATCAGAGGCAACCTCCAGAACAAATTCTCAGAGTTATAGCTATATCTATTTTTCGGCCGGTCGATCTCACAGAGAATCACCCATATATATATATTATAATGGTCGCATATATAATACGCACGTTATCGCCTCTCCGGGCGTATACCGTATTTACCTTATTAATACTTATTCACACTGAGTAAGCAAGAGAGACAGAGAGAGCGAGAGAGTGCCTAATGCTAGGCCAGTATTAAGAGAGAGAGAGAGAGAGCGCGAGTCCGTCCGTCCGCGATGTTGCCGGCCCATCAATCACGCGATGCCAAATATGACAACGTCGTGACAAGGGCCGGAGCATCCTTCCGCGGCCTTCTATTCAGTATTGCGGTAGCGCCTGGCTTCTTTTACACCCGTACTCGTGCACCGCCCGAATCCCGTGCGACGACCGAGAGACGCCACCTTCGTCCGATCGCGACCGGCACCACACTATATTAGCTGACCCGATTGCGAGCCTGGACGACTGCAGCGATCCAGTTCAGTTCTGCAACCCCCCGGCACCGACGTGCGATGGTAAGTACTAACTCTCTCTCACTCTCGGTACTCGGGCGATCAAGCCCCATCTCTCTCTCTCTCTCTCTCTCTCTCTCTCTCTCTCTCTCTCTCCCTCTCTCTCTCTCCCTCTCTCTCTCTCTGCTATGCTGGCAAGACGAAAGCCATTATATTCGGCTCCAAGAGGAATGTCAATGATATTCACTCTTTGTCCTTGCCTGCCGTTGGGTTGCGGGACGGAGTAGTCGTACCCTTTAGTGATGAGGTTGTGAGTCTCGGTGTGACATTAGATAGTAAGTTAACGTGGAAGCCGCAGATAGATTCAAATTCGAAAAAAGTCAACAGAGCCCTATATAGTCTGCGGTTTATTAGGGACATCACAACTGAGACTCTCCGCAGAAGACTAGTTGAGACCTTAGTCCAACCACATCTGGACTACTGCATGGTGGTGTGTCTGGACGCGACGGACGAGCAGAGGACCCGTCTGTAGAGACTTAGTAATGCATGTGTGAGGTATATTTACGGAGTGAGGAGGGATGAGCGTATCACTCCCTATCGGAGGTGCCTGGGCTGGCTCCCCTCGGACTCACGTAGGCAGTACTTTACTGCCCTTATTATTTACAAAGCCCTTAGGATGCGTGAGCCGATGTACTTATATGAAATGTTTGTAAGGCATAAGCCCAGGCCTACCGAGAGGGGTGAGTTGAGAGAGCTTGACATTCCGAGGGTGTGTACTGAGGCTGGACTAAGATCCTTCCAGGTTCAGGGTGCCCGTCTTTGGAACTCGCTACCATCCTCACTGCGATCCCTTCCCTCCTATTCCTCTTTCCGCTCGGCGCTACGTTGGCATTTATTTCAGCTCGATCCATGATTGATTTATTTATTTTTTATTATTTTTGCGACGTGGTCCTATGACCTATAATAGTATTTTGACAAACTAGTCAGTTTTAACGTGCCAAAAAAAGGCAAAATTTTCGTGATAGGTCCTTGACCAAAATTAATCAAATGTATATTGTTTTTTTATGTATATATATATTTTTTGTTATATTTTTATACTTTTTTGCTTGTGCAAAATAAAAGGCATCTATCTATCTATCTATCTCTCTCTCGCAGTGTGCGGTGGAGCACACACGCTCGTACGATCAAGCACTGTACAAATTTCACTCTATAATATATGTTTTCTCTAGTTCTCGTTAATTCACGCGTGTTTATTTATTAGTAACCCCGTCCCCTGCCGTCTTCGTTTCGTGCATACGCACGGACACCACGAACCGGCCGAGCTGTGTTAATCACGAGGAGACAACGACGAGATAATAAACGTGACTGTACGAGTCACGGTTGTACACGACCGATTGCTACGGGAACAGTAATCGTGCCGTTACAATATATATATATATATATATATATATATTTATTTCAACGTGTGTGTGTATATATACATACACACACGCCCACATTTTCCGGTATAGTAATGATTCGACTAAATAATGTATAGTTCAAAAATATTTATAAAGCAGTTATTCTATATCGTTTATAAATAATATTATTGAAGCATACATTATTCATAAGCAAAAGCAATTACTACATAGAATAAAATGACTCTATCGCTCTACTCGAGTAAAATTGATTTTAGAATACAGGCTCTGTACTGCATATTCTCACACTGGAGATCTGTATGCAGGCAGGCCTCAAAAAAATATAAAAGAGAGAAATATAAATTTCTCTCTGTTGGCGTTTCGTCCTAGCTGTCAGAGTGGACTCCTCAGTAAGGCTCTGACAGCTTCCTTAGACGCCCGCCACTTCGAAGAGAAGCGGCATTTATGTGGTCTCGGCCTGCGTTTTTCTCTTGCAAGAGAGAACTCTAGCATAGAGAAAAAGGCAGGTCGCCACCTAGCGGACACTTATAAGAGCCAGTGTCAAAGTTTAGATGGTATGCGACTCTATCACTCGAAAGTATAGTACATAGAATAAAATGACTCTATCCCTCTACTCGAGTAAAATTGATTTTAGAATACAGGCTCTGCACTGCATATTCTCACACTGGAGATCTGTATGCAGGCAGGCCTCAAAAAAATATAAAAGAGAGAAATATAAATTTCTCTCTGTTGGCGTTTCGTCCTAGCTGTCAGAGTGGACTCCTCAGTAAGGCTCTGACAGCTTCCTTAGACGCCCGCCACTTCGAAGAGAAGCGGCATTTATGTGGTCTCGGCCTGTGTTTTTCTCTTGCAAGAGAGAACTCTAGCATAGAGAAAAAGGCATTGACACTGGCTCTTATAAGTGTCCGCTAGGTGGCGACCTGCCTTTTTCTCTATGCTAGAGTTCTCTCTTGCAAGAGAAAAACGCAGGCCGAGACCACATAAATGCCGCTTCTCTTCGAAGTGGCGGGCGTCTAAGGAAGCTGTCAGAGCCTTACTGAGGAGTCCACTCTGACAGCTAGGACGAAACGCCAACAGAGAGAAATTTATATTTCTCTCTTTTATATTTTTTTGAGGCCTGCCTGCATACAGATCTCCAGTGTGAGAATATGCAGTGCAGAGCCTGTATTCTAAAATCAATTTTACTCGAGTAGAGCGATAGAGTCATTTTATTCTATGTACTATACTTTCGAGTGATAGAGTCGCATACCATCTAAAAACAATTACTTTTTGACTAAAATGCATATCGCTTGTTTAGGGATTGTGAATAAACATTGTACATCATTTTTGCGCTTAAATATTTTTTTTATTGAGTTGCTTCAATTTTTTGAATTACTGTTTTCAGTTTTAGATAGAACTCTTTTCTTTTTACTTTGTACATTTTGTGAAGTTTGTAATTCAAAAGTTTTACAGGTAATAAAGGTTCATTATTTTTTTCGCTGTATAAAACAAGAAAGATAAGCATGAAGGGTAGGAAGCTTTTCGCTCTCTGAGAATTAGTGCGTAACGCGTATATATAATATACCTATACCGTGTGTCCCAGGTGAAACTGTCGATGCTGAGTGTGGGTGGAAAAAATTTCAGCATCAAAAACTATGGTGAAAAAATTTATGGGGGTGTAAGGTGATCCCGGCGACTGAGCGTGTGCAAGCCACATGTTTCGTATTCAAGAACGCTGCACTCAAAAAATTTAAAATTTGCAAAATTAATATTTTTTTGAGAAGGCACTTAATTCTACAGAAAAGGCTGAATTCAACAGAATTTGAATGACAAAAATCGAATGGTAACTTCTTGAGATAACGAGATTAATTTGATAATTCTCACTTGTAAGATGAGATTGACCCTTGATGACATCTTGACCCTCGACCCTCGACCCCTGAATATTTTAATCTTTACCTATATCTCGACCTATGACCTTCTTATTCTCCTCTTACCTCCACTTTCTATCTCGACCCATAAAGTCCACCGTCCTTCTAGCTAATTGACCTACCGCTTACTTTCACCCATAACTTTCATCACCACTTACCACCTTCACTCGTAGCTTGTACCGAACACCTATTCCCTGCAATTATGTCCTCGTTTTTTACTTATCACTTATACCTTCCACTTATAACTCCAATCGTGACTTCCACACTCCACCTATCTCCTACACTATCTACGTGAACCACACACACTTCATTGCTACAGTCATAACCACCACCCTTTACGCATAATCTGCAAATATGTTCACACTTTCTACCTAAACCTATCACCTCCACACATGAATTCCATGCACTACCTAGCATCTTTACTCGTAACCTCAAACCGCACCACCTATAATGTCGACCCATGAAGCGTACCGACTAATTAGCACCTCCACTGTCCATCTGTTACCGGCAATCCAGTTCTCCTACTCCACGTGTCACTTTCCTCTTCGACTTATGACTCCAATCATAACTTCTGACCTCCACCTATCACCCATGATTTTCAGCTTCTATCTATCAAATCTAGCCATGAGCTTCTAATCAACTTATTATCCTACACGGCCTCTACTCAACATCTACCATTTCTAGCTCTGAAATCTACCTTATACCGAGCACCTCTATCATCCATCTATTGCATTCAATCATGTCCTTCTTCTCCAGCTACCCCTACAACGTCCATTTATAAATACAATCGCGATCTCCACCCTCTACACATGATCTCTACCTATCTCCTACATCTATGACTTTCTGATTACACTTATCACTATCTCTGATCATGTCTTCCGACTCCCATTATAATCTATACATTCCACTTATGATACTAACCATAACTTTCATAATTCACCTTTTTCCTATTCCGTCCACTTATGCCTGCAATTATATCCTCATTCTCTCCCTATCATTTATACTTTTCACTTATGACTTTAATCGTGACCTCTACACTCCATCTATCTCCTATACTGGCCACCTATAACTACAGTCATGACCACCACCACCCTTTACGCATAATCTGAACACACGTAACCTTAAACCGCACCACCTATAATGTCGACCCATGAAGCGTACCGCCTAATTAGCACCTCCACTGTTCATTTGTTACCTGCAATCCAGTTTTCCTACTCCACGTGTCACTTTCCCTTTCGACTTATGACTCCAATCATGACGCCAACCATGATATAACGCCCACTATCAGCGTCACCCATGACTTCTGACCTCCACTTATCACCCATGATTTTCAGCCTCCATCTATCACATTTAGCCATGAACTTCCCATCAACCTGTTATCCTACACTTTCCATCCATACTCATGAAGTCTACCGTTTCCCTTCACCAACACTTCCACCCTCCAGATATCGCTTTTAATCATGATCACCAGCGTCCCACTAATACCTCTAATTATGACTTCTAACACTCACCAATCACGTACACCAATGGCCTCCACTGAACACCTGTCATTTCTAGCTATTACACCATCCATCTATTGCATTCAATCACCTCCTTCTTCTCCAACTATCTTTACAACGTCCACTTATGAATACAATCGTGATCTCCACCCTCCACACATAATCTCTACCAATCTTACACCTATGACTTTCTGATTACACTTATCACTATCTCTGATCATGTCTTCCTACTTCAATTATAATCTACACATTCCGCTTATGATACTAACCATAACTTTCACAACCAAACCTTTCACTTATGACTTCAATCGCGACGATTACTCAACTTATCCCTACACCGTCCACTTATTACTACAGTTAGTAACCACCACTCTTCACACACTCCTCGACCCATGAAGCTGACCATCTACCTAGCACCTTCTGCTGAGGGGGCGCTGAGGGGTGGCTGAGGGGGTGCGGAGGGGGTCAGATGAAGGGGGGGGGGGACGAGTGGGGGCAAAATGCATAAAAATGACCAAACTTTTGAAACGTTTCTTGGTTCTTTTGAGGGGGGGCTGAGGGGGGGGGGCGTGGAGGGGCGAAGTGGGCCAAATTGCAGCGCGGCTCTGTTGAATATTGTATAAATATTATACTCTTTGCTTGTTGTTCTATGAATTAATACTGGTCGCGCCATCTCTTGTATATATATGATTCTGTACATCGAGACAAGCGCGAGTCCGAAAACGCG
The DNA here is from genome assembly GCA_018906965.1 of Philotrypesis tridentata. Taxonomy (NCBI): domain Eukaryota; kingdom Metazoa; phylum Arthropoda; class Insecta; order Hymenoptera; family Pteromalidae; genus Philotrypesis; species Philotrypesis tridentata. Next base: position 54,577 of record JACCIB010000075.1, on the reverse strand, counting down.
AATACGCGAGTATGTAAATACACATATATAGATACACACTATAGAGAAGAGCGCTCGCATATACTGTACTCGCGCTCATTCTCTCTCTCGCTCGTAAGTCTCGGAAGGAGACAGTCGTGTCCGACGACACATCACACATTGTAATAAAGTTACTTATTATTAAAAACAACCTCACTAATTTTCCACCACTCCAACATGGTAGCAGAGCGTGGTTGGAAATTTTTTCTGCCGTACTGTGACTTTTTTTTAAAAAAGTGCAATAAGACATATTAAAATGTGCTAGTGAGGTGTGAGAGCCACGTGGAAAATACAAAAGTGTTCCAGTGAAAAATAATTGAACTAAGAAGAGTTCAAAAAGAAATATAAGTGAAAATAACAAATAAAAGTAGTCTAGAAGAGACTGATAAAAACATTTTTGTGAAAAATTGAAGAAAAAAGTGTGATGCGAAGAGATTACGGTCGGCACACATAAAACGTGTTTAAGTGACGTGATAGAGCACATGGAAAATTTTATGAATTTGCACAAATAATTAATGATCGAAGAAAATACGGAAACACTAAGTGAAAAAATTAGAAAAACAATTTTGAGAAAAGTTATAAAAATAACCAAAGAAGTTTGTGTTTTGAGAAACGAAATTTACACAAAAATAAGTGAATACGAAATGGCTCAAGCAAAAGTTGAAGATATAATTATACCAATTTTTGACGGTATAAATTATACCAGTTGGAAAACAAGATTAATGATCTTGCTTGAATATAAAGAATGTCAAGAGCAAATAAAAAGAGAAAGAATTGCCTCAGACACAGAAGCTGATTGGAAGAAAAAAGATCTCAAAGCACGTGCAATTATAACAAGTGCTATCTCAGATAAGCAGCTTGAATATGTAAGTGAATGCATAACAGCGTGTGAGATGATAAAAAGGTTTGACAAAATGTATATAACACAGTCAACAGCCTTACAAATGTTGCGAAGAAATAAAATAGAAGAAATCAAACTTAAAAGTTATAGAGAAATCGAAGAATTTTTCGTAGACTTCGAAAAAGCCGTAAATGATTTTAAAAGTGCTGGCGGTAAGATAACAGAAGCAGAAAAGATAAACTATTTACTTCGAGCACTACCATCAACTTACAGTTATATTGGTGATTTTCTTGATGTGATACCCAAAGAACAACATACGGTCGATTATGTTAAATCGAAAATAAAAGAAAAAAATTTACATAACATAGACAATAACAAAAGTGATAGCAAAAGCAATGTAAGCACTTTCAACACGAAAATAAAGGGAAATTGCTATAATTGCGGAAAATATGGCCACGCGCAAAAAGACTGTTGGACTGGACAACAGCAAGGTCAAAGCAGCAGCACTCAACCAAGTCGAAATCAGCGAGGAAGAGGTAGTCACAGAGGCAGCAACAGAGGCTTCAGAGGCAGAGGTCGAGGCAGAGGACAACATTCATCGCACAGCACGAAAGAGCAACACGAAGATTACGCGAGCGAGTCATGGTCAACGCAAGTATATACACCAGAGACAAATAAGGTAAATTTAGAAAGTGATTGTAACGGTAGCGAAAATCGAAAGAAAATCTTTTAGTTATTAGACAGCGGTTGTACCGATCACATTGTACGCGATGATAATTATTTTGAAAAGTCTGTTATTTTGAAAAAACCGATAGATGTCAAATTACCTAACGGTAAAACGCTCAAAGCTACAAAAGTAGGAAATATACAAATTTATTTTGAAAATTATTATAGTAAAAAATATGTAAATCTAAAAAATGTTTATTTTGCAAAAGACATAAAGCAGAACATATTAAGTTTTTCAAAAATAACTGCAAGTAATACGATAGTAGCTAGAAATGATAGCGCGAAAATTTATAACAATAATAGAGAATTAATTGTAGTTGCAAATAAAGTAAATAATTTATATTATATAAAAGGTTTTCTAGTGAATGAACAGAAAGAAAAATGTATAAATGCAGTAAAAATAACCGCGAAAGAAAAATGGCACAGAGCATTAGGTCATGTTAATTTTCAATACTTAAATAAATTAGTTAAAGAAAAATTAGTTGAGGGATTGCCAGATAAAATTGAAAACACTGATATGAAATGTGCAAATTGCATTCAAAGTAAAATGGCAAATGTACCATTTCAAAATAATCGAACAAAAACTTCTGAAATTTTAGAATTAATTCATACTGATTTAAATGGACCGCATCAAACGACTGGTTATGGTGGAGAAAAATATTTCTTAACTTTTGTCGATGATTACAGTAAATGCACGCGAATATTTTGTATTAAACATAAGTCTGAAACTGCAAGTTGTTTTATAGAATATGTAAATTTAGTTGAAAATAAGTTTAACAAAAGGGTTAAGAAAATACAGTGCGATAATGGCAAGGAATATTTGAATAAGGAAATTTACAATTTTATTAAGTATAAGGGAATAGAATTATTACCATGTCCACCGTACACGCATGAATTGAATGGTGTAGCGGAAAGATACAATAGATCAGCAATGGACATAGGCAGATGCTTACAAAGAGAAGCAAATATAAATAGGCGATATTGGCCTGAAATTATTAAAACGGTAGCTTACTTGAAAAACCGCACTATAGCAAATACTGTAGAAAATAAAACTCCTTACGAAATATTCTTTGGCACAAAGCCAAACGTTAATCATTTGAAAATTTATGGTAGTAAAGTTTTTGTCCGAATCCCAGAGGTCAAAAGACAAAGTAAATGGGATGACAAGGCAACAGTAGGAATATTAGTAGGTTATACAGAAAACGGTTACAGAGTTTTAGTAAATAACAAAGTTATTAACACGAGACATGTACAGGTTGTCGAAGAAGACACAAAAATAATTTGTCTTAACGAATCAGATGAAAAGCATGAAAGTTGTGAATCGGAAAATTCTGAAAGCGATTCAGAAGAATATGATAGTGTTGTCAGCAACACAAACAAAAATTTATTTATCCCTACTTCTTCTCTCGAGAAAATTAGAGATAATTTAATTACAGAAATCAATGAAAATGATATAAATAGTGAAAATGAAAACGAAATTAATTTGAAAGAACCGAGAAGGTCAAAAAGAAAGAAAAGTCCTGTAAATAGATACGGTGATCCTATAGCGCATTTTATTTATATTAATAACATCGATGCAAATGTACCTCATAAATTCGAGGAGGCGATAAATTCGAGCGAATCAAAACAGTGGAAAATTGCAATGAATTCAGAAATCGAAAGTTTAAAGAAAAATAAAACTTGGAAATTAGTAGAGAAGCCATTAAACAAAAAAATCATTGATGTCAAATGGGTATTTAGACGAAAAAACGATAATACCTATAAAGCCAGATTGGTAGTTCGCGGCTTTCAACAACGAGAACATATAGAAAACGTTTACTCACCCGTAGGAAAAATGCAAACACTTAAAATATTATTATCATATTGTTGTAAAAATGATTTGTTTATTGATCAAATGGATGTAGAAACAGCTTTTCTGAACGGTGAAGTAATATCAGAGGTTTATGTAAATCAACCAGAAGGCTATGAAGTAGGAAATAACAAAGTCTGTAAATTGCAAAAAGCATTATATGGTTTACGAGAAAGCCCAAGAGCTTGGTATAATTGTTTTCATAAGTACATGGAAAAATTAAATTTCGTGACAAGCAAACATGATTGTTGTTTATATGTAAATAATGCAATCAGAGATTCAATATATATACTAGTTATCGTAGATGATTTATTAATCTGTTGTAAAAATAGAAATAAAATAAATGAAATAAAATCAAAATTAATGGAAAATTTTGAAATGAAAGACTTAGGAAAAGTCAACCAATACATAGGAATAAACATTGATTATAATAAGAATGAAGGCAAAATGACACTAAGCCAAACAAAATACATTGAATCTTTAGCTGCAAAGTATAATCTAGAAAATGCAAAATTGTATAACACTCCTATGGAGACGAGTCTAAAATTAGAAAAAGCAACTGAACAAAATGAGTCAATAAAGTATAGAAACTTAATAGGAGAATTACTTTATATAAGTACTGGTACGAGACCAGATATCTCATATAGTGTAAACTACTTGAGTAGATTCCAAAGTTGTTATAATGAAACTCATTTCAAATATGCTATGAGAGTATTAAAATATCTAGTGAATACCAAAGATCTAAAATTAACGTATTTTAATAATTTAAAATGTGATGCACTAGATTGCATGGTAGACTCAGATTTTGCCGGAGACAATATAGATAGAAAATCCACAACTGGATATATTATAAGATATTATGGAAATCTGATTTATTGGAAAACAAATAAACAAAAAAATGTAACGAAATGTTCAACCTTTGCAGAATATACGGCTATGTCAGATGCAATAACCGAAGTAATATTTGTAAGAAATCTGCTAAGTGAAATGTTTAAAGAAAAATTCAATGAAAGAATAAACATATACGAAGACAATTCAGGTGCAATAGCGATTGCAAAGTTTGGAAATTATACAAAAAATTCAAAGCACATCGAAGTACAATATTACTACATTAATCAATATTATGAAAATGGAATAATCGATATTATAAAAATAAATTCAGAGTTAAATCTAGCTGATATATTAACAAAAAGTTTGAATAGAGAAAAGTTCACAAAACACAGAAAAGCATTAAATATACTTGAAAATTGTAAAAGCGACAAGACTGAATGTAAAAGCAAAGAATATAAATTTAAGGAGGCGCGTTGAATATTGTATAAATATCTTTGCTTGTTGTTCTATGAATTAATACTGGTCGCACCATCTCTTGTATATATATGATTTTGTACATCGAGACAAGCGCGACTCCGAAAACGCGAATACGCGAGTATGTAAACACACATATATAGATACACACTATAGAGAAGAGCGCTCGCATATACTGTACTCGCGCTCATTCTCTCTCTCGCTCGTAAGTCTCGGAAGGAGACAGTGTCCGACGACACATCACACATTGTAATAAAGTTACTTATTATTAAAAACAACCTCACTAATTTTCCACCACTCCAACAGGCTCAAAACAACTATATAATATAGTAAGATATATATCACCGAATAGCCGACAGAGGCGCTGTTACTCGCTGTTTCCAGCGGTTCAGTTGAGCGGGCTTGGCGAGGAGCAGACAAGAGCCTGGCTGTAATTCATAGTCGACCCTCACCCTTACCCTCACCCTCCAACTCTGGAGGGATCGTTCACATGGACACCCACATTTAAGAATGCCTCGCGCGAAAATTCGATTTTTTCAATTTTTGTTAAAAATGTTACTAAAATAAAAAACCAAGCATATAATAATAATTATTTACAAATAAATAAAATACCATTTTTTACAAATAAATAATTTTTTTACGTGAACATCAGCATCCGAGGCAGCAAACATTGTATATAATGCGTCACTGCGCTTCATATGCAAAGTTCTGAGTCTGATTCGATTATCTATAACACGTTTTAATATGTTCTATCTATATATCCAGAGTACGCAGTTTTTATAAATTTAATACTCATTTCAAAACTCGATTTACCTACTACTATTAATCAAACGAACAACAAAATTTCGTTTCGTATGACGTGATGACGGTCACTCAGGGTCAGATAGGAGTATAGGACTTTAGGACTACTAGCTCTTACAATGATAGTCTGTTATTGTACGAGCTTGTCCTCTCTGACCCGGAGTGACTGTCATCACGTCATACGAAACGAAACTTTGTTATTCGTTGATTAATAGTAAAGTAAATTTATAAAAAGTGCGTACTCTTGAAATGTAGATATCACATATTAAAAAGCGGCATAGGTAGGATTATATATATATAGTATAATGCGTCATTGCGCTTCATATGTAATGTACCGAATCCGATTAAAAGACTACTATATATATATATATATACACATACATTAGACTGTCTTAGACGGTCCCTGATGTCCGATTTGAACGAGATGGATTGGATTCCTATGTAGAATCACATAAAACGCAGAATAGAATTTTGCAGAAAATTGTAAGTTAATATTTAGAGGTCTTCAGAGCTAGTTAAAGTTCGTCACCTACATATTCGAAATGCTAGAATACAAGTGCAGCGTTTACCATCGTGCCTCCCTTTAGATTAAGGAAAACAATAAGATCGTAAATTTTTCGAGTACACGTGGACGAGGGGATTCGAGCGGCTCAAAATTTTGACCTGAGGAAGACCCGGACTCCGCTTATTTATGACTCCCTCGAAGTGAGGGTCGCAAAACAATAACAGATGTTTCATGTAAAATCGGCTTTCGTTAATAACAAATTTATTAAATAATGCATACCGCATTCATTTTATACAATTTTTCTCACGAATAACAAAATTTGAACGGTGAAAATCGGTCAATATGTAATGAAATTATGAAATTTTGTCTACTAGCATTAAATTCTAACGAAAAGTTCTAGAATTTTCAACGCACAACGGTAAATAATTAAAAATTAATACTTTTAACGTAAATACTCAAGGCATATTGTAAATTATATATTTATTTTTCAACGTGTAAAAAAATAATTTTTGGAGGAACTGCAGTATTTATAGTCGCTGGAACCAAGGGTACTATAAATCTCGGTACAAATCTATCCTACCGCGCGCGACGCCGACCGTCAGTAAATACCGTAGTTTTTAAAATTTCAAGGATTTCTGATACATCCGATTTTCGCGATTATTTTTGAGTGATTTGCAAAAGGCGCAGGTAAGCGCTCAAGGCACAAATAACTGAAAGTTTCAGGGTTTTCCGAGGGCTTTCCGGTATATAAATCATTTTAAGGATTTCTTAAATATCCGAATATTCGCGGATTTTCATTGCTTGGAATGGCTTCAGAAGAGCATAGGTCCAACTAAGCCCTCAGGGTACAAATATTTCGTCGCTTTCGAGTTTTCCGTTCAGTCAGAGAGTAACGTTCACAGTGTCGAGTTCGCTCCGAGGTTCACTTCAACTAGTGCAAAAGTTTTTCAGTGATTTTTCAAACATGCTACGGCAAAAATCAAAGTGGACTGTGGATGAAATATCTGAAATTCAAGGACGTAAGCTGCCCTCCAATAGAGATGTTTTAGGATGTTTTCTGTATTACCATAAGCATTCATGAAAAACTTTACGCGAATCTTCAACAATAGTGTACGAAAAAATCAAAATGTTTTGGGATGCTGCATGTATTCCAATGCGCAATAAAAGGGATATAGTGCTGCAAATTGAAAAACTATATCAAAAACAATATTTAAAAGTGAATTACGGATTTAAAAATCCCAGTGTCAACCAACGATCGAGAGAGCAAACATTCATGGACACAAGGACAACTTATTTGATGTTGCACACGGGCAAGCTTTGAGTGACCTGCAAAGTGAAAATGACAGGAATTTTTTACTTGCTCAAAGAGAAAAGGGTCGAGTTGGATACTTGCCATACACGGTGAATTCGGCGGAAGCAAGTAAAACTTCAGAGTCTGAAGGAGAGGAAAGCGAAGAACCATCAACAGTTACTAATCGTAAGTCCCACGTGATTTAAAAATTATTATTAAGGCGCGCTTTTTTTATTTCCGTGTGCGATCATTCGTTTTGCGCTATCGCTAATTGAAATTTGATTTTCAAGGCTAGCTTTTTGCATATTTAAAGTATGTGTCAAGAACAACAATTTACCAAAGTTTTAGCTTTAAATATTCAAAAGCAAAAAACCTATTAAATTTTTAAAAATTTGTACTTCTTGAGACTTTCTCTGATGCTAAGAACTGAGAGACGAAGTTTCCATTTTTTGAAAAATCGTAACTTGTTTGTTTATTAACTTTCGAAGCTAAAACTTCAGCCTAATGTTTAAACAAGTAAGAACATTAAGTATGCAAATAGCGAAATTCACAGGATAAATAGCTTTTGCGCTATCGCTGTTTGAATGTTCAAATGCGCCAGTACGTATAGAAAACATCGTATACGAAAATTGAAATGGCAATTGCACTAAAATAAACAATACTGCATGGCTCATTTTCTGCACATATCAAGTACTTGTGAATGAAAACATTTGGCCAAAGTTTAAACTTTAAAAGTTCATTAGTAAAACACCCACGAATTTTTAAAACACTACGATTTTCCATTCTCTCTCCGCTGTTAAGAGTTGAGAGACGAATTTTGCTTTTTTTGAAAAATCGTAAATTGTTTGTTTATAAACTTTTAAAGCTAAAACTTTAGCGAAATGTTTAAACAAGTAAGAACATTAAGTATGCCAATAGCGAAATTGGCAGAGTCAATAGTTTTTGCGCTATCGCTGTTTAAATGTTGAAATGCGCAAGTAGGTATAGAAAACATCGTATACGAAAATTGAAATGGCAATTGCACTAAAATAAACAGTATTGCACGGCTTGTTTTCTGCACATATCAAGTACTTGTCAATGGAAACATTTAGCCATAGTTTTAACTTTAAATGTTAAATAGTAAAACACCCACGAATTTTTAAAACACTATGATTTTGTTGTCTCTCCGCTGTCATGATTTTTCGAAACTTCCTATCTGAACTCTGAGCAACGGCGGAGAAACAGCAAAATAACGTAGTTTTTCAAAAATTCGTAAGTGTTTTGCTATTTAATATTTAAACTTAAAACATTGGCCAAGTGTTCGCTTTGACATTTAGTTGATATGTGCAGAGAATGAGCCGTGCAGTATTGTTTATTTAAGTGCAATTGCTATTTCAATTTTTGTATACGATGTTTTTCTACGCACTTGCGCACTTAAACATTCAAACAGCGATAGCGCAAAAACTATTGACTCTGCCAATTTCGCTATTTGCATGCTTAAAGTGTGCACTTGTTTAAACATTTGGCTGAAGTTTTAGCTTTAAAAGTTAATAAACAAACAAGTTACGATTTTTCAAGAAAAGCAAAATTCGTCTCTCAACTTTTAACAGCGGAGAGAGAATGGAAAATCGTAGTGTTTTAAAAATTCGTGGGTGTTTTACTATTTAACATTTAAAGTTTAAACTTTGGCCAATTGTTTTCATTGATAAGTACTTCATATGTGCAGAAAATGAGCCATGCAGTATTGTTTATTTCAGTGCAATCGCAATTTCAATTTTTGTATACGATGTTTTTCTACGTGCTTGCGCACTTAAACATTCAAACAGCGATAGCGCAAAAACTATTGACTCTGCAAATTTCGCTATTTTCACGCTTAAAGTGTGTACTTGTTGAAACATTTGGCTGAAGTTTTAGCTTTAAAAGTTAATAAACAAACAAGTTACGATTTTTCAAAAAATGCAAACTTCGTCTCTCAACAATTAGCAGCAGAGAAAGTCTCGAAAAATACAATTTTTTCAAAATTCATACCATATTTTTTGTTTAACATTTAAAGCTAAAACTTTAATAAAATTGTGTCATGGATAACTACTTGTTATGTGCAAATAATTTTTAGTTTAATTGTAATGTCTGTATGTGTGCTAACAATTTTGTACATATGCTGTAACTGCGAAAAATTTGTTTGCTTTAGGTATGACTTCAAATCTTAGTGATTATATTCTGTTTGAAGATGAAGATATCGAGGACCTTGTCAACTTTATTGATGACGATGAAGACAGCAACTATGTAGCCGATGTAGATTGCAAAATAAAAAGCAAAAAGCTAAAAGTCATGACACAGGACTTGACGCTAAGTTTAGATCGGGCGAAGATAAGTTCCCGCATGGCCACTCGCATTATAGCCGCTGTTTTGAATGGCCTGGGGATAGACATAGAAGATGTTGTTTTAAGTCCTCAGACATTAGAACGAAACAAAAATGCAGACAGGACTAATATGGCTGACGCTATTAAAAATAATGCGCATTTCAAATCGCAAGTGCTGATCCAGTGGGACGGCAAGGATTTAGCCGATACCGAATTTTTCAATAGTAAAGCGCATTATTTGCCTGTAATAGCGTCAGGCGTAGAGTCGCAGATGCTGCTCGGTGTGTGCAAATTGGACAGAGGTACGGGTAAAGCGCATGCGGAAGCAATCTTTGAATTGCTAAAAGATTGGCAATTGGAAAATCAAGTTGCCGGTATGTGCTTCGATACCACGGCCTCTAACACCGGCATCCACAGCGGAGCATGTGTGTTGCTCGAAAATTTGCTGGGTCGCAATCTGCTATATTTTGCATGTCGGCACCATGTATTCGAGCTTCTATTAGGAGCGGCTTTTGAAGACGCATTGAGCCTAAAAACGAATGGGCCCGACAATGCATTGTTTAAAGATTTTAAGCATGCATGGAACTCCATCGACGAATCAAATTATGCAAGAGCCTCAGACGATCTGAATATTGCTCGAAGACTGCCTGCCAAAGATGATATTATCATTTTCGCACAGCAGCCACTGGAGGTAAATTTAATAAAAATATTTAATTTTTTGAATGTATTATAAATTCAAGAAAATACTTGTAATACTTATTTTTGCAGATCAATAATTTTCCAAGAGGAGATTATAGAGAATTTTTAGAGCTGCTTCTCATTTTTCTTGGCGGAAAATCCAGTGAAGAAGTACGTTTTAAGGCTCCTGGCGCAATGTCACATGCCAGGTGGATGGCTAAAGCCATATATGCATTAAAAATGTACATGTTTCGAAGTCAATTTTCATTGACAACAGAACATGAAAATGGACTTCGAGAAATGTGCATTTTTATTGTCAATTTGTACGCCAAAATCTGGTTTACAGCAACCGATGCAGCATCAGCTCCGAGACGTGATCTCGAACTGTTAAAAACTTTGGTTTCGCAGAATTACTTAGGTGATTCAATGCGTGACAAAGTTTTAAACAGTTTCGTAAATCACTTATGGTATATAAGTGAAGCAATGATTGGATTGGCGTTTTTCGATAACGACGTATCAATCGATATTAAGAATAAGATGGCGAAAGCGATCGATACAGTCGAAGGAAATGCTGCCAATCTAATTAAACTTCAAGTCGAGGATGCTGATGTGCAGCATATTAAAAAACTAAATTTAGAGGACTTAGTTTCTGCAAACACCTTGCAGTTTTTTGAAAAGCTAAAACTGAGCTCTCAATTTTTAAAAAGCGACGCTTCAACGTGGAGTAATCGTCAAGATTATAAAAATAATTTAAAAATAATCAAGTCTTTGGAAGTAGTGAATGATCGAGCTGAAAGGGGAGTCGCTCTAACAAGCGAGTATCATTCAGTGCTTTCCAAAGATGACAATGTAAAGGAGAAAGTAATAAAAATTGTTAATGTTTATAGACAATTTTCTCCAGATTGTGTAAAAAAGTCATTAAAAAAATCATGCCATGACTTTATTGTTAATTATAGTAATTAGAAAACTCATAATTAATTGAGTAACAATTAAGTAATAATTAAATAATAATTAAATAAGTAGACTTAGATTAATTAAATGTATATTTACTTGCTTTTATGAAAAAAATCGATAAATATTTACTTGTTTTTATGAAAAAAATTAATAACAATGAAAAACAAGTAAATATTAAGCGATTTTTTTCATTCAAATTTTGTTATTTATGTTTTTTAAAATAAAAACACAATTTATTATATTATTTTGTAATAAATTATTAATAAACAATTTTGAATTAATAGTAAAAATAAACGACAACCTTCGGAACCCTCATTTAAAGGATTAGCGTAGGTCAACGTTTTTTGCTCGTGGAAAGTTGTCGAAGGGTCGTCGAAGGATCGTCGAAGGTTCGCCGAAGGGTTCAGGTTTATGACGACTCTAATCACCGAATGAAAAAACTTTCACTTGACTCGACGTACTTATTTCAAAAAGATTTTTATTTCAAACTACGTTTTAGGCTATAAAATACACGTTTTTTAAAAGGCTTTTCGTAAAATCGGATGCTCCATGAGCTGACTTAACTTGTGTGAAAGTTTCGGCCAAAAGAAGTAATATTAAGTGCCTGAAATAGACGTTCGAAAATCGAGAATTTTAAGAACTTTAACATTGAATAACTCCCGTAATTTTTACTTTTTTAAGAAAGTAACCGCGCATACACGTTCGTTATAACGGTACAAATGACCAGCTCTAAGCACAAGTATCTACTAATGTAACTTTTTGAGATAATAAATAATCGATATTTTCACGTGTTAAGTTTATGGAAGAATGAAACGGGCCTGAATACCTCTAAATATTAACTTACAATTTTCTGCGAAATTCTATTCTGCGTTTCTCATGAATCTACATCAGAATCCGATTCGTCCTGTTCAAATCGGATATCATGTACCGTCTGAGGCAGTCTAATATACATTGTAATTGGTTACTTTAAGGAGTTTCACAATTTTTATAGAAACGATCACCGCATACATAGTTTTACTCGGGATATACTCACCCAGTAAAATCTTTTTTATTTCTATGGAGTCTTTCATTAATGTATATCAATATTGGCACTTTGGAGTGTTTTGCCTCCTCAAAGTGCCTCTTAGTAAATAATCATACAAGAAGCTACTTAACCCATTTAACCCAAATTAACTATATAAATTAACTTAGCTATTATAATTATCACATTTCATATAGATCATTTACCTATTAATTAATTTTTAAAATATTAATCGGATATACCATAAATTGATATCCATGCGATAATGACAACTCATTGACCATGTTCTATGCCCAAGATTAACATATTTAGAGATACAGTTTCCACAAGGATAATTCATTGACGAAAAAGTCACCCAGACACTTGAACACCATCTTTGAGGAATATTCAGTTTTTTCAGAAAATTTAAATGTGCACGTAGTGATTGTTCGCGAAGATAATTTCTCGTCAAATTGGGGTCGTCCTGACACCTAGACATCATCTTCGAGGAATTTTTAGTTTTTTTGATTAATTATAATATGTACTTTGTGGATGTTCTGGAGAATGGATTTTCATCAAGCTAGGGTCATCCTGATACCTGGACATCATCTTCGAGGAAGTTTTTGTTTGTGTATTTGGTGGATTGTCTTGAGGATGGTTTTTGATCAAGCAAGGGTCATCCTGACACTTGACATTATCTATAAATTAAAATTTCCTTGAAGATGATGTCCAAGTATCAGGTCAACTCCAGGTTGATAAATAATCATCCCAAAGGAAATGCACGAAATAAATATTAGAATTATTTTAAAAAACTAAAAATTCCCTGAAGATGATGTCCAGGTGTCAGGATGACCACGAATTGACAAAAATCATCCTTACGGAAATGCACGAAACAAATATTGTAATTATCTGAAAAAACTAAAAATTCCCCCAGCATGATAAAATATCATCCTCAAGACCATCCACTAAATACACATAGTAGTTAATCGAATAAACTATAAAATTTCTCGAAGATGATGTCCAGGTATCAGGATGACCCCAACTTGATACAAAATCATCCTCCAGAATATCCACTAGGTATATGTAATGATTACCTGAAAAAACAAAAACTTCTTCGAAGATGATGTCCAGATGTCAGGATAAACCCAGATTGTCTGTAAATCATCCTCGAGAACAACTACTACGCGCATATTGAAATTTTCTGAAAAAACTAAATGTTCCTCGAAGATGATGTCCATGTGTCATGATGACCCCAACTTGATCAAGAATCATCCTCCAGAATATCCACTAGGTGTATGTAATTGTTACCTGAAAAAACAAAAACTTCCTCAAAGATGATTTGCAAGTGTCAGGATGACCCCATTTTGACGAAAAATCGTCCTCCAGAATATGTACGAAGTGAATATTCACATTATCTGAAATAATTGGAAATTCCCCGAAGAGGATGTCCAGGTGTCAGGATGACCCCATTTTGACGGGAAATCATCCTTGAGATCATGCACTATGTACGTATTGAGATTATTTGAAAAAACTGAAAATTCTGCGAGGATGATGTCCAGGTGTCAGGATGCACCCATTTTGACGAGAAAATATCCTCGAGATCATCGTCTGTGTACATATTGAGCTTATTTAAAAAACAACTGAATATTCTGCGAAGATGATGTCTAGGTGTCAGGATGACCCCATTTTGACGGGAAATCATCCTTGAACAATCCACCAAGTAAATATTATCATAACTTAAAAACATAAAAAATTCTGTGAAGATGTTCTATATGTGTCAGGATTAACCCATTTTGACGAGAAAACATCCTCGAGATCATCCTCTGTGTACATATTGAGGTTATTTGAAAAAACTGAAAATTCCGCGAAGATGATGTCTAGGTGTCAGGATGACCCCATTTTGACAAAAAATCGTCCTCCAGATTATGTACTAAGTGAATATTCACATTATCTGAAATAATTGGAAATTCCCCGAAGAGGATGTACAGGTGTCAGGATGACCCCATTTTGACGGGAAATCATCCTTGAGAACATCCACCAAGTAAATATTATAATAACTTAAAAACCTAAAAAATTCTGTGAAGATGATGTATATTTGTCAGGATGAACCCATTTTGACGAAAAATCATCCTCCAGAAAATCCACTATGCGCACATTGTAATTTTATGAAAAAAACTAAAAATTCCCTGCAGATGATGTCTAGGTGTCAAGATGACCATAGTTTGACGAGAAATCATCCTCAAGATCATCCACTAAATTCACAGAATGGTTAATGAAATTTGCCGAAAGGAAATTTCGCGAAGATGATGTCTAGGTGTCAGGATAACCCTAGATTGACGCAAAATCATCCTTGAGATCATGCACTATGTACGTATTGAGGTTATTTGAAAACACTGAAAATTCCGCGAAGATGATGTCCAGGTGTCAGGATGCACCCATTTTGACGAGAAAATATCCTCGAGATCATCCTCTGTGTACATATTGAGGTTATTTGAAAAAACTGAAAATTCGACGAAGATGATGTCTAGGTGTCAGGATGACCCCATTTTAACGAAAAATCATCCTCGAGAATATGTACTAAGTGAATATTCACATTATCTGAAATAATTGGAAATTCCCCGAAGAGGATGTCCAGGTGTCAGGATGACCCCATTTTGACGGGAAATCATCCTTGAGAACATCCACCAAGTAAATATTATCATAACTTAAAAACATAAAAAATTCTGTGAAGATGTTGTATATGTGTCAGGATTAACCCATTTTGACGAGAAAACATCCTCCAGATCATCCTCTGTGTACATATTGAGGTTATTTGAAAAAACTGAAAATTCCGCGAAGATGATGTCTAGGTGTCGGGATGACCCCATTTTGACGAAAAATCATCCTCCAGAAAATCCACTATGCGCACATTGCAATTTTATGAAAAAAACTAAAAATTCCCTGCAGATGATGTCTAGGTGTCAAGATGACCATAGTTTGACGAGAAATCATCCTCAAGATCATCCACTAAATTCACAGAATGGTTAATGAAATTTGCCGAAAGGAAATTTCGCGAAGATGATGTGTAGGTGTCAGGATAACCCTAGATTGACGCAAAATCATCCTTGAGATCATGCACTATGTACGTATTGAGGTTATTTGAAAACACTGAAAATTCCGCGAAGATAATGTCCAGGTGTCAGGATGCACCCATTTTGACGGGAAATCATCCTTGAACAATCCACCAAGTAAATATTATCATAACTTAAAAACATAAAAAATTCTGTGAAGATGTTCTATATGTGTCAGGATTAACCCATTTTGACGACAAAACATCCTCGAGATCATCCTCTGTGTACATCTTGAGGTTATTTGAAAAAACTGAAAATTCCGCGAAGATGATGTCAGGATGACCCCATTTTGACGAAAAATCATCCTCCAGAAAATCCACTATGCGCACATTGCAATTTTATGAAAAAAACTAAAAATTCCCTGCAGATGATGTCTAGGTGTCAGGATGACCCCATTTTGACGAAAAATCATCCTCCAGAATATGTACTAAGTGAATATTCACATTATCTGAAATAATTGGAAATTCCCCGAAGAGGATGTCCAGGTGTCAGGATGACGCCATTTTAACGAAAAATCATCCTCCAGAAAATCCACTATGCGCACAATGCAATTTTATGAAAAAAAACTAAAAATTCCCTGCTGATGAGGTCTAGGTGTCAGGATGACCCCATTTTGACGAAAAATCGTCCTCCAGAATATGTACTAAGTGAATATTCACATTATCTGAAATAATTGGAAATTCCCCGAAGAGGATGTCCAGGTGTCAGGATGACCCCATTTTGACGGGAAATCATCCTTCAGAATATCCACCAAGTAAATATTATAATAACTTAAAAACATAAAAAATTCAGAGAAGATGATGTATAGGTGTCAGGATGAACCCATTTTGACGAGAAAATCATAATCGAATTTAGATATCAAAAATCGATGATTTTTTATTATTAAGGATCTTGTTGATATCAGTTTTGCATTAGCGTATGAGAACAAATTGGTTATTGCAATAGGATATTTATTGAAAAGGTTGAAAACACGAATATCATTCAGCTCATTGCTTAGTACAAAGTTGATGTTATCACCCAAGACCTTGGTATTTACATTGAGAACATTATCTTGAGCTGGAGGCGATGGACTTCCACTAGCACAATCTGTAATTTCATTTAAGGAAATGGGATCATTTATAAGCATTGACGTGTTGTAATAAAAAATATTGCTATGCATTTACTTTTATAACATGTCGATGCTTAAAGCTGATCCTATTTTCTTACATGAAATTACAGCCCGTGCTAGTGGATGTCAATCGCCTCCAGCTCAAGATAATGTTCCCAATGGAAATAACAAGGTCTTGGGTGATAGCATCAGATTTGTAGTGAGGAATGAGCAGAATGATATTCGTGTTGTCTACCTTTTCAATAAATATCTCATTGCAATAACCAATTTGTTCTCGTACCCTAGTGCAAAACTGATATCAACGAGATCCTTAGTAACCTCTAAATAAATTTGTAGGTTAACTAGGTTTAAATTTATCTACATTTACCTATGTGAAAATATCAAAGTGCTTGGTGACAATATAAATTTTTTCAATAAATAATGAGTCCAATGATTTTCAAGTTGTCTACCTGTTCAATAAAAGTCCTATTGCAATAACAATTTTACTCTCATACCTTATTGAAAAACTGATATTATCACCGAGCCCCTTCGTATTTGCATTCATATTATTTTCAGCTGAAGTTAATGGATTTCCACTGCTACAAGTCGCAGTTTCATATCAAGAAATCGAATAAATTTTAAGCATTGATATTTTATGAAAGGAAATGCTGTGCTCTTTTTGTACATATTAATTGATCACTGCGACTAATTAATATATACAGACTTAGCTATGCATTTGCTTCCATAACATGTGAATGCTTAAAATTTATTTGAGATCTTAATATGAAACTGCAACTTGTAATAGTGGAAATCTATTAACTCCAGCTGAAAATAATATTATCAATGCAAATACGAAGGGGCTCGGTGATAATATAAATTTTTCAATAAGGTATGAGAGTAAAATTGTTGTGGCAATAGGACTTCTATTGAACAGGTAGACAACAGGAAAATCATTATACTCATTATTTAGTGGAAAAATTTATATTGTCACCAAGCACTTTGATATTCTCATGTAGGTAAATGTTAATAAATTTAAACATAGTTAACCTACAAATTTTTTAGAGGTTACGAAGGGGCTTGTTGATATCAGTATTACACTAGTTCTGTACATATTACTTAGTCACGTGTCACACTGATCAATTAATATGTACATAAATAGCACAGCATTTCTTATCATAACTTCGAGTGCTTCGAGAATTCATCATGGGCGCTCCTAGATTAACTTCAGAGCATACAACCGATTATGGTACTGAGTAGCTAAGTTCAAGCAATAGAAATTCATTCAAGTATAACTCGCGCGCTCCGTCTATCTAATGAATTTATTTATATTTTCTGAAAGCAAGTAACAAGAAAAAAAGCATGTATATCTGACAAATATTTGAGTGGTGCAATACTTGCCATGAAAAATGAAAAAAAAAACTATTTCTATTTTTTGACAACTTATTTATATCTTTCAAATGCGAGGACTTTTTGTTTATTTTTACATGCATTTTTAACAAAAGTGACTAGTGAAGTATTTATCTTGCAGAAATCGACTGCGATTCAGACAATTTCTTTGCATACTTGTTAGTTGCTTTAAGAAAATATAAATAAATTAATGAGATAGACGGAGCCAGCGAGTTATACTTGAATGAATATCTATTGCGTGAACTTAGCCACTTAATACCATAATCGCTTGTATGCTCTGAAGTTAATCTAGGAGCACTCATGATGTACTCTTGAAGTCCAACACTGACCACAACAAATCAACTAATTAGAATGGAGCACGTGCGCATATATATAGTAGGACAGTATTAACCATCGAAAAAAAATTTTTTTTGGAAAGCCGTGAAAATTTCATTATTTAAGCAATCATAATGAAACTGCTTGTATTTTAAAGTGTTTATCGAGAACTTCAATTTAAGCTATTGGACTCTGGAAAATATTATTTTTTGATCTCACAAATCTATTGTTATTAAGACATGTATTTTACTCAAGTTTTTTTGCGGTGTGCACGATTGTAAGAGTTTGGGTTGATGAAATCAAAAGTTTAATATCTCATTTTACTCTTTAGAACCTGCACCACAAACTAAGCGATAATCCCAATGTCTCCTAGTGGTCTTTCAAACACTCAGAGAAAACAAAATTTTCGCGCACAGACTGAAGATAGATGAGACCGTTCGGCTCAAAACCTGGAAGTGAAATCCTGGCCAACAGCTCCAAATTGTTTACTACATCTCATTAAGTATAAAGTTCGTAGAGTACATTGCTTCAAACTATTTCGAAAGAAAATTGAAGTTTCAGTGTTATTTTACTGAAACTATCTTGATCTTCATAAACTCTAAAGATAATTAAACCAACTTTCATTTCCCCGAGAACGATATCCTTAGAAACATAATTATATTTTTTACATAATTAATGTTGAATCTCCTTAAACTGACAATATATACTAGCAGTTCGAGGAGTTGGCAGTTTGAAGAGCTCTTCAAACTGACCAATTTAGAAGCGGCCCTTTGAAGAGTTCCTCAAACTGCCGGATTTCTCTTCAAACTGACCAAAACTCAAAAAAATTCTCCTCAAAGTGACCGATTCCAATGAATATATATATATATGGGTGACAGGAATCGCCGACACGTTTGAAAACTGAATGTATCAGAGTCTTAAACGATGAAGGAGGGTCCGTGGAGTCCATTGCACTTTTTACTTTTTCTCAAAAGTTATTTTCCAGCCCTCTCCGTCAATTTAATCGTTCAAATGGAAAATAACATGGGGCAAACAGGCGTTTTTCGTTTTCTTAAAATATCTCTGTAAATAATAATATTTCGGTATTCATCTTTTCAAATGTTATTACTGAGTTGTGGACAATTGCTTAGGAAAAATCGGATTTCCAAAAAGTTAATAACTGTAAAAGTTAACAGGTGAATTTTTAGTCAAAAATGCTGGTTTTTGAAGGCTCTTTAAGGCATCATAGAGAGCTTCTAGAGCACTGTAATTTGGACACAACACTGGTATACTCATGAACAAATGATTGATGAAAAAATTTTTGCAAGAAGTATTAATAACAGTGCAAAAACTCAAGTAAAAGTGACGGCTTCACTTAGAAAAAGTAGGTCAAATCTGTAAATTTTTTTCAAGGGATCCTCTCTTCCTGCTGCACAGAAACAGAACACGTGTTTGACGAAAACCGTCGTTCTCGGTTCGGTCACTTTTTTTCAAAGTAAGAACTACGAGTACATAGGAAAACCCATGAGCCAACCCTGCCATAAAGTGACCGTCCTATATTTACGATTAGGAGAGCCTGTCATAATGAGGCTGATTGTTCCATTTGACTTCTCGTTAAGTTTTTCAGCTATTTCGCTTCTCTAGGTCAAGCATTGCTACGGAACCTTGCAATCGACGGAGAGGGCTAAAAACGAGGGTTTACTTTTTGGAAAAAGTAAAAAGGGCAATGTACTCCACGGACCCTCCTCTATCGCTTGAGACTCTGAGGCATTCAGTTTTCAAACGTGTGGCCGATTCCTGTCACCCTAATATATGTGTGTGTGTGTATATATATATATATATATATACTAGGGGGTACCCCCTGCTCGCTCCGCTCGCCAACCCCCATAGCTTCAATTTCTAATTTTTCGTAGACCTTCAACTTCATCATTTCACATCATAACTATTTCACGTTCATCCTATATTTTCAATCATGACCTTCACCTTCTAGCTATGACGTAATCCCTATACAACCCTCCATCGAACCTGTGACTTTGAGCTTCCACATAATCTCCAACCATAACCTCCAACATCCACCTACTGTATGAAGTCATGATGCGCCTATTACCCTTGACCTATTATCTCCAATCACATACCATAGGCTCCATCGATCATCTCCACCCTTCACCTATCGTTTGCGCCCTCCACCTACCGCCTCCAATTATGTTCCCTTCACTCTCCATCTATTGCCTCCAGCCATGATTCCTTCATCTTTCACTTACCGCCTTAAATTCATATCCCCTCACCATCCAGCTTTTATCTCCGCATATTATCAATACCCTCAAGTAATCATTTTCAATCGTAATATTTTTATGCTCCTTTTATGCATTCTTCAACCCTATATAAACCTATGTAATCCCTATGTAATCCTCTATCTATCACCTTCACCTATGACTTTGAGCTTCCACCTGTCATCTCCAACTACAACCTCAAATATCCACCTATTACACTAAGTCATTATCCGCCTATCATCCTTGACCTATCATCTTCAATCAAATCCCTCAGCCTCTCTCTGTCGTCTTCATCCTTTACCTATCGTTTCCACCCTTCTCCTATCGCTCAGATCCACCACCTACCGCATCCCATCATAATTCCTTCACTGTCTATGTATCGCCTCCACTCATGATGCCTTCACCCTTCACTTATCGCCTTCAATCATTATCCCTTCATCCTCCAGCTCTTATCCCCGTATATTGTCAACACCCTCAAGTAATCATTTCCAATCATAATATTTTTATGCTCCTTCTATCCCTTCAACCGTAAGAGAGATAAGTGCCCTTAGAACCTCCAACCTTCACCTCTTGTATGTACTTGTTACCTTCAACCTCCACCTATGATTATCATGTTTTACCTATCACCTTTACAACTTACCAGCTTCCACCTATCACTTCCAATCATGACCTCTTCACTTCCACCTATTATTTCTACCTCTAGGCAACAGTAAACTATCATTTCAAATTCTAACGATTTTATCGTCCTATCACCCTCCAACTATTTCTTCCATTCGTGTCCTTTACCCTATACCTTTGACCTTCAACATCCACGTATAACCTCAACCTATCACCGCCAGTCATGATCTAGAGCCTCTATCTATCGCTTCCAATAATGTAGAGCCTTCAAAAATCGCTTTTAATTGTGTCCTCCAATCTCCCTATGTAGCTGCTGAACCCCACCCCTCTACCATAACGATTTCACGCTCCTCCTATATTTTCTATCATGACCTTCACCCTCCAGTTATGTCGTAATTCCTATATAACCCTCTACCTAACACCTTTACTGTCGACATTGAGCTTCCACATATTATCTCCAACCATAACCTCCAACATCAACCTATTATATTGCATTAAGTCATGATGCGCCTATCACCTGTACCCTCGACCTATTACCTCCAATCATATACCTCAGGCTTCATCGATCATCTCCAGCCATTACCCATCGTTTCCGCCCTCCACTTACCGCCTCCAATTATGTTCCCTTCACTCTCCATCTATTGCCTCCAGCCATGATCCCTTCACCCTTCATTTATCGCCTTAAACCATTATCCCTACACCGTCCAGCTTTTATCAACACCCTCAAGTAATCATTTCCAATCGTAATATTTTTATGCCCCTTCTATCCATTCATCTTGCCCCGAGAACCTCCACCCTTCACCACTTGCATAACTTATTATCTTTAACCTCCCCCTACGATTTTCACGTTTTACCTATCACCTTCACAAATGATCTGGAGAATCCACCTATCACTTCCGATCATAACCGTTTCACTTTCACCTATTACCTCTGCTTATAACCCTTTACCTATCACCTTCACCTATGACTTTGAGCTTCCCCGTATCATCTTCAACCATCACCTCAAACATCCACCTATTACATTAAGTCATGATCCGCCTATCACCCTTGACCTATCATCTTCAATCGCATTCCTCAGCCTCCCTCTCTTCACCCTTTACCTATCGGTTTCACCCTTCTCCTATCGCTCAGCTCCACCACCTACCACCTTCAATCATAATCCCTTCACTGTCCATCTATCGCCTCCAATCATGATGCCATTACCCTTCACTTATCGTCTTTAATTTTATTGTTTTTTCTCTTCATTATCTCTTCATCCTACAGCTTTTATCCCCGCATATTGTCAACACCCATAAGTACTTACTTAGCACTTTCACCCTCCACCTATTGCTTCCATTCGTGCCCTTTACCCTATACCTATGTCCTTCAACCTTCACGTACAACCTCGACCTGTCATCACAATCCATGATCTCGAGCCTCTATCTATCGCTTCTAATAACATACAGCCTTCCCAAATCGCTTTTAATTGTATTCTCCAATCTCCTTATGGCCTCCAGCCTCCATCTATTGGCTTCACCCTCCCACTATCGTTTCCAACTTTCTCCTATCACCTACATCCTCCACCTGTTGCCTTCAATCATGATCCCTTCAACTTGCACTTACAGCCTTCAATAAAAACTCTTCACTTATAATTATTTCCTTCTCATGTTGTAACCTCTATGTAGCACTCTATCTATCACCTTCACATATGGCCTTGAGCCACCACCTATCATCTCCAACAATGTATTCCTATATATATATATATATATATATATATATATATATATATATATATTAGGGTGACACGTTTCCTAAGCTATCACTGAAATGGTTTATGGCAAAACCTTAAGTTATTCTTTAGGAACATCCAAGCCCAACGCACTTTTTCTTTTTCTGATTACTCAATTTTTCCCCGTGTTCCATCGACTAAAAAGATTTCTTAAATCTCGTGACCTGGTGAAGCGATGTGACGGAAAAAATTAACGAGCAGCCAAGTTGAACAATATATAGCATTTCCACAGATTATTTCGGTATTGTTACATTTATGGTAGGGTCAGCTCTCTCTCGCTCTCGAAGAGAGGCATCGCGAAGGGTGAGCCTCGGCGTTTCCTTCGAAAATACTACTCCACCATGTGTCTCGACACTAGGACGGACGACGGTAGGCAACCATGTGTTGAGTCCCTGCGCGGTGGGACGTTAGGGCCAGTTAACTTTGTACCGAAAAAAATTTTACTACTTTCACCCCCCACTTTTCCGGAGTATACTTGTTCACTTTAAGTCAATGTTTTACACTGTTCTTAATAAATTTTGTACAAAATTTTTCTTGATATGGCTTTTTAATGTGTGTCGAAAGGTTATGGCAAAATTTCAGAGCTCTAGAAGCAGTGCAAGGGGCCTTAAACGGCGTTCAAAAACTCAACTTTTTCGTTAAAATTGCACCTGTTAACTCCTTTAATTATGGATATTTTTTCATCAAACTTTTTGCTAATCTATTGTCATTGACTTAAGGAAGAGATGTATGCAAAAAAATTCCGAAAAACTTGCATAGTTTCGAAGTTATGGTGAGATAAAAGTTCGACCCACATTTTGCATGTAATTTCAAATAGAAAATCTAAAGTGCAATGAAACATGGGCAAAAATTGAGTTATCAGAAAAAGGAAAAGTGCGTTGGGCTTGGATGTTCCTAAAGAATAGCTTAGGGCTTTGCCGTACACCATTTCAGGGATAGCTTAGGAAACGTGTCACCCTAATATATATATATAGAGGAATACATTGTTGGAGATGATAGGTGGTGGCTATATATATGGTGGGTAGAGGGGGGTTCCACCTCGCTCTGTTCACCAACCCCCATTGCTTCAGTTTTTAACTTTATATTTTGGTAATGTTCTGATATAATTTACAACAACAATTTCATACATGACTTCCATGCACACCTAGCACCTTTTTCAAAATATCTACCTATCTCCAACATCAATAACATTCTGATTCCGCCTGTCCCTATCTCCAATAATGTCTTTCTTCTCCAATAATATCTATACGTTCTATTAAATTATTATAAATGTTAACATTCTAAGGAATGAGGGGGGGGGGGTTCGTGAGGGTGCGGGAGAGGTGAGGAGACGATGAGGGGGGGGGGGGGGGAAACCGTAAAAATAACCAAACTTTTGAAACGTTTCTTGGTCATTTTGAGGGGGGGGGGTAGAGGGGAGGTATGAGTGGGCGGGAGGGGGGGCAAATTCCACCTCAGCCCAAAACAACTATATAATATAGTAAGATATATATATAGATATAGATTTGATTTTAAAAACGTAATTACTATATAATATAGTAAGATATATATATAGATATAGATTTGATTTTAAAAACGTAATTACTTATTTATATTTTTAATTTATGGAAAAACTTTTTGTTCTAGTAACTTGTCTTCATATGATTTAAAAGATATTACCATATATGTATTTTTTGTCCACTACTTATATATTTTATGGCTAAAATTAGTATAATTGATTATTTATATTTTTAATTTATGGAAAAACATTTTTTTTCTAATAACTTTTCTTCTTTTGATTTAAAAGATACTAAAATTAATATGCAATTCAAATTTTTGCGCCAATCATAATAAGTTATATTTTATTTATTTGCAAATAATTATTGTATTTATTTTAGTAACTTTCTAGCTGAAATATTCGAATTTTCGCATGATTCAAATTCTGGACTTTTGGTGAAGTCTGGACACCATTCTTAAATGCGGGCTTCCAATTAATGGCCCCTCAAGAGTTGGTGGGTGAGGGTGAAGGTGAGGGTCGACCAGAGGTGACTAGGGCTGGAATTCATAGTCGACCCTCACCCTCACCCTCACCCTCAAACTCTTGAGGGGCCGTTACATGGAAGCCCGCATTTAATAGAATGGTGTCCAGACTTCACCAGAAGTCCAGAATTAGAATCGCATTATGTGCAAATAAATAAAATACTATACTTATTATAAATAAATAATTTTTTTATGTGAATTAAAACTACGATAAATGTATAATATCATTACTTGATTGGCACGAAAATTAAAAATAATTACTAAAAAATAATTACTAAAAATAAATACAATAAATACAATTATTATTTGCAAATAAATAAATTACAACTTATGAATAAATAATTTTTTTACGTGAATTAAAACTACGATAAATGTATAATATCATTACTTGATTGGTGCGAAAATTTGAATTGCATACTAATTTTAGTATCTTTTAAATCAAAAGAAGAAAAGTTACTAGAATAAAAATGTTTTTCCATAAATTAAAAATATAAATAATCAATTATACTAATTTTAGCCATAAAATATATAAGTAGTGAACAAAAAATAAATATATGGTAATATCTTTTAAATCATATAAGAAGACAAGTTACTAGAACAAAAAGTTTTTCCATAAATTAAAAATATAAATAAGTAATAAGACGTTTTTAAAACCAAATCTCACAAATATACTAACATTTGCAAGCTATACGTTTTAAAAACGTTTTAAAGCCATTTTGTGCTATCACGAACGTGAGGTTATCGTTTGAATTAAAATTATAAATCATTATCTACTTAACTTTTTCGCATAATTTATTAAAAACATTATTAAAAATCATAAAAAGTAAAATGCGAGTTATTGTTCACAATATATGTCACTCAATATAAATCACAATATATCTATAATCATTTAATCATTTTTTAAAAATTTTAAATTTGTATTATGAACAACAAGAAAACATAAAAGACTACCTATGCCGCTTTTTAATATGTGATATCTAGATTTCAAGAGTACGCACTTTTTATAAATTTACTTTAGTATTAATCAAACGAATAACAAAGTTTCGTTTCGTATGACGTGATGACGGTCACTCAGGGTCAGAGAGGACAAGCTTTTACCATAACAGACTGTCATTCTTAAATGCGGGCTTCCATGTAACGGCCCCTCAAAAGTTTGAGGGTGAGGGTGAGGGTGAGGGTCGACTATGAATTCCAGCCTAGAGAGATTGACAGAGAGCGGGGTTTTCGTACGACCAGGGTCGACTATGAATTCCAGCTCCTTGTCTCTTACACTCTTACTCCCTGGCATATACGCATACAGCGCTAAATAATACAGAACGCAGCATTACTTACTTCACAGACCAATATGGCGCTAGCTCCTTTCCATTAGTGCTATGTGAAAAATGAAAAAAATGAAAATGAAAAATAAGTAAGGATAACTGGATAAGGATAAATATGTTCGAAGACTTAAACTAATCTTCGAACACATAGACATACTAGTATGTCTAATATATACACTCGTATATGCGTGAAGAAAGTAACTTAAACAGTCCTCTGAATTCTGATGGCGCCACTGCCTAATTAGCTATATAAGGCAAATCAATGGAATAGAATATAGAATCCAGTTTCTCTTCAATTTACCAGGGCATTGTAATTTTTAACAAAAATGGTTTACGACAATCGTCATCGAACCTTACTACATGCAATAATGCAGGGCGGAATAGTAATCGAGCAGGATGTCTCACTTTTATGCACAAAAATTTTTGGTAAGCGCGTTTAAAAACATAATTTCTGTGAATTCGTTTCGTATTTGTATATAGGTATACACGCATTATCAAGATTTAGTACAAATCAACAAAAGGCAATGGAATTAAGTCTATCCTTGTACTTAAATGAAAAATTTCAACAAAGATGTATTCAGTTATACTTAGTTTTTTTAAGATTACAGTAATACTCGTGAATTGTCGTATGAAAGTAATGCATATTCTTTTTTTATAGATGAGAGAATAAGTGTAGCAGCAGTTGCAGTGCATATCAATGACAAATTGGCTCCTTTAGCTATGGCAATGAAATCTGGAATATGTGAAATGAGTGGGGATAGGTATTGGTCCATTGTTGGTACAACTCATGATGAATCAATTACGTAAAAACCCTTCTAGATACACTTAGTTTAAATAAAAAATTTGCTCTTTAAAATGTAAATGACCATAAATTTACTTATTAGAATTCCATCGCAATTTAATGCTGGCCAAAGAGCATTTTTGAGAGAAATTTACTCTGAGATTATAAGTTCCGATGATGGATGTATTTCTAGCACAGATTGTCTTAACATGTCTAACACACTAGATGCCAGGCTATCAATAACTGATGCCGATATATTTTTGAAGCACTTGACGAAAGGAAAATGGGTATTAATTAAGGTTCTAAGGTTTTTTTATTACATTATCCATGAAAATTATACTATTTTGCACTTTTAAAAAGAAAAATTATTTTTTAAGAATGGATATGTGTACATGGGGGTGAGAAGCATTGTAGAAGTTATGCCATATTTTAGAGCTACGTATCAAGATAATTTTCATAACTGTACTTTATGCAGAGAAATTGTTTTTCATGTAAGCAACACACAATTTTCAAAATTAATTTATTTGAAATTATGTTTTACAAATAAACTCTTACAATGCAGGGACAAAAATGTGAATTCTGTGATAAAATTTTCCATTACTATTGCTTAGCAAAATATGCAAGTATGCAGAAAGAAAGTAAATGTCCGCAATGCAAGCATACTCTAGACACCAATAATATTGGTTTCATAGCAGGTATGATTCAACACTAGTATTTTTTTTACATTAGAAAGATTATTTATGTTGACAATAATTATTTTTTAGATGAATTTGATGTTTATCAAAATTCACACGAAAATATAGAAGAAGCAATGGATGTGCCTGAAGATGATCATCAAAATGGATATGATAATGTTATTGAAGATTCTCCACCAACAAGGCGATCTTCAAAAAGAACTAGGACTCGTTCAAAATAAAAGAAGTATATGTTATAAAAATAGTAAAATTTTTATTTTCTCAATATAAAAATGATGTTTTATTTACATATAATTTGACTATATGGGGATGTCACTTCCACTGTTGACTTTTTTAATTTCAAGAATAGAAAAAAATTCTAATTCCAATCGATGTAAGTATTGATATAATGATTCACTGAGCTAATGAGTAGCATTTTAAAGTTTTATTTTGAAAAAATTTTAATTGTGAAACATTATCTTTCAAATTCAGTAACACGATGGTTTTAAGATTAGCTAATTTCAAAATAACAGGAACAACTAAATTTGTCTTTTAACAAAACAATGGATTGATTTAATTCTAGGGCGTTAAAAGCTTGATAATTTTTATTTGAAAAATTATATGTGACATTTATAATTGTATTTTTGACTCTTGACATCCCCTTAAATAAAATACTAAGCATATGTGTATTTTGATTTTTTATATAAAAATATTTTTTGTTTATTTTTAATCGTTTACTCTAGAAAATTTTCACCATTCAAGGACACCAGGAATGTATTTTTCAATGAGCTGTTCATAATATGGCCAAAGTTTTTCAACGTCAGGAACCTCATTGCTCTTAGTATATAAGTCATACTTACTAAAAGTATTGAACAATAGTTTTATTTTGATACATAATTATTATGATAACGAGATATTTTTAATGTTAAAAACTTACTTAAACTCTAAAACCCAGTCCAACATATCTACATCTTCTTGAGTACAAAAATGTTTATAATCACCTCCAGCATGCCATGGGTAAAATGAATGGTATCTAATCATTGCTAAACCTTCTTTTGGTATTGTGCTTTTGTTATGCTTCAATACTTGATACAAGTACTCATCATGTCCCCAAGACATGATTAAATTTTTTAAACCACAATTTGGCTTATACATTCCATACTTAGTGCTAAAAAAATTAATTTGTATTCTTTTGTAAAATTTCGATGCTATAATAATTTATTTTATTATACAAATATTGATTTATAGACTGAGTATACTTCCATTGTTCAAAATTGAAATGGAAATGTATTAATTTATAATTACTTGTAACGAGGATCCTTTCCATCAGGATTATCATTAAAGCTTGTTTCTCTGTAAACAATAGAGTCGCCCCATTGACATCCTACAGGGAATGTATCACCAACCACTGCCCACTGGGGTTCTCCATAAAATGCCATTACCTGTTATTATAACATCAAAATGCGTAAATTAATATAGGAATCTACTATTAAGAAAGTCTAAAAAATCTTTGCAACATAAAACATTAAATTAATTTTTGTAAAATATTCAAATTACATAAGTTGTATTAAAATATTTTTAATCTTGTATACCTTTCCCAAATCATGAATAAGTCCTGTAAGATGAAACCAATCTTCCTTTGGATATTCATATCTAATTTTTTCAGCAGTTTGAAAAGCATGGACAATATTTGGAAGGTCGGAATCTGGATCACTTTCATCAACCAATTCATTTAATTTTATAAGAGCTTCTTTCATTGTCATTTTACACTTATTAAATTTAAGCCATTCTGTCATTTTAGCTAAAAAAGATTAAACGTTTAAAAAAGAATGTATCAGGTTGCACGCACTGTCTGATAAAAATAATGTTTCATAACTAACATCTTACAAAATCAACCGTTTGGTAGGTGTGCATATTTAAATATGTTCGTCTAACGCGTTCTTTAACAGGATCATCAGGATTTTCCGAATAATCTCTAAATTGACTTTCAAATTTACCATTGTAAATGATTTCCGGACGAAGCTTTTCCGAAGGATCAAAAATTTTTTGGTTTTGGGCAATAGCCTAATAAAATAAATTTTTGTTTATTTTCATAAATCACGTAAAATTTGTCATATTTTTTTACAAAATTAAAAATACTGAAAATTAATTTTATTTCATAAAAATTAAAAGATAGAATGCTGTAATTAACTCACAGTGATTTTAGCCGACATGATGAATTATTCAAGTTACTAATACACGATCTACTGGCAAACTCAATCTTAACAGTTCTCTCTCTACTTTATAAAGCTCCCGAGTATCACCCTTGACCCTCACAAGCGATTTACTTAGTTTCCAGTATAAGATCTCCCACTATTCTCAGGGAAACGTACTACTGCTATGCAATCAGACGATTACGTTTCGCGGAACATATACTACTAAACACTGTTCATATAATTTGTTTAGTTTTGTTTTCTAATAATAATGAATAGTTAAAAACATTAATATGATGACTCATATTAATTTGAATTTTGCAGTTCGTGAAAATTGTCTACGTCGTAAATATTAATATATTTTATACGAATTTTAATGACTTATAATTAAAATTGATTAAAAAGTAAAAAATATGGTTGTACCACAGAAATTCAACTTCTACAAATTAACATTCAGTTTGAAAACTGGCTTAGGAATTTTATCCTTTACTTTTTTAATTTAAATGATAATTAATTTATGATTCGATTTCAATATTTATTATTAAACAAAAACAAAGCTGAAATCATTTTTAAATAAATTTCAAAATTACCATATAATATTGTAACCTTGACTTCAAGAACGGCAATTTGTTGCGCACATATGCCCACGTTAATAGAACTATTCAGATAAGAATTTCTAAAAAGCTCTTATGTCTGAACAGTACATTTCTTAATTTTATAATTGAAAAAAAAATGATTCGACTGAGTGTTTGTGAATAATTGACGATTCAACACACAGTATTTGCATTTGTGCGAAAGCACAAATTTTATGTCCGAAGTACACTTCATAGACCTGTTTTTAATCGTTACAGGAAAGTTTCTTTTGACACAAAAATCTCTTAAGTGATATACGTGTAAGATAATGATCATGATTTCTTTACGTAATTAAACGACTATCACACGCTTATCTTTTTTTTAAATTATTGAATATATACGACCAAATATACGACGTAGATAAAAGTAGTGACGAAATAAAGGTCGGTGAATTTAGAAACTAGAGACGTGAATTCATAGTCTAAATTTTTCTAAAATTAACATTAATACAATTTATAATATATTTCCATGATGAAACACAAATGCTGTACCATTTACATCACTAAAATCAGACATTAAAAATACTTGTATAAAGTTTAATCAAATAGTTAACGTAAGAATACATTATGGTCCTATGCATGTTTTTCCATTTCATTAAGCTAACGCTTTTAATTTATTGATTTTTTTTCTAAGATTTACGTGGCACATATTGCACAATGTTGAAAGTTTAAAAAAGAATGATATATTAAGCAATGTATAAGATTGCTTACAGCGCGTTACATGAAAAAAAGTATTTATCTAGATGAAATCGCAAATAGAAGAGCATAATACAAGAGGTACGAACATCATTTAATTGCACAGATTAGTATATAAAGTTTGAAAAACAGATTAAGTTAAAAAGATATCTTACATCTATGATGAAGTAATCTAACTTGTGAAAGAGAAAGCTTGTGATGATGCATGAAGTATCAATTCCTATCACGAATTTATTTAAATTATTGCAGGAAAGTGTATTCTTTGATGTTATAAGCTACATATTTACATATTTATTTGTTAATACACATTATATTTAAAAAAAACATAAGAAACATGTACAGGTGTCTAAATGTAAATATTTAAAACGATATTAATATTTACGTATAAATAATTTTACGGAACTGTGTATGATTTATACGTAGTAGTATCATAGATATGTAATTGTGTACACATAATTACATATGTATACATTTGTTTTGACGACATAAAAAACGTAACTTTTAAGTACAATATTTGATACTAACCTTGAGACCAAGAAAAGCGCGTAATGTGTGTCTCATGCGATAACAAAATTAGCACAGTTTCTATTACAAAATATCTTTCAAGAAAAATTAATTTATTCTAATAGCGCTTATAATCTAAAAAAGCATTAAAAAACAAGAAAAATAATTAATAAGTCCGAAACTTAACAATAATAGTTCTTCATTTATTATTTTTGCTATCATTATTACTGTAAATATTATTATTATTGCTGTAAATGTTATTATATCATTTTTACAAGTTTTTTTATTTTTGAATGTGTATATACGCAAGTAAAATAAATAATAATAATGTCAAATAGAAACTAATAACATTTCTATATTGATTATCTTAATATCAAATGACTTTAGCAAATTATTCTCAAAATATAAAGTCTTTATTTAATATCGCAAAAGGATTAAATAACAATCCTTAAAAATGTACATTTTTCGTATTTACATTTTAATTAACATGATTTTTAACTTATTTCTTAAAAGTTTTGTTTCTACTACGTACTAGAATCCGAATCATTAGAACTACTTTCTTTTGGATGTCGAGATGATGTATGATGTCTAAGAGGACTTCGCGATCGTGTTCGTGATCTATGTTTGCTCGAAGACTTTTTACTTTTTTTCGTTTTGTGAGATCGGGAACTGCTAACGCCCTCGCGGTAAGTACTGCAAGTAAAACAAATTTACGATATTATTGAAATTATTAAATTACGATTTTATATAAATTTGCTCTTACTCCATTTCAATGATAATTTTGTCAACTAATAGTTTTAATCAAATTAAAATTTTCTTTAGAAGGCTTAAAAAGCTTGATTTATTTAGCAAACATTTATAAATAGAAAATAACTAAGTCTAGAGAACTTCTTGGTATAGTTTTAAACGTAATGCAACTTCAGAAATTTTTTCAGGTAAACAATAAAGTATTCGGATGTCCAAGTCCCGTTTGGTGGCGCGACCTCCTCGATTGAAATTGAAAGTTTGAAACGTATAGTAAGGTCACGTGATATGCGGTAGCAAGTTCAAACTTGTTATCTATTAAGGATGTTCGATAATTGATAGTGTCATGCGGGAGCGGTGGGGAACGGGTGTCCTCCTGCACCGCACACCAGCCCGCCTCTTACCGCGCACCACTTCGCGCAGCGATCAAACTTGACGTTTTGTTTACGCTGTATTGAATTACGTATGAATTTACTCTATAATATGAGTTCAAATTTTACGTGAAGCTTCTTAAGGTTTTTACGAATATACTGAATACTGTTTTATTAAATTCTATTCACTTTCAAAATATCGCGCTCTATGTTAATCGATTATTTTGATTGCCTTCCATAAGAGCCTATGTAGGTATGGCCTGCAAACTTCGAACATGAGTATTATCGAAATATGGTCTGTAATGAATGTTGAAAAAAAATGGAAATATTTTAAATACATTAGACGAACGTATATTCAAAGTTTCAATTAATTCTTTTAACTTTTGTGTAACCATTGAACGTGTTGGAAATCAAATACTATGACAGAGTATCCACATGAAATTAATGTAGAAATAAGTAATCAAAAAATTAAAACTATTAAAGCACATTGCACTTGCCAAGAAATACAACGGATATTTGTTGCTTCTGGCCGCTTCAGAAGTAAAGGTCCTTCTGTTGGGAATCTGTGCAATGATACACCTTTGGTTGCATAAGTTGTGCAACCCTTTATTGCACACCTTTTTGTCACAGACATTACTCCTCTTTAAAAAAAACTTTTAATAAAATACAAATTTAATGTTTAGGTTTTATATTTTCAGGTTAATGTGCCAGCATCTGCTGTTGCATTCTAGGTAAGGCTACCGTTAGGAGTGCCACTTTTACTTGGACATCTGAATAGACGAACAGTCTGCGAATTTTTACAAGGCCTTGTCACTACTTTTGTTTTCGTCTCAACATTTTTTTTGACATTCTGCACTTATAGGATATTAAAGTACAATAATTTACCAGAGTAATACTGTCCACGTTTTTATGATCTATGTTAGAAACTTTGAAATCATTTTTGTTTACTACTTATTCATTTTTATCTCATAATCACATACAAAAACATAACATGATCTGTATTTTTCAGGTTTAAAATTATGATTATTAAAAAAAATATTGTTTGAAATCATGATTTTTTAAAATTTAAACCGCTGTATAAAAAAATGGCGATAGATTATGTGAATCTGAAACCGGATTTCGAAAGAAACAAAAATATCGAGGTTTATCCGGAATTCGCGAATTTCTTTTCTGTGAATTTAACCAATGGAAAAGCACAAATTTGGATGGAAATCCAAAAAAATGGAAAAAAAGCACAATAAACAATTTATCAGCAACAAAGTTTAGGAACTGCTTTTTTGCTAATTTTTTTTTGCAATTGTTTTAGAGTCGGCATATACAGTCAGTTTTTTACCTTCTGTGAATAGATTTTTTCTTTTTATGTTTTTTGTGACTTCGACTTCTAGACCGTCTTGATCTTTTACTGGCTGTCTCGACTCCTCTCAATCTACCCATCAAAGAATTAGTATTTAATTGTAATTCTTCAATTTCAATGTCTACTCTTGTAGGTGGGGAAAACGAGCGTGGTCTGGGTAGCGGCTCTTTCTTGATTACATTAATTACTGGTGTTTCCGGTTTCATGATCACAGGTGCTTGAATTTGACTTAAAAACATTGCAGCCTTCTTACGCCTTTCCATCTGAAGCTGTTTTTCTCGCGAAACAGTGAATTTTTTTTGAGCTGATACTAACATTCGATCTCGAAGCTTATCGGGTGTTTGTTTACTATAAATTTCCTTTTGACAATCTTCCAAAATATCGTCCGTGAGATCAACAAAATCACTAACTTCAATCATTGAAACCTGTGATCTAATAGCCCTTCTTTCTTGCAGTAATTTTTCTGATAAAGGTTTTTCTGCTAGAGCTCTTTCTTTCAAAGTTCGTTCTGAAGACTTGGCCATTGCAAGTCTTTCTGATATAGGACGTTCTGGAATCACTCTTTCCATTATTGGACTTTCTAAAGTTATTGGTTCCTTTTCTACTTTAGTAGATGGGGTTTCTTTTGTCAAAACTGGGGAATCAGGTTTAGAATTTGTTTCCTTCTTATCATCGCTCGTTTCATCGTCACTTTCTTCCAATGGTAAAGCGTTTCTTTTTTCTATGACACTACACTCTCCCTCTCTTGGTTTTTTAATAGAAAACGATACTGTGGATACTTGTTTACTAGGATTTTGCATTATATTGCTTTCACTTTTTTTCTTGGCTTGGATCATTTTAACCCTTTTTTGTACTTCTTCCATTCTTTGTTGCTTTTTCTGAAGTTCCTCTAACTTTTTCTGTTTTTCTTCCTGCAACTCTTGTTTCTGCAATAACTCTTCCTCGGTAAGTACTTGAGGATTAACGGCTCCCTCGTACATTGTAAGTTTGTGAGCATAATACCCATGGTACTGGTGAGATAATTCAAGAAAACTAAATCGAGGGTCACCCTTATTTTTAACAATTGCTTCGAAGTCTCGGCCATTTTTCGCCACATAGCTTGCCATTTTATCAATAATGATTTGTACATCAGCTGGAGGTACTATAAAAGAAGGTCTGCTAAGAGGTTTTGGTGGCGTAGGTCCATACGGAACAAGTGGTATTGGCTCTTTTTGTGGAGTTTGCCAAGCTTCATTCACAGTAATTGTGGCTAAAGGACCGACTTGTGGCATTGGTGGTGGTATAGTATTACCATTAACACTATAAAGAACAGGTCCATGAGCATATTGTTGAGGAGGCACAGAAAACGGTGAAAAATTCTAAATAGAAAATGAATCAAACAGATTGATTAATTTCGTAAAATCATGCTAAGTACCTTCTATATTAATCATGCTCCACTTACTGGTTGCATTGGATGATAAAATCCAATTGGTGGCATTGGTGGTGGGGGTATGATTTCCAATGTTTGTTGTGGTTGTTGCAATTGCTGTTGTTGTTGCTGATGCTGATGCTTTGATGATGGTGGCTTGCCAGTGATTTTATTCACCAACATAGAATAAGCACAATCTGCCGAAGGTTTGTAACTTATACTTGGAATACTTGGAGCCTATATTATAAATTAATTTTTTAAATATATTTATATTGTACAACTAATTTCATAGTTTGTGAAAAATATTGAAAAAGGCTGCAAGTTATTTGTTTTTATAGCAGACATTAGAAAATCTTTCGTGAAATGTTTGTTAAAAGCTGTTTCATAATTTTTTTTGTTTTAATTTTTGTTTAAAAATAAATATAATAATGAATAGGTTACTGAACGTACTGCTTCGACCTTGAGGGATGAGGCGAGACTCGGATGTAGATATGGTTCATCATCTTCTTCTGACTCAGCGTCAGGCTCTGTCAATTAAAATTGTTACAAATAAAATTCATAGTTACGAACTTCCAATACTTACAAAATATAAGCCGAAAATGGGTCATTAAAATTTAAATGTAATTTTGGTACTTACGATAATTACAAAATAAGTAGAATCAAAGGAGATGTCGGTAAAGATTTCCAGCTTATAATTGAGTTACCTCG
Source organism: Philotrypesis tridentata (assembly GCA_018906965.1). NCBI lineage: Eukaryota > Metazoa > Arthropoda > Insecta > Hymenoptera > Pteromalidae > Philotrypesis > Philotrypesis tridentata. The sequence goes on along the minus strand of JACCIB010000075.1, from coordinate 18,314 downwards.
TTTCAATGAAGACAACATCAATTATGTTATAATAATTCTCTTAAATATTGTCTTCCATTCGATTGAATAAGTGAAGAAAAATATATAATCTATTTACATATAATATAATTGAATGCATACCGGGTTCTTCCTTTTCAGGTTGTTTTTCTGGATTGTATTTTCCAGATTTTATAGCCTCTAAGATGTGTTTATAATACGGGTGTAGAATTCCGTCAATCGATAAAAACGAAAATTGCGGATTGTTTGCCTGCTTTGCCTTTATGAGGATTTCCATTTGACCACCTTGATGACTAATGAATAATGCAGTTTTGATTATAATTGCATTAAGTTTTTGTGTTTCAGGCTGTAAATGAAAAATTTATTTAAAATTATATGTTCAATAAAAGTGCTCATCTCTAATATATATAACTTACAACAATTATGGTTTCTGGAATTTCCAATTCAGGATCAGGTACAAAAGCTTCATCTTCCTCATGTGATCCTTCTGATGGTTTTGGACTTTGTGAATCCTCCCCAGATTTTTTCTCATCATAATTGAACCTCACTTGACTATACGATCCTTCAGAGTCAAGTGCTTGATGGAGTCTTTTTATTTCCTCCTCTGCAATAAATAAAAAAATTTGAAATTACTGCAAAGTAAAAATTAATTACTCTAATTATTAGATAATTACCGTGATACAAAGACTCTTCGGCATCTTTGTTGTAAAGAGACCTGTACCTTTCCTCATCACAGACTTGTTCAACTTTGTATTCGTCTTCGGTAAGGATAGTCCGATAGTCAGTACCACCTGGTGGTGGTTCATACAGCCGCAGATCTCCAAGAGCTCCTCGTCCATCATATCTAAAGACATAAAACAAATAAATTGTAACAACAAATACAGAGAGAGACATCTGTTAATAATCTCAGCTTTCAGTCTGCATCTGAAAATGAAAAAGAATTTAACAATGAATTCTGCCAAGATGTTTTCTGAAATTTTTAATAAGCAATTTATGAATCAAGCAAACCTTGATTGAATTTACAAGGTAAATAAATAAATAATTTGGAATTTTATATAAAATTCATTATTCTAATCTTCAAAACCATGGTAATGTGCATCTTTCTCAACTTCAGTTGTGTTTAATTGATTCAAAATTTTAAGAAACACAATTTAAAAAGATTAAATTAATGAAGTGATTTAGAGCATCGTCGTTATCTTTGGCCAATTGTTATTAAAATTTTATAAATTACATACCAGCCCGATTGGTCATGATAAAGTATGACCATCGGTAAATCACCTGTTTATTTCTTTCTCTCTCTTTCTCTCTCTCTCTCTCTCTCTCTCTCTCTCTCTCTCTCTCTCTCTACGATGTGTCTCACCTTTCTGCAGTCTTTGAAGACTCTCAGCAACTATACAAGCCATCTGACAGTGGGCAGTGGATTCAGACACACGTTGGAGCAACACGTCACCTGCTGAAAGCCTTAAACAGTCTCCAGATTACACTTACACATCCCTCGAGTATAAGTAAAGAATTGAGGTAAGAGACATAATATTGTATCTCTCTGATCGGTCGCTAATTGAAACAAGTGAACAAAGAATCGTACTGCCTCTCGCATGAGCGAGACTTATACGAGCAGAAGTTGAAATTTAGGATAATGCTAGATGTGATTATTGTTCTCGTGTGTGGTTTGTTAGGTTAGGGGGAAACGGACCTGTCTATCTTCAGCGTGCTATCGCCCATCCAGGGTATCAAATGTTTGCCTTGATCAATCAATTTCGCCTTCTCGTCATCCCGAAACAATTTGCAGCTGTAACCAAAGACCAGAAGTTCCTGCGGCTCCTCTTCTTCTGTCTTTTTTCGCAGTATTCCAGAATCGACAATCCATCGTTGTCCTTTCGACGCCATTTTCTATGGTGCACTGAAGCTAATTTTGCAGATTCCTTATAATACCAATCTATCTATCTATCTATCTATCTATCTCTATCTATCTATCCTATTCTAAGGGTCCTTCTCCACTGCGTGCGGTACATGGTGTGCGGCACAAATTTTGTGCATCCCATGCGTTCCGAGATGAGGAACGGTACAGATGGAGGAAATAATTTATTAATAAATAAATAATTTAGAATAAATTTATTAATAATTCATTCATTTTAAAGTTTTTAGATAGTATTATCAATAAATTTATTATAAATTATTTATTTATTAATAAATTATTTGCTCCATCTGTACCGTTCCACATCTCGGAACCCGTGGGAAGCACAAAATTTGTATTGCATACCGTGTACCGCGCGCAGTGGAAAAGAACCCCAGACGCCCAGAGGGAGATAATAAATCTCGCTCTGTGGCTTGCAGGAAGAACCACTTAAGTGACATTTTGCGAAAAAATTTTTTTATGTCGAATTCGAGGTGCTCTTAGTACCCTTTTTCATTGTACAATAGTAGGATTTCCGAAATGCACAAATATTTTAAATGCCAGCCGATTGCATAATCACTTAACTGCGTCTCTCGAAAAATGTTACCGCAGAACCACTTAAGTGCACTCGTTTTTTTTATTTTTGTGCGAGATAACACGTGGGGAGTACATTAAAGCTGTATAATATATATCTAATTACCTATACCGATATATTCGTCGGTTTTTTTAAATTTTTCAAAATTTTTTTAATGTTTTTAAATTTTTCAAAAATTATCAATTTGCAAAAACAAAAAAATTACTGGAATCGCTCTGATAAAATTCGTACGTATTCCTTGGCTGATTCTAAGAACTTATTACTCTTGAAAATGTTTTCCAAAAGAGCGTGGTTTCTGAATAAAAAATTCGTAAAATTCTTTGTAAAAAATTTTCAATTCTAATATGCGCCAGTTTGACCACACCGAGGTTCAAAATCAATCCCCAAATTACGTATCTTTTAGGTTTGGACATTTATCCCATTGGTTAGAGGGGTTCCAGATACATTGCAAATGAAAACGTTCTTGAAATCTCGAATTAAAACAAAAAATTGTGGAAAACCATACTTTTTTCCTTTAAACCGTTTTTTCTCAATGTTAATAACAATTTTCGAAAATTGTTATTAACAATTACACCATTGGAAAGGGCATGAGTTAAACTTTAAAAATATGCCCCACCTGAATTCTTTTAATCGCAAATTGCATTAGTTACGAGCCCTCAGAGAAAGTGAGCGCATAACCACTTATCTGCAAAGTTCCCGCAGAACCACTTAACTCGAGTAATTTGTTTAGCTTGCGCGTCGAGAAAGAAACTATTTACAAATGTAATACTACGGTTGTATTTGTATCAGATACCTAATCAAATGAACCAATACTTAGATCTTTTCTCTGACATTTCGATCTTACGTATTACTCCAAATATTGATTTCGCTTTTTCTCGAAAACACGAAAATGTCACTTAAGTGGTTCTTCCTGTAAGCCACTGAAATATTCTAAGGCATTTGAGAGGAAATATTTTGCTCAAAGTTGAATTATTGAGTAGTACAGATTCTTAAATACATGGAGCGTATATCTTATTTGTGGTGAGTTATAAAAATTCTTCATAGTTTTCAAGTTAATACAAATTTTATTTTAAAAGAAACATTCGCACAATTACTCAACTTTAAGAAAAATATTTCCCCTCAGATATCTTAAATATTATTTAAATTGATTTGTCTCTCTGTTCTTTAATTTTTGGATTCTTTGCTCTTTTGGTAAGTCTATCCGGGTGCGTGCGCAATGAGAAAGTCCGGGTTTGAAACCGGCGAGTTCCCTGGATGGAATTCTGGAGACTGCAGCGTTGCTCCGTGCGCCGTGAAGCTCTGGTTGACGAGAGGTCCGGATAAAAAACCCTCTCGGATGCGATATTCTCCGTCTTCTCTCTCTTTCTCGACGAGCGAAGGTTAGACGCAAATGAATACGAGGCGTTTAATATAACTCTCAATTTATTCAAACAATGTATACAGCGAGACGCCACGCTAGCGTGGCAACTAGGCGATGGCGGGAAAACGTAAGTATTTAGCTAAGGTTCGTGTGCTGCTGCTCGCGCTGTGGCGGCTGGCTGCGTAGTGAACGAAGCAGCGTTCTCGCTCTCGTCTGGGTCCGAGTGCGGCTGAAGAATCTGCTTGCGCCTGCGCGCTGAGTTAGTGGCTGAAGTGGGCAGCGGAGACCCCACAAATCAACGATTTACAGTTTTTACATTTCTCAAATACTTTAGTAATGCAAAAATTTCAAATATTTGAACTTGAGAATAAAAAGATATTCTCGAAAATTTCTTAAAACATTATTTGAGTTGGATTTAATTCCCTGGAAAACCCATTCACAATTTTTGTTTTACTCGATAATTCAACTCTGAACAAAATATTTCGCGTCCCACACTATTTAATTTACGAGCAATATAACAAATTTTGTGATTTGCAGAGGACAGAGTAGAAGCAAAAAAGAAGTTTAAGAATTGCAAAAGAATATCCAACCAAGAAATCACTTGGTATTAATGAATCAATATTCATTAACTAACATTGCAAATAATTACACGAATACAATATGTATTGTATACACATATAGTACTTGAATTTCGGGGCCATGGTGGCTTTGACGGTAGGACTGTAGACTAGTAACCCGAATATTTAAGGTTCAAATCTCGCTGTCGTCGAAAAAGCCGGCACCTCTGATTTGGTTTTTTTACGTGCTTAATTAACCGTGTGCTTGGTGGTTCGGATCCCACTTGAAGCTGTAGGTCCATTTAGTTGGAGCGGTAGCGTCCTTTGACTATCTGTAGGTAGATCTGCCGTAAAAATAAAAATTTACATATTGTAATTTACAAAAACAAAAAATTTGCATTGTGGCATATCGGAAAATACCCTATAAGGGATTCCACGGCCAATAAATAAATAAAAAAAAGTACTTGAATTATATATTCCACAAAACGAATGCGCGTTTACAGGTGTATTTTTTAAGGCATATATTTTAAAGGTGGAACTCAAATTATTGCGATGTAGAAGGTAAAATTGCAATCTTTTTAAAATTTGCTCTGAGGTATAATGTCTAAAGGTGTAAACATATTTTAAAATCTTATACAGTTCTAAATTTTTGTAAGAAGGTCAAATTGTAATATTTTTGTAAACAAAAACGGAAAACGTTGAATTAAAATCAGAGCTTGAATACAGCATACGCAGTATATATCGGTCATTCTTCCAAAAGTGGTGTTTTTTATCTTAAAAAATGGACCACATAAAAAAGACCGATTTGAGGGTAACCGATTGTGGCTTTTTGTTATTTAAGGTACGAGAAAACATAGTTTATTTGGAAAATACTACAGTTGTGATTAAGTGCTGTCCATAAGTTTCACAGAGGCAAACGGAGAGATTATTACGCTAATGGCATGTTACGTTATTGACATTTGACCACCAAATTAATTAATAACAATTTTTTTTCTACCTCAATAAATAAGTCTGCATAAAAACTGTTAAAAAAACAATGCGAAAAAAAGTAGTTATGCAAAATATGCCTTAAGTTGGCTCAATTTGAAATGTATTTTTCAAAAGTGAGAGAGATATTTGAAGTGTCTGTAGAATTTGTTGAGAAAATAATTAACTGGGTTTTTAAGTGAAGATCTTCAAAAAAACTTTCATTAATTTATTAAGCCATTATTATCATTTTTCATACCTCCAAAAAAATAATGAAACAAAGGATGAGGTAATTGAAACAAAAAAAATTAAACTTCAAAGGAAAAGAATGGCTAATCATAAGTTTTATGCAAACAAAAAGGAAAAGTTAGAAAGACGTAGTCAATTTAGTGTTGCTTCTAAATTTATATATCTAAACGAAATAATTAATCACGATCATTCTTATCACAGAAACGATTTCCCTATTACATGCAATCTACATATTAATGTAGATTGCATGTAATAGGAAACAACTCCTGTACAATTGCAGGATTTGAATGTTAATAGTCGAAACCAATTGAATATTCCAAAAAACTATCTTGGTGAAATAAATATTCGATGCATTCATTGCAATACAAAACATTTTCCAGGTGAAAGAGTTTCTAATAAAAGTAATTCTTTTAACGATTGCTAGTAGATAGGCTATAGGCATACTAATTCATAGGCATCCCACCTCACCCCCTCTCCTAGAATATTGAGTTGGGAGCGAACTCACCCCGTCTCCTAGGATATATAGAGTTGATAGGGATTGAGCTAGAATCCATATGGAGGGGGTAAAATTTTTTTTTACCTTCTCGTGAGTTGGTAAGCCTATAGCTTTTTCTACTTTTTCTACATTTTTTTTAGCTGTTTTTTTTTACATTTTTTTTCTTACCAATCTGATGACATAACATCTTACCAATCTAATGACATCTTACCAATCTGATGATAAAATATTTTCATGAGTTTTACATTGTGTAATGCACAGACAGTCTTGTAAATTGTATTATGGTTTGTGCATATAGTTACACGCTTGGTGGATGATCTTGTAGGATAACCATATTGTTGAATGTTATGAACAGGAAATTTAAAACGTTGCAGCCACTTCTGCCTTAGATCATCCATAACGAAAATTTTGGTAGCATTTTGCAACGATTCACGAAGCAGATTACCAATTTGACAGTAATCAAGCCCATTTGTGTTCCAAGCTATTCCATGATAATTAAGCTTGAGCCACATATTTTCTGCTTGCAATTGATTTGAAAGTCTATGCAATGAAAATGGCTTTTTAAATAGATAAACTATAGGATCTCCATTGTGATTGAGAGGAATTATTGTGATTTCTTTTAGATTATAATCACCTCCCATTTGTTTAAAGCCAACCATGTCTACTGCATACTCCATCTCATATTGTTTTTCATTTATTTATTTATTTATTTTTTTTTTAAACAAGTTTTTTTACCTCTCCACTAACAGGATTATACTGGGTAATGCGATCGTGTAAGATTAGGCAGTAAGCTGATGTAGATGCTGGGAAAGGCTTTAAAGCCTCAATTTCTAGACGCACATCCACAGGAGCATTTTTTAGAGTTTCATTTTGCCGTGAACAGTCAATAACTACGAGTGGAACACTATTGATATGCTCTTCTTTATCCAACACTTATTGCGGATTTCTTCCATAGTAGCTTTTTTGAAAATCAACATACATATCATGGAGCATTGCATACTGATTTTTAAATATGTCAATGTTCAGATTACCGTATGGATAAGATTTTGAATTCAAGAAAAGGTTTACATTACTAATTTCACAATGATTAAATCTGCTACAATTTGTATCTTTAACATCTTTTCTCTTAGTTTGTAATCCAACTATCACAAAACGAGGTTTTTCCAATTGAGTTGAAGTTTTTACTGTCCAGACGTGCTTATTGGCTGCTGGAAGTGATGGGTATTCAAATAACTTCCAGGAACGATAACACATAGAAATTGGATTATATTCTTTTGTCGACTTATATCGATCTCTCCGAGGCAGTAGTTACGAAAGGGTTTAAGAAAACAAAATCCCTTTCTTTTTAAAAAACGACGTTTCGGCGATCATTGTCGCTCTCATCAGGAAACTGTCAAAATTTTATGAGATAACAATAAACATACAAACTTAAGAAGAACAGAATAATACATACAAAAGCGATATTTTTGAAAACTTACATATTGGAGCAGATATGATTTGTGTACATCTCGATAATCCTTTCCCCCGGCTAGTTAACAGCGGGGGAAGAGAGAGGCCGAGTGACACAGCTATTATTTATGCGGCTTTGTCAGCTACTGTCTCGGAAGTGAGGAATTAGTCGGCAGTCGTCGCTTATATATTGCGAAAAGGCTTTCGCGCGGTTTGTTTACCTATGACGTCACACATCACCTCATCTTTTCGATGTACACAGAATCGATTTTAATTCTTAAGCTGGTATATTAAATGTGTGTACACGTTATTGAGTTTTTGGGTATCCTCTTTCTTATTGATACCATTACTTGCAAATGTGTATGCATCATTTGCGAGATTAATCTTTTATTTAGATTATTTTATATATTACTGTGAGTAGGTAAGCTAGGAGGGTACGGGGCCAGGAGGGTACGGGGCCATGGTATTGCGGGGCCACTGTGTGTAACGCGAGGCCAATACGTGGTATTGCGGGGCGTGATTTCGGGGTTATGTACACGGGTATCGTGTACACGTGGTATTGCAGATGATGTGTAACCCGAGGGCACCACGTGGTATTGCATGCACCTTGGTATTGTGTATGGGGATCGGGGCCAATGCACTGTGCTATGACTTTAAGTCTGGATAGCCCATACGCGCTAGTGGATACTTAATTGTTAATTGATTTGTTATTTATTAATTTTTTATTATTACAAGCTAAGTCTTACCCTCGGCTTACCGTCGCAGTTTATAGAGTGATACATCGATCGGGTACGCATACTACCGATCAGACGTATTCTTCGGAAATATCTTCCCATTCCATGAGCATATATTTTTCGTAGAACAATTTCATAGTCTTGACGTTTTGCAGAGCACAAGTGCACTTGCATGCTCCATTGTGATTGGTGCAGATAGTGAGCATTTTCAGAGCATCTGTCGTCGCATAGCCGTAATCACATATGTCGCTGACACAGAGATTGAAACGCTCTAGCCACCTTTTGTTCAGCTCTCCTCTGACGAAGATCTTGCTGGCATCGTGCAGAGCCTCTCGAAGAACGCGGCCGATCTCCGCGTAGGGTATGTTGCCCGATGACCAGGTCAAGCCATGATGGTTGCGGTTCAGCCACTCGTTCTCCTTCTTATACTTTTCCGTGAGTCTTTTCCAGGGATATGGTTCTCTGAACAACAGAACCAGAGGCTCGCTCACGTCCGTGAGCGAGACAATGACCAGCTCCTTGAGAACAAAGTCGTTTCCAGGCTGCTTGTAACCTTGCATATTCACGGCGTACTCCATCTTACATGAGCTTCTTCACGTTTCCGCTGACGGGACTGTACTGAACGATGCGATCGTGCAAGATGAGACAGTAGGCTGTCGTATTGGCCGGGAAGTTGACACGTGACTCGAACTCCAGTCGAACGTCCACGGGTGCACTCTTCAATGTCTCGCTCTGCTTCGAGCAGTCGATCACAAAGAGCGGAATGTACTCGATAAAAGCCATTCTGGTGAGCATTGGCTTGGGATATTTGTCGTAGTAGACGTTCTGGAAATTTGTGTACATATCGTAGAGTACGGAGAACTGATTTTGCCCTATGTCCAGATTCAAATTTCCATAGGGATAGTATTGGGAGTTGAGGAAGAGCTTGACGTTGCTGAGATTGCAGTGATCAAAATGACTCGCATTCTTGTCTCTCTGATTTTTTCAATTCGTCTGGAGTGCGAGAACGACGAATCGTGGCTTCTCCAGCTGATTGAAAGTTTTCACAGTCCACACGTGCTTCGTGGAGGTGGGCAGCACGGGATACTCGTAGCTCCCAGCTGTGAAAACTCATGTTGATCGGTCTGTTCTTCTCCACGATGTGAGCAGACGAATTTTATAGACGTTCGAAGCGACTACGTAGGGCATGAGCCACTCGATTTTCGTCAGTTCAATCTTAAAATTCTCGTAGACAGCTGGCTGAGCAGCAGCCTCTTGCGTCGATGTCTGTACAACTGCGTTCAAATCACTCCTCGCTCTCGTGAGTATAAGCTCGTGCTTGACGTTGACTACGATCTTGCGATAGTCTTCGGCAAACCCTAGAATCATGCTGAGTGGTATGTTGATATAGAAATAGCCGTCAGCATTGGTCACTTGAGCCCCTTGAATACCGAGCCAGCCAGCATTTTCGAGCATCGAACTCTGGCTGGGATTGAAGGACAGCCAGCCTTTCATGAGTGTGCTGAGACCGACGTTTTTGGATCTGTCGATCTCCACAGCATTCATCTCGTATCGAATCTCCTCGAACATGTGACAAATGGCATTGTTGACAAAATCTGTTTTGGCGACTGCAGCACCATCTTCGGCTTTCGTAAGTCTACCGTAGATGTGTAGCGAACTGCGCGAGGGAAGAACGTAGAGATCTTGATGTTGAATGGCTATGCGGATCTCGTCGCTGTTGTTGTATCCGACGGCTGTGTAGGGCTGATGCGCATGCAGCTCGTAATGAGCCACTGACTCATCGAACGCTACGGGTTCCTGAATGCTCAGAATATCTTGCATTATTTTCCGCGAGGACGCACTCTGAATTGAAGACTTCTTAAGAACGTCACGCTTTGTCGTGTTAGCGCTTTGACAGTTCGCTGACGACTGATAGCGCTGCATTTCGTCGAGTCGCTTATATAGCCAAAGCAAATTTTGCTGCTGCTGCTGCTACGGCTACTGCTGTTGTAAACGACGCCCATACTGCTGCTACACTTGCTTGAGATGTAATCGTATGGTGATTATCTCGCCTCGAAAATTTACGAAATGATTGTCTTGATCGACTATACGCACTTGAAGTTGATCTATGCTCTTGACGGTGATTGGCAAGTAAATGACTTGCGAGGGAATTTCGATGATCTTGTAGCCTGGAGGAACGGCGGGGAAGAACTCGTGAATTGTGTGCACACGCTGTCTATTTATATAGGCACCGGCTGTGATGTTGCACTCGACTCGCAGAGCATTGACTTTGAGAATGGCTACAGGCTCTAGAGAATTATTTTTGCTGATCCTTATATAGCTTATCGCACAAAAACTGCACACAGAGATGTCCGCAGTTGTAGGTGTCATAGTCTTGATACCTCTCGTGATTGTACTTGACCTCGTCGACTCCCCAGTACAGCATCAAGTCTAAAGGAGGTTGAAGATCGCCAAAACTGTCAAAGTATACGACGTCCTTTCCTCGTTTGCGATAGGCTACCAGTGAGTTCCAGGTCCACTCGCATCGTCCAAATTAACGATTGCCGATTCACGGCTTCGTGGACCTATGGCAGGCATCGCATCGCGCATGTACACACCTCGAAAGTAGGGAATTTTTAAGATTTTTGCATACTTGACGATGTCCAAATTTGTGAGTGCTCTCTTTGGCAATGCGTCTACAATGCTTATCTCGAAGAAGTTTTTTTTTCTTCAGACTACTGCCACGGTAGGGCTTGAGATGAAGTCCCAGTCCAGATTTCGTAGCTTTCAGACACATTCCTTTGCCTACGAAAATTGCCTCCATCGCCTGGTTGTGACGTCGAGTTTCTTCCAACTGATCCTTTGCAGACTTTGAGTCGTTGACGGCTTTTACGATACCAGCGGCACCACCAGCCATAGCACCCGCAGTGGTATGAGAAAAGGTAGGAAACCTCGTACTTTGCGAGATATCGGCAAAACACGAGGTACGACTATCTTGTCCTTACCACCAGCCTTCTTAACAGCATCGCGAGCACCTTGCAATGCTGACGTAATGGCCGAATGCGAACTGGAGCGCTTTTTCATGGCTTTGGAAGCTGCTTTCACTATTTGACTCAGCTTCGCGAGCGATCTCTTGCTTCTCCTCCTCCTTCGAGCATCCATGCCTAATTTGGACTTTACCTTCATAATCTTCGAGATAGCATACGCAGCAACTTTTTCACCAGTTTTCGCGTCTTCTGCCTTAATCCTCTGTAATGCTTTTTCAGCTAATACTCGATCAGCCAAATTCCTAGCCTCAACGTTTTCGCGATTCTGCGAGTAGGCTATATCGTGCTCTCGACAAGCTTCGTCGAGCGGATTTATACCTCGATCTCCTCGAGCCAAACGTTTACTTAGCTTCGTTCCCGGTCCACAGAACTGATAACCTGGCAAATGCAGCTCAAATGGAATCGAATTGAGAACTCTGTTGAAAATTCCACGTCCTTGAACGTATACGATCATAACACCACGAAGGTTGAATGACGACTGTTGACCGCGACTATAAAAGCTGTCTATTTATAGGGAAATCAACGCAGTCACTGTCGAGATCTTGACGAGAGATGAACTTCAAGGAGCAGGCTGTCAAGCTTCCGGTAGCAAATTTCGACACAATCGTGGACGATAAGAGCAAGCGTGTGAATCGACACGGAGATCTGTTACCGGACAGCTTACGCGCAGTCATATGCGGACCTTCGAATTGTGGCAAGACCAATAGTCTTCTCGCGCTCATAACGCATCCAAACGGTCTTAGATTTGAGAACGTGTACGTCTACTCGAAGTCGCTCAATCAGTCAAAGTACAAATTTCTCGAGCGGCTAGTGAAGCCTATAGAAGGTATGAAGTATTTTGCCTTCAGCGAGCACGAGAAAGTTGTATCACCCGACGAGACACTTCCCAACTCTATCATGATATTCGACGATGTTGCTTGCGAGAAGCAAAATAACATTCGCGCATTTTTCTGTATGGGTAGACACAAGTCAGTCGACTGCTTTTATCTCTGTCAATCGTACGCTCAAGTTCCCAAACACTTGGTACGAGACAATGTCAATTTGTTGATAATATTTCGTCAAGATGACGTAAATCTACGACATGTGTACGTCGATCACGTGAATTCTGACATGTCTTATACGCAATTCAAGGAACTTTGCTCGCAGTGTTGGTCAGGAGATAAGCACTGCTTTCTCATGATCGACAAAGATAGTCGAGTGAACGAGGGACGTTATCGAAAGGGTTTCGACTGCTTTGCTATAAATATAGCTCACAGTCACAATGTGTAACATTCTGCTACTAACCGCTGATGTGTCAACATGTCTACTGAGAGTAAGCAACACCAAAAGCATATACTCGAGCAGCTTGAGAAAGCACGTAGTGCAGTTAAACGTAAGTTTGAAGAGTTAAAGTACGGTAGAGAAAATTTTGAGAGAGCAGTAGGAGAGACATTCAAGCCAATCGTCGATCCTCTGCAGCAATTAGTGACTACTTCTACTGCTTTGACTGACAAGCCATCGAGAAAGAGAATAAAGCAATCCGATCCACTGGATGATGATGTGCTCACTGATGTCTCCTCTGAGACTAGTGAGTCTTCCAAAGCGAATAAAATTATACAAGCGGATGCTGCTGCGAATACATCGGCTTTTGAAACGGCAAACAGCACAGACGATGACGACGACGACGACGACGGCAGCAGAGGAAACGCATCCCTGTCGGTTCTTTTGCGTCGTAAAAATGTGCATAAGATTTACGGCGTGCGCAAAAAAGCAAACGGATTTGTAATTGGAAATTCGTCTATAAATTTTAAGGGTGATATTATCAAAGTGGACGACGAGACTTTTACGAAAACTAAGGGACTCGTAGAGCTCATTCTGTTCAAGAAACCAAATCGTGCGAATGTAACTTCGAATGATTATACCAACTACCGCAAAATACTCGAAATCTCAAATGTACACAGAAAAAATTTCAGTCCCGATGAGAACCTTCGCTATCGTAACATTAAAAAATATGATGAAATCATCTCGCCACTCTTTGAAGGTAAAAAGATTCCCAAGTTCGGTGGCAGACTTCCTGCTCCTCCTCCTCCGTACAAAATCGCGAGACGAGATACACGAATGGATTACGTATACTGGGACGATCCCAACGAACTTGTCGAGCGACTGCGTCTCTTGATAGCAGAGATGTCAGCTGGAAATCCCAGTCACACTAATGAAATTCACTCGATCATAGAGGAGCTGACCGAGGCTGGCTATATATATTGAGATGCAGCAGTACACTTCATTCATTTGCATCATGAGTGTCGACGTGTTTGGTCGCAATTTGAGAAGTAGCGGGGCAGAAAGTCGAGGTCCTCCTGGCCTAGGCTTCAAAGTCTCTACCGATGGTCAATTCGACTTGGAGAATAAACGACTGTGCAATGTCGCTACAGCTAGTGACTCGAGTGATGCCGTTAATCTCAGAACACTGAAACTCACCGTGCACAACGAAGTGAAGAAAGTAATTGACAGGTTGAACCAGTTGGATAAAATCGTCTTCGAGCATCGACGTCAAATAGATGCTAAATTTTTTCGGCTCAATAATGAGCTGGAGACTATAAAAACAGTGATCATGCAGATCAATCAAAACATTCACTCTTTGAATGAGTAAGTGTGTGTGTGTGTGTGTGTGTGTGTGTGTGTGTGTGTTTAAGCAAGATGTCAAAGAGACAAGTTGTCGAGGAGATACATAAGCCAGCTCGTCGCAATTACACACGTCGAAAGTTCGATGTGCGTGGCTTAGACGAGACTTGGCAAGCCGACTTGGTTGAGATGCAACCGTCTTTGCGTGAAAATAAAGGTTACAGATACATGCTCACAGTCATAGATATATTTTCAAAGTTTGCTTGGGCCGTTCCGGTAAAGAGAAAAACTGGAGACGACGTTGCCGCTGCTATGAAGAGTATACTGCGTAAAGGTCGAGTGCCGAAAAATTTGCAAACAGATCGTGGGAAGGAATTCTACAATTCCACCTTTCAGAATCTCATGAAACAGTACAAAATTAATTTGTACTCGACTTACAGTAATCTCAAGGCCGCGATATGCGAACGCTTCAACCGCACGCTGAAAAATGTAATGTGGAAGGAGTTCAGTCTACGAGGTAATTTCAAATGGTCTGATATCTTGAGTGGCTTGCTAAAAGCATACAATAGTCGCAAGCATCGCACTATTGGTATGAAGCCCAAAGATGTAACAGCAGTCAGAGTCGAGCGTGTGATGAGAAACTTTGCTTACGAAGCTAAAAAGTCCAAGCCAAAGTTCAAGGTCAATGACAAAGTTAGAGTGAGCAAAGCAAAAAATTTGTTCGAAAAAGGTTACACGGCAAATTGGTCGACTGAGATATTTACAATCAGTCGAGTAAGACGTACCACGCCTACAACCTATCATCTAAAAGACTTTCGTGGTGACACTATCGCAGGCAGCTTTTACGAGCAAGAACTCTCAAAAACTGCACATCCAGACGTCTACCTGATCGAAAAGATCTTGAAGAAACGAGGCAACGAAGTGTTTGTAAAATTTTGTAAAATTTGCTGCAGTCATTGATATGGCCTCGCTCTGATGATCCATTTTCTTCGACTGTTGATGATCGACTGAGTGGAGACTGATGATGGCTCGGCTTATATTCGTCCCTCCGCAAGCATATTAACGTATACACATTCTTCTACGTTGTATATATTTTTTGTCCTGAAAACGACAGATTTTGAATTTTTTTAAAATTTTGTTTATTTATTATAAAAACACACACACAGAATACAAAATACATATTAAGGAGAGGAAGAGAATTCAAGGTTGTTGCCATTCTTCTTGACATACAGCTTGCCGGCAACGGCTTCAGCAGACATTCGAGAGAAGAACTCCTTGTCCTTCTCGAAAGCGGTGGCGAAACGTTGAGGCAGAAAGACTTGAGATGCCTCGTCGAGATGAGCCACACTGCGGATCCCGAACTTCGTGTTGACCATCCTCAGCTTGGTCACCTTGTACTGTTGTCCATGCACCAGGTCTGTCATCTTGATAGTTGGCAGGAAGTTGTTGGCCTTGGCGACTTGGTTCAGTTGTTGTAGATCCATCTTTACTACTATTACTGCTGCTGCTGTTGCTGCTGCTGTTGCTGTCAGTACTGCTACTGCTGAGCGAATGATCAAAACTCCACGATCGCTCGGCTTATATTGCCTCCTCAGCGGCGGCGGCGGTGGCGGCAAGAGCAGCGGCGGTGGTGACACCTACAGTCGAGCTCTCTTACAAGCGCCCTCTGTCTCTTATTGCGGCCGCTTCCTAGCATCTTCTATATCGTTCCACAACTGCTCACCATTTCGATGAGTTCAACCATCTCGTCGTCGAGGATCTCGTAATGGACCCAGGAAAGCGTGTCAGCTTGTCCTTTGCGCAAGTATCTCTTGTCATCGTGCGCACTCAGAGCTACCTTCTTCTCCTTCTCCGATCGTAGGATGTGTAGACGAGAACGGATATTGCACTGCTCTCTCGTGACGATGGTATCGTCGAAGAGGCAGTGCAAGTAGTCCTCGTAGTTCAACGTCTTCTTCACGACACTGCCCTTGACGCCTTTAGCCTTCTTGATGGGAGTTTGGCCTTGAATGCGTACGCTGTACATTTTGCTTCGCAAACCTTCGAAACCCGTGATCAGCTTGCCGCAGCACTCGTCCTTCATGAGACCGACGACTTTCTTGTTGACGCGTGGCATGCCAAATTGATTGTCTGCTGGATAGTCGGACGTATCGAATTCGTGTAGATCCTTCTTCATGACCTCGTAGATGTCTTGCTCGCCGCTGATCTCGTACACGAGGCTGTCCGTGTCGGTGTACATGAGCTTGCAGTTGTCGTTGGCGAAGCGATTCCTCATGTACTCGTAGTGGAATCTGTAGACGAGCGACTTGGAGAGATCGAGAACGCTGAGTCTCACGTAGATCGGCTTGGTGATGGTGATCTCGGTGCGAGTTAGCTGAATCGCCACGAGATTCTCTTCGAAGACGGAACAACTGTGGAAATTGGGCTTAGCGATGAGAGCCTCTGCTCCGTAGCATCCTTGCCACTTGTTGACGAGTTTCCGTAGATGGCATTGTTCATGAGCTTGAACAGATTCTTCTCAAACTCGTTCTTGGCTTTCTTGCGCATCTCGCTGTTGAGGTCGATGTAGTCCTTGAGCCAGGCCTTTTGATTGAAACGCAGAGCTCTGTGTATCTTTTTCAAGCGTAGACCATACTCGAGAACCTGTTTCAAGCTTCTGTAGTGGATGACGTAACGTTCTTTATCGTGGAGCGTCGTCATCAACTTCTGCTGCTTCGACTCTGGTGCTGCTCGATGCTCTGGACACAGAGGGAGATCCTTGTGAGAGTCATGCAGCTCCTCTGGATACTCCAGGTCGACTTCGAGTATGTAGCCGACTGGACTGTCGTTCGCTACGTCGAAGAAGTTGGATCCGTCTACGTTCACCCACTCGAAGCCAGAGAAGGGCAGCGGCTGTGTCATGGCCCATCCGTACAGATTGTTCACGTCAAAGTACATCAAGTACTTGGTTTCCTTCGTCGGATCGTAGTCTTCACCCATGTACTTGTTGTTGGCCTCGGCGTAACGGTTGCAGCACTGGCTGACACCACCGCGAATGCCTCGCTCAATGAACAGCAGCATCTCGATGTCAGTGAGCAGCTCGAGTTCGATGCCTGTGTACTTGAGCATGGCAGGAGAGTCCAGGAGTCGTACGGTAGTGCGCCGCATCAAGACCGTAAGCTTGGAGGCTGTTGGAGCGAAAGTTCTCGAAGATCTCGACGAGTAGCAGCACATCTGTCTTTAAGTAAAGATCAGAGTAATCGCCGAGAGTCTGGATGTTGAAAGCCTCCCAAACTTTCTTGCCGTGCTCGTAGTCGTCTGCAGAGATGTCGCTGTCGGTCAGGCTACTGTAGAACTCTGACTGCAGAGGTAGAGCAGTTTCTTCGAGTTTCTCAAGCGCAGAAACGTACTCGTACGGAAAGACTCCCTTACGTTTCAAGAGACTGATCTGCTCTGCGTTGTAGCCATCATCCTTCTGGAAGACTGCTTCGAGTGTTTTTAGCTCCTCCAAGTATGAAGCTAATTTGTCGAGAGACGAAGCCATGAATCGGATGGAGTCCAGGAAGCGAAAATTAATATTGCTATTTTCCATGAATTTGGTAAAGGAGATGTAACGCTCCTTCGTCTGCGGCAGCAGTATGACACGTCCAGGAAATAGAGACGAGATCTCTCTGATGAACAGATGAGAGTCGTATCCACCCAGGTTGTGAAAGATCACAGGAATCATACGCGAGTCATTGAAGTTGATATTACAACCGTTGTATGCAGCACCACGATACTTTCCCGTAAAGTGACAGTGGTCTTTAACCTTCAAGTCCTTGTCAGTGAAAGCTCGTTCGCACACGCAACAGATTGTAGCGCTGTTGTAATCTCGTATTTGATCAGGAGTGAGCAGCTCCATCGGTAGGGATTCTTGTACAGCTGCTCGAGTTCTTGACCAAGTGCCTGAAGACTCGTGGCGAACCAATGGGCTGGATCTTCTTCATCGGCGATCGTCTTTCTGTAGCTCTTGTACACTGACTTTGAATCATCGAAGCTGCATTTCAAGTAGTAACCTACGCTAAAGGCTTCGTGTTCTTGGTAAGTACGCTCGTGGCTTTCCACAGGCTTGAGCAAACATTCAAAGTCAGCGTACACTACGAAAGGTGCTCGCTCTTGGAAGCGATAGTTTTTGAACTGCAGCTTGTTGTTTGCCTCGTTGGGTAGCTTCACCTTGAAGCTGTTGACGGCCGAGCAATCCATCTCATGCTCTACCAGCTTGTCTGCAATCCGGAAGTAGTGCAGACAGCGATCGCAGATAAATGCTTTATTCTTACGAGCGCTTAACTGAGAGTACACTAGTCTAGATAGATTTTTAATCCAGGCATAGTGAAAATTAATGGAGATCTCGTCGTCGTCTTCGTCCACGTAT